>CM040118.1:69269329-69933011 GCA_022559845.1 Amorphophallus konjac | reverse complement strand
AAACATTTGAACTTTTTATTGGAAACCATCACTTAATTATGTTGTAATTTGACCCAATATTTACCTTCTAAATAATCTTGAATCTCAAAATCTTATTTATGTCACCACTAGAGAGAGCAACAACCTTTTTGTCATTTCGAAGGAGCTGCAGTCGACAAAGCCACTGGCCACCGGAAATAAAAAGGGGGACAAAATGTTATCAACATTTCCTAAGGTGGAGACATTTGGGCGAGGTACGCCGTCTTAAAGCAGCGTGTCATGGATTCCTCACCGGTCGTAACTACTAGTTCACATGGTCGATAAAAAGTTCGATTATGTCAAGCTTAATGTAAAAAATTAAATTTAATTAATAAATGAGCTGAGTTTAAATATAAAAAATATTTTAATAATTTTTAAATCTTTCAAAATTATCTTTATGTCATTATTTTTATCATATTTACCGTAATACCTTTAAAATCTTTAAGAAAATAGTTATTTTGCCCGTAGAGGTATAGGGATACTTTTTTGTTCTAAAGAATTTTAAAGATAGGGGCACATTGAAATTTTTTAAAAAAATCAAGAGTATTATGATAAATGTGATGAAAGTAAAGATATAAAGATAATTCCGCAAGATTTAAAAAATATAAGGACAACTTTCCCCGTAAAAATACCGGGTTTCGTTATTATCACGATTCATGGACAATATCAATTAAGGTTCGGTTATATTTCTTTAATAAGATGGTCATATTTATTTGATAACTTATTTATAATTTAGTCCTATCTCATCTAATAATATAATTAATGCACAGAATATAACATACAAATACCTCATTTACAACATTGAATAACTCTGATTATTTAATGTTCAAGAGACTTGAATTAGACTTGCTCTAGGCTAAATTAATAAATGAACCAAGTTTCGACGAGGCAGAACTCAAGCTTTTTACCACTTATAAAGCTACAGAATTCTGCTCAATAATGATCAAAACCACAACTAAGGCACCATTTGGTTGGGCTCATGGCCCACGTAACATTCATTATGACAATCTCTCTACCGTACATTGGTTAAAATGTCAGATAGTTTTTGCAGGGTGAAAACATCCCATTTGGAGCTCCCGAATTTTATCTCCCCACTTACACGTGTCTATCTCTCTCTGTACTTGAAAATCCATCCGGACATAAAAATCGAATAGTTTATTGTGTATTTGGTTAGACTTTATGCAAGTATCATATATTTTAATCATTAAAATCTCAACATCTGTGTACATACGGTGCCTAAATAAAATAATACTCAATTTAACTCTCGCCTAGGCTGTAATCCCTAGTTCGGAAGTGGGGTTGACAACAGGCATCTCTGGGCCCATTATGTAGCTGGGCTGCCGGGGATGGGCCATTGCTCTGTCGTGTCAGTAAACCAACGGCCTTCGTACCCGGACGCACAGCCAATGAAACGCGGGAAATTGTCGTCCTTTAGTGGTAGTGGAGAGAGAGTGAGAGGGAGCAAAGTGAGGAAGAAGATATTCCTCGCTCGCACGGCCCACACCTCCGATTCCGCACTGACCCGCTCGGCGACTCGGTCGCCGTCACATCACACAGAGCAGCCAGCAACCCTAGGCAGGAGCTGAGCTGAGCTGATGCATGGGATCCGGGGGCGGCCCCCAAAGTAGTAGAGTATCCCAAATGATACCAAAACCCGGCCACGGCGGCGCCTTTTGTTCTTTTGTCCAATCTGCGCCGTGCTGCCTCGCAATATATGATGAACCCGTGTTATCCCCTTCCACTCCGCGGCTGTCCGTCCCTTCCCAAAGCTCTCCGCTTTCTGCCTCCCCTCTCCCACCCTCTCTCGTCTTCCCACCCGGGATAGGGAAGAGACGTGGGGGTGGCCTTGTCGCAACATGGAAGCCGCCATCCGGGCCGGAGGCATCCGCTCCCTTCCCACCACCACCGCCAGGGCCGCTGCCCCCGCTGCGCCCAGCCGAGTTCCCCAGCCCTTTATCCTCTCCCAACCCCTCCACGGCCTGAGAACCCGCCGTAGCTCGCGACCGGCGGCTGGATTTCCCGCGCTCGCCCTCCGCTCCTACCACACTGCGCGGGCTTATCATGGGTTTTCGGAGAAACAGCGCGATTCGCTTTTTGCTAGGCCGGCGCCGGCGGAAAGGCCGCTCATTTCGCTCGGGGACGGCTACTTGTGGGATGGGTTTCGCCGGAGGGAGCGGAGGGACGGGGGGGACGGGCCCCGCCACCGCCACCCGCAAACCTGCGGGGCAGGTAGCGCTGCCGTGCCGTCGGCGGCTGACGGCGGCAGCCTTGCGGAGCCCAAGAAGTTCCTGGGCGTGGAGGTGGCGACGCTCAAGAAGATAATACCTTTGGGGCTCATGTTCTTCTGCATCCTCTTCAATTACACCATTCTGAGGGACACCAAGGACGTGCTGGTGGTCACCGCCAAGGGCAGCAGCGCCGAGATCATCCCCTTCCTCAAGATGTGGGTTAACCTGCCCATGGCCATCGGCTTCATGCTCCTGTACACCAAGCTGTCCAACGTGCTCTCCAAGGAGGCCCTCTTCTACACCGTTATCTTTCCCTTCATAGCCTTCTTTGGGGCGTTTGCCTTCGTCATGTACCCTCTGAGCAACGTCATACACCCCACCGCCCTCGCGGACAAACTTCTGGCTGTGTTGGGGCCGAGATTCCTTGGTCCTGTGGCAATCCTTAGGATATGGAGTTTCTGCCTCTTCTATGTTATGGCTGAGCTCTGGGGCAGCGTGGTTATATCGGTCCTTTTCTGGGGCTTCGCCAATCAGGTGAGATGAGCTCAGCGTACTCGGCTATTCCATTAACTTTGTTACAAGCTTTATTAGTCGCGGATCGTGTTCTCTGGCTTTAAATTTGGTTGCTTCACTATGAATATGTCTTGTCTCTCCCACTTGCATATGCTATTGATCATCCTTTTGAATTCCTCTTCTACCTTCTCTTTTTAGCGATTGTTTGTCAATTCCATGCTTGCATTACATTTCTTTAATGCTTTCATTGTGCAAGTAGCATTCTTCAAAGAACTGGATTATTAGCATCTTGTAGAATCCCTCCACAGCTGTTGTGAAAAAAGATTTGATGGTGGTCATTTTCAGTGATTATACTTTTAATTTACATTTTTTTGCCTAGTTCTGAGTTTTAATTGGAAACAAGATTATTTCTTGGTTTTCTATAGCATTAAGCAATGGAATGGCGTCCACTGTAATCTTGCACCAATGCATAGATGTGGAGTCTGAAAATAGTCCTTAAACTGTCCATGAATTTGGGATAGGGCTTGTTGTTTGAAGGCTTTTTGGCTCTACGCATAGCATTGACATAATGTCTTGAGATGTGGGGCATTTTTTTTTAATCACTAGGGCGATGCCTGCCTGTGTTTTCAGCTCGTCATTCATTTCATTTGTTTGAACTGTTCGGTTTACTTCTTGCACAGGAGGCATTTTCGTTGCTAGATATGCTCTAGGTTCTGCAGTCCTGGTCGCTTTATTCATTTCTTGTTGAGCATCAAAGGGTCTCCTTTGTATCTGCATCGCTGCATCCAGGATGAAAGGCTTTTGCATTTTGCAGTCGTTGCTCTCATATCCAACTTATATAACATGAAAAATTATCTGCTTCTCAAATTTTCATCACCTTTACATAGCAATAGAATTGTAGTTCTCATTCTGTTATTCACGGTTACAAGTTCTGGTTAGATAAGTCTCATGGTATCCTTGTGATATCGTTGTTATATATATGCTTTGCTCGTCATGGGTATGTTATCTGGCTTGAAGTTTGATTTCTTTACTATGGTTATTTTCCTGTCTTTCTCCACTTGCATATGCTGTTGGTCATCTTTTTAGTTCCCTCCTATCTTTTCATGTTAGTGATTGGCATGTTGATTCCATGCTTGTATTTCATTTCTTTTGGTGCTGTCATTGTGCAAGTATTCCCTCTCTAGGAGTGGGTGCTTACCATGTTGTAGAATGCCTTCACATCTGTTGTATCAAAAGATTTTATGATCTTCTTTTTCATTATACATCTTCAGAAAGGTTTAGACTTTTAACTATATTTTTTTTGTTACAATTTTGTCTAGTTTGTGAGATTGAATTTGAGACACAGTTACTACAACATTTAGAAGCACTAACAGATCTACTGTAATCGTACACTAATATATGGATGTAGAGTCTGAAAATTGTTCTGGGGCTGACTCTGAGTTCATGGGTTAAGGCTTATCGTCTGTAGATTTTTTGTTGTATACATGGCATTTAGATATAATTTATTAAACATTCTTTTTATCGTAAATGCAGATGCCTGCCTGTTTTTTCATCTCCTCTTTGATCTCATTTGTTTGAATCAATTTACTTCTTGCACAAGAGCCATTCTGTTTGCTAGATATGCCCCTGGTTCTGCAATCACAGTTACCTTTTTCCTATTCCGGTTGGGAGTTGAAAGGTCTCATTGTGTACTTTATCTGTATTGCTGCATTCAGTATGAAAAGCTTCCAAATTTTTTATAGTCATTGTCCAACTATCCCATTTATATAGTGGATAATCATCTACTCCTCAATGTTTTGTCCCTCTTGTCATTCACTTGTATTCATGTCAATTGGACTAGGGATGCATACTTGGTAATACTTAGGACGTGTGTGGGCAATGAGAACAGTCTTTGAAGCTCTAAGCTTTCTGGGACAAAGGATAAGCTTATGAGCAAACATATACTTGGAGGCTTAGTGTGGTACTAAGCTTAGGGAAAATAGGTTTAGATGGTTTAGCCAAGTGCGTCAGGGATCAAGTTCGCCACCAATTAGGTGTGATCAAATTCAAATGGAGGAGGGTAGAAGAACTTGGAGAAGGCCTAATGTGAGATGGTTGGATGTATTAAAGAAAAGGCTTGACCTTCCTAGGGTTATATACAAGTTTGGCATTGGGTGCATTAAAATGGCATGTAGCTGATGCCAATTAAATGGGATAACTATGGTGATGATGATGGTGTTGTGGCATAGGCTATCAAGCTAGATGGGAACCAGATTGATGGGAATTTTCTGTGTTGACTGAGTCAAGTTGTGCATATTCTTAATTCCATTTCCTGTCACAAGAACATTTACCCCACTCTGTTAATAAAATCATGCTCTCATGACATCTCAGTTTATTTGGATGCTCATGTTAATCTGTTAATAAATGTAGGTCATATCTCCCTTAGTGACCCTAATGTATGAGCTATTCCTATATATACACATAATTAAAGAAAAGAAGAAGTGTACATTGGATCTTAAATCTGGACAGCTGTTTGTTGGTCGAAAGATTCCCTTTCCTTTTTTCCCCCATAATCTTATTTAAAGAGATACAACATTTGCCTTCATTTTATCTGTAAAAGTCATTGCTAATTATAACAAAGGAGTTGAACCGTCAACCGTAGTAAACTAACTTGCTGCAATAGACCACCTTACTTTTACTATTCAAGTATGCTGATACCAGAGGTACTCAAATATCTGTAGAAAGGAGCTAAATAATGTCTTAGTATGCTGAAGGTAAAATGGAATCATTGCCAAAGTTCTTGCAGTGGATGTTCCTCTTGAAGCTTTGTTGGTGGCATAAGAACTATGGAAGGGAGTCAGGGTACTGGAATATGGCACGATATGAAGGATACTGTCTGATGCCATATCTTCTAGCACTTTATGAGGATAGTTCATAGGTCATAGTCATCCCTTTGAGATCTCACGGGAGGGATGCTGCCGCAATTTTGGGTATTTTTGCTTCTTTTTTTTCCCCTGCTTCTATTACTACTTTAAGTCATTGTCACCTAGGCTTTTGCTCTAAAAGTTAGTACTCTTCTAGAGTCAAAATTGGTTCTGATGCATTTCTTTTTCTGCAGATCACTACTGTTGATGAAGCAAAACAATTCTATCCTCTGTTTGGCCTTGGCGCAAATATTGCACTTATCTTCTCTGGACGCACTGTCAAGTATTTCTCTAACTTGCGCAAGAATTTAGGTCCAGGAGTTGATGGCTGGGCAATATCCCTCAAGGGAATGATGAGCATTGTAGTTCTTCTGGGTCTTGTAATCTGTGGAATTTATTGGGGTGTAAATACCTTTGTTTTGAATGACCCCTCACTTCCAAAATCAGATCGTAAAAAGAAGAAGGTAGGCATATGATAATTGATCATGAGTCTTCTTCTGTTTATTTTTCTAATATTAAATGTATTTTTCCTTGCAGGAGAAACCCAAGCTTGGAATGAAAGAGAGCATGAAATTTTTGGTTTCATCTAGATATGTGAGGGATCTTGCAACATTGGTTGTTGCATATGGTATTAGCATCAATCTTGTTGAAGTCACATGGAAATCAAAACTCAAGGCCCAGGTACAATTCTTGCTACTCAAACTTTGTATGCCTTGCTGCAGTTAAGAGAAGAGAAAAAAGAAAAAAAATCAATAATTATCTTTTTCTCTAATTCACTGGCAGTTCCCCAGTCCAAATGAGTACTCTTCTTTCATGGGTGACTTCTCCACTGCCACTGGTATTGCAACTTTCACAATGATGCTGCTGAGCAGAGTGATACTCAGCAAATACGGATGGGGTGTTGCTGCAATGATAACTCCCACTGTGTTGCTCCTGACGGGAGTTGGTTTTTTCTCACTGATATTGTTTGGTGACCCATTAAATCCCCTGCTTGGGAGTGTTGGGATGACTCCGCTACTGGCAGCTGTTTATGTGGGTGCCTTGCAGAACATCTTCAGTAAGAGTGCAAAGTACAGCCTATTTGACCCTTGCAAAGAAATGGCATATATCCCACTAGATGAAGAGACAAAGGTTGGTAGTCAGCCAATTGTTCATCCGTTATGATAAGTTTGTTTCATTTTCATGATCTTTATTCTGTATTAGTTGATGTGCACCAGATCTGCAATCTAAGGGCATGTTTCTTAGTGTATTAATGATGAATGCGTAAATGGCTTTTGTTGTGGAAGATATGTAGTTTAGGATTAACTTTTGATTCATAAAATTAATTCATCACTTTCTGAGGGCATGGGTTTTGTACGTGCATTACAGTCATGGGCCTGCTGGCTGCCTAAATGAAACTACTTTTCTATCTGTACATATTTCTGTATTATTGAATGCCATTTTCTAAATACAGAGCTGGAGTGAAACAGGTAACTTTGGGAATGCTAATGACAATAGGTGGTGAAGTTGAATCTTCTTTCTCAGATAAACCAATCATCTGGTTAATGGTTCTCAATATTTTGTTGCTTGTAGGTTAAGGGCAAAGCCGCCATTGATGTTGTCTGCAATCCCTTGGGGAAGTCTGGAGGTGCCTTGATCCAGCAATTCATGATTTTGACATTTGGATCCCTTGCAAATTCGACTCCGTACCTTGGAGGAATTCTGCTGGTGATTGTTCTCGCATGGTTAGCAGCGGCAAGGTCTTTGGACTCTCAGTTCTCTCGTTTGGCGAAGGAGGATCTTCAGCGTGAAAAGGTTTCAAAAGTGGCAGCAAAGAAACCGGAGGTAGTGATATCAGCAGAGGCTAGCGATGGCCCATTTGGGAAGCAGGCATCAGAAGAAACAAGCAAGGGCTCTGCTCTCCCAAATGACAATTCATCAAATGGGACAGCAGTGAGACTGGATACTGCTGCGGATGGTTCATCTGAGGCGTCCACTCCACATGCTCAATAAGATGTTTTATTTGTGATAGCTATCTTCGTCGTGCAAACCTTGTGCTGTCGGACAGAAATGGCACGACCGTGGAAGGTATTAAATTTTGATTACTTAATGTTCTATTTATTGTCAGTTAGAAGGTTTGTTATAATGTGTAGCCATGCTGCTGTTACTGAATATTCATTAGGTTCTATGATTGAGAGTTATATTTGTGTATTGCTTTGTTTACTGGAAATGCGAGTCTATAATTTCTGTTTTCTCCAACGTTGTAGCATGAAGTAAGCGTCCAAACTAAATGTTTGTGCCCTTAATATGGTCTTGTTCTCAGCGTCACATTCATCTATAAGCCAACCCATCACCCCCTGCTTGTTTGAGCTCAAGAATGTTCATCTCCTCACCTTTCCTTCCGAGAAGCTATCTTTTAATTGGATGCTGTATTTCTTCCCGCTCTAATAGAAGCCGTTGCTATCATTTTATTGATTTTCCGTGAAGTGCAGCATCGTGTTCTCATTAGAGAGGTTCAGAGTGAGATTGGAAGTAACCTGTCTTTTGTTCTTTTATTCCTTCGTGTGAAAAGAATGACTGGCTCTTGTAGAGCAGCCCATGAGACCTTGTCTTCGCTTGAAATAGTAGCAAGTGATTTTGTTCCTGGGGTTTCGCGTGGTAATTTTGTTTCTCAATTGTGCACGAGGGTAAAGGTGAGATGTGAATGAGTTTTTCCTGTTCTACTCTCTTATTCCTTTGGTTAAGAAAGATGGCTTGTTCTTGGAGTCCAGCTCACAAATCCCCTCTCCGACTAAAGCATGGTTTGCCGTATCGGTGTGACTCGCACCGACCTGACCC
Organism: Amorphophallus konjac; assembly: GCA_022559845.1. Lineage (NCBI taxonomy): Eukaryota > Viridiplantae > Streptophyta > Magnoliopsida > Alismatales > Araceae > Amorphophallus > Amorphophallus konjac. Next base: position 69,924,532 of record CM040118.1, on the reverse strand, counting down.
GGCCGTATTGTATCGTATGTGGGTCGGATCAAGACAATTGACTTGGTCCGAGTCTCTTCGAGTTAGCTCCGAGTTTGGAGGGCAGCATCACGGCAGGAAGAGAATGGGAGGGGATGCGGCAGGATGGGAGGGGAGGGAAGGAAGAAGGGTAATACGAGGGGGGCACGAACGGAACCTCGGGGCGGTCGCTTATTAACAACAAAAAGGACTAAAAGGCAGCAAGGGAAAGACCGCAACATTAGTGTTGCATAAGAAAGCGTGTTAAAGTCTTAAATAAAAGTTTAAAGATTTATTTCTACTGTTGGGTGTGCGGCTGTGCACTCTTATCTTGTTTTCCGGAGGTATCCGACGGTGAGGAAACGCAAGTTCAGTTCTCGCGAAGGAAGAAAACAGTGTTTGAAGTACTGGATTGGCCTATTCAAAGCTGTTTTGTTGTGCTATTTCAAGTTATGTAAGATTACTCTTAACTTGTTCGCTCATGTTTTTAAGTGACTTAAATTCAAGACGAGTGAGTATAAAATACCATGAAACCCAATAATACAAGCATAAACTCTATATTAATATGGAAATTTCATATTATCCAACTCAAGACTGCCGAGTAGAGGGAAGTAAGTTTATGTGTGTTTAGATATTTTCTCTACAATGTTAAGATTACTCTAACAAGATATGCATCCAGGCAACATGGCTTAAGTCCTCCTATTTTAGGTCCTGAGCTATGAGTATCTGTATTGAGCACCTGAATTTATTTACTTGCTTTTTTGGATTCAGTGTCCACAAACCATAGAGACGATGACTACCAGTGCATCCTCTTCCCAGGCATCTGTATCTACGAGCAATAGAAAATTTATCAAGAAGGATCAAACTTTTCTATCTCCCTAACTTCGCGATAGAGAAATAGGGGTGAGTAGGGTTCTATTTGATTTAATTTAATTTGAAGATAATTTGTTCGGATCAAATCAAATTAAATTAAGAGTTCAACTTGAATTAAATTAATTTGATTCAATTTAATATACTTTTATTCGATTTAGTTCGGTTTGAATTATATTTCTGTTCTCTTTTAAAAATTAAATTAGATTTAAAAATGAGTAGAGAAGGGTAGGTTAAAAGAATTTTTATCAAATAAAATAAATAACATCAGAATTTATAACTTGTAACGTCAAGTTCTGTGATATTTTTACATAAAAAAATTAAGAATTTAAGTTACTGTAAAATGGAAGGTGATTTAAAATTTAATTCATAGAGTCGAAAATCTCTCTGAAGATTGAAAATTTGAAATTAAAGTTTATAATTATATATATTAATATTAACTTGAGAAAAATATTCTTAAATTCAAGTTCGTCTGTTTAATTTGATTTTTTGAATTTTAAAATTAAATTAAATTAAAATTTTAATATGATTCAATTTGAATCTAAATTAAAATTTTTTAAATTTTAATTCAAATCAAATTAAATCTATTAATTAAATTTGATTTTTTAGATTAAATTCGAACAATGTTTACCTCTATCGAGGAAGTCGGCTACCTTAGTTTTTAGAACCTTCTGGCCTAGCATGAAGCCCATAGCCCTGCCTGTTGTTGGAATTCTTCTCTGAGTGGGTGGCTGACATCACTTGTCGCTGTACACCACGAAGACACCCCTCTACCTAAAAAAACACGTAGAGTTATTTAATTTTGGACCGCTGCAATCTATATTATATTAATTAGACATCAGCCCTCCTAATATAATTATTTATTTATCAACCTCAAAATCATCTAAACTTTGGTAAAAAGGTCCTACGGTTAACCACAGTCTAGAAAATAAAATATTACGAAGAATATTCTTTCTCACATTTAAGTTTTTTCTTTCTTCATTTTACCCCCTCTCTCTCTCAACTAAAGTAGAGACACAGAGGCGACCAAGGATGCTCGACTGTAGCGTGACGGTAGGACCAAACTACTCCCATGCGCCCTCCGGTGCCCCCATCTCCCCTCTCTCTCCCTACATCTCTCTCTACCCCCCCAAGACCTTGCACCCCCCTCCAGTGGCCCCATCCCCCTTTCTCATTCTCCCTCGCCCCACTCTCTCTCTACCCCCCTCATACCCCGGTGACCCCATTCCCCCTCTATCGTTCTCCCTCCCCACCTCTCTCTCTCTCTGCCTCCCCAGACCCGACGCCCCATCCTGAAGTGTTGCAACCAGGTGTTCCACTATCCCGTCCACGATGAGCCCCGCCTTTGCATCATCCCCGTTGAGGTTGAGGTCCAGAACAATTCGGAGGGCAATCTCCTAGAGCTCCGGACAGTCGCTGGAGCCAACATGTCTTAGAATAACTAACAAAGCACCCCTCGACTCGAACATAAAATGTCGAAAGGTGGGGTCTTTGGCACGGCTACGGACCTGCTCGAGGCTCCGGACGTTAGCAAGGAAGGTGAGGGAGGCGAGCAGAACTTTTGGGTCCGATGGCAACGGTGACGGGCATCGACAACAATGGTTTGTGGGCGTAGTGGATGTGGCGTAGGTGGAGATTAGGTTGTGGAGGGCGTGGTTGTGGATGTGGGAGGGGCAAGGTAGAAGGGGTAGTTTGGTGACAAGGCAGGTGTGGCTGCTGAAATCTGGCCAGCGCTGGATGGAGGCCTTGTTGAATGTCTGCCCAGATGAGGGGATCATTGGTCCAGACATCGAGGTCAGAGGTTGGGCCGAAGAGGAAGGAGAGGCCCCTTCTCTCTCTCCCCCCCACCCAGATGGTTATGCCCCCCTACACCTCTCTCTCACACTCCACTCTCTCATAGGTCGCCAACGTTGATGGCCTCCCGTTCACCCTTTTTCTCTTTCTCACCCCCACCCAAATGGCCAGTGCCATCGTCAGCATCGGCGTTGTAACACCCGAATGCGTCCGAAATTTAAAGATAATTAAATATTTTATATTTAGAGTCCATATAAATTTTAAGTTCTCTTAATTAAAGCCTAATATCTTGAACGGTATAGTTTAGTAAACTTTATTAAGTAAATTAAATAGATATCGTACGTTATTAATACGTAACTTTTTGTAGAATATCAGAATGAGGTCAATATTATACTCGTTGGAAAGAGAATTCAGAGATCTACAAATTTTACGTTGAACACATTTTCAAAATTTGATATTTAGTAGGTCAAAAAGAAGAAAGAATGAATTAGTTCTTTAAAATTTTATTATTAACAACTTTTACCGAGTTTTTATACAAAAATCCATCCACAAAAAAAAAACAAAACCCACCGATTCCCCCCACCTTATCCACCACGTGTCTCCCCATCCTTATCTCCCCACCCTCCATCATGTTAGAATATTTGGACATAGTCCCCTCTTGGGCAATAGTCCCGTATTGCTTAAATGAGTTGTGGTTCGTGTGCTTATCACCCTAGGCTTGTATATCTCAACACCGCGGTTTTGTGGATTCAACATGGTATCAGAGCATGGTCTTGGCCCAACTCCTCTTGTCACCTCCACCTGATTAATGTCCACGGCCCATCTTGACCGTGAGAGGGGGTGTTAGAATATTTGGGCATAGTCCCCTCTTGGGCAATAGTCCCGTATTGGTTAAATGAGTTATGGATCATGTGCTTATGACCATGGACCTGTGTATCTCAACACCGCGATTTTGTGGATTCAACACATCCTTATCCCCCCACCTCCTCATCCTTATCCTTCCTCTCCTCCCTCTTCTTCTTATCTTCACCCCCCTCCCTCCCTATATAAAGCCCACTCCCCCCTTCTTTCACTCCCACGACCCACACTTCTCCCCCACCTCTCTTCTCATCACACACACATCTCTCTCTCTCACACACACACACACATCTCTCTCTCTTTTATATTTTCATTTATTTCTTCTTTTCTACTCTCTCTACTCTCTCCCTCTACTTTCTCTCCTTACTCTCTTTACTTTCTCTCTCTACTTTCTCTCTCTACACTCTCTTTACTTTCTCTCTTTAATCTCTTTATTTTCTCTCTTTCTATCTACTTTCTAATTTCTCTCTCCATTTTCTCTCTCTAATTTCTCTCTCTATTTTCTCTCTACTTTCTCTCTTTAAATATCTCTCTCTACTTCTTTCTCCACTCTCTCTTCACTTTCTCTATCTACTTTCTCTCTCTAATTTCTCTCTCATCTCTCTTCTCACTCTCATTCTCTTATTAATAAACGGAGAAGATAATACAGCATCAGAATAATATAAATATTTGACAAAAGTTTGGACGGAGGATTTTAAACTTATTTGGATAATTTCACCATTCTTTACGTATCTGGGACGGGAAAATTATCTTTTCCTACGCAAGGACCTTTACGGGAGCTCGGGTGAGATACTAAAGTCAAATCGAAAGTTCATTCTAAAGGTAGGCACATGATAAACCGACTTCATGTTATTTGATATTTATATTTCTTTGATTTGATTTTATTTGAAATGTAATTATTCATGCTTAAGTCAGTGATTTATTTAACCCGATGATCTATGCTTAGAATCGGTTATTTAGTTAGTTACCATTCTGTAAGAATATTTCTTCCTCTCTAATCTCTCTCTACTTTCTCTCTAATCTCTCTCTAATCTTTCTCTCTACCCTCTCTCTAATCTCTTCAAATTTTATATAACAATAATTTAAATAAATTTGACTCACTACCTGTTGTGTAGTGGACAGCGGATCTAGAGGGGAGGGGTGAATAGATCTGCCCCTCTTTTCGCAATGTAACCCTCTATATAGCTAGATGAGATAAATTGCAGCGGAATATAACTAGCTAAACGAAGGACACAACGATTTACTTAGCAAGATGATTACTAATATATTGATTCGAACCTAAGCATGCATTTAGAACAAAACAGTCACACAAACAAACCACAACACACGAGATTTTAAGGTGGTTCGGACTGAATCCCCAGTCCTACGTCCACCCCTCACCAAATCCGGTAAGGCTCCACTAGTGCCACGCACTGAACCGCAAATCGGAAAGACCACCGATTGCCTTCCTACTAACCACCTGGTAGGGACGTCAACAACGCAGATCGAACAACCTCCGATTGCCTTCCTACTAACCACCGGTAGGGACGATTCTCAAATTCAATTGTTTGTATGAAATGAAAAAGAGAACAAATATGAAATCACTCAAACAAGATATAGAGTATGCTCAAAGAAAAGAATCTTGTCTGAGTTGCAGAAGCTTGAATCGGATGCTTTGACGGTGTCCTCTTTCTTGCGGGATGATCTTCCTTGAACCTCTTCTAGTTGATGAAGAAGATGATGGATGTAGCTTCAATCTTCCTTTTGATCTTCTTGAGTTGATGAAGAGGATGTAGAAGATGCAGGATACAACTTAAATCACCCTTGAGAGCCTTGATTCCTTCTTCTTCCTTGGAGGTTGAGATGGCTTCAGATCTGAACTTGAATGCCTTGGAATGAATGGAGAACTTCCTCCCGAAACACTGTTCATGGAGGTGCTACAGTACCTCGAAAGTGAGCTCCCTTGATCTCCCTTGAAGCCTTGAAGCATTTTTTTTTCTAATCCCTCAAGTGAGAGTTTTATAGACCTTAAATGGTCTATAGACAAGCCTCAGACCAGATCCACAATTTGTGGGTGATTAGGTGACTTTTGGATTAAAGAAATCCATGTTGAATGGCCCTTTTCGAAGTTGGAAACAAAGTCAACATTGAAGGCTCGGGGCTGGCGGTCGACCTGCAGCTCCTGGCGGTCGACCGCTACTAAGAATCGCTGTAGAAGATTAGTCTCTGGCATTTCCGGTCGACCGCTACTGGCTGGCGGTCGACCGCTACTGAAACTCGTGCAGGCTGGCAGTTGCTGGCTGGGGCGGTCGACCGCCCCTGTGCTGGCGGTCGACCGCCAGCTGGGCAGAACCCGGATTTTCCCGGGTTTGTCTGTTAACTATCTTAGCTCCGCCGCTTAACTCCTTTAGTAGTCCGTTCATGTCTGTGGCAACAACTTTGACTGTCTTGAAGTTTTATTACTGAGTCTTCAATCGAATTTTTGTTCCGGGGGCTCCGCCCCCGGAAACCCCCGCAAGGGGCGCTGCCCCCTTGACCCCCACTACCTGACCGGGCAGGTCGATCCCCGCGACCTGACCGCGCAGGTCGATCCGCGTGCGAGGGCGCAACATTGAGCTTTCACTTGTCCATTCATTTGCATATCTGTCATGAACACAACAGCACATATGTCAGTCATATAAGAGTGAAAAACAACAATGACTAATAGTGTTTAGCCATTATCAAAACCAAGAATACCACAGAATGCATATGACCATAGAATGATGTCGAATGACCCAAGTGACCACAGAATGACTCAAATGACTTCAGGGACACAACACTACCCAATGACTAAAATCTAATTCATGATATTAAAATACGATTCAATTATTTTAAAAATTTCAATGACAAGTTTTAAGTATGAAGATGATTATGTAATAAGAATAATAATAAGGATCAAAATTTGATTAAGCATATGGACCGTGTCACTTTAAGGAGGTGTGGGGCGACAAATCGTAATTAGCTTCCGCTACGGGATTAGGCCCATTTCTGAGGATAAACGGACTTCTGAAAAATTCGGAACCCAGAATAAGAAAATTATCTGGAGAATGGTGGAGTATTAACTCTCGATCCTGCGTGGTTGATCAAGACCGACAGGCTCCAGCGTTTAGACCATTTATCTTTATGTCGACGTATGGATGCCTAGGTATGTGTTTGCTATTACTTTTAGTGACGAGATACATGTCCAATATATGCTGCCAAATAATATGAAGTTCAGATTTGATATATGACTTTGATATGATCTGAAAATAAGTTCATCTGTATAAGCTCTGATTTAGCTAAGATATGTACTATGCCGTATATATATATATATATATATATATATATATATATATAAGTCAGATAAGATTTGTTATACACATTTGCTTATAAGAAGAAAAATTATTCTGCTTTACTAGTTTTCCTTCGCATTTATAGTATATGTACAATCTAATGAAATTGTGATTAGCTGTATCTATATATCATGGATTTGCACAGTTTAGTATATGATAAGCATGTGATTAGTTTTAATGCATACTGAGTCTTTGGACTCATTTCTGTTGCCTAACCATTTCAGGAAACTAACAAGTGTGTACCTTGACTCCGACGGACAGTAGGTCGGAGGGTGATCCCGGGCGTAATTTGAATTTCTGATGTATATAATAAGTAGATTTGGTTGTATTTTGTGTAATGAATGTAAATATGACTTTTGAGTAGAGATATGTAGTACTCTGTATATGATGTAAATTATGCGTGTTTATATTATGGAAATGGTATGGTTATGTTTTTAGAATATGTGATGGTTTGGCCTTTAGCGTCTTATAAATATCTCGGCCCACAACACTTCCGTACATCCGCTGTGACGTCCCCGGACACGATACGGGATCGCGGGAAGGGGGCGCCACAGGTGTTGGTATCAGAGCAAAGTTGTGAGGCTTGAAATTATTTACAGCAATATGAATTTATATACCATACCACAAGATCGTAGGAATTTATTTTAGAATTTGATGTCAAACCTAGAATCATATTAATTCAGATTAGTTCTCCCTCGCAGGAGATGGCAGAGAGTGATAGGGTTGAGATTAATACTTCTCCTGAGGAGTCTGTGCCCTCAAATGGAACATCACAAGGGGTTGTCGGGGAAACAATTCATGGCGAGCTTGCTCCCGGTGGGCAAGGTGCGTTACCTATTCAAGGTGTGCCAGATTTAGGAGGGTTCACACAAGCTTTTCAAGGGTTAGTGCAGACTATGCAGTTACAGGCCCAAACTCAGGTAATGATGCAAATCCAATTACAAATCCGTGTGTAAGAACAACCGAATAGGCAGCAGGCGCTACCCTGATGGAGAAATTCAGACATATGAGTCCTCCTTCTTTTAAGGGGGAGAGTCACCCGGAGATTGTGGAAAACTGGGTGAGAGAAATTGAGAAGATTTTCACGGCCATTAGATGTGTAGAGCAAGATAAGGTGATATTAGCTACATTTATGTTGAAGGACCATGCGGACGAGTGGTGGAGGTCTGCACTTAGAACCACTTTTAGAGATAGAGAGATTGAGATTGGCTGGAACGAATTTCTTGATGTCTTCCATGTAAAATTTCTCCCTCAGCATGTGAAGGACATGAAAGAAGTCGAATTTTTAAATCTACTCAAGGAAGTATGTCGGTTGCCGACTATGAAGCAAAATTTACCGAATTGGAAAAGTATGCCCCCCATATTTGTTTTGATGAGCAGAGAAGAGTGAAGAAATTTATTAGAGGTCTGAAGAGCAATATTAGAAGTAAAGTTACAATTTTCGATCATCAAACTATGGCAGCAGCCTTGAGAACCACTTTCGTTGTAGAAACTGAATATGAGGAATTCTTAGTTGAAAGACAAAGGGATAATGTAAAAGGGGTAATTTTTGTTCAATTGTGAGGAAGATAAGAAGCCGAAGATGGCTTTTCCAGAGAGAGTTCAACCAGTTAAGAGAGATAATATGCCAGCTTGTCAACAGTGCGGATGCAGCATAGAGGTAATGACTGTTGGCGGGCTGCAGGTAAATATTTTTCATGTGGTCAGACAGGGCATATGATAAGGGATTGTCCCAAAAGGCCAAGGTAAGATCAGCAACCACAAAAGCAGCGGAGAGTTCAAACCAGAGTATATGCACTAACAAAAGAAGATACCCGGGATGCCAATGTAGTAGCTGAAGGTATTATTCTTATCGATACTATACATGCTAGAGTTTTATTTGATCGGGTGCTACACATTCTTTTATTTCTTTGGGATTTGTTGAATTGTTGAAAGATAAACAAAGTGTGAACACTGATGAGATGTCCATTAACACACCAACTGGGGAGATAGCTAGAACGACTTCTGTTATTCCTAGCATTGATGTAGTGATTTAGGGGAGGATTATGCCAGTATGTGTGTATTTGCTAGAAATGAATGATTTTGATATCATCTTGAGAATGGATTGGTTAGATAGAAATTTTGCCCTTCTAGATTGTCATGGAAAGAAAGTGATTTTTCAGAAACCTGGAGAGCAGATATTTCACTATCAATGTCCAAGGCACCGTTCTAGTAGAACACTAATTTCAGCACTTAAGGCTTTGAAATTGCTTAGAAGTGGATGTCAAGGTTATTTGGCTAGCGTAGTGACTATTCCTTCTAATGAAAATAAGAAAACCTCCTCAGATATTGATGTTGTCAGAGAATTTTTAGATGTATTCCCCGATGAACTTCCGGGTTTGCCACCACACCGAGAGGTGGAGTTCACTATTGAACTCTCACCGGGTACTTTACCCATTTCCATCCCTCCCTACAGAATGGCACTAGTCGAATTGGCAGAATTGAAGAAACAATTGCAAGAACTGCTAGATAAGGGGTTTATTCGACCAAGTGTATCCCCTTGGGGTGCACATGTTCTATTTGTTAGAAAGAAAGATGGGTCGATTAGATTATGTATTGACTATAGGAAATTGAATCAAGTGATCGTTAAGAATAAGTACCATTTGCCAAGGATTGATGATTTATTTGATCAGCTACGAGCTGCCACAGTATTTTCAAAGATTGATCTCAGATCTGGATACTACCAATCAAGGATAAGGAAAGAAGATATTTCAAAAACTACTTTCAGAACACGATATGGGCATTATGAATTTTTGGTTATGCTATTTGGGTTAACTAATGCACCAGCAGCATTTATAGATTTGATGAATAGAGTTTTTCAACCATATATGGATACATTTATAGTGGTGTTTATTGATGATGTGTTGATCTATTCTCCTACTGTTGAAACTCATCAAGAACATTTGAGAATTGTGTTGGAAACTTTAAGGAAATATCAACTCTATGCGAAATTCAGTAAATGTGAATTTTGGTTAAACCATGTTCAATTTATAGGGCATATCATTTCTGGTGATGGAGTGTCTGTTGATCCAACTAAAGTTGAGGCTGTTTTGCATTGGGAAAGGCCGAAGAATGTCAGTGAGATTGGGAGCTTTTTGGGTCTTGCAAGTTACTATCGCAGGTTTATTGAAAGTTTTTATTCTATTGTAGCTCCTATGACCAAATTGACTAGAAAAGGATTAGGATGTGTCCTGATGCAGAATGACAAAGTAGTAGCTTATGCATCCAGACAATTAAAGACCAATGAGATGAATTATCCAACACATGATTTGGAGTTGGCGGCGGTGGTTCATGCTCTAAAAATTTGGCGACATTATTTGTATGGTGAGCAATTTGAAGTTTACAGACCATCAGAGTTTAAAATATATTTTCTCTCAGAAAGAATTAAATTTAAGGCAGAGAAGGTGTATTGAATTTTTGAAGGATTATGATTTCACATTAAATTACCACCCAGGAAAAGTAAATGTGGTAGCAGATGCACTTAGCAGGAAGAGGCTAATGGCAATCCAGTTGCGCCAACTTGGAAAATGACATATGATGTGGTAGAGTATTATCCAGTATGTAAAGGGAAAATTTTATTTTTGGCCCAACTAACTATTCAGTCTGCAATGGTTGAGCGAATTGTGCAAGCACAACTAAATGATCAGCAGTTACAGGAATTGATTGGCTCACCGAGATTTACTCAAAGTGCAGACGGGGCAATCAGGTTTCAGAGAAGATTGTGTGTACCTCAGAATTAAGAAATAAAGAAAGACCTATTAACTGAGGCACATAAATCATAATATTCTATTCACCCAGGCAGTACAAAAATGTACAAAAATATGAAAAGACAGTTTTGGTGGATTGACATGAAGAAAGATATAGCAGACTTTGTCAGCAAGTGTCTTACTTGTCAACAAGTAAAAGCAGAGCATCAAAGACCAGCAAGATCATTACAGTTGATGAAAATTCCACAGTAGAAATGGGAGCATATCACTATGGATTTTATGATGGGATTACCAATGACTAGAAGAAAACATGATTATATTTGGGTAATTATTGACAGACTTACTAAGTCAGCTCATTTTCTGGCAATCACAAAGACACAATCGTTAGAGGATTTAGCCCATTTGTATATCAGAGAAATTGTGAGACTTCATGGTGTGCCTGTGTCTATTATTTCAGATAGGGATACAAGGTTTACAGTAAAATTTTAGAGGAGTTTACAGATATTATTGGGTACACAATTGAAATTTTGCTCAGCTTTTCACCCTCAAACAGATGGACAATCAAAGAGAACCATTCAAACATTAGAAGATATATTGAGGGCATACAGTTTAGACTGGAAAGGCAGTTGGGATGAACATTTGCAGTTAATTGAGTTTGCATATAACAACAACCATCATGCAAGTATAGGAATGGCACCATATGAAGCATTATATGGTAGACCGTGTAGATCACCTGTTTGTTGGGATGAGGTTGGTGAGCGAAAATTGATTTGGCCACAGATTGTATAGGATTGTGTAGAAAATGTTGAGTTGATTAGAAAAAAGTTACTTACAGCTCAAAGTAGGCAGAAAAGTTATGCTGATCAGAGAAGGAGAGATCTACAATTTGCTATCAGAGATCACGTATTTCTAAAAGTTTCGCCTACTAGAGGAGTAATGAGATTTGGCAAGAAAGGCAAGCTCAGTCCAAGGTATGTTGGACCATTTGAAATCTTAAGAAGGATTGGAGAGGTGACATATCAGCTGGCTTTACCACCATCATTGTTAGGAGTTCATGATGTATTTCATGTGTCCATGTTAAGAAAATACATGCCAGGCTCATCACATATTATAGATCATGAGCAGTTGGAAATTCAGCCAGATCTTACATATGAGGAGAAACCAGTTCGCATTCTCGATCGAAAAGAACAAGTGCTGAGAACGAAGACAATTGGTGAAGGTATTGTGGAAAAGTATCTCAACAGAAGAAGCTACTTGGGAGATGGAAGATGAAATATAGAAGAAATATCCACAGCTATTCGGTACGTATTGAGTAAATTTTTAAATTTTGAGGACGAAATTTATTTAAGGGGGAGAGATTTGTAACACCCGAACCCGTCCGAAACCTAGAGATAATTAAATATTTTATATTTAGAGTCCATATAAATTTTAGGTTCTCTTAATTAAAGCGTAATACCTTGAACGATATAGTTTAGTAAACTTTATTAAGTAAATTACATAGATATCGTACGTTATTAATACGTAACTTTTTGTAGAAATATCAGAATGGGGTCAATATTATACTCGTTGGAAAGATAATTATGAGATCTACAAACTTTACATTGAACACATTTTCAAAATTTGATATTTAGTAGGTTCAAAATAAGAAAGAATGAATTAGTTCTTTAAATTTTATATTAACAACTTTTACCGAGTTTTTATACAAAAAGCCATCCACAAACAAAACAAAAAAAAAACAAAACCCACCTTATTCCCCCCCACCTTATCCACCACGTGTCTCCCCATCCTTATCCCCCCACCTCTTCATCCTTATCCTTCCTCTCCTCCCTCTTCTTCTTCTTATCTTCACCCCCTCCCTCCCTATATAAAGCCCACTCCTCCCTGCTTTCACTCCCACGACCCATTCTTCTCCCCCACCTCTCTTCTCATCTCTCTCTCTCTCTCTCTCTCTCTCTCTTTTCTATTTTCATTTATTTCTTCTTTTCTACACTCTCTACTCTCTCCCTACTCTCTTTACTTTCTCTCTCTACACTCTCTTTACTTTCTCTCTTTAATCTCTTTATTTTCTCTCTTTCTATCTACTTTCTCTCTCTAATTTCTCTCTTTAATTTCTCTCTACTTTCTCTCTTAAATCTCTCTCTCTACTTCTTTCTCTACTCTCTCTTCACTTTCTCTCTCTACTTTCTCTCTCTACTTTCTCTCTTATCTCTCTTTCCACTCTCATTCTCTTATTAATAAATGGAGAAGATAATACAGTATCAGAATAATATAAATATTTGACAAAAGCTTGGACAGAGGATTTGAAACTTATTTGGACAATTTCACCATTCTTTACGTATCTAGGACGGGAAAATTATCTTTTTCTACGCAAGGATCTTTACGGGAGCTCGGGTGAGATACTAAAGTCAATTCGAAAGTCCATTCTAAAGGTAGGCACATGATAAACCGTGTCATATCCCGGACCTTTCGGATCCTTCTCAGTGGGTCCCGGATCTGGTTTCTCAGAGTGTCGGCTCCGTTGTGTCCGAAATTTCGTTTCGGGCATCTTTCGTGTTCGGATCGGCGCGATCCGGAGTTGTTTCGGAGGCCCGGAAGCGTTCCACGACTTTTCCACGCGTGTTTTCCGATTACCGGTGTGTGTTTCGGTAATTCCTTCGGAACCTCACTGCGAGTGAACCAGGTCGTTCACCTGGGCACGGGTGGTACCGTTGCGTTCCGAGGATCCCATAAATGTAATTTTCTATTTTTTGGTATTTTCCAGAATTTTTAGATTTTCTATAAATACTCTCTCTCTCTCTCCCCACCCTCTTCTTCTTCTTCCTTCTCTTCTCCCCACCGTGACCACCGCCCCTCCCTCTCTCTTTCTCTCTCGTTCGGTCGCGGCGACGTCCCCTTCTGGCTGCAGACGGTGCGGGGCGACGGCGTGACGACGTGGGCGACGGCGAGGTGATCGTGGCGGCGTCAAGCTTGTGGGGAACCGTGAAGGGATGAGGGTTTTCAAAGCGTTCTTCGTGATCTCGGTAACGATTCGGCGGAGCATTCGCTCCATTGAGGTAGGGTGACGTTCCCTAGCTCCCTGCCATTCATTTCCGTGATTTATAGGCCGAGGGGAGGCCGAGAGGGGCTTGATTAAGCGGGTTTGGGGTTTTCCATGATTTGGGGAGAGCTCGCCCGATCTATGGATTTAGCCTGCGATTTCACGTTTTGGTGGCCTAGTATCATGCTAGGGGTCCCCAGGGGTCTTCCCCTTTGATTTCCCCCTCTTCGGTGGAGGTATGGGGGCGTGGTTGGGTTTTTTGGGCTTTCCCCGCCGTTTCACTGTCGGGCGGGTGTGGCGGTCCTTCCAGTGACCGTCACACAGTGTGACGCGCCTGGGCGGGTGCGTCACAACCCTTGTTTAGCCAACTGGGGTCTGGGAGTGTGACGGTCCCACGATAAACTGCCACAGGCGTGTGACGCGCCTGGGTTGGGCCGTCAGAGCATCCCGACCGTTGGCATCCGACTGTTGGGGTCAAGGCGTGTGACGCACCACGGTTGGCGCGTCACAGCCTTGTGACGGCCCAGCGTGGGTGCGTAAGGGTTATTCGACCCCCAGGCAATATGACGCTCCAGGGCTGGACCGTTACATGTGTGTGACGCACGCTCCAGGTGTGGACCGTCACATGCTGTGACGCACCGAGTGGCACGCGTCACAGCTTGCCTTTGTTTTTCCCTGTGACGCACCTGCATAGGCGGGTCACAGTTTGTAACGCACCAGGGCAGGTGCGTTACACTCTGTTTTACACTGGGAGTGTGATGGCCTGCGTTGGACCGTCAGGGTCCTGTGACGGTCCAGCCTAAGACCGTCAGGCGTCTGTGACGGTCCCGCCTAGACCGTCAGAGTCCTGTGACGCGTCTAGGGTAGACCGTCGGGCACTACGTTGCCTCGGGTGGTTTGCAACCCCGTGTCTGTTTCGACCGTGGTCACCGTGCGACGGTGCCGGTACGTGGGGTGGTCCCCGTACGTCATCGGATGTGGACGTGGTTTTCCGTTGACTTGAGAGTCTACTCCTTCAGTGACCCTCCACTAGTCGTAGCCCACCAATACGCGGTGCTGGTCTCACCAGGGAGTGGTGTACGGGCCGACCCTTAGAGACGGTTTTTAGACTGGTTTCCGTCGGGCCCCACGTCTGTAGCCAGAGTCTGGCTAAGGGGAAAACTAGTCAGAGGGCCAGACTAGGGACGCACGGTCTGTGTGTGCACACGTGGTTGGGGGCAGTTGGACACACGCTAACGAGCGTGACCCCAGCTAGTTACTTGTTTGTGGTACTTATTTGGTGTCCGTGCCTCTGGTAGATGCTACCACGTCAGGCAGTTCACCTGCGGTGCGGTGTAAGTCGTCAGGGGACGCTACCGGCTGTGCTTCTAGTGGGAGGTACTCCTGTCGAGTCGGGAGTGTCAGACTGTCATTCGTACGACTTCAACCTTCGGGTTTCTACCGTGTTGGCCGTTGTGTTCCGGTTATTTCGTCGTGGCACGTGTGTCGGTTTTCGTGCCGTGAGACCGATACTTTGTAGATGACAGGGTTTCCCTTTTTGAGGTACTCGCTTACTGCTAGCGTAGCGGTTTCTCCGTTTGCGAGGTAGGGTTCGAGTGATCCCTACCGAGTCTTGTTCCGAAACTCATTCCCTGCGTGTTTTCACCGTGTTTCAGGTAAGGGGAGGCTTCAGGGGAGTTCGTCTGAGGCTCAGCGCGGTTCAGGTGCCCAGCGTTAGTGCCAGAGGTCAGAGCCGGGGTATGTCCCGTGTAGCTGTACTTTCTTTTCTTATCTCTGTACTAGTTGTGGACTACTGTTGTTATTTTATTGTTATATTATGGACCATGTAAGCCGTTAATTCATTTCCTGTAATTATTTATGATACTTGTGTAGTTTCCACACCATCCTTCTAACCCTTCCGAGTCTTCGGACTCGTGGGTGGCAGTGCGAGTCTCGGGTTATCGGGCCTTCCCGGTAATCGGATTATCGGGTCGTTACAGCTGGTATCAGAGCGCGGTTGTGGAATTGTACGGGAATCATAGGTGATTGTAGTGGTCCACTAGTCCACAGCGACGAAGTATAGTTGACGCTAGCATTGGGCATCGTGTGTTTCTCTTAACCTTGCTGTTCCGTGCTTTCTATCTTTGCTCCAGGTGCGGGTATGGCGCCGAGGCGGGCGACTCGCTCTCAGCAGGGGCAGTCGGCTAGAGGTCAGGAGATCCAGCAGGAGGTTCAGCAGGAGCACGAGGAGCAGAGTAGAGTGCCACCTGCGGCCACCGAGGCAGTAGATACTGCGAGATTTCCGGGGGCCGAGGATTTCTTCCGTGGCATGTACTAGCTTATGTCTCAGCAGTTCGGCGGAGAGGCTGGTGAGGGCTCGTCAACCAGGGGTAGGCCAGGCCGAGCAGTGAGGGATTTCATGCAGTTTCATCCACCTTACTACGGCGGTCAGCCAGACCCTGATTTGGCTCGGAGTTGGCTCGACGAGATGGAGCGTGTGTTCAGTTTCGCGCGGAGTACTGCGGAAGATAGAGTGATGTTGGCCTCCAATCAGTTGCAGGGTACGGCTCGGGAGTGGTGGTCTTCCGAGTGGAAGACGTCTTCCCAGCTTCGTCCACTTGAGCAGATTGTGTGGGGCGAGTTTGTCAGTGCTTTCGAGCGTACCTACTGTCCAGAGTTTATTGTTACGCATCGGATGCATTAATTTTTGGAGCTGGTTTAGGGCGACATGTCCGTGTTGCAGTATAGGGCCTGTTTGTCGAGCTGGGTTAGCATGCACCTTATATCATGGAGAATGAGAGGGTGAAGACCGCACAGTTCGTTCAGGGCTTGAGGCAGGAGCTGAGGCACCATTTGATTGCGAATGCTGCCACCGATT
Source organism: Amorphophallus konjac (assembly GCA_022559845.1). Lineage (NCBI taxonomy): Eukaryota > Viridiplantae > Streptophyta > Magnoliopsida > Alismatales > Araceae > Amorphophallus > Amorphophallus konjac. Next base: position 69,908,023 of record CM040118.1, on the reverse strand, counting down.
TGGAGACAGCGTCTCGCGTTATGGCTTCTTTGGAGATGGATATGCAGAGGACTCGAGGACCGATTAGCCAGGGGCAGTAGGGTTCCTTCCAGCATGCGTCGGGTGGTCTAGGAGCACCGGCACCGGCAGCGTCAATGACATGATCCTTGTCTTTCGGCTCGAAGGTCAAGAAGTTTCTCAAGAAGGGTTTCTCTAAGAAGAAGTCCAAGGGACATGGGCATGCTTCATCGGGCAGTGTACAGCAGCCGGTTCCGTTTCAGCGTCAGGGATCAGTGGGTGGATCGAGAGGACCGTGTCCACGGTGTGGCGAGCATCACCCAGGCAGGAAGTGCACGACGCCGATTATCTGTTTTCGGTGTGACCAGCTAGGGCATATGGCGCGTGATTGTCCTCAGAGGCAGCAGCAGCAGTTTCCTCAGCAGCAGCAGATTCCCCAACAGTAGAGGCCACAGCAGCAGTAGCAGGGACAGTATCCACCGGTACCCAGGTCAGCTAGTGTAGGAGGCAGGCAGAGAGCTCGGGGCCAGATTACACGCATGACCAGGGCAGAGGCAGTGGCGTCGCAGCTCGTGGAAGGTACCGTTCAGATTTTGGGTCGTGCGACTCCGATTTTGTTTGATTCTGGTGCGTCCCATTCGTTTATTTCGGAGGATTTCGCGCTGGGCATCGAGGAGCCGGTGACCCAGTTGTCCTGCGATTTGGCAGTGGAGTTACCTTCGGGTGATTTTATGATCACTCCGTATTGCTTCGATGAGGTTCCCGTGTGGGTGGAAGGGCGGAGTTTACCAGCTAGGCTCTATGCGTTGCCGCTTCAGGACTTTGATGTGATTTTGGGCATGGATTGGCTCGAGACACATCATGCGTTGGTGGATTGTGGCTCGAAGAGAGTTTATTTTCGGTGACTTTGTGGACCCACCTTCTATTTCCAAGGTATCAGGTCTTCCTCTTCCCGATTCCTTATTTCAGCGATTCGAGCTCATCCTTTGCTTGATGCGGGTTGTCAGGGTTTTCTCGCTTCTATGGTCTTGGTAGACCAGCCGCGTCCGGATGTCGAGGACATTCCGGTGGTGTGTGAGTTTCCCGATATTTTCCCAGAGGACTTACCTGGATTGCCTCCCCAGCGGGAGATCGATTTTGTGATCGAGGTCATGCCGGGTACGGGACCTTTGGCGAAGGCCCCCTACCGTATGGCCCCCGCTGAGTTAAGGGAGTTGCGGGCGCAGTTGCAATAGCTGCTGGCCAAGGGATATATTCGTCCCAGCTTTTCCCCTTGGGGTGCGCCAGTGTTGTTCGTGAAGAAGAAGGACGGTAGTTTACGGCTGTGCATTGACTACCGGCAGCTGAATAAGGTGACCATTAAGAACAAGTATCCGTTGCCGCGGATTGATGATTTGTTCGACCAGCTTCAGTCTGCTCGAGTGTTCTCGCAGATTGATTCATGGTCCGGTTACTATCAGCTGAGAATTCGCGAGTCCGATGTGGAGAAGACTGCGTTCAGTTCGAGGTACGGGCATTATGAGTTCCTGATGATGCCGTTTGGGATCAACAATACCCCCGCAGCCTTCATGGACTTCATGCAGAGGGTGTTTCGTCCGTATCTGGTCCAGTTCGTGGTCGTATTTGTGGACGACATCCTTATTTATTCGCGGTCTACCGAGGAGCACGCGTACCATTTGAATGTGGTGCTGCAGACGCTGCGAGATCACCAGTTGTATGCGAAGCTCAGTAAGTGCGAGTTCTGGCTTCGTGAGGTGCACTTTTTGGGACACGTGATTTCTGGTGATGGCATTTCCGTGGACCCCGCCAAGGTCGAGGCAGTAATGCGATGGCCGAGGCCGAGGTCGGTGACGGAGATCCAGAGCTTCTTGGGGCTTGCGGGTTATTATCGTCGGTTTATCCAGGATTTTTCTCGCATTGCGACCTCGATGACTAGACTCACACGGAAGGATGTGCCTTTCGTCTGGTCTGAGGAGTGTGAGCAGAGTTTCAGGGAGCTGAAGGGATTGCTCACCTCAGCTCCGGTGTTGATTTTGCCTTCTGGGCCGGGAGGTTTTATGGTGTGTACAGATGCTTCCGGGGTCGGACTGGGTGCTGTGTTGATGCAGCATGGTAGAGTGGTGGTGATGAGGGCATCCCTTGCCCCTCCACATTTTCTCCGGACTCGGATTGTTCGTCGGCAAGCACCATTATGTTCCTCAAGTGTTTGTGAGTCGAGTCATGTATTTTTCTTATTTTTATTTGAGTCTTAATCATGTAATTTTCCCTTTATTTGAGTCATGTACCTAGGTTAGTAGGTTATCTACCAATGTCCTAAGTCATTGTGTTGTTTAGATAGGCTATTGGGCCCATCTCATTGGGCTAGGCCCATGGACACCCCCCTTCCCTTCGGTTATTAGTCATTGTGTCTTTTGTTAGGGTCCTTTGTGAAAAAGTCATGTGCCTATAAATAGGCCACCCCACTCCTCATATGTAACAACTTATGCATGAATATTGAATTCCAGATATACTCCAAATCCCTCTAGCCTTCTCTCTCAATATATATATATATCTCTCTCTCCCTCCACCCCAATTTTCGGAATTTTCTCCCTCCTCCCCATTTACCTCTCATTAACTCCCCTCCCCTCATTCAATCACCTTCCCAACCACCCCATCTCCCACCTACCCCATTTAAACCTCTCCCCTTCCCCATAACCCTCTTTATTCCACCCCCTAGTCCCAAGAGAGCTCCACCCAATCCCCACTCCACCTTCCAACCCCCAACTACCCATTTCCCTTCCCCAAACCTCACTCCACCTTCCCAAGACACCTCTTCCCATCCCCAAGACCACCATTGATCACTCCCCATCAAGGAAAATTCAAACTCACATTCCCTCCACCCACTTGTGCCTCCCTCACAGCCCAAATTCGTAGCTCCTCTCTCAACCTCTGAAAACACCCCATTCCAGACCCCATTCTCCCTCTCCCACACCTTAGAACACCCCCTCCTAGGCCCCCTCACAACTAGGGGTCACTCCCACACCTATTCACCCCCATTTCCACTTCCATTTACCCCATTTCTCCCACCACCTTCCACCTACAGTTCGCAGGTTGCAGGTGGCAGAAGTCCAGCGACTTGCAGAAGGTGTCACATCGTCATCATGAGGCTTCTGAAGACGCTTCATACATCGTTGGAATCGTCTTTGAGTCCTCTTTCCAACAGAGGTGGTCCCGCATCCATCCGAGCTCGGAGCTGTGCGGTGGAGCAGATCTTGTGCGACTGTGCAATCTGCCCCAGGCTGAAGATCAGAGAGCATTTGGAAGTTTCACCACGACCAACCTAGCAAGAATCAGAGCTCAGTTTCTTCATCAAAATTCTTCTTCTCTGAATCCTCTTTCATCCCCAGAAAGCGGAGCTCCATTTGGCGTTCGAATCTGGGAGATATCATTTTTCTCCCCCAAAGTATACGTTCTGTCCTCCCACAGTCTGCAGCGACCCTTCACCGGTGATCTGAGGCTACCGGCCAACCTTGGCATCGGTTGGCTTCTCCGTTAACTTTTCTGCGTAGAAGACTCGACAGCCGAACCAACGGCTTTGACGGCGCTCGATTTGGAGTTCGGGAGCGGTCGTGGCATTGCTGTCAATCTGTTGCTGGGAAACTGTTCCTGTCCGAACCAGAGACAGAGCTCCTGTTCAACTGTTGACCTCGGCCAGTTCGTGAGGGATCTGAGCGCCAAGTTTGGAGGGCTGAAACTATTACCAGTTAGCTGTCATCGCCAAGAAGAAGGACCTCATTCGGCCTCCGAAGCTTCCAGTTACCATTTTCTTCGTCGGGGTGTGTCGTCTGCCCCCTGTGGGTCTAGGTTTGACCTGTCCCTACTCATCCGGCTACCTCGTTCTTCTCCGACCTCCGATTGGGGCCCAGTCGATTCGTACTCGAAGCTACTCCGACGACGATCACGTCACCGCCAGGCTCGTCTCATTTGGAGTTCAGGAGCATCCGTGGTGCCTTCTGCAACTCGCTGTACCTGTTCTGCACCAGCCAGAAGAGGAAATTGCTGACCTGTTCCAGTCGCCGGTCCAACCAGCCCTTAGTTTCAGAGCTCCTGCCAAAATTCAGACACCATCCCTGTCCTGTTAGGGAACTTTTGACGCAGGTTTCATCAAGATCCAAGCTCCGTGAAATTTTTGGTAGCATCAACACCGCCCCACTGTCCGGCGAACCTACAGATTGGCAGAACCGGCGGGATTCGACAAGTCGGGTTCCTTCGCTTAATTCCCCCACCCCGCTTGGCCGGCTGAAGGCCCCTCCCTGCGTGGAGGTAGTTTTGAATGTAATAAGCCCAATCCCTACCCTAATATCTCCCCCCCCTTGCATGGGGTGTAGTTCATGTACTTATTAAGTCGCAGGTTTGAAGCTTCAATCGACGCGACGTGCGGGTACATACCCTCGCCTCCCCGCTCGCCCCCGTCTCCGGCCGGAGTCGGCGTCTTCACGCCGGCTAGGTGAGTCTCGGTCCCTCTCTTACTGGTTAATCACTTGCTTAGCTTAGTATTATTGCTATTGCTTCGTCGGACGGAGAGTGAGAGTTCGGCCCAAATTGCTAGTATCGTGAGTGGCCACCGCGGGCAAGTTGAGAGTGAATCCACTTAACCCACACCCTTGGTGTGTTGGCCGCCCATGATTTGGGCATCCTAGGCCCATTTGGGGTTCTTCCTAAGCTAACCAACCATTGGAGCCTCAAGGTCCCGCCTCGGACCCTCTCCAACATCGCCTAGTCGCCATCGGGCACTAGTGTGCGCCATACGGGTGAACTCGCTAGTGTGAGTCCGCTGCTCAAACTTGAATGCTTGCAAAAGAGGTCCAAGGCGGTTTTACATCAGGTGGCTTATACATCTCGGCAGTTGAAGCCCCACGAGGAGAAATACCTTACCCATGACCTTGAGTTGGCGACTGTGATCTTCGCGTTGAAGATCTGGAGGCATTATCTGTACGGTGAGAAGTTCGAGGTGTTCACTGACCATCAGAGTTTGAGGTATGTGTTCACGTAGAGGAACCTTAACCTCAGGCAGAGGCGTTGGATGGAGTTTATGAAGGATTATGACTTCACTCTGTCTTATCAGCTGGGCAGGATGAATGTCGTCGCCGATGCTTTGAGTCGGAAGGTCGCGGTCAGTGCCTTGATGTTGAAGAAGTGGAGGCTCTGGGAACAAGTGCCCGAAGTATCTTTCAGGCTCAAGATTCCCCAAGAGCCAGGATTAACAGTGCTTGCGAGTCTGACTGTCACGCCAGTTATCCACCGTCAGGTGACAGAGGCTCAGCATGCGGACCCTAAATTGCCCCGGATTTTGGCCTTAGCTGATGTGGAACTCGGCAAGGATGGTGCTGCGAGGTTTCTTGGCAGGCTGTACGTCCCAACCGAGGGGCGGGTTTGGCGTGCGGTGTTGCGTGAGGCTCATGGGAGCAGGTACGCCATACACCCGGGTGCGACGAAGATGTATCGGAACTTACGGAGGCAATTCTGGTGGCCTGGCATGAAGAGAGATGTTGCCGAATTTGTGGCCAGGTGCCTGACCTGTCAGTAGGTGAAGGCGGAGCATCAGCGACCAGGAGGTACTCTCCAGCCCTTGGATGTTCCCGCGTGGAAGTGGGATCACGTGACCACGGATTTTATGGTGGGTTTGCCGAGGACTCCGAGTGGGCAAGATAGTATTTGGTTGCTGGTGGATCGGCTGGCGAAGGTGACTCGGTTGTTACCAGTCAAGGTCAGCTGGAGTGTGCCCAAGTTGACTCGTCTTTATGTGGAGCGGATCGTTCCGTTACATGGGATTCCCATCTCCATCGTGTCGGATCGGGATCCGCGCTTCACTTCTGGATTATGGAGGAGTTTCCAGCGAGCTCTTGGCACGGAGTTGGTGTTTAGTTCAACGTACCATCCTCAGTCAGATGGTCAGTCTGAGAGGACCATCCAGACTTTGGAGGATATGCTGAGATCCTACTGCCTGGAGTGGCAGGGGAGTTGGATTCACCACCTGCCGTTGGTGGAGTTTGCCTACAACAACAGCTATCATTCGAGCATCGGCATGGCTCCTTATGAGGCATTGTATGGGCGTCCGTGTCGAACTCCACTTGACTGATTTGAGGTTGGTGAGCGTGTTTTGACGGGACCGGAGTTGGTGCAGCAGTGTGTGGATGTTGTGCACGTGGTTCATCAGAACATGTTGGCGGCTCAGAGTTGGCAGAAGAGCTATGCTGACCGGAGGAGGCAGCCCCTTACGTTCGCCGTGGGCGATCGGGTATTCTTGAGAGTTTCTCCGATGAAGGGGGTGATGCGTTTTGGACGGCGTGGGAAGCTGAGTCCCCGCTATGTTGGTCCGTTTCCCGTTGTGGAGCGCAACGATGAGGTGGCTTATCGGTTGTAGTTACCCCCTGAGTTGGCGTCGGTGCATGACGTGTTCCACATCTCGATGTTGCGGAAGTATATGCCCGATGACTCTCATGTTCTTAAGGATTTTGTTTGGCCCGAGGTGACTCCAGACCTTTCTCTCCCAGAGTTTCCTGTCCGCGTTGAGGATAGGCGAGAGCAGTGCCTGCGGAGCAAGGTCATCCCCTTGGTAAAGGTAGTGTGGCAGTGGCACTCTGGTGGTGAGGCTTCTTGGGAGCGTGAGGACGAGATGCGTCAGTAGTTCCCTTACTTGTTTGAGTGAGTCTTTCTCTGCTTTCCCCTTAGGGTTGTCCTTAAATTCGAGGACTAAATTCCTTTAAGGGGGGAAGACTGTAATATCCCGGACCTTTCGGATCCTTCTCTGTGGGTCTCAGATCTGATTTCTCGGAGTGTCCGGCTCTGTCATGTCTGAAATTTCATTTCGGGCATCTTTCGTGTTCGGATCGGTGCGATCCGGAGTTGTTTCGGAGGCCCGGAAGCATTCCGCGACTTTTCCGCGCGTATTTTCTGATTACCGGTGTGTGTTTCGGTAATTCCTTCGGAACCTCGCTATGGGTGAACCGGGTCGTTCACCTGGACACGGGTGGTACCATTACGATCGGTGCGTTCTGAGGATCCAAGAAATTAAATTTTCTATTTTTTGGTATTTTTCAGAATTTCTGAATTTTCTATAAATACTCTCTCTCTCTCTCTCCCCCACCCTCTTCTTCTTCTTCCTTCTCTTCTCCCCACCGTGACCACCGCCCCTCCCTCTCTCTTTCTCTCTCGTTCGTCCGCGGTGACGTCCCCTTCCGGCTACAGACGGTGCGGGGCGACGGTGTGACGACGTGGGCAACGGCGAGGTGATCGTGGCGGCGTAAAGCTTGTGGGGAACCGTGAAGGGACGAGGGTTTTCAAAGCATTCTTTGTGATCTCGGTAACGATTCGGCGGAGCATTCGCTCCATTGAGGTAGGGTGACGTTCCCTAGCTCCATGACGTTCATTTCCGTGATTTATAGGCCGAGGGGAGGCCGAGAGGGGCTTTATTAAGCAGGTTTGGGGTTTTCCATGATTTGGGGAGAGCTCGCCCGATCTATGGATTTAGCCCGCAATTTCACGTTTTGGTGGCCTAGTATCATGCTAGGGGTCCCCAGGGGTCTTCCCCTTTGATTTCCCCCTCTCCGGTGGAGGTATGGGGACGTGGTTGGGTTTTTTGGGCTTTCCCCGCCGTTTCACCGTCGGGCGAGTGTGGCGGTCCTTCCAGTGACCGTCACACCGTGTGATGCGCCTGGGCTGGTGCGTCACAGCCCTTGTTTAGCCAACTGGGGTCTGGGAGTGTGACGGTCCCACGATAGACCGCCACAGGCGTGTGACGCGCCTGGGTTGGGCCGTCAAAGTGTCCCTACTATTGGCATCCGATTGTTGGTTTGACCGTTGGGGGTCAAGGCGTGTGACACACCAGGGCTGGCGCGTCACAGCCTTGTGACGGCCCAGCGTGGGTGCGTCAGGGTTATTCGACCCCCAGGCAATGTGACGCTCCAAGGCTGGACCGTTACATGTGTGTGACGCTCCAGGTGTGGACCGTCACATGCTGTGACGCACCGAGTGGCACGCGTCACAGCTTGCCTTTGTTTTTCCCTGTGACGCACCTGCATAGGCGCGTTACAGTTTGTAACGCACCAGGGCAGGTGCGTTACACTCTGTTTTACACTGGGAGTGTGACGGCCTATGTTGGACCGTCAGGGTCCTGTGACGGTCCAGCCTAAGACCGTCAGGCATCTGTGACGGTCCCGCCTAGACCGTCAGAGTCCTGTGACGCATCTAGGGTAGACCGTCAGGCACTGGGTTGCCCCGGGTGGTTTGCAACCCCGTGTCTGCTCCGACCGTGGTCACCGTGCTACGGTGTCGGTACGTGGGGTGGTCCCCGTACGTCGTCGGATGTGGACGTGATTTTCCGTTGACTTGAGAGTCTACTCCTTCAGTGACCCTCCACTAGTCGTAGTCCACCAGTACGCGGTGCTGGTCTCACCAGGGAGTGGTGTACGGGCCGACCCTTAGAGACGGTTTTTAGACTGGTTTTCGTCGGGCCCCACGTCTGTAGCCAGAGTCCCACTAAGGGGAAAACCAGTCAGAGGGCCAGACCAGGGACGCGTGGTGTGTGTGCACATGTGGTTGGGGGCAGTTGGACACATGCTGACGAGCGTGACCCCAGCTAGTCACTTGTTTGTGGTACTTGTTTGGTGTCCGTGCCTCTGGTAGACGCTACCACGTCAGGCAGTTCACCTGTGGTGCGGTGTAAGTCGTCAGGGGACGCTACCGGCTGTGCTTCTAGTGGGAGGTACTCCTGTCGAGTCGGGAGTGTCAGACTGTCAGTCGTACGACTTCGACCTTCGGGTTTCTGCCGTGTTGGCCGTTGTGTTCCGGTTATTTCACCGTGGCACGTGTGTCGATTTTTATGCCGTGAGACCGGTACTTTGTAGATGGCAGGGTTTCCCTTTTTGAGGTACTCGCTTACTGCTAGCGTAGCGGTTTCTCCGTTTGCGAGGTAGGGTTCGAGTGATCCCTACTGAGTCTTGTTCCGAGACTCATTCCTGCGTATTTTCACCGTGTTTCAGGCGAGGGGAGGCTTCAGGGGAGTTCGTCTGAGGCTCAGCGCGGTTCAGGTGCCCAGCGTTAGTGCCAGAGGTCAGAGCCGGGGTATGTCCCGTGTAGCTGTACTTTCTTTTCTTGTCTCTGTACTAGTTGTGCACTACTGTTGTTATTTTATTGTTATATTGTGGACCATGTAAAACGTTAATTCATTTCCTGTAATTATTTGTGATACTTGTGTAGTTTCCACACCATCCTTCTAACCCTTCCGAGTCTTCAGACTCGTGGGTGGCGGTGCGAGTCTCGGGTTATCGGGCTTTCCCGGTAATTGGATTCTCGGGTCGTTACAAACTGACTTCATGTTATTTGATATTTATATTTCTTTGATTTACTTTTATTTGAAATGTAATTATTCATGCTTAAGTCAGTGATTTATTTAACTCGATGATCAATGCTTAGAATCGGTTATTTAGTTAGTTACCATTCTGTAAGAATATTTCTTCCTCTCTAATCTCTCTCTAGTTTCTCTCTAATCTCTCTCTACTCTCTCTCTCTACCCTCTCTCTACTCTCTCTACCCTCTCTCTAATCTCTTCAAATTTTATATAACAGTAATTTAAATAAATTTAACTCACTACCCTATGATTAAAATCTAATTCATGATATTAAAATACGATTCAATTATTTTAGAAATTTCAATGACAAGTTTTAAGTATGAAGATGATTATGTAATAAGAATAATAATAATGATCAAAATTTGATTAAGCATATGGACTGTGTCACTTTAAGGAGGTGTGGGGCGACAAATCGTAGTTAGCTTCCGCTACGGGATTAGGCCCATTTCTGAGGATAAATGGACTTCTGAAAATTCCAGAACCCAGAATAAGAAAATTATCTAGAGAATGGTGGAGTATTAACTCTCGATCCTGCGTGGTTGATCAAGGCCGACAGGCTCCAGCGTTTAAACCATTTATCTTTATGTCGACGTATGGATGCCTAGGTATGTGTTTACTATTACTTTTAGTGACGGGATGCCTATCCAATATATGCTGCCAAATAATATGAAGTTCAGATTTGATATATGACTTTGATATGATCTGAAAATAGGTTCATCTGTATAAGCTCTGATTTAGCTAAGATATGTACTATGCCTTATATATATATATAAGTCAGATAAGATTTGTTATACGCATTTGCTTATAAGAAGAAAAATTATTCTGCTCTACTAGTTTTTCTTTGCATTCATAGTATATGTATAATCTAATAAAATTGTGATTAGCTGTATCTATATATCATGGATTTGCACAGTTTAGTATATGATAAGCATGTGATTGGTTTTAATGCATATTGAGTCTTTGGACTCATTTCTGTTGCCTAACCATTTCAGGAAACTAACAAGTGTGTACCTCGACTCCGACGGATAGTAGGTCGGAGGGTGATCCCGGGCGTAATTTGAATTTCCGCTGCATATAATAAGTAGATTTGGTTGTATTTTGTGTAATGAATGTAAATATGACTTTTGAGTAGAGATATGTAGTACTCTGTATACGATGTAAATTATGTGTGTTTATATTATGGAAATGGTATGGCTATATTTTTGGAATATGTGATGGTTTGGCCTTTGGCGTCTTGTAAATATCTCGACCCACAACACTTCCGTACATCCGCTGTGATGTCCCCAGACACGATACGGGATCGCGGAAAGGGGGCACCACAGGCGTGGGGTTGCCGATGCGAGAGGGGGAGATCCCTCTGGTGCCCTCTTCTCTGTGTGTGTGTGTGGGGGGGGGGGAGTTAACCAAGGGTTTTTTTGCGCTTTTCCCCCTCTTGGGTTAAGCTAGACTATAGCCATGTTAAGTTAACTTGACCTTTTCTGATAGAGATAGATTGTAGGGTTTTTTTTTGCAATAGAGAAGAATTTGATAGTTTATTGAAAAATAGTGGGATTGGAGGGAATTATTCTTAATTTTAATTTTAATTTATAGGGCTTATTCCTAAAAAACCCAACACATAACACATAGAGAGAGAGAGAAGGTTTGACGGATCGACCGTATCGGCCGTATTTGTAACGACCTAGAACCCGGATACTGGGCAAACTCGGTACCACTTGGATCCTGAGAGGCCACCCACGAGCGGGAAAGCTCGAAACGGTTAGTAAGGTGTGTGGAGGTACATTGAAATTTAAAATAAGTGTAGTAAATAACTAAATAATTATGAATAGGACTGTTAAATTAACAGAAATAAAATTATATTTTGTATTAACAAATTAACTACAGAGCTACAAGTAGAGCCCAGTCCAACTAAAAGTATAGTCCACATGAAGAGAAACGTACACTAACGTCGGGAGTAGCCCGACACTGGCAAAGCTGGCACTAAGAACCACCGCACTGCACCCTGAACCTCAAGGAAGAATCGCTACACCTGAAAGGACATGGGTGAGCCTCATCTCATTGGCTCAGTAGGGGTCCCGCGGATCCCCACCACGAAACAACAGCGGTAAACAACAGTGCTAACAACAACAACAGTAACAAGAGTAACAACAACAAACAAAAGCAACCGTCGTAACGACAACAGTCAAAGAAACCACAGTTAAGCCGCAAACTACTCCTATCGGCAAGAAACACAAATTCCCGTACTCACGGTCGGGAACTACCGAACCGACCCAACGAAACTCTGGCTACCTAGCGATAAAACACCACGACACCTCTGTCATGCAGGCTCGTCCTCAGTGACAAAGCCCCACTCAAGGCCACACGGTCTAAAAGCACCAACACATACATGACTTCACTGTCGTGCACTCTACACTGACTACGAGTAAAGCTGAATGCAAACTACCCGAAGAACCATGTCAAGAAGCTCACACTGCACGAGAACCACACGAGCCACGAAAGTTATATATCATGTGACAGAAGTATCCTCTCACTAGAAACAAGGCCAGATGCGTCCACTGGCGTCTTACACTATGTCTCGGGTGTCTCCCACTCGCCTCGAACACGGTAACTGAGACACCGTAACAGTAACCAAGAAAAATAAGGACTAGTTAGGGTCACACTCGTCAGCGCGGGTCCAACGTCCCTGACCACGTGTGCACACACAGACTCAATGCCTTGAGTCGGGCCTCTAGCTGGTCCCCCCCAGTTGGACTCTAACTGCAAGGCAAGGGGGCCCTCGAAAACCAACCTAAAAATCGTCTCTATCGGGACTGCCCCGCCACCACTCCCAGGTGGGCCGACACGAAGCGTCGTCAGGCTACGACCAGTGGAGGCTCACTAGACACAGAGACTCTTTAAAGAAAAACACTAAAATATGGACAGGTCACGCATGCACCTATCACAAGCAACACCGAACACCAGGCAGCACGAAGCCAACAGACTCAGGACAGTCAAATAGACCTGCTAAAACAATGATCCTTGAGTCACACAACTCAGGTCAAGATCGTTGTACAAAGCGGCAACATGCCATCAAATCAGCCCAGTCCCTAGGTTAGAAATTACGGTAAAACATTACGGAAGCGACCCATAACAACCGGATCCATTCATCAATCGAAAGTCCTCGGCCTCTTAGCCGCTCATCGGACTCACAATTCCGTATAACGAGAAAGCACGGAACATGAGGGTTCACTCGAGCCCTCAAACCACATTGATACGTAAATCGAGGTAACACGATACCTCCGAGTATCCAGGAACATAGTCTCGATCCCCACGGGACAACCGAGACACTCACAGGGTCAAAAAGTCAATCACTGGGTCACAACCGGGTTGACGGGAGACCAAAATTGTAAAACAGAATGAAGCAACTAGGTCGCGATTGTCACAAAACCGCTACCTACAAGCAGAGACAAGTCGCGGTTAAGATCAGACCGCTACATCCAAAGAAAACCAGGTCACGGTTAAGACCAAACCGGAAGAAGGTCGCGGTTCACAGAGGACCGCTACCTCCAAACAGTGGCCAGGCCGCGGTCAAGACCAGACCGCTTCCTGCCACGAACAGGGGACACAGGGTCACGTCGACGCTTCGCGAGATGGAGCCGACGCAGCCCAAAACATGGTTGAGAGTTGACCGCTACCACCAGGTAGCGGTTCTCAACAAACCGCCATCTAAAGTGGATACAAGGGTAGGCTAATAGCGGTTGATCATCGACCGCTATCATCAGGGGCTTCCCAAGTTGTGGATCCAACCCAACCGCTACTTTGAGGCAGTGATTGGTCACCGATCGCGACCTCAATCGCCTGTCGGGATGAAAATTTTATTTAATTGATTATCGTTTATTTGAGGTTTATTTAATTATTGCGTAGACGTGCCAGTCACTTTCGTGACAAGATTTATTGTCCGCTCGTCTTGACTTATCGGACAATTGTGGGTGATCGTGCCGGGACCAGAAGTCCGCCATACCATAAAGGCTATGTCGTTAATTAAGCCCTTCCGAAAGAAGGACAACCCTTAATTAATCGCCAAAGTAGAAGAGCCCTCGGGGCTGAATAGAGATATGTGAAAGTAGTGCCCGTTTTATGACATGGAAGCAAGATTAAATCATGCATGCCAGTACACAATATGGTTATATTTATTCTATTTAATCGGTTCTTGGTACGAGGCGGAGGACTGGGGTTCAAAACTCACCTCACGCTTAGTGATAGCTTCTGACCAGGCTTAACCCGACTTTCGGCTAGTCACCATTTGATATACCAGAGAGCCGGGTAGGTATGAGTGCTCATGCACGGGTTCATGCAAACGAATACGGAATGTGTAGTAGTTTATTATTATTATTATTATTATTATTATTTATTTATTTTATTTTTTTATTTGAGGATTAAGAGTAAATTTTGGCTTCGACGTTATTTAATTATTTATTTATATGTTTATTCAACATACTCAAAGAAAATTTCGGCAACACCTCCCATGTCCCGAAGAGTATCAGGGAGGGTATAGGAGACTTGTCCACAAAGAGTCGAGACGAGCTCCGAAAAGACAGTCATGCCTTGTAACGTCCAAGAATTTTCTATAATTTTTTTAGATTTAAATTAAATATTTATAAATTTAATGGGCTATAAATTGAATTATAATGAATTAGCTCAAATTATTCTAGGCCCCACATTTTTATCCAAAAAATTAGACCCATATAATAAACCTAATAGGCCCAAATAGATTGATTTGGACTTTAACCCATGTTCTAGAAGTTAGGAATGGGTGTAATCACGGAATTAAGGAGATAATTACTCCTTGGAATATAAATGAAGGGATAATAATTGGGATAATACCAAAAGAGTTTGAAATCTTTCAAATTCGGCGCCTAGGGTTGGAAACGGTCTATCGTAAGACCGCTAACGCCAAGCAAACGGCCCAAAATTGGACCGCTAACTACTGTTAGTTCCGTAAATACAAGAAAAGGTGAGATTTTTCATGTCCAAATCACCTTGGAACGACCTTATCAGCTAATTAGATAGGTCTAGAAGGATTATAGATCGAATTGAAAGTCTAATTGGGACTCTAAATTCGTTCTAATCCTCAAACCCTAGTTAAAAACCTATAAATAGATCCCAGATTTGGCCTGTGCGACCCTTACTTTTGGCACGCGTGGAACTCAGGTAAGAAGACCGATTCTGAGGTATGTTTCTTCTAGAAATTTGTTCATTATATTTAGGTCTAACTATTGTCAAATTTTCATTCTAGGAGATCAAGCCTACAGGAAGTTAGAGTCGCCCAAAGTTGCTGATTTTACATTAAGAACTCAGGAAATATAACGTCCGACCCAAGAAGATCAAGGAATTCGGAGCCCTAAACGAGGTAATTGGATAGATGTTCTTTAGAACTTTATGTTCCCCTATGTATTATCTACTTACCCTCAAAATTTCACATCCATAGGTCAAGGGAATCAAGAGATAGAGGGACGTGAAATTGCTGACTTAGAGCAAGGAAGTGCAGACATTAGGATTTGATTTCTGTCAGAAATTCAAAGTTTAGAAGGATTAATTGAGGTAAGTCATCTCATGAACGGCTAAAACGCTATTCTATGATTAAAAGCCCTCTTGTTTCATACGTTTTCATGCATTGTGCTTTGTGAATTTTAAGTTTTACTTAGAACTATGCATTTAGTTTAGTCTTCATGCATGAACTAGCCTAATGAAGTAAAAATATGAATTTTCCATGTAAGTTACATAAACCATGCATATTGTTAGCCTTAGGTTGTTCTATCATGATCATGGAAGTTAGAATATGTTGATTTCTAGACATGATGTGCCATAGGTTAAGCATATTCTATTAATGTTGTTAGACTCGTTTTTTCACAGGAAGAAACAGTTAAACCTTGGACCGCTAACATAATTGTAGCGGTTGTACGATAAACTGCTAATAGCAAGTAGCGGGCATTCACTTGACCGTTTTTCTATTTATTGGAATTCTGCCCGAGACTTAGTGCAGAATTGTCTTAATTATTATATGTTAAGCCTAGATAGCTAAGTTTATTCGTGATTTTGACTACTAGTTTAATATACTTAGTTGATCTCATTTGTTATCATGATAGTTTTCATGTTTTCATGCACATTAGCATTATTTTAACTTATGTTAATTTCATACCAAATTATATATCTTTGTAATAAATGCATATTTTCAATGTGGGATGAATGAGATTTACTCTTGTTTTATCACTGATCTCTTTCTCATCTAAGAGTCATTTTCATAAATACATGGCATATATCCCGGTATATGACCATTAGTTACACTATTGCACATTAGGCACACAATCTTGGACTTGATAACCTCTCATTTGGATGTTCCTGCCAACGGACTAGTAAATCTTGTTTCAAGGCCTCCGTAATTCTCCGTGAGCCTGGGATTCCCTCCAGGACGCCGAGTTGGTTGTACCATTAAAGCCCATTGTCTAGAAATCACTTATATCGGTGTTTTATATTTCTGGAACTTAGCAGCCTTATGGTTGACCGTCGGAGTCTGCTAGTTGGCCTTAACTAGACAGCTAAAGGATCCTAGACGGTTCTTTCTTTGACCGTTAAAGACTCCAAAAAGTCTGTTTTAAATATCGAACAGTCTTGTCCTTAACGGTCCATGACTAGATCGCTTTCTTCAAGAAAGGGCCCAGTAAACGACCGCTCTTTTCCTGAGTACTGTTAACCCGAGGTTTGACTCAAGGGTTAATATTCCTATGATCTTAGATAGTCCAATTGATTATCTAGAATCTGTCACATTATTCCAAAAATACTTAAGTAAATTATGAAAGTTAAGAAATGTACCGTTATGTTGTCGATTTATTTCCATGGCATAACTTAGTTATCAATATGTTTATTGAAATTGTATTCTCAATTGAAGCATTCTAATTTTTGGTTACTTTATCATGGAACTTTCATTGAAATTGTACACTTTTGGCCAAACTTTATTGTTATATACGTGAAAGTATCGTGATTTATATTTGAAGATGCAGTTCGAGTACTGATTGTGTTCAAGGGCTCTATGCGAGTCCCCTCGGCTGATTGTCGGAAACATACTATATAAACCATGGGGTATGATGCTACTAGCGTCACATTGCGCTGGGAGTACTTTCTTTATAAATAAGTGAAAATATCTACGAAAATCACGGAAATCCACATAAATTCACGAAGTACTTGTTAATAAGTGAAGAATACATTCTTACTTGTTACATGACTTGCTAATACTTTCTCGTTACATTCTTGTTCATGAAAGGTCATTGTTACATTCTTGCTGGATTATACTTGATCAATTCATATTCTCATACCTCAAGACTTGATTATATCTTGTTACTTTGGCTTTAATCGCATGTTTGATCGTATTTGCATGATTTTATCTTTTTCTTTAGAGCTAAAGATATTAATTATTTTAACATTGCCAATCATGTTGATGCGAAGATACCTACTGGGCAAGTGTGCTCATTACCTATTTTTCAATCTTTTCAGGAAGTACTAGTGGGTCGAATTCAGGTCATTCCAGTGATGGGTCCGAGAGCGATTAAAGGAATATGGATTCGAGAGAAGCCTAAGAATGTCAAATTATGTCTAGAATGAATCTTTACATGTAATTTTGTCTTTATTGAGTCTAGAGAGAGGGTGGAATATTATGTACTTGAATTATGATGATTTGATATGGAATTAAAGTGAAGGTTTGAGTAAATTATTGTGTAATTACTTTGTGTGATTGTTATTGCGCTCTGACTATATTGATTGCTCGAGGCTTACCATGCCGGCTGTTCGCATTCCCGATTGTTTCCGCTGCATAATCTCGGGACGTGACAGTTAAGGTGGTATCAGAGCGCTAGGACTAGAAGTCCTAGGGAAAAGTCATGTCATAGGATTAAGTCCAAGGTTTAAGGACCCACACCTATGAAACTAGGAAGGAAATTCCCAACCTATGAGAAGAATTGGGTAGACCCTGGGATGAGATAGTCATTAGAATTAATTCAAAGATCTACCCCACTCATTCTATTAGAATTAACAAATTCATTGCTCTTCTTAGGTACCTCACTCTCATAATGGCTCATCGCGTAGACTGGAACGGTATGCAAGAGACCGTTGTTGGTCTGACTCAAGCATTACAAACTATGGCGCAAGCTGGCGCAGGAGCAAGAGCGGGAGACTTACATTGTAACTTCCGGAGCTTAAATCCTCCGAGATTTTCTGGTTCTTCAAATCCAGACGAGGCTGAGAACTGGATTGATGAGATGAACCGTATTTTTGAAGTCATGCAATGTATGGATCATGAGAAGGTCCGTTTGGCTACTTTTCAATTGAATAATGATGCCCGTACGTGGTGGAAGTCTGTCCCAGCACCACCAGCTGATGCACCACATACATGGGAAGGTTTTCTACACTTTTCCGAGCCAAGTATTTCTCCGAGCATATTAAGGAGAGAAATGCTATGGAGTTTGCTTCATTACGCCAGGGCATGTTGTCAGTGACAGAATATGAACTTCAGTTTTCCCGACTAGCACCCTATGCTCCTCACTTGATTAGCACTGACTTATTGAAGGCTAATCAATTTTTGGATGGGTTGAGGCCCGGCTATATTCAACAACTGGGGACTCAGAATATCCGTACTTATGCGGAGATGGTCCAACAGGCGCACCTATGCGAAAGGACCTTAGATAAGGTCGAGAAGCTTAAAGGAAAGGGAGAAGAACCGAGCTGAAAATCTGATTGGCGTGATAAGAAGGGAAAGTTTAGCATTACGGAGCCCTACAAATACCGTGATAGCAAGAAAAGATCCCGAAATGGGAGTGGTGGTGGTAACCACAAGAACAAGAAAGTCAAGGAGGAAGACAAACAGGTCGACACGGCCTGTACTTTTTGTGAGAAATTTGGTCATTCGGTCGAAGAATGCTGGAAGCGCCTTGGTGCTTGTCTACGTTGTGGCAGCAGGGAGCACCGCATGCTGGATTGCCCCCTTATGAAGGAATTATCTTTCGGGAGTGGGCGTAAGCTCCAGGCTCGTTTAAATGCTATTCTGGAATAGGAAGAAGCGCCCCCGAATGATGGGCTAATGGAAGGTACTATCCAGATCTATTCCCGTCCTATATTCGTATTATTTGATACTGGTGCTTCTCATTCCTTTATATCCATTACTTTTGCAAAGACATTACTCATTTCATCAGTTCTTTTATCTTCGGACCTTGCTATTACTACACCTTTAGGTCCCGGAACTAAACTTACCAACTATTATCCTGATAGTGAGGTAGTGGTAGAAGGTCACAACCTTCCTGCAAATCTTGTATGCCTTGATATGGAGGGCTACGATGTTATTCTAGGTGTGGATTGGCTAGTAGACCACGATGCCTACATAAATTACCGCAACCGAATTATCTCTTTTCGGAAACCTGGTCTTCCAAGGTTTTCCTTCCTTGGTATCAAATATAGGAAGCATCCTACCATAATTTCATCTTTACACGATTGCAAACTTATTTCGCAAGGTTGTGTAGCTTTTTTGCTTCCGTAATCCTCACCGAATCCAAGGAGATCGTTTTAGAAGACATCCCTATTGTCAATGAGTTTCATGATGTATTTCTATCAGATTTACTCGGTTTGCCACCCGAAAGGGAAGTAAACTTCTCCATTGAACTTGTTCCCGGAGCAGCACCTGTTTCAATAGCTCCATACAGGATGTCCCCCACAGAACTTAAGGAATTGAAGAAACAACTTCAGGAGTTATTGGACAAGGGATTCATTCGACTTCGCACATCCCCTTGGGGTGCGCCAGTTCTATTTGTCAAAAAGAAAGATGGATCTCTCAGGCTATGTATCGATTACCGGCAACTGAATCAGCTTACTATCAAGAACAAGTATCCGTTGCCATGTATCGATGAGCTCTTTGATCAGATTTCAGGGGCAGAATATTTCTCCAAGATCGACCTCAGGTCAGGTTATCATCAACTCAAGATCAAGGATGAAGACATACACAAGACGACTTTCCGGAGCCGTTATGGCCACTATGAGTTTGTAGTAATGCCGTTCGAATTAACTAATACCCCGGCAGCTTTTATGCAACTTATGAATAATATCTTCAGGCCCTATCTTGACCAGTTTATAGTTATCTTCATTGACGACATTCTTATTTACTCCAAAACAAAGGAGGATCATGAAAAGCACTTAAGGATCGCCCTACAAACGCTAAGAGAACACAAACTCTATGCAAAGCTCAGTAAGTACAAATTCTGGCTAAAGGAAGTCTCATTCCTCGGCCATTTTATTTCAAAAGAAGGTATCGTTGTCGATCCTTCGAAGGTGGAAGCTGTTAAAAACTAGAGCCGGCTAACGACCATGTCATAAGTAAGAAGCTTTCTAGGGCTAGCTGGTTATTACAGGAGATTTATTAAGGATTTCTCTAAGATCGCCGTTCCATTGACTAGACTTACAGGAAAAGAAAATCATTTTGCATGGTCGAAGGACTGTGAGGAGAGCTTTCTAAATCTTAAGGATTACCTCACCACAGCCCCTATTCTGGCATTATCCGTTGAGGGTGGTGGATTTGAAGTCTATACGGATGCATCTGGCATTGGCCTAGGATATGTTCTCATACAAAATGGGAAGGTGATTAGTTATTCCTCAAGACAATTGAAGCATCATGAAGAGAATTACACTGTGCATGATCTGGAATTAGCTGCGGTTATCTTCGCTTTAAAAATTTGGAGGCATTATCTTTATGGGGAGAAATTCACTATATTTTCAGATCATAAAAGTCTGAAATATCTTTTCACCCAGAAGGAGTTGAACATGCGACAACGCAAATGGTTGGAGTATCTCAAGGACTTCGACTTCACTATTCAATATCATCTAGGGAAAGCAAATGCTGTAGCAGACGCTCTTAGCAGAAGACCGATGACAATACTAGCAAGCCTCAGAGAAGGTATGACTTGTCTTATCAAAGATTTTTCTTACCTAAATCTTGATATTGACAGGGAAGAAGAAGGATGTATTATTGCCAACATAAGGTCTCAACCTACATTGATTAAGGATGTAGTCAAATTACAAGAGAACGACCCTGCATTAATGGAGATCAAGGATAATATTGATCAAAGACCAGAATTCTCTATTTCACATGATAGAAGATTATTATTTAAGGATCGAATTTCTGTGCCGAATCATGATGACATTAAGAAATTGATCATGGAGGAAGCGCATAAATCAAGATATGCTATTCACCCTGGTGCTACCAAGATGTATCAAGATTTGAAAAGGAACTTTTGGTGGCCCAACATGAAGAGAGAGGTAGTATATTTTGTGTCCCGCTGTCTCATTTGTCAACAGGTCAAGGCAGAATATTTAAAACCCGCAGGTAAATTACACCCCTTGAATATTTCCGAGTGGAAGTGGGAAAGTATAGGGATGGATTTCATCATGGGTTTATCTAAGATAAGAGGAGGACATGATGGTATATGGGTGATCATAGATCGGTTGACTAAGTCTGCACATTTTCTACCGATCAAAAGTCGATGGTCGATGGATGTACTAGCAACGTTATACATGAGGGAAATTGTCAAATTGCACGGTGTCCCCGTCAGTATCATATCTGACCGAGATCCTCGGTTTACATCCTAATTCTGGAAGGGTCTACAATATTATTTAGGGACCCGACTCAACTTTAGCACGTCATTCCATCCACAAACTGATGGTCAAACGGAAAGGACAAATCAAGTGGTGGAAGATATGCTCAGGGCTTGTGCTATCGACTTTGGAGGAAGTTGGCATGACCACTTGTCTTTAGTGGAATTTACATACAACAATAGCTATCAAGCTAGCATACGAATGGCACAATTTGAAGTTTTTTATGGAAGAAGCTGTCGTTCCCCTGTTTGTTGGAATGAAGTAGGAAGGTAATTTCTAGGTCCCGACATCATTAGGGATACTACTGAGAAGATTAAACTTATTCGAGAAAGACTTCATACGGACCAAGATAGGCAGAAATCATATGTTGACAATCGAAGGCGCAATCTGTAATTCCAAACAGGAGATCACGTGTTCCTTAAGGTTTCTCCAGGTTGAGGTATTCGAAGATTTGGAATTAAAGGTAAACTTACTCCAAGATTCATTGGCCCCTTTGAAATTCTTGAAAGGGTTGGTGAAGTTGCATATCGTATTGCTTTGCCCCCTCAGTTAGCAGGAGTTCATGATGTATTTCACGTCTCAATGCTCAAGAAGTATGTACCCGATCCTTTTCATGTTATCACTTACGATAATCTGGAGATTAAAAAGGACTTGACATACGAGCAAAAGCCAGCCAAGATCATTGAACGAGAAGTACGTCAACTGTGGAATAAAACTATTCCTATAGTCAAGATCCAGTTGACAAAAGCAGGAGAAACATGGGAAATAGAAGAATCTATGCATAAAAGATTCCCAGAATTATTTGAATGTAAGTAAACTCTCCATAAATCCATAAATTGAATTTGGGGGTAAATTCTTTTTAAGTGGGGGAGGGTGTAACGCCCGAGAATTTTCTAAGAATTTTTCAGATTTAAATTAAATATTTATAAATTTAATGGGCTATAAATTGAATTATAATAAATTAGCTCAAATTATTCTAGGCCCCACATTTTTATCCAAAGAATTAGACCCATATAATAAATCCAATAGGCCCAAATAGATTGATTTGGACTTTAGCCCATGTTCTAGAAGCTAAGAATGGGTGTAATCACGGAATTGAGGAGATAATTACTCCTTGGAATATAAATGAAGGGATAATAATTGGGATAATACCAAAAAAGTTTGAAATCTTTCAAATTCGGCACCTAAGGCTGGAAACGGTCTATCATAAGACCGCTAACGCCAAGCAAACGGCCCAAAATTGGACCGCTAACTACTGTCAGTTCCGTGAATACAAGAAAACGTGAATAGGTGGAATTTTTCATGTCCAAATCACCTTGGAACGACCTTATCAACTAATTAGATAGGTCTAGAAGGATTATAGATTGAATTGGAAGTCTAATTGGCACTCTAAATTCGTTCTAATCCTCAAACCCTAGTGAAAAACTTATAAATAGATCCCAGATTTGACCTGTGCGACCCTTACTTTTAGCACGCGTGGAACTCAGGTAAGAAGGCCGATTCTGAGGTAAGTTTCTTCTAGAAATTTGCTCATTATATTTAGGTCTAACTATTCTCAAATTTTCATTCTAGGAGATCAACCCTACAGGAAGTTAGAGGCGCCCAAAGTTGCTGATTTTACATTAAGAACTCAGGAAATAGAACGTCCGACCCAAGAAGATCAAGGAATTCGGAGCCCTAAACGAGGTAATTGGATAGATGTTCTTTAGAACTTTATGTTCCCCTATGTATTATCTACTTACCCTCAAAATTTCACGTCTATAGGTCAAGGGAATCAAGAGATAGAGGGACGTGAAATTGCTGACTTAGAGCAAGGAAGTGCAGACACTAGGACTTGATTTCAGTCAGAAATTCAAAGTTTAGAAGGATTAATTGAGGTAAGTCATCTCATGAATGGCTAAAACGCTATTCTAGAATTAAAAGCCCTCTTGTTTCATACGTTTTCATGCATTGTGCTTTCTGAATTTCAAGTTTTACTTAGAACTATGCATTTAGTTTAGTCTTCATGCATGAACTAGTCTAACGAAGTAAAAATATGAATTTTCCATGTAAGTTACATAAACCATACATATTGTTAGCCTTAGGTTGTTCTATCATGATCATGGAAGTTAGAATATGTTGATTTCCAGATATGATGTGCCATAGGTTAAGCATATTCTATTAATGTTGTTAGACTCGGTTTTTCACAGGAAGAAACGGTTAAACCTTGGACCGCTAACATAGCTGTAGCAGTTGTACGATAAACCGCTAACAGCAAGTAGCGGACATTCACTTGACCGTTTTTCTATTTACTGGAATTCTGCCCGAGACTTAGTGCAGAATTACCTTAATTATTATATGTTAAGCCTAGATAGCTAAGTTTATTCCTGATTTTGACTATTGGTTTAATATACTTAATTGATCTCATTTGTTATCATGATAGTTTTCATGTTTTCATGCACATTAGCATTATTTTAACTTATGTTAATTTCATACCAAATTATATACCTTTTTAATAAATGCATATTTTAAATGTGGGATGAATGAGATTTACTCTTGTTTTATCAATGATCTCTTTCTCATCTAAGAGTCATTTTCATAAGTACATGGCATATATCCTGGTATATGACCATTAATTACACTATTGCACATTAGGCACACAATCTTGGACTTGATAACCTCTCCTTTGGATATTCCTTCCAACGGACTAGGAAATCTTGTTTCAAGGCCTCCGTAATTCTCCGTGAGCCTGAGATTCCCTCCAGGACGCCGAGTTGGTTGTACCATTAAAGTCCATTGTCTAGAAAGCACTTATACCGGTGTTTTATATTTCTGAAACTTAGCGGCCTTATGGTTGACCGCCAGAGTCTGCTAGCGGGCCTTAACTAGACCGCTAAAGGATCCTAGACTATTCTTTCTTTGACCGCTAAAGACTCTAGATAGTCTGTTTTAAATATCGAACAGTCTTGACTAGACCGCTTTCTTCAAGAAAGGGCCCAGTAAACGTCCGCTATTTTCCTGAATACTATTAACCCGAGGTTTGACTCAATGGTTAATATTCCTATGATCTTAGATAGTCCAATTGATTATCTAGAACCTGTCACATTATTCCAAAAATACTTAAGTAAATTGTGAAAGTTAAGAAATGTACCGTTATACTGCCGATTTATTTCCATGGCATAACTTAGTTATCAATATGTTCAGTGAAATCTTATTCTCAATTGAAGCATTCTAATTTTTGGTTACTTTATCATGGAACTTTTATTGAAATTGTACACTCTTGGCCAAATTTTATTATTATATACGTGGAAGTAGCTTGATTTATACTTGAAGATGCAGTTCGAGCACTGATTATGTTCAAGGGCTCTATGCTAGTCCCCTCGGTTGATTGTCGAAAACATACTATATCAATCATGGGATATGATGCTACTGGCGTCGCATTACGCTGGGAGTACTTTCTTTATAAATAAGTGAAATATCCACGGAAATCACGGAAATCCACATAAATTCACGAAGTACTTGTTAATAAGTGAAGAATACATTCTTGCTTGTTACATGACTTGCTAGTACCTTCCCGTTACATTCTTGTTCATGAAAGGCTATTGTTACATTCTTGCTGAATTATACTTGATCAATTCATATTCTCATATCTCAAGACTTGATTATATCTTGTTACTTTGGCTTTAATCGCATGTTTGATCGTATTTGCATGTAACTATCTTTTTCTTTAGAGCTAAAGATATTAATTATTTTAACATTGCCAATCATGTTGATGCGAAGATACCTACTGGATAAGTGTGCTCATTACCTATTTTTCAATCTTTTTAGGAAGTATCAGTGGATCGGATTTAGGTCATTCCAGTGATGGGTCTGAGAGCGATTAAAGGAATATGGATTCGAGAGAAGCCTTAGAATGTCAAATTATGTCTAGAATGAATCTTTACATGTAATTTTATCTTTTTTGAGTCTAGAGAGAGGGGGGAATATTATGTACTTGAATTATGATGATTTGATATGGAATTAAAGTGAAAGTTTAAGTAAATTATTGTGCAATTACTTTGTGTGATTGTTATTGCGCTCTGACTATATTGATTGCTCGAGGCTTACCATGCCGGTTGTTGGCGTTCCCAATTATTTTCGATGCATAATCTCGCAGAGTGACATGCCTAGACGGCACTCCCGTACCTCATGATAGGTGGGGGAGCCCGAGGGCTAGCCCTCTAGGAAATCCTAATCACCTTGGAGGTCATCGACCGATGCTTGCCATTTTATTTGTTGAACCACCTTTATTATTGCAACACATGAATATAGGTTTATGAAAATTAGCATGACTACGCTCCGACAGTTTCGTATGTCATTGGGACAATGTATGCCGGGAAATGGCACTTGTTCATTCATTTATTCTCTTTATAGAGTACCTTGCCCTCATAATTCAGCATGCGTAGCTGTGAGGCCGTTTCCCCTACAAGAGGTGAAAATCGAGCGGAAAGCCGAAGAAAACCCGATGCGGAGTAGGGAACGAAACTTCGATTTCTAAGAGAATTTCGGCAACATCTCCCCCTGCCCCAGAATATGTTGGGAGAGAGTATAAGAGACCTGTCCACAGAAGGCTGAGACGGGCTCCATAAAGACAGACGGACATATCAAAATGATAGTCTGGACCCAATAGTGGGTGGTGAATGCTTTGCCGATTACTTTTGACCCATTCTTGGCACCACGGTGTGTACACGAAAACTCTAAGGAGAGCCGGAACAACCATGGACCGAGGGGCTTGAACGGTTTGGGGCACTATTCGCCTCTAAGGCGATCTGTATTTTATTTCCCTGTCCAGATCATTGGAGCTCACGTGGCAATGTATGAAGAAGCCCCGTAATTCGGTGGGATGATTGGAACACCCGGAAAGGCGTGACATGACACAACCTCCCGATTTAATTCCGGCAGCATCTTCCCTTATCTCGGGACATGCCAAGAGCTATATAAGATACCCGTCCACGGAGAGCCGAGACGGGGTCTGTAATACATGCATACCGAAGCCCGAGAGCCACCAAGAGTCGAGACACGACGGTACATTATTCGCCATTGAGGCGATCTATTCATTATTCCCCCAATGAGGCCATCAGAGAACACGCCATAGTAGACGACGGATCCCCGTGACTCGATGGGGTAGTCAGGAAACTCGAAAAATCATGATGTGATATTATAAAATACCCCCTTGAATTAATTTCGGCAGTATTTCCCCTTATCTCGAGATATGCTAAGAGATGTATAGGAAACCCGTCCACGGAGAGCCGAGACGGGGTCCGTAATAGATGGGCATATCGGAGCCCGAGGGTCGAGAGGGGCGGAGAAGCCGCGGGACATTGTTCGCCATTAAGGCGGTTTATTCACTTTTCTCATAATGAAGTCATCGGAAAGCACGCCATAGTAGACGGCGGATCCCCGTGACTCGATGGGGTAGTCGAAAAAATCCGGAGAACAAATCATAATATAGGGGTAAAAACCCCGTTAATATAGCTCCTTCACATCTCATGGGGTTGGGTATGACTCATTAATTAATGGAACAGTGAGGAGGAGGACATGGCAGGCAGAACAAGAAAAAAAGCTGAGGGCACCAATGATCCGGCGGCTTGGTATGGGTGATCCAAATGGCTGGCCTGTGCATGCATGTTACTTACATATGTACATGATTAAATGGGCTATTGGCATATGCACAGGTGTAACACTATGATCCGGCGGCCAGGATACATAGCCCAAATCCCTGGCCCATCAGAATGCATATGTTGTATAAATATATTCACATGTGGCTGCACCGGCGGCAGTTGGGTTGCATGTGCATATGTATTCACTTAATACCCATTTTATATATCCACGTGAGTTTATTCACGTGAAGGGTGGAATGGGCTTTATACATAAATTTATTTGATTTATACATTCACGTCAGATGCATATATGCTTATTTACATAGATACAGTGAATGGGCTGGTGGTTGGACTCAATTGGGGGACCCGGCGGCTTATATGCGCATGCATATATTACATATATTCACATGTATATATCAACCTGAGTAAATTGGTGGCTTGGAGGGTCGCATGCACTTAATGACTTCTTTATGCAGCAGCTACAGATATACAGACGTGGGAACCAACACATGATCCGGCGGCGGGGCCCATTCGGGTGGAGGGATGGCATGCATACGGTGGAATGATGCGGCGGCCTTGTGCGGGAGAAATTCTTATCATCATATCACTGCGAATGCAAAGGTGTTCCAAATAAAACAAAATGATCGAAGATGTAGCCCCATAGGGGCAATTTATTCAAATTGATATTTGCTCGAGCAACCATTCCATCACAGAGAAGAGAGAAAGAGCAGAGACGGGTGCTCAAGATCAGTAGAAATCATATAGGGAGAGTGTAATCCAGAGAGAGGCAACGGGCTAAATGTTCAGTTGGACAAATAGAATAGCCTTAATTCCTTTATTCGCTTTCAACGGACGATACAAGATATGAAAATCACAATAAAAATCGCATGAAGGGAGAGATTACAGACTCCATTGATGAAAGAGAACCCAGAAAGAAAAATAAAGAAAGGGGGAAGAGGAGAGCTATAACCCACGGAGGGCCTTACACGGTAAGGAGAACCTTCTTCCCAGCACCGACTCTACTCCTCTTTTTTGCGCTCGAAATAAGCCTTTTATGTAATACCCTGGATTCTTCGGATCAAAATCAGAGAACTTTCGAAGCGCTTTCGTGGGTCTCTGATTGTGTTTTACGATCCACTCAGATTTTTCCTTTGTATAACTTGCAGAACTCCGTGGAGAGTTGACCGTTCAATTTTGAGACTCCGGGATGTTACATGTGCGTTGTGTTCGTTCCGAGGATCGCGAAGACTATTTTTTCGTATTTATCTGAGTTTATGAAATTTCGGACAGAAAATCAGATTTTAGGAAAATTATTAATTTCCTATTTTTCTTTTCCTTTTAACCCTTCCTCTCTCCTCTCTCACGATATCTCACTTTCTCTCCCTCTGTTCTCTCTCCTCTCCCCCGAGACGTACGACCGTGGCGGAGCTGGACGAGGTGGTGATAACGTGGAGCTGACTTGAGGTGTGATGGCGCGAGTATCGGAGCATGACGTTGGCACGATCCCATTCGTGGATTCGAAGTCGGCGTGGATTGTTCGTGTGATTGTTTTCGACATGGTTTGGCCGTTTCGGCGCGTAAAATCTCTGGTGGAGGTAGAGAGATGGATACCCTACTCATTTCCTGTATTCCCTCGCGGTTTGGAGTCGAACGGTGTGAGTTTAAGCGAGTTTTCTAACTTTAAGGGTGAAATCATGTTTCGGAGGTGTGAGCTGTGATCGCCGTTCCAGGCGATGGTTTTCACATTAAATGGTAAAATTTGAACCCCTGGCATGTTGGGAATCGTTTCCCGCAAGTTTCACTTCATTTGGTTGTGAATTGGGGCCGGTATGAGCCCGTTTGTCCATGTGACTCGTTTTGGGTCGATTCGTGGGAATCACCCGTTTCTTGATGTTTTGGGGTTGGTTTGGTCCCTTCCGGCTTATGGAAGCTTGATATCGACTCTAGGGATGTTTCCCCGTCGTTTATGAGCGATTGGGGCGTGGAAAGACCGAGTTTTGGGTGGTTCTACGGTTCTCACGTCGGGACGAAGTAGCGGTCCTACCAGGGACCGCCATTTGTAAAGGCGACCCTTTGGAGACCGTTATTTGGAGTTCCGTTGTTGGTTTCTGGTTGCGGTCTCGCGACCGACAGCTAATTGGTAATGGAGGCCATATGAGGACCGCCAATTTCGAGTAGCGGCCCTTGGGGTGACCGCTATTTGGTGTTTTAAGTCAGTTATCCGGTTTTAAGTCGGTTCGGGGTAGCGGTCTAGCTCCTAACCGTAAGTTGGCTTTGGCGGCCATAGGAGGACCGCCAATTCTTGGAAACGGTCCCAGGAAGATCGTGATTTGTTTAATTCGGTTCCTAGTGATGGCCTTGCGACTTACTGTCTTATGAAGTGACGGTCAGGAAAAGAACCGCCACAAGGATGGCTTTTGTGTTTTCGAGGCGGTTTGGAGATGGCGGTCTCTCCATGACCGCCAAATTCAAGAAACGGCCATAGGAGGACCGTCAATTCCAAGAGACCGCCCTGTGCAAACCGTTTCCTGCCTATCTAATTCTGAGAGTAGCGGCCAAGGCTATGACCGCCATTTCCTGGTAGCGGCCATAGGGTTGACCACCACTTTCTTTTAGCGGCCAAGGTTAAGACCGCTATTTGCTGGGTCGAGTAGTAGCGGCCATAGGTGTGACCGCCACTTTCCCAGGGTGTTCTTTCGCGTTGGTTTGGTTTTCGGTCAACCCGATTGTAACCCAGTGGTTTGTTGAGTGGTGATAGACAGATCTAGAGGGGAGGGGTGAATAGATCAGCCCCTTTTTGCCCTTCTTTGCGGAAATAAAAATCAGATCTAACACAAATGATAATGAGATAGATATTCGTTAATAGCTAAGAAGCTGGACACAAAAATGATATCCATGAACGGCCCTACCAAGCTTCTACCGCTAGAACATAAATGAAAGCAAACCACAAGACACAATCTTTAAGGTGATTTGGTCTCAATCTAGAGACCTACGTCCACCCCTCACACAACACGATGAGGCTTCACTAGTGCAAAAGCACAGCCGCTAATACACAGCTTCTACCAGAGAGATACACTCTCACAACTCCGCTGCCACACAGCTTGAGGGATTACAACCCAAAACACACAGACCGGTCACCACACCGTCTGTCTTCCTACTCACAGGTAGGGAACAAATATAAGGAGTATGTTTTGAAGAAAAACAAACTGAAAAAGAAACAGCCAGACAGAGTATCGTAATGAAGCACTATGAGAAAGAGATCTTCTAACTGGAAAGAGCTTGAGGACTTCTTGGCTTTCTTCTTGTTCTTCTTAGTTTTTCACCACAACCCTTGCGAGGGAAGGATGTTCTAGCTTTCAGCTTTCAAGGGTTCTGGACGGAGCTTCACGAAGCCTTCCTGCTTGCTTAGAGACATCCTCATGAGGAAGAGGATCGTCTTCCTTTTTATTGCACTCACGCCAGCAGCATCAGGAAGGAGATAGCTTCGTCAGCAAGCTTCTTACTTTTCTTTTCTCCTCTTGCTTGCCTTGACTTCGAACTGGAGCTCATGCTCCTGATATATTGGTGTCCTTCAGCGACACCAACGTTGTCCCCTTTTCAAGCTAAACCCAGAATGTCACGTCCACATAATTTGATTTGCTTCTATTTGTCAAGTTGACTCTTTTTCTGTCAAGTCTACAGATATGTGGGTAGGTAGGAGACCATATCAGCCAAAGTACAATCTTTTCAGGGGATTTCTCTGCCAGACCATCATCCTCTGACAGAGTAGCCTCTTTGACGGCTTTTTCCAGACTGAACGGATCCTCCAGGACAAGTTCCGGATCTTGAAAACAGCTTCTATCAGTTTCAGACTCGTTCTGGTTGAACACGAATGTGTCGACACTTTCCACACAGTGTGTCGAGACATCCCATTGAATAACTTGAAGACAGCTTCTGCCGATTTCAAAATCGTTCTGGTCGAACACTGATGTGTCGACACTTTAAACATAGTGTGTCGGGACATCCATTGAAATCTTGAAAATCCGTGGCTGATGTGTCGAGACGTCACAGTGCTGTGCCGGGACATAAGTGCTTGGTTCTGAGATAACATCATGACTGTGTCGAGACATCGTCAAATGGTGTCGAGACATGTGCGTCATGTGCAGAGTTGCCACACGAAGGTGTCGAGTCATTACGCGCCAGGATCCGAGTCATCACACGAAGGTGTCGAGACACGTCTGCCATAGAGACGTGAGGCTTGAGGTGTGTCGACACTTTTCACTCAGTGTGTCGAGACATCAATTAATCCATAGGCCAGACAGACAACGGTTTCAGCTTGATTTCTTTTGGAGCTGTCGAGACATTGGTTAGATGTGTCGACACATTCTTTTCTGTTGGAGCTCAACCATCCGTATATCAACATGATCTCTTCTAGATGTGTCGAGACATCATCAGATGGTGTCGAGACATCACTTAGAGAAATTCTCCTGCACTTGTTTAGTCTATTCATTAAACCAAAACATGTTAGATATCCCTCAAATATCTACTAATGATTTATGATTTGTTATCATCAAAATCAGGGGACACAACATTCTCCCCCTTTTTGATGATGACAACCATGAATCATTATAACCAATCATTCATATAGAATTACACAATTTGGTTGAGGAACTATCAAACAAGTGAAATTTATCCATTCAACACAACAACTGAACGTTAGCATTTTTCAACAAAAAACTTGTTTCGTTGATCAACCAAAGTTTCATACAGATCAAGCAAGAAATGTATTCAAGCATTTACATTGCACTGACTAAATGCAAAAGCTAAATTCTAGATGAAAAAGGCTAACTACATGCTAGATGCTAGCTGATGCTTGTCTTCTCAGAAGGTCTTCAGTACTTCTCCCCCTTTGTCATCAGCAAGGAGGGGGTGAAGGAGGAGGCTGCTGTGGTGGAGGCATGGAGCTAGAGCTGGCAAAGTGAAGGATCTGTGCCTCTTGGAAGTCGTGTTGCAGGTGAGAGATTGCTGTTGCTAGAGAATCAACCCTCTGAGTTAGCTGCTCATCCCTTTGTCTGACAAACTTGTGTAAAGTCTTGACATTTTCATTGATGTCCTTGAGCCAGCCATGGATCATTTCACAAATCTATTCTGTCTCAGCCCTTTGTTGGGAGCCTTGTGGTGGTAACGAGAAGAGGTGGCTTCTATTTGAGGAGGAGGGCACCATTCATCACATGCGTCTGCAGGGCTGGTTGTAGTTGAGCTTTATGCAGACAAATGAGTTCCAAGATTTCAGTACCGACCATATCCAATTTTCTGTACACTGCATCCATTTTGGCCTCTACTTTGGTGGTGCTGTTGACTGCTCGAGCTGTGTCTGTGTGGATAATTTCTGCAAGCTTGGAGGAGGCATCCAGTAGCTTGTTGCAGTCAAAGTACATCTTCCCTTTCATCCGTTAGGAGGCATCCAGTAGTCGAGAAGTAGTAGCATTAACTGCTCTCTCCAGATTGGATAAGGCATCGATAGATCTATTGGTCTCTGTGGTCACTTATGCTCGGATGGATGTAGTTGCGGCACCCACTTGTTCAGCTAGCTGATTGGAGGAGTCCATCAGTTTGGCACACTTAATGTTGAGATTACCTTGATCTTCTCGGATGTCATAGGCATGCATGACCATTTCAGCAATTTTCTCCTGGGTTTCAGTGTGGATCTCTTGTAGTCTTGTCATGATTCTCCCTGCTCGTTCACACACATTTATCAAGGAGTTCATAAAGCTTTCAACCTTTCATCTGACTTATGTTTGTCGTGCACAAATTTTTCCCATCTACTGGTTTGGACTTGCTCAAAGTGAAGTTGTCTGGCTTCGATTCTGTCCACTTGCAGACTGAGTTGACGAAAAGAGGAGTTCATGCTCCCAAATTGTGCAGTCAGAAACTTGATAAGAGTGGGATGAATGTCCATGGGACTGGCAGTGGCAACATGAGCTGTACCTCGAGAGGTGGATGCCTCTGCATGGAATTTTGGAGGAGCATCCCCTTCAGGGAAGATTTATGGTTCAGGTTCAGGAGAGAGTGGAGGTTGTATTCTAAAAGCTGTCAGCATCCCAGGCTGGTCTATGGGATCTTTAGACTGCTGCTACTGATGGGCTTACTCAAAGTGAATATCTGCATGGAACACTTTGTCATGCTGGTCTAACTAGGCATCTGAAGCTTGCTGGTCCTGTGCAGGCTGTTCCTGTGGAGCTGGCTGTACTAGAGGGTCAGGTAAATGGCCAGGCAGATTCCTTACAATTTTGTCACATTCCTTTTTGAAGTGCATGTAATTTTCTATGAACCTCATGCTGTAGACATTGCTCATGGGGATAGGTATAGAATTTTCATTATCAAGAGGGATGCCAACCTTATGAAAAATAGCAGTAAGATGTGCGGCATAAGGTAGGCTACGCCGGTTGCAAGTGCAACTGCCTATAATCTGGAGCATGATCTCTGGAAGACAAATGTGGTAATTGTTGAACAAGCAGTAAAACATGAACCTCTAGGTCTCAGTAAGTCTACTTCTGCCACCCCCTTGTGGGGTAATCATGGTAGTGAAAATGTGATGCAATAGACGTTGTAAGGGGGGAAATCGATTGGTGTCAAAGGATTTGACAAGAAGTTGGGTTGCATCCTGAGGGTTTCGAGGCTTTCCTGTCAGGATGGTGTAAGCTACAGACAAGTCAATCCGAACCTCAGATTCTATTTCCCCATCCCGGGGTATGTGTAAGGCTCTGTGTAGAAGCTTTGTGGTAAGCTTAATGGAGACCCCCTTTACCTCAGTCCTAAGGACTTTCTTGTTCTCGTCAAAAAATAGGTTCTTATAGAACTGCTGAACTAAAGATGGGTAGTATACCCTGTAATCAAACAGAAATCGTCGCCATCCTTGGAACTCAAATAACGGCAGTAGTTCAAGAAAATACTCAATCATCTCGTGGTCATCAAAATCCACATACCTAGGGAAGAGAATCCTTGTGGGATCACTTTCTTCTTCCCTAACTGAGGGAGCAGCACTGGGCTACTGAGGAATTGACGGCGTCTTGGCCTTCCTTTTTTTCTTTGCGGTCAGTCGTGGCCGCTTTGCCTTTGGTTGTGGCGGTGAAACCCTTTCACTGTTCGAGCACTGGGCCTCGGCAGCTCTTCTCTTAGCTGGTTCAGCAGTTGGGCGGTCTTCAACTCTTGGAGGGCCCTTCAGTGGAAGCTTTCGAGGCAGCGGCCTTCTTGGATGAAGCCGCGTCTTTCTTCTTGCCACGGGTGACCGGATGAGCCATGTAGAGGGTAGAAGGAAGGGAGGATAGATGACGGAGGGCATCTAGGGCTAGCTGGGGAGATGGTTGTACAGACGAAGGAGGATGGAACGGGGGGTCGACCTCCCTAGTGAGTGTGTGCAGGGTCGCCGGAGAACGGAAGTGAGAGTGAAATAGGGTTGAAATGAGGAAAGGTAAGAAAGTGGTTTTCACCGTCGAGTTAAATAAGGAAAGTTGAGAGTTTTGAGTTTTAAAATAACAACCCTGAGATAAGAAATGGCGTATATACCCCTATGTTAAGTTCAGAACGGTTTAAAACTTATAAGCTCATTTTCGAGAATGAAGGTTTAAGAAAAAAACCGTTTGTGCAACAAATAATGAGATTAAAATATTTGAGAAAGTTAAAGAAAATGGAACCAAGCCCATTTGGCTTACTCATCACTTTCATTTGGCATGATTGGAAAACGAAGATAAACAAGTATTGAAAGTAAACAAAAACCTTTTTATTTTGAAGCAAGATATAGAGTCAACTCCAAACCATTTTTTTAACTTTTAATTAATAAAACAGTCCGATATAGCATTCACTTTTTGACTCAAGGAAACACGTTGTTTAGACGCCAGAGTCCCTGGTTACTCAGTGTAGCTTATCTTTCTGAATTCTTCTGAACAGAGTTGACAGCCTTCATCATGACTAGATTAACCTTCATTTCATTGATGGAGGATCTAATTTCTCTGAAGATGAGGTCATTGCTATGAAATTATTGCAGAATGATTTTTAGGAGGCGTATTCTCTAATTGACTTCAAATTAGGTAATTTGTTTAAGTACAATACATGCCAATCAATACATAAACCAAGAAGCCTATTTGCAGTGAACTTTCAGAGGCTTAGGCAATGGTCATTTTCAATGACTTGATGAATGTTTTAATCCTATTATGAGTGCAAGATTGGTAGAACTCAACGCAATAATTAACAAAAATGAAGATTATAAATAAGAAACCATTTCTTTAACCAGGAGTAAAACAGATGAACTTACCCAGGGTTGCAAAAATGAATGAAAACATTCTCAACTCCCCCTCACTTAATGCTCGGTGAAAAGTGAAGGTTCAGAGGTAAAAGATTTGAGGTGGAAATGAAGGAAGCAGTGTGTAGAAAAAATCAAAAAGCTCTCTATTGGATCTTCAATCTTAAGGGCGGCTGAGAGACAGTCTCGACACATGACTGAAGGGTGTCGACTTGTTCAACAGACTTGTCCTTCATGTCTCGACTCATAGCTATAGGGTGTCGACCTATGCAATATACTTTATCCTGCATGTCTCGACACAAGACTGGAGGGTGTCGACCTGTTCAGCAGACTGTGTCCTGCATGTCTCGACACATGACTGTTCAGCAAACTGTGCTCAGCCAGCTTCTACTACTAATACCTCTGACTTTCTTCTTTCATTCAATCATTCAAGAATGGTTTTACCTCTTTGCTCTCATTGAGAAGTGCTTAATGGGATGCTAAAGCTTTAAACATGCTTATGCACTAGAAATCACTTATGCAGTTATCAACATGCATTTTTGACTCATGGTACTTGGCGGAGGCTTATCCTCACGCATGAAGAGAGTTTCCTGACAAGCGTGACATGTCTTTCCACTTCTCGACATTTGATATACCATTTAGTCAAGAGATGATATTCAATGAAAAACAACCAGAAATGCACACAAGCTCCCCCTGAGTGTGACCAACATTCAAGACATGGTTTATATAGCCAATAGACCAGTTCTAGATCAAGGCAGACATGCTTGTTCCAATCATAGCAAAGACAAGTAACTTGAGAACTTAAAAGGAATAGATAGCTCAAACCTGATTGGATTGAGGTATGCATAGACCGAGCTCTCTCCTTAATGTTGAAAACCTGTCATTGCTTAAGGGTTTTGTGAAGATATCTGCAATCTGATTTTCTGAGTCAACAAAGTGGAGCTCAAAGTGATTTTTGAGGACTTCATCCCTTATAAAATGATGCCTAATTTCAATGTGTTTAGTCATAGAGTGCATGACTGGATTCTTTACAAGATTTATAGCACTTGTGTTATCACACATAATGGGAACACAGCTAAGATCTATTTGATAGTATTGGAGTTGGTGTTTGATCCACAGTACTTGGGTGCCACAACTCCCTGCAGCAACATATTCTGCCTCTGTAGTTGAGAGGGCAACCGAGTGCTATTTCTTGGAGACCTAAGAAACCAAACACCCACTAAGAAATTGGAAATAGCCACTAGTGCTCTTGCGGTCCAGTTTGCATCCAGCATAATCTGCATCTAAATAAGAAATAAGTGAAAGTTCACATGATGCAGGATACCATAATCCAAATTCTTGAGTGCCAGCAAGGTATCTAAAAATACGCTTGACAGCAGTCAAGTGGGACTCTCCAGGACTAGACTGAAATCTAGCACAAAGGCAAATACTAAACTGAATGTCTGGTCTAGATGCAGTTAGATAGAGTAATGACCCGATCATACCTCTGTATCTCTTTGCATCTACAAGTGTACCTTGTTCATCTGCATATAGTGAGGAGTTCCTAATGATTTGCAGTTTGTCAGATCAAACTTTTTCAGCAACTCCTTTACATATTTGGCTTGATTGATAAAACAGCATTCATTGCTTTGATTAATCTGCAAGCCAAGAAAGAATTGAAGCTCACCCATTAGACTCATTTCAAATTCATTGGTCATGAGTTTTACAAACTCCTCACACATTTGAGGTTTAGTGGACCCAAACACTATGTCATCCACATAAATCTGAACTATCAAGATATCCTTACCTTGTTTCTTGGTGAATAGTGTTTGGTCTACATTACCTCTAGAATACCCTTGTTCGGTGAGGTATGAGCTTAGTCTATCATACCAAGCTCTAGGTGCCTGCTTCAAGCCATATAAAGCCTTGTCCAACTTATAAACATGATCTTTGAAATATGTGCATTCAAAACCGGGGGGTTGCTCCACATAGACTTCTTCTTTAATAAGACTATTTAGAAAAGCACTCTTAACCTCCATTTGCTGCAGTTTGATTTTATGAGAACATGCAAATGCTAGCAAAATCCTAATGGCCTCTAGTCTAGCAACAGGAGCAAAAGATTCTTTATAATCTATGCCAAATTCTTGATTATACCCCTGAGCTACCAATCTGGATTTGTTTCTTATTATCTTTCCATCTTCACTTAGTTTATTTCTGAAAACTCATTTAGTTCCTATGACTGATTTCTATTGAGGCCTGGGAACTAGATGCCAAACTTTGTTTCTCTCAAATTGGTTTAATTCATCATGCATGGAGTTTATCCACTTATCATCTTTTAAGGCCTCTACAATATTTTTGGGTTTAGTTTGAGATACAAGAGCAAGTTGTTCAATTTCATCCATAATTTTGAAATGAGACCTAGTTTTGGTTTGGTCATGCAGATTACCTAAGATATTTTCTAAGGGATGGTCTTTTAACACTCTTAAATCAGGCTGAGTGTTACCTTCATCTGCTTCGATGACCGGATCATTGCTTGGACCTTCTTGGTCTTCATTTGCTTGTGTCTCCTCATGTGGAAGTTCCTTTTTTCCTTTTATATTCAGGAATTCCCCATCATCATCTTCCCTGCAAGTGTTGTCATGACCAATTTCATCAAAGGTGATGTGAGGGGATTCTTCCATACAAAGGGTCTTAAGATTATAGACTCTATAAGCTCTAGACTTATCGGAGTACCCAAGGAATATCCCTTCTTCGCTCTTGGGTTTAAACTTGTCCAGAACTCTTTTATCATTGTTATGAACAAAGCACTTTGACCCAAAAACTTTCATGTGAAAGAGAGATGACTTTTTACCTTTCAGTAGCTCATATGGAGTCATTTTGGTGAGTGGCCTTACCATTGAGCGGTTGATGATATAACATGCAGTGTTTACCGCTTCTGTCCAAAATCTCCTTGGTAGATACCTTTTAGCAAGCATTGTGCGTGCCATCTCTATGAGAATTCTGTTCTTCTTCTCAACTATCCCATTTTGTTTAGGAGTCCTTGGTGATGCAAACTTGTGAATGATTCATTCAGACCTACACAAATTTTCAAAGTCAGCATTGTCGAATTCACCACCATGATCTGACATTATGTTTGAAATCTTAAACTTATCGTCTTGCTTCACTTGCATATACAGTGCCTGAAACTCATCAAAGACATTATTTTTATGTGTAAGATAAAATACCCAAGTGAATCTAGTAAAGTCATCTACTAAAATATAACCATATCTTTTACCACTTAAGCTAGATGTTTTGGTTGGATCAAACAAGTCCATATGGATTAGTTCAAGTGGTTTAGATGATGAGTTTTCAGTTATACTTTTAAATGACTTTCTAGTTTATTTTCCTTGAGCACATGCATCATAAATCTTAGTGTTCAGTTTGAATTTGATTTCAGGTAGCCTTTGACAATAGAATGCTTCACCAATTTATGAAGAGTATTGTAGCTAACATGACCTAGTCTGCGATGCCACAAACATGCTAATTCAGATTTGGGTGCAGCAAGATAAAGATTTATGTGAGCAGGGTCATCTAAGTCAATCATGTACACGTTATTGACTCTTTTACCAGAAAACTTGGTTTCTTTTGAATTAGGGTGCAAGATCCTACATTCATTAGAGTCAAAGACTACAGTATGACCTTTATCACATAGTTGACTTATGCTCAACAGGTTATAATCCAGACCATGAATAAGTAATACATTATCAATTGAGTTGGAGGGGTTCTTACCAACTTTACCTGTACCGATAATTTTTCCTTTGTTGTTTCCTCCAAACGTGACATGTCCAGCTTTCTTTTCAACCAGGAGACAGAATTTAGTTTTATCTCCAGTCATGTGTCTTGAGCAGCCACTATCAAGATACCAGCGGTTGTGCACGGCTGCAAGACACTCCTGCACAAGGAATTAAGTGACAATGTTTGGAACCCAAGGACAATTGGGTCCCAATAATTTCTTCATTTTGGTAAAGCAAGATAGCACATATTTTAAAATCCAGACTTTCTTAGGATTTATGCTTTGCTGGGAGTTCTGGTTTTTCCTCTCCTTAGTCTTTTGGACTTTATGATTTTTTGGAATGGTGGAAAAGGATTATTTATTAGACTATTTGTTCCAGTTGGTTGGTCTAGAGGAATAGGAGGTGTTATAGTGCCTAGGTTGTTGAGGTTGAGTGAACCTATGACCATAGGGAACATAACTGCTCCTAACCTATGGAGGTGTCGACCTATAGAAGGTAAAGTCTCGACCTGTCTCATGTTTTATCAATCTATGGCTTTCTCTGGATGAAGGATGTGTCGACCTCCTATATTGAAAGTGTCGACCTGTTGGTGCAAACATAGGGTAATGTTGGGCGGTTGACCATGTGGGTGTCGACCTGTTCCATGGATTGTCCCGACCTGTTCCAACATTGTAGCTGTTTCTTCTATTGGAGTGTGCAGGCTGATGTTTGGATGGGTGTCGGCCTGTTTGGGATTGTTGGTTAACCTTTTTGGGTTGTTGGGAAGTTTTGTTGATTGATTCTCCTACTTTTTCTTTTCCTTTGTTTTCAACCTTTTCATGGTGTTTTATTTTGGAGGTTGATGCTTCGAAAGATGAAACAAAGGTGGCAGTTTTTAACCCAAAAGTTTTCTTCTTTGTTGGCTCATACCCTAGCCCTTCTCTGTTAAAGTTTATTTTAGTTCCTAGTAGGGCATTCAAGTTTTCACTTCCATCAACAAATTTTTCAAGAGTAGTTTGTTTATCTGCTAGCTCCTTCTGAAGTTTTTCATTTTCTTTCAGTAGTTGTGAATTAACTTGTTTGAAGGCTTCTGATTTTTCATTGCACAGATTGTTGTCCTTCACATAGCTTTGCATCTTCAGCTTCAGTTCATCAATTTCATCTCTCAGTCTTTCATTTTCATCCTCCAAATCTTTCATCTCTTTTCTTCCTTCTTCAAGATTTTCATTCATTTTTCTTAGATCCTCAATTTCAATTTCTAGATAGATTATCTTTTCATTGAGAGTTTTATCTTGGCTACAGGAGTCAACCTTCTTCTTCAAGGTTTTGTTTTCTTTTCTGTACACTTCATACTTATTCATCAATTCGAAGTAAGCTTCTTCCCAATCATCAGTAGAGAAGTGCTCAAAGGGAGAGCTCACGTCGCTGTCTTTTTCTCCTTTGGCCATTAGATAGAGATCATCTTTTTCCTCTTTAGAGGAGTTGTCTTCAGTCTCTTCCTCTTCTTCATCACTCCAAGTGCACACCATGGCCTGCTTCTTCTTGCTCTTCAACTTAGGCATAGCTTTCTTAGCTCCTTCTAGACACTCAGACTTGATGTGTCATGTGTTGTCCCAAAGGTTCTCGTATGGACAAGAAGGGGGGTTGAGTTGTCCCCGCCAAGCACGATGGTAATTTCTAAATTTAATGCAGCAAATAAAATAACTACCAACGCAAATGATGATTGGACGAAATGCAAGCTATGAAGAAATTAATTCTCTCAAGCTTACCGTTCTCACACGATCAACAAAAATAATGTAAACAAGCAAACCACAATCAACCACAATGCGAGACAGATTTTTAGGTGGTTCGGGACCACGACGAGCTCCCTACATCCACCCCTCACCAAAACAGTGAGGATCCACTCGCTTCAAATGAAGCGCACAGAGCTTCCGCTCCAAGAGACACGGAGACGTCGTCTCCTACACGATCCACAATGGATCTAACCAAAAACACAAGCTGCAACATCGCAACACAACGATCCACCACCGTTCGCAAACGGTTCAACACACACACAAAGTCGGAGTTCAGAAAAATGAAGGATATGTTCAATACATGCTTGTGAACCAAAGGAAAATGACTCAAATAAATCCAAACAAGATGTAGAAGTGAATCCCAAAGAGTAGGAAAGGGCTGTAGAAGGTCTTCTCTAAGCTTCAAGTCGGAGGGTGGCCGGATGTCGACGATGAGAACATCCCCGCGTTCCCCTTCTCGTTCCACTCCTTTCTTTCTTCAGTCACGGGCTCCAGAAATGAGTGGAAGTAGATCAAAACCACAGATCTTTCCTCAGCTCCACTCCTTTTTCCCTTTCTTCTCCTACAAGATGAAAAACAAAGCACATTAAGGTTCACAATCCCCAAATTCGGATCTCACATTAGTATATATAGAGGGCTGACCCAAAGACCCAAATACCCATGCAAAACCCTTGCAAAATGACTCTAATATGTCTATCAATAACCTAGGGGCATTGGGGTAAAATTTCAGTCCAATCGGAGCTCATTTGGATGGGTTTCGGTGGCTTACGGAAAAGTCGCGTGGAGCTGCGAACGCAGATGGGTCGACCCACTTGCAGTCAGAGTTCTGGTTTTTGCCCAGAACATGGAATGGGTGGACCCATCTCTGAGGGGGGTCGACCCACTTGCAGGCAGAGTTCTGGTTAGGCTATTTTCTACCCAAGGGTCGACCCATTCAGTGAGGGGGTCGACCCATTCAAGCTTTTCACAATTAAAAACCTTATTTTGTGAATCCCAATGACATATACATGCAACCCATTGACATAAAACATTCAAATAAGAAATTGCATGCTTAAAAACAAGTTAAATCAATTGGTTTGCATGCGAATCAAAAACCATGGAAGAACTATGAGGATAATGCATGAAAGCATGAACTAAGCCCATTGTTCCTCAATCTAAAATTCAAGAACAATTGTCCATGCACTTAACCAAAGTGTAAAAGCCATTCCAACCACTTTCACTCAAGTTTTGTATGAATAGAATCAACATGATGCTAGCCCAAGGACCTCATGTAGAAGTTGAATGAAAACACAATTCCACAAGTTCATACACATAAGAATATCATTCAACTAGACTACAATGAGCCCACTTTAACAAGAATTTGACTTCCATTCTCAACCAACAAAAATACATTTGACAAATACAAAGTCATGGAAGCTTTAATATGCAATTGACATTCTTGAATCTCCCATATGCTCAATGACAAGAAACCTCAAGTGAGGGATATTCATTTACATATGAATGAGCACTTTCATTGAACGATGGATGCCATTCCAAAAACATGGAAAACATGATTGTTCCATTAAAATCCATACACTCACATAATCAAATGAGAACCATTATTCCATCACAATGCAACCAAATGACATTACAAAGCACATGCTCGTCCAAACACACAATGTTTTGAATTCATTAACCATACACAATGATTTGCTCCCACAAACTCATAATATTTGTTATCATCAAAATTAGGGTCAAAAATAATGTGAGAACACATATCCAACATCCTGGTTTCCTGCAAAAGTAACAGACAAGCTTTTCAGACTTTTTAACATTTTCAGGTCTTGGCCTGAAACCTCTTTTTACATGGGGCTTCTTCTTAGTGAAGCATGTACCTTCCTTTCTTAAAATCTTTTGAACTTCCTTGTCAATAGAGCAACTTCATCCTCTTCAGTGTTGCTACTTGAAGGCTCTTCATCTTCAGATAAGTCCTTAGTGCTAGGTCCAACTTTAAGAGCCAGAGACTTCTTTTTACTTACCT
Source organism: Amorphophallus konjac (assembly GCA_022559845.1). NCBI lineage: Eukaryota > Viridiplantae > Streptophyta > Magnoliopsida > Alismatales > Araceae > Amorphophallus > Amorphophallus konjac. The sequence goes on along the minus strand of CM040118.1, from coordinate 69,865,537 downwards.
CAGCCTCTTTGTTCTTCAGATTCATCTCATAGGTCATCAGGGACCCTAAGAGTTCTTCTACCTTGATGGTAGTTAAGTCTTTTGATTCTTCAACCACTATGGCCTTTGTATGCCAAATAGGAGTTAGTGATCTCAGAATCTTTCTTACTATCTCCTGCTCAGAATAGGTCTTACCTAGCTCAGTCAAGCCATTAGTGAGCATGGTTAGCCTAGCATACATGTCCGAAATGGACTCATCAGATTTCATTCCAAACTTTTCATATTCAGATACCAACATGTTTGCTTTGGTTGCACGTACCTGCTGTGTCCCTTCATATATTACCTCAAGGCGGTCCCACATTTCTTTTACAGTAGCGTAAGTTGACACCCTTGAGTACTCTGTTGGATGAAGGGAGCACTGCATGATGTGCTTGGCACCCCAATTTAGCGTTGATTGCATGATTTGTTCTTTAGTCCATGTATCTTCGTCCGGAGGCAGCTCAAATGGTCCCTTGCTGATCACTCGCCAGACTTCATGATCCTGGGCTCTAATGAAGACCTGCATGCGGTTTTTTCAGTAAGGATAATTTGTCCCAGTGAAAAAGGGAGGTCTATTTACAGAATGCCCTTCGGCCATAGGACCTTTAGTTGCCATATCACCAGTTCTCTCAAAATCGTTAGACCACATACAGAGAGACTAGCTCTGATACTACGTGTTGAGTGGTGATAGGCAGATCTAGAGGGGAGGGGTGAATAGATCAGCCCCTTTTTTCCCTTCTTTGCGGAAATAAAAATCAGATCTAACACAAATGATAATGAGATAGATATTCATTAATAGCTAAGAAGCTGGACACAAAAATGATATCCATGAACGGCCCTACCAAGCTTCTACCGCTAGAACATAAATGAAAGAAAACCACAAGACACAATCTTTAAGGTGATTCGGTCTCAATCTAGAGACCTACGTCCACCCCTCACACAACACGGTGAGGCTTCACTAGTGCAAAAGCACAGCCGCTGATACACAGCTTCTACTAGAGAGATACACTCTCACAACTCCGCTGCCACACAGCTTGAGGGATTACAACCCAAAACACACAGACTGATCACCACACCGTCTGTCTTCCTACTCATAGGTAGGGAACAAATATAAGGAGTATGTTTTGAAGAAAAATAAACTGAAAATGAAACAGGCAGACATAGTATCGTAATGAAGCACTATGAGAAAGAGATCTCCTAACTAGTAAGAGCTTGAGGACTTCTTGGCTTTCTTCTTGTTCTTCTTAGTTTTTCACCACAACCCTTGCGAGGGAAGGATGATCTAGCTTTCAACTTTCAAGGGTTCTGGACGGAGCTTCACGAAGCCTTCCTGCTTGCTTAGAGACATCCTCATGAGGAAGAGGATCGTCTTCCTTTTTGTTGCACTCACGCCAGCAACATCAGGAAGGAGATAGCTTCGTCAGCAAGCTTCTTGCTTTTCGTTTCTCCTCTTGCTTGCCTTGACTTTGAACTGGAGCTCATGCTCCTCATATATTGGTGTCCTTCAGTGACACCAACGTTGTCCCCTTTTCAAGCTAAACCCAGAATGTCACGTCCACATGATTTGATTTGCTTCTATTTGCCAAGTTGACTTTTTTTCTGTCAAGTCTGCAGATATGTGGGTAGGTAGGAGATCATATCAGCCAAGGTATAATCTTTTTAGGGGATTTCTCTGCCAGACCATCATCCTCTGACAGAGTAGCCTCTTTGACGACTTTTTCCAGACTGAATGGATCCTCCTGGACAAGTTCCAGATCTTGAAAATGGCTTCTATCGATTTCAGACCCGTTCTGGTCGAACACGAATGTGTCGACACTTTCCACACAGTGTGTCGAGACATCCTATTGAATAACTTGAAGATAGCTTCTGCCGATTTCAAAATCGTTCTGGTCGAACACTGATGTGTCGACACTTTACACATAGTGTGTCGGGACATCCATTGAAATCTTGAAAATCCGTGGCTGATGTGTCGAGATGTCACAGTGCTGTGTCGGGACATAAGTGCTTGGTTTTGAGATAACATCATGATTGTGTCGAGACATCGTCAAACGGTGTCGAGACATGTGCGCCATGTGCAGAGTTACAACACGAAGGTGTCGAGTCATTACGCGCCAGGATCTGAGTCATCACACGAAGGTGTCGAGACACGTCCACCATAGAGATGTAAGGCTTGAGGTGTGTCGACACTTTTCACTCAGTATGTCGAGACATCAATTAATCCATAGTCCAGACAGACAACGGCTTCAGCTTGATTTCTTCTGGAGGTGTCGAGACATTGGTTAGATGTGTCGACACATCCTTTTCTGATGGAGCTCAACCATCCGTATATCAACACGATCTCTTCTAGATGTGTCGAGACATCATCAAATGGTGTCGAGACATCACTAGAGAAATTCTCCTGCACTTGTTTAGTCTATTCATTAAATCAAAACATGTTAGATATTCCTCAAATATCTACTAATGATTTATGATTTGTTATCATCAAAACTAGGGGACACAACATGGTTGACACATGACCTCGTAAGTGTCTCGTCTATCCTGTGAGGATCGAGACATGGTTTTGGACACTTGGAGGTATTGTCTTATCTCGGTTTACGTGTCCATGTGGTTTGAGGGATGTGGTAATCCCTCATGTTCTGTGTTTCTTGTTATACGGAATGGTGAGTCCGTTGTGCGGCTTGGAGGCCGAGGACTCATTGTTGTTGTTGTGGATCCGACTGTTCTATGCCACTTCCAGAATGTGTTTTACCGTGATTTTGGCTTAGGGACTTGGTTGATTAACGGCGTGTTTCCATGATGTGCGACAATCTTGACCTCGAGTCGTGTGACTCAAGGATCATTGTGAGTAGGTCTAGTTGTCTGTCCTGAGTCTGGCGACAGTCTGATGTGCTGCCTAGTGCTCCGTAGTACGTGCCATAGGTGAGTGCTTAGCTTATTTGTACTTCGGTGTTCGTTGTTTTGAGTCTTTGTATCTAGTGAGCCTCCACTAGTCGTAGCCTAACGACACTTTCCTGTGTGTCGGCCCACCTGGGAGTGGTGGCGGGGCGAGTTCCCGGTTAAGACGGTTTGTAGGCTGGTTGCCGTGGGCCCCTTTGTCTTGCCGTGAGAGTCCTACGGGAGGGGAAAACCAGCTAGAGGCCTACCTCAAGACATTGAGCTTGTGTGTGCACACGTGGTCAGGGGAGTTGGACGAGCGCCGACCGGTGTAACCCTAACTAGTCACTCATTACTTGGTGCTTGGTTCTTGTTGAGTGTCTCAATTACTGCCGTTCCAAGCGAGCGGGAGATACTTGAGACGCAGTGTAAGACGTCAGTGGACACATCTGGCTGTTCTTCTAGTGAGGAGGTGCTTCTGTCACATGACACGATGACTTGTGCTTTCGTGACTTGTCTATGTAGCAAGTGCTTGGCTTCACCCGAGGTCAGTGTAGCATACACGACAGTGAGATCGTGTATGTCTTGTGCTTTTAGATCGTGTGGTCTTGAGTTGGGCTTTTGTATCTGAGGACGAGCCTGCACAACTGAGGTGTCGTGACGTGTCCTGGCTGTGTAGCCAGAGTTTCTTTATATCGGTTTGGTGATTCCCGACTGTGAGTACATGAATTGGTGTTCTACCGATAGGAGTAGTTTTAGAGGGCCGAGGTTCCTTCGGCTATCGTGTTTCCGTGGTACGGCTTTTCATCTTTTACTTTTGGTATTCTTGCTCCTGCTATTTCTGCTTTGCTTTTGTTTAGCACTGCTGTTACTGCGTTGTTTTGTGGTAGGGATCTGCGGGACCCCAACTGAGCCAGTGAGACAAGACTCACCCCTGACTTTTCAGATATAGTTGTTCTTCCTCGTGGTTCGAGACGCAGTGTGGTGGTTCTTAGTTGCCAACTTTACCAGTGTCGAGCTTCCTCCGACTTGAGAGTACGCTCCTCTTTATGTTGTACTATACTTTGGTTGGACTGGACTCTGTAGTTTAATTTGTTAATTGAAAATATAATTTTATTTTTGCTAATTTAGCAATCCTGATCATAGAAATTTAATTGATTACTATTTTATCTGGAAGTTCAATGTACTCCACACACTCCTTTTTATCCCTTCGGAGCTTTCCCGCTCTTAGGAGGCCTCTCAAGATCCTAGTGGTATCGGGTTTACCAGGTATCCGGATGCTGGATCGTCAAAGCTAGTATCAGAGGTAGCTTGCGTTGTTTTTGAGCTGGTTGTGTGAAAGTACATGGGAACTCGAGATATTGCAGTACTCAGAGTCCATAAGGTCCAATACAGTCGACAGCTGGCATAGGTTTTGTGCTCTTTTACCGCTTTGCTCTCGTGCGAGTGCTTGTGCGAGCTGTGTTTGCACTGTGTGAGGTGATTTTGCTCTTGCCAGGATCTGATGGAGCGCCCTACTTTCGTCATGGTGTTGGTCTCGGTTGTGCTGCGCTTGGCAGAGTTCACCGGCATGCGTAAATCTGTGGTGCAGTGTTTGAGATTTTTTTGTGGCTTGTTCAGGTGGCTGATTGGAATTGTCATTGGTGTGTGGCCGTGCATGTTCTCCAGAGGAGATTAATGTCGTTTTGGCCATCCCAGCTTCAGGTTTGGTTAGCCCCTGAGGTGTTAAGGTTGTGTTTAAGGCGGTTGTTTTGATGCCTGGATTGAGAGAGTGCTCGGGTGAGCCTAGGGTTTTCTTCCTGGTGAGCTGCTATTAGTCGAGCTTGATCTTTCTCATCTTGTCTTGTGGCGTCTTTTTACGAGGTAAGCTTTGGAAGTGCTGCCTCGGTAAGGCCTTAGTCCTGTGTCTGCTTTTGTGTGGAATATGTTAGTTCTGAACCTGATCCGTTTCTTTCAGCGGTGGCTTGCTTTTGGACCCATATTAAGGATTTGGGGGTCGTTGTGCACCGTGTTCGACGCGCCATGTTTGGCGGCTGTTGTACTGTGAAGGTTCAGTGATTCTTTTGGGACTAGAGGATAAGCTGAGATTGGCATTCTTTGTGGCTTGTGCTATGGCTCTTGGCACGATGGTTTGCACTTTGGCAACTTGTGATCGGCTGTTAGCAGGATCGATGCTCGAGGCGTGGTACATTACAGTTTCGTGAATTGTGATGGCACTGTGTGTGTGTTGAGATGCGGATGCCAAGTTGTTCGTGATGCCTGTGTGTGTTGTGTTGAGTGCACAGCGAAAGCGTGTGGGCTTATAACCCATTGGTCGAGGGTCGTTTGGTTGGAAGATTCTGATCAATCGAGAGGATTGTTTCCTCGGTGTGACATCATCTTGGCTATGTGTTCCTTGATGTTGTTGGTGAAAGAAGTGTATGCCCTGCAAGCCAATCACTTGTGAAGTGATGGCATCATTTCTTATATATTCTCATTCGTATTTATGACAATTCCCACCAGCAACATTGGAGTGCTGTGAAATATATTCTTACATTCTTGAGAAGAATTAAGGATATGTTCCTGGTGGGTGGAGAAGGCGATTCAACAGTTAGTTGGAAGAGTTCCAAATAGACAACAAATATTGATTCGACATTATGTAGATGAAATAGTTCATCATCATGTAGGGAGTTATCACTAGGGTCACTGATCAGGTAACCCTGTTATATGATAACGAGAGGGTTGTAGCTCTTGCTTTGGAACCGTGGTCTCATCAGAAGTCATTGTACTTTCTGTAATGGTTCCACCTGATTAGAAATATTTTTTAATAAAATGGGATGTCACCTAGAAAGAGTTTCATCCACTAATAACATTACAGATCCACTAACCAAGCCGTTGACTCAAAGTATAGTTGAGTATCACCTAAGGCTGATGGGGATCAAGCGGGAGGTGATTGACTTTGGTGCAAGTGGGAGAATGAAAGAAGTGTATGCCCTGCAAGCCAATCACTTGTGAAATGATGGCATCATTTCTTATATATTCTCATTCGTATTTATGGCAATTCCTTTATTATGTCTTATTTGTTTATGCGTATTACCGCTTGATGTGATGAAGTCCTTGAACACAGGCTATGAATGTTGAATCATAATGAGATTATGATAGTGAGATCAACCTTCTAGATGCATGTGTTCTAAATGTTCCTGGACATAGGATCTTTGAGATAGGACATCAAAGAATCCGGATAGACCAGTGCACATGATATCCTCTCATATGATAAGGGTGACTGATCTCACAGTCACTGGTGTGAAGACACTAAGATATATGTGCAGGTGTCCATTACAAGAATAAGGTTCACTGAACTGATCCGATTAAGAATCTTTGGATGGTAATTATATCTAACTGTCAACTAAGAGATTCTTCAGTCACAGTTGCACAGTTGGTCCTTTGACATGAGTCACCAAAGATACCTTGCATGAGCACTACTGTATTTTGATTCCTGGCAAAGGGACTTTATCCATAAGTCCTGGATGCTCAGGTGTTCGGATACAGTGGAATACATGCGAAGGACATTGAGTGACAATAGTGGATCATTCACTCTTAGATATAGTATGGGAGAGAATGCCCTATGAATGGTACTCGGTTAAATCCTTGGCTAAGGTAGATAGTTCAATGAAAAAGGAGTTTTCCATTGGGAATCGGAGTACGTTCATCCGGTCATAGATAAGAAGGGTTTGACAGTATGACCATACCCTTAATTATGACTAGGGACATTGGGTATGAATGGAGGATTATAGTTGTGTGGTAACTGTTGACGGAAAGGTCCCAGAGTGGTTTTATAGACCCTCTTTGTCTTATGGGGTCACGGAGTGTTGTTTGGTGCTTACCGTGGCCTGAAAGCCCATCAGTGGAATAATCATGAGATGATTATTCATCATAAGATGATTAATTAATTATTTAAGTCATGTGATGATTAAATAATTAATTCCATGTTAATTAATAATATGAAAAGGCTAAGATGGAGTTCTTAAGCTTATTGGGCCTAAAACCATACTGACATTGGGCCTAGAGAGTCACACATATTAGGGTTATGGATGGTGGAAGTATATTCGCAATATTATACTTATTAGGGTTTTTGTGAAAGATCAAGAAGTCTATAAATAGTTGCGATGGGAAAACCCTAGGCCAAGCATCTAGGGTTTCTCGGGCCGTCTCCTTCTTCCCCTAGGGAGGGGCGCCCCCTCCTCTCTACTCTCTCTTCTCCCTCTTGTCTCTAGCGTAGAGATCATGGAGATGTCGCGGAGGAGATCGTTCGTGGGGCGTTGTGACGAGGAGATTCCACTGTTCGTGCCCGTGTGGATACCGCTAGAGGCCGTTCACTTGCGCGGCTAATTACCGCCACGAGGGATTGTTTCCACTTCGCTGTGATCCGAGCATCGCAGAGGTAAAATCGAATCCCGTAGTTCTAGATTATCATCGGGAATCACGGAAGAGGGATCAACTCGGCCGGGTTAGAATTTTAATTTCTTGTTTTTTCTGCATTCTTCATGATCCCGGCCCAGATCCTTACAGTGGTATCAGAGCCAGGTTGATCGCTCTTGATTCCCGCTTGTTTTAGGAATTGTTTTGTAATTTCGTAACTATTTTTTGGGTTTTTTCATCGCGGAAGGACCGTCCCATGTGATGGGATCGATCTCCATAGAGATGGAGATCAGATCACCATGTAAGAACTCGGGGATGGTTGCCGACGGTGCCTGGTGCACAAGGGGTATCACTGGGTGGACAGGTGAGCCACCCACGATGTGGTTTTTGCCGACGTTCATTGGGCACTACCGTAGAGGGATCCGACGGCGGAGGTTCCTTAGGGCTGGCCTATGGCCACTGCGATAGTCGCGGGGATAGCCCACTTACTTGGCCGTCGATCGGGACCCCTGTAGGGTATGTCGGACCACCAAGATCGGCCCCGGACCCCTCCCGTTCGCGCGGTTGCCCAGGGTTGAGAAACCCTTGATCGCGGCGGCCTACGGCGGTGAACGGCGCCGGTGACCCTGCCGGTCGGTCGCCGGCATTCCAACGGCGGCCCCAGTGTCGCCTAATGGCTAGCCATGGCCGGTGGTGGCCGCCCTTGGTGGCGGCAGTTTCTGCGTTCAGCGAAAGGAGGCGCGGCTAGGGTTTCACGGCGGGCAGGAAGAGGATGGCGCTGTGCGCTAGGGTCTACCCCTGAAGGCGGTGCGCCAAGGGGTTGGTTCAACTCGTGCAGCACAATGGAACTTGTCGCAATGCGCCATCCGAGCCCCTTTAAGAGATTTAAATTCGATTTAAATCTGTTTTTCTTCCGTTCTTGGTCGGGGATGGCGGATTTGGCATTGCTAATTTTTAGAAATTTTCTTTTATAATAATTTCTTATATTTTCATGTGATGATTAATATGAGAAATTAAAAAAATTAAATAGAATTCTTCTATTTTGGATTTAAATAAGATTTAAATCCAATTGCCTCCATTCAAAGCCCGGGATGCCATGACTTAAAATTAGAAATTCTAATTTTAATAAGCTTCCTAATTTTCATGTGATGATTAATTTAAGAAATTTATTTGAATAGAATTGTTCTATTTAAGCTATTATAAAATTCTAGAAAATTATGCAAAAATTACAGAATTAAATTCCACCTTGGTTGCTAGATTTAATTTGATTAAATCTATTTTTAAAATAATAAAATTCTATTTTTGATTGAAACCCATGTTTTATGGCCAAAATTATTTTATTTTGAGAAAATAAAATTTTGTTTGAGCATGCCATGGGTGCGATGATTGGGTGAATATGGACAGCGCTTAGATGTGATTGATGCATTAATGTGATGAATGGTGAATGGTTAATTTATGTTGATGGATGTATTTTATGGGGCCTGCGTGCCTCCCCCCTCTCTCTAAATTCCGTGTTGTAAATTCTACCTCCCTCTCGGTTATGTACTCGTCATAAGACATCTTCTTTTATATTAAATGTAAAATTTGGCCGGTTGGCATTAGTATAGTACATGTTAATATATTTGAAGATCTTGAGGAGGTGTGTACGTGAGGACGAGGATGATCCATCAACATGAGGTGCCATTTGATCGTGCTGCAAGTTGTATGTCGCTAGGATCCATCTAAGTGCCGATATGCATGTGAGGTGCATGGTTTGTCATGTGATGATATTTAGGGTTAGTGACTGACTATCTGGCTCTAGTCAGGTCACGATAAGCTGTCCATACTCACCCATAGTATGTGTTTATTATTTTTGCCTATTTTAGATTAGATTTTGAATCTAATTCTATAAGGTATGATAAATATATATATGCGATATATATATTATATACCACTATTTGATGAGACCAAATAAAATTCTTAAATCCCCCCTTTGACCAATATTAGGTTGGAAACGTGAGGCATTAAGAATGACCCACGTGGCCTTCTATTATTATAGTTTGGGTGAGCTGGTCTTAAATCTGGGAAGGTTTGTTGTGCTACCACAAGGCCGACTCAGTAAGGGGCCAGTGACCTAAACTACGGCATGCTTATGCCATGTGTGGGGTGGAGGACTGGTGTAGCTTTGTTGTGCTACCACAAGGGCTGCATCACAAATTCATGCTCACCGCGTAATAATGGGTGTAACCTAACCAGACTTTGTGGTTTGTTGTGCTACCACAAGATCACAAGTGTTCTGGAGGCCAAATAAGACTAGAAATTGCAAGACATTGCAATTGGCAAGAGTTGCCTACTCATTAAGTATGGAGTGGTTTGTTGTGCTACCACAAGACCAGTACTATAGTGTTAATGGGATTCTAGTCCCCACTAGGAAACTAGCGGAGTTTCTCGTCTTTACATAATGGGGGTTATGTAAAGTCACCGAAAATTAGTGGGAGTTTTAAATTAAGATAAAAGACCATATTTTAATTGAATGTCTGTAATGTTACATAGTGCATCTCCTTTTTGAATTAATAATGTCAAATCACGTATTGTTGTGGCATATTAGATGCCAACTAGGATTCATTGAATCAAAATTTTGTGACTGACTCATAAAGTTGAGAATAGTTCTCATGACTCGAAATGGAAATAGTCTATATTCTTGATGAACTATTGCCTGAACCTCCTTATGTTTGTTAGTAAGACTAACAAGGATAGGAGGGCTTAGCAACTCTTTGAGAAAGACAATGCTAAGCAAATGTAACTCTTGGCTAAGGCCATCAAGAGATATAGACTATGAGAGACTAGAGCTGGTGCTTCCGTTACCATGGGAATGGCTAATAGAAGAAGAACTGCAAGTTGAATCTTGTAGGGATGGCAAAGTAGAAGCTTGGTGAAGCTTCAGATACTAGAAAGTAGAAGGCACTTAATTAAGGTCAAGGGTGTTCTAAGAATTGAAAGTGGAGAAAAAGTTGCTGCCATTTCAATAGAGACTACCGACCTCGAGATGCCTTTAGGAGCTATTTAGAATTGATATATTTCTATTATATTTCTCCCTTTATCAAGAACATTAATTCTAATTCTAATTTAAACCCTTGTGGTTTTGATGTTAGTTTTAGAAACAATAGTTGTGTAATGTTCTTGATTGGTAAAGAGTTTGCCAGTGGGAGTTTATGTAATGGTCTATTCATTCTAAATGCTGGTGCTCTTGAGTTTTGTGTGATTATGCTTCCAAATAGGAAGAGGATTGATATAAATCAAGGCTATCTCTGGCACTATGGGCTGGGTCATCTTAGTGCAAATAGGTTCACATGTTGTATAAAATGGATATTTTCATCCATTTGATTGTAAATCATTCACAACGTGTGAATTATATCTCATGAGTAAGATGACTAATTCTCCATTTAAGAGAAATGGAGATGGAGAGCCATGGAGTTATTTGAACTCATTCATTTTGATGAATGTGGATTTATTTCCACCTAGGCCAGAGAAGGATTTTCTCACTTCACTCCTTTCACTAACAATTTCTCTAAGCTATGATATGAATACTTGATGAAGTACCAATATTAAGCTTTTGAGAAATATAAGAGTATAAGAGGAAGTGGAGAAATAAATTAGAAAAGGGTATTAAAACTCTTCAATCAGAATGAGGAGGAAAATACTCAAGTACATGGATCAAACGATACCTTAGGGATAATGGTGCATTATCCTGGTGGATGCTTCCTTGCTCTCACCTCTATTGTGGTGTGTAGAATGAAGGAGGAATCATACCTTGTAGGACATGGTATGGTCTGTAATAAGCTTTTCCGAATAACCCTTGTCTCTCTGGGGAGTCATCCCCTAAAGGCCACTGCTTATATGTTGAATGAGGTTTCGTTTAAGTCAATGTCTTCCACACCATATGAGATATGAAAGGGAGGCTGACCTAAAACGTGTTAAGGTTTTAGGCTGTCCCACTAAATGTGTGTTATTAAGAATACACCATGTAGCCCACCATCATTATTATAGACCTCAGACTGATCATTATTTCAAATGGGTTTGTTGTGCTACCACAAGGCCCATTTGACTTAAGGGTTAGTTTAAGTCTATGTCATAATGATGCCTTTAAGAGAGTTAGACAAATGTTGTAACTTTGTTGTGCTACCACAGGGGTTATAACACTAATCTATACTTTCTACCTATTGTTGGACCAATTGACTGAGTCACTTTGATTTGTTATGCTACCACAAGGTCATGGTGACTTAGGAGATAAATTGGTTCGGATATTGCAAGTGTAGCAAAGATCATGAGTTGGTGGGAATAGTGGGAGCAAAGTAGATCTAGAAGGAGTTCTAGATTTACAAAACATAATGTCGACTTAAGAACCTATTCAAGTGGACACACAAGCTGTTCATAGGTCTAGCCGAGTATCTATAGAACTAAGGAGATATGTTGGACATATCTTGGGTTTGAATAATTAGGTACTATACAATAAGGATAGTGATCCCCTGACCTATGAGGAGACAATAAGTGTTATTGATTCCGGGAAAATGGCAAGAGGCCATAAAATCGAATATGAATTCCATGTACTCCAGCCAAGTTATGAACTTGGTAAATCCACCCGAAGGTATTGTATCCATCGGATGCAAGTGGATTTTGAGAAGAAAATTAGAGAAGATGGATAGGTTGATACCTACATGGCACACTTAGTGGTGGAAGAAATATCATCAAAAGTCAAGATGTTGATTATGACGTAGTATTCCTATCGAGTTGTCATGTTTAAATCCATTGAGATTTTACTTACCATTGATGCATACCATGGTGATAATATTTGATGGATGTGAAATGGTGTTCCTCATAAGTGCTCTAAATGAGGAAATGTACATGTTACAACTAGAGAGATTTCACCTCCATGGGATGTCCAAATATGGTGTGCTAGGTTCAAAGGTCTATTCATGGACTAAAGAAAAGCTTCTCACAGCTAAAACATGATGTTTGATAAGGTGATCAAATCTTATGGCTTCATTAGGTATGAAGGAGAGTCTTGTGTGTACAAGAGGATAAGTGGGAGTATAGTCACAATTTTGATTCTGTGTGTAGATAACATACTACTCATTAGGAATGATGTAGCTATAAGTTATCTTAGGTGAAGTCACACTATCTAAGTACTTCTCCATGAAATACTTGGGAGAAGCATCCTTTGCACTGGCAACTTGGGTCTATGTAGATAGATCAAGGAAGGATGCTTAACTTAACACTGTTGTCGTACATAGGTGGTATAATGAAAAGGTTTGACAAGGAATGATACCTAGATAAATCTCATACTGATGAGACGTGAAATTTACCTCTCCAAGAAGATGTTTTCTAACTCTTTGGTGTAGAGGTAGCACATGAGTGATATTCATTATGCTTTTTGGCATAAGGGTTTATCATGTGTAATATACTATGCACGATATCTGATATATCGAATGCTCTAAGTGTTACGAGCATATATTAGACAGATCCAGGTGAGCAACATTGGAGTGCTGTGAAATATATTCTTACATTCTTGAGAAGAATTAAGGATATGTTCTGGTGGGTGGAGAAGGCGATTCAACAGTTAGTTGGAAGAGTTCCAAATAGGCAACAAATATTGATTTGACATTATGTAGATGAAATAGTTCATCATCATGTAGGGAGTTGTCCCTAGGGTCACTGATCAGGTACCCCTGTTATATGATAACAAGAGGGTTGTAGCTCTTGCTTTAGAACCGTGGTCTCATCAGAAGTCGTTGTACTTTCTGCAATGGTTCCACCTGATTATAAATATTTTTAATAAAAGGGGATGTCACCTAGAAAGAGTTTCATCCGCTAATAACATTACAGATCCACTAACCAAGCCGTTGACTCAAAGTATAGTTGAGTATCACCTAAGGCTGATGGGGATCAAGCGGGAGATGATTGGCTTTGGTGCAAGTGGGAGAATGAAAGAAGTGTATGCCCTGTAAGCCAATCACTTGTGAAGTGATGGCATCATTTCTTATATATTCTCATTCGTATTTATGGCAATTCCATTATTATGTCTTATTTGTTTATGCGTATTACCGCTTGATGTAATGAAGTCCTTGAACACAGGCTATGAAGGTTGAATCATAATGAGATTATGAAAGTGAGATCAACCTTCTAGATGCATGTGTTCTAAATGTTCATGGTCATAGGATCTTTGAGATAGGACATCAAAGAATCCGGATAGACTAGTGTACATGATATCCTCTCATATGATGAGGGTGACTGATCTCATAGTCACTAGTGTGAAGACACTAAGATATATGTGCAGGTGTCCATTACAAGAATATGGTTCACTGAACTGATCCGATTAAGAATCTCTAGATGGTAATTATATCTAACTGTCAACCAAGAGATTCTTCAGTCACAGTTGCACAGTTGGTCCTTTGACATGAGTCACCAAAGATACCTTGCATGAGGACTTCTATATTTTGATTCATGGCAAAGGGACTTTATCCATAAGTCTGGATGCTCAGGTGTTCGGATACAGTGGAATACATGCGAAGAAAATTGAGTGACAATAGTGGATCATTCACTCTCAGATATAGTATGGGATTGTTGTGCCCCTGGTTTTGATGATGACAACCATGAGATGTTTGTGTTGAGTTCAACAAAACTGATGAATTAACCCTTGATTCATTAACACATGTATCTACTTTATTCTTGAATGCAAGGAAGAAACAAGGTCTACGCAGGATGCTCAAGGCGTCCACGCAGCGGTTTGCATAAAAGGACAGCGTCTACGCAGGATGCTGGTTGCGTCTACACATCAGTTCAAGAGGCAGAAGCATTAATCACTGGCATAGCTCAGTGCGTCAACGCCACAACATCGCAGCGTCGATGCATCAGCTCATGTTTGAGATAAAAGAGTGTTCGGGGTCAGCCCAGTGGGTTGACGCAGGCACCCTATGCGTCAACGCATCCGGTCTATGTACGAAAGGCTATGTGGGAATTTCAAAGCTGCGTCAACCCCTTAGTCACAATGGGTTGACGCCATCTGAATCTCATCAAGTGATTATTGGGTGGACCCCAGCCGGAAGTGACATTAGATGCCACATCATCTAAAAGAGCATGCGCTCTCTTTTTCCCTCGCGATTCCAGAAGCCTCTGAGGAGAACAATCATTGGGCTAACCAGAAAATCTGGTTGGGGCCCACAAAAGGAATATTCTCGTGAATAGGGAGAGCGCGGGAGATGGAAGTTGCAGGAGAAGCAGTCGAACAAGAGCAGAGAAGAAGCGCTTGAGAAGAATCGCATGTATCATCGTCTTCCTCCTGGCGTGCTGTTGCATCCTCTGAAGATCAGAGGAAGTCTATTATCTGTTGATCATCGCAAGCTCATCTACAATCCAGGAAGTGAAAGCCAGTTGATCATCATCGCCTCTTCTCTCAGATCTTTAAGTTTGAGACTCGAGAATCAGCACCGTCCCAGATCTGAGGCTCCTTCTTCCATCTTCCAGTGATTTCGTTTCTTGTTTTTCATTTCAGCTTGAATTCTATTACTGTAATTCTCCCTCGTACTAGTTTGAGTAGAGGGAGGGGAATTGATCCAGTGGGGTGTGCTTGGATCAAGGGGTTTGGGCTTGTACACCCTCAAGCTGTTTGTCAGCGGGTAACTGGTTAAGAGGATATGTTCCTCTTGTTAGCCAAGCTGTAGTTCTCAGCGTTGTCGAGGGGATTGTGCCTCAGTTTAGCTAAGCTGTAAGGCTCAGTAGGGATCCTCACTGATTTAGTGAGGGGTGGACGTAGGTCTCCATAGGGAGACCAAACCACCATAAAAATCTGTGTTCACTTGTGGGTTGCTATCTCTTGCAAAATCTATGTGACGCTAGATGATTGATTAGGTTCGATCTCTACACCTTCAGCTTACTGAATTTTGAATTAGTATTCTGCTACTTAAAAGTTGAGTGTGATATTTTGCAAAAATTAAAAAGGGTCAACATATTCACCCCCTCCCCCTCTAGTTTGACCATCCACTTAATCCAACACGTGGTATCAGAGCTTGGCTCTCTTGTGAAGGGTCTCACAACCCAGAGAGATTTAGTGGAATGGAAACCAAGGGGCTCATGCCTGAAGGGTATGCAGCGAATAGGCCACCCTTCTTTGATGGCACTAACTATGCTTACTGGAAAAATCAGATGCAGGTATTTCTGAGATCTCAGGACCATGAGATTTGGAGAGTCGTGAGCAAAGGACCCTATCAGTTAGAAGGAGATGAAGAACTATGGGTAAAAGAGAAGATTTGGAAGTCCAACATCAATTGGCAAGCTATGAATATCATGCAATGCTCATTGTATCCTAAGGAGTTTTCACGAGTGTCCTCATGTGCCAGTGCCAAGGAAATGTGGGACAGACTTGAAGTCATCTGTGAAGGTACGTTAGAGGTAAGAGAGACAAAAGCTAATATGTTAATTTCTGATTATGAAGCTTTTAGAATGAAGCCAGAGGAAAATATATATGAAATGTATGCTAGGCTAACTCTATTAGTGAATGGTCTTAAAGGTCTGGGAAAGGTTTACAGTGATTATGAACTGGTCAGGAAAATTCTTAGATCCCTAACTCCAATTTGACACACCAAGGCCACGGTTGTTGAGAAATCTAGGAACCTTCCTACCACTACCCCTGATGAGCTTATTGGATCACTGATGGCTTACGAGCTGAATTTCAAAAGAACTGATGAGGATGTGAAAAAGAAGAAGCCACTTGCATTGAAGGCTGGTCCTAGCAGCAAGGAGAGTTCAGATGATAGTCAGTCATCTACCTCAGATGCTGACTCAGGTGAGATAGCAATGCTCACCAGGAAATTCAGGAAGTTTCTAAGGAAGGAAGGTAAAGTTATAAGGAACAGAAGACCACAGGTAAGAAAGAGTTCAAAATTCAAATCAGAGAATTCTAAGAAATCTGACAAGGTTGTTTGTTACAAATGCAGGAAACAATGTCATATCAAATCTGAATGTCTAGAGAATGTGAAGAAAGTCCAACCAAAATGGAAGAACAAGAAGCCAAAGGCTATGATGAGTACTTGGAGTGACGAGGAGAAAGATGAAGATGAAGAAGAGAGTACCTTTGAGAAAGAAAGTGATGTTAAACTATGCTTTATGGCTAAGGAAGATGATCAGGATGAGGTAACCTCCTCTTTTAAAAACTTTTCTTGCAGTGATTGGGAAGAAGCATTTAATGAATTGCTAGATAAGTATGATTATGTGAAGAAAGAAAATAAATCACTGAAGAAGAAGAAAAATTTGACTAGTCAAGATAATTCCTTGAATGAGAAAATCATGTGCTTAGAAGCTGAAATTACTCATCTAAGAAAGTCTCTTGCTGAAAGTGATCTGTGTAAAGATCAATTGATAGAGATGAAAAGAGAAAATGAATTTTTACTGAAAGTGCATGATGACCTGAAACTCAGAATGCAAAAATTGGAGAGTGATGTAAAAATGGCTGAAGAAAAATATGAAGCCATTCAAGGAGTAAATCTAGAACTCCAAGAAAACTTGAAGAGACTGGAAGATGAAAACTTAAATAAACAAGCCTCCCTTGAGAAATTTACACAAGGCAAAAATAACCTAGAAGCTGTTATGGGAATAAAAAGTAATTTTAGAAAAGAAGGACTTGGATATAATCCAACTAAAAAGAAGAATCTAGGGATAAGACTAATGACCTTTGTTCCAGAACAGGGCACATCTGAGCAAAACCCAGTGGCTGCAGTGAAGCCCCATGAGAAAAATCCAGAAGAAGTAAAACAGACAGATGAAACCAAAAAAGAAAAGGGCAAAGAGAAAATGAATGCTACCTTGAATACCAATCACCACACAAATATGCCTAAGTCTGGAAGTAAAACCTCAAATCAACCCATGGACCCTAGTACATCAACCCAGCATCAAGCTTATGGAAATTCAAGGAGTCATTGGATTGGCACAATCCAGCCGCGTCAACGCACTGGCCATCCTGTGTTTGCTCAACCTATATCTAAGGGCTTCTACAGAAATAAGGCTAAAACAAACCACTGGCCGCGTCAACGCAATGTCTATACTGCGTCAAAGCACATACCCCTCCAGAATGGGTATCCCTTCAGAAACAAGAGAATGAGTCGACGCAGTCACTACAGTGAGTCAACGCACCCTGCGTACCAGAACCCATATGACATGGGGTTTGGGTGGATGGGTCAACGCAGCCGTGCAAGAGGGTCTACGCAGCAAAGCTTCATTCCATCCGGAATTCAATATTCAACTAGAGATTCTCGTCCTAGGTTCCCCAGTGCTTCTTGGATTCATAATAGTCATTGGAGTGGAAACAAGAATAAAAACTCACACTTCTTTAACAACAGAACTGGTTCAAAGAATTCATTCCGAAGGGTACCTCAACCTAATCAAAAAATTCTCAAACCTATGAACTCCACATCTCAAAAACCTCCAAAATAACAGATATGGATTCCCAAAATTATGTTGTCTTACTTGACAGGATCATATGGTCTGATGGGACCCAAGTGTATTTGGGTTCCAAAATCCCTCGTTTGATGTGAATTGCAGGAGTGCCTTGCAGCTGTACACAACAGATGGTATCTTGACAGTGGCTGCTCAAGGCATATGACGGGCGATAAGGCAAAATTTTGTTTCTTGGTTGAGAAAGAAGGAGGGCATGTCATGTTTGGGGGCAACAATAAAGGCAAAATTATTGGAAAATGTAAAGTTGGGAAAAATCCCTTGAACTCTATTGATGATGTGCTACTTGTTGAAGGACTAGAATATAATCTTCTTAGTATAAGCCAACTGTGTGATAGGGGACATAAGGTTGTGTTTGATTCTCATGTATGCACCATTCTTGAAATGCATTCTGAAAATGTTAAGTTCATTGGAAAAAGAATAAACAACATGTACATGGTAGACTTAGATGATCCTGGTCATAATAATCTCTGTCTTGCTGTGAACAAAAGTGAGCTGGCTTGGCTATGGCATCGTAGACTAGGACATGCTAACTATAGTATCATGCATAAGTTAGCAAAATTCAGTATGGTAAACGGTTTGCCTGATGTCTCATTTAAACAAAATGACAAAGTTTGTGATGTATGCACTCAAGGTAAGCACACTAGGAAGTCATTTAAATCTAGAATAGAAAACCAATCTTCTAGACCTCTTGAATTTGTTCACATGGATCTGTTTGGACCCACCAGAACAGCAAGTTTAAGTGGCAATAGATATGGCTTTGTTTTGGTAGATGACTTTTCTAGGTTCACTTGGGTGTTCTTTTTATCTCATAAAAATGATGCGTTTGAAGAATTTCAGGCATTTTTCAAGAAAGTTCAGCAGGATGGTAAGTATACTATTTCATATATCATGTCAGATCATGGAGGAGAGTTCGAAAACTCAGAATTTGATGGCTTTTGCAGGGCAAAAGGAATATCACACAAATTCTCGTCACCAAGAACTCTTGAACAGACTGGAGTAGTGGAAAGAAGAAATAGAACTCTTGTGGAGATGGCTAGAACAATGCTGATCGAAGGACAACTTCCAAGGAAATTTTGGGTTGAGGCGGTAAACACTGCGTGCTACATTGTAAATCGTGCAATGGTAAGACTTCTATCCAAAAAGACTCCATATGAGTTAATGAAAGGTAAGAAGCCATCTGTTGCTCACTTCAAAGTTTTTGGGTCAAAATGCTTTGTTCAAAATAATGACAAACGGGACTTGGATAAGTTTGAACCTAAGAGTGAACCAGTCATTTTTCTGAGATATTCTAATCACTCTAGGGCCTATAGAGTCCTAAATATCAAAACTCAAAATGTAGAAAAATCTCCACATATTGTCTTTGATGAAATGAATGTTAGATCTGAAAATGAATAATCTTGCAGGGACAAGGGTGATGGGAAGTTCCTTGAAGTAAAGGAAGAACAAGATCTTCAGGAGAAAGAGTCAAGGCCAGGTGAGAGTCTAGCAGAATCAAGCACTCAAGGTAATGCAGATGCTAATGAAGGTAATTCTCTAACCAATGTTAGAATGTTAAGAGATCATCCTTTATCAAGTGTTATTGGTAATCTGCATGACCCTACTAGAACTAGATCTCACTTTAGGATAATTGAGGAAATGGATAATTTGGCTCTTGTGTCTCAAATTGAACCTAAAAATGTAATTGAAGCCCTAAAAGATGAATGTTGGATAAATGCAATGCATGAATAACTAAATCAATTCAAGAGAAACAAAGTGTGGCACCTTGTACCAAGACCCAATGAACATTCAGTAATTGGAACTAAGTGGGTTTTCAGAAATAAACAAAATGAAAATGGAATTATGATAAGAAATAAAGCAAGACTGGTAGCACAAGGATATAACCAAGAATTCGGCATTGATTTTGAAGAATCCTTTGCTCCAGTAGCTAGATTAGAGGCCATTAGATTATTACTTGAATATGCTTGCTGCCATGGAATAAAACTACAACAAATGGATGTAAAAAGTGCGTTTCTTAATGGTCTAATAAAAGAAGAGGTGTATGTTGAACAACCCCCTGGTTTTGAGTGCATAGACTGTCCTAACCATGTTTACAGATTAGACAAAGCTCTCTATGGGCTTAAACAGGCACCTCGAGCATGGTATGACAGACTCAACTCATACCTCACTGAAAAAGGATATTCAAGAGATAAAGTGGACCAAACTTTATTCACCAAGGTAAGAAACAATGACATTGTTCTGGTTCAAATTTACATTGATGATATAGTCTTTGGATCCACTAAACCAAGCATGTGTGAGGAATTTGCACAATTGATGACTACAAAATTTGAAATGAGTCTAATGGGTGAGCTATAATTTTTTCTAGGTCTTCAAATCACCCAAAGCAAGGAAGGATGCTTTATCAATCAGGCAAAGTATATCTCTGAACTATTGAAGAAATATCAAATGGAGAATCTTAAAGCAATCAACACTCCCATGAGCACCAACACAATTCTGGATGCAGATCTGAAAGGTAAATCAGTGGATGCAAAGACTTATCGAGGTATGATTGGATCACTCCTCTATCTTACTGCATCTAGGCCAGATATCCAATTTTGTGTATGCATGTGTGCTCATTTTTAATCTGATCCTAGAGAATCCCACTTGAGCTCTGTTAAGCGTATCTTTCGATACCTTGCCGGAACTCGAGATTTAGGGATTTGGTATCCTGCATCTTGCACTCTTGATTTAATATCTTATTCTGATGTAGACTATGCTAGATGCAAACTTGACAGGAAAAGCACAAGTGACTATTGCCAATTTTTGGGAGGGTGTTTGGTTTCTTGAGCATCCAAGAAACAACACTCAGTGGCACTATCCACTGCAGAGGCAGAATATGTCGCTGCAGGGAGTTGTGACACTCAAGTGTTGTGGATCAAACACCAACTCCAAGATTATCAAACTGATCTTGGGTGTGTCCCAATCTTGTGTGATAACACAAGTGCCATTAACCTAGCAAAGAATCCAATTCAGCACTCTAGGACCAAACATATAGAAATTAGGCATCACTTCTTGCGAGATGAAGTTAATAAAAGAAGCTTTAAATTGATTTTTGTAGACTCACAACATCAAATTGCAGACATTTTTACCAAGCCTCTGAGTAATGAAAGATGTACTTGTCTTAGGAGAGAGCTTGGACTATGTAATCCTCATCTTGATGCCTAACTTGATAGCTCAGTTTATTCTTTGGAATTTGATTGGTTAACTTTACCTAGCAATAAATTGTTTACATGCCTTGCTTAAGTTGAAAGCTCTTGGTTTCTAAATAAGTCACAAATCTAGGGGGGGTTCAGTTTTGGTCATATTCTCTGTCTTGAAAAACACATGATAAATAAAAAGCCCATCATGTCAATCACTGCATTTTCATCAAAATTTTTGTCATGCATGATCTGAGGGGGAGTTTGTACTAGATTTTACTTGCTGAGGAGAGCAAGTTAGCACCTTGAGATTAGTGTTTTGTGAACCTGAAGTGTGGCTCACGGAGTTGATTGAATAGCCTTATTGGTGAAGAAGTCCGAGTTAACGTAGTAATGAGGCTGGGTCAACGCACTGACAGAAATAATCTGGAAACAGTGCTGGCAGTTAAGCTGATTGGTTGAGTGAGTTAACACTGTGATTTGGTTGAGTTGACGCACCGACAGAAACCTCGTGTAAACCATTCTGGAGTCAACTTGCTCCTTAAGAAGGGTTAACTCAGTACTGGAGATGAGTCAACGCAATCTGGAAATTTTGCTACTGAGAACATATTTGGTGAGAAGAAGCCGACGCAATGTCTGCTGTGCGTCAACGTCTGCTGCTGTGTGAAGTTGTTCTGAAATGGCATTTCCAGTACCTTAGATTGTCTGAAGCCGGGAGTCTTCTCAACTTCTCATCAATTCATTTCCTCCTCACATATTTCATTTGTTAATTTCTTTTGCTAGTAGTTGAAGAACCTATCAATCTTCAGTATGAGGGAAGGTTCATGAGCTCTGGAATTTGAGTTGATGTCATAGATTCAGGGGGAGTTAAAATGATAATTCTTTTATGAGAGGTTTTGGTCTTCACTGACTGACTCTATGTAACATTAATGGCTGGAGACTTATAAATCTTATGATCTTTGAATGTTAAAACTTCTTGAACGTAAAAGTGCTTTGCATGTGGAATAGCTATAGAACTATTTAATAAAACTGTGAACTCATCTACTCTAGAACCCTGATGATCAAAAGTAAAGAGACCACTTTGTGCAAAATGAATTTAATATCTGTATTGACCTTAAATTCAGAATAGGTTTAATAAGAGCTGAAAGAATAAACCCTATATATATATATATGTGTGTGTGTGTGTGTGTGTGTGTGTGTGTGTGTGTGTGTGTGTGTGTGTGTGTGTAATAAATTGCAGAGCAATGGCTAGTTTTTCCACTGAGAAACTGTCTCTATGCACCAAGGAAGTGCTAAGGAGTATGTCATGATGTGAGCTGCTATCTCTGTTCCCAAAGAAAAATAATTCGTTGCAGAGCAATGGTAAATTTTCACTGAGAAACTACCTTCATGCACCAATGAAGTGCTGAGAGGCATGTCATGATGTGAGTTGCCAACTCTGTTTCATTGGAGCAGAATAGTTAGCTATGCTGAGTAACCGGGGACTCTGGTGTCTGATAAACATGTGTACCCGTGTCTAGATGCTAGCTACACTTGACTGCTAATGAAAATTAAATATATATATATATATATATATAATAAACATAAAAAATGACAATAAATATATATATATATGTGTGTGTGGTTGACCTTAAGCTCACATAAAATCCTACAGAGTTCATCTTCAATACTCGTTAAATTCACTTCTATAAGGGTCTCTTGAAATTGAACAATCTAGGGGATAGATTTGAGAAAGTTCCTGGTGTGCAAACAGTTCTATCTTTATTCCATACACATACTCTTCTTGTTCAAGGGCTTAACTCAAACTCTTAAGATTATTTTTCTCCACATCATTAAATGAATTAGGGTCTCTTATCATATCTCTCGTAAGGGAACTTGAATTTTATCTATTAAAAATCCCTGAATGTAATCTCATCTTTCATATTTCAGTGTCTTTAGAATGCCTCAATACTGTGGTTCTTAACTCAATATTTCCTTCATATTTCTTTTGGGTGGCGTCGACTCAGTCCTTCAGTGCATCAACGCAGTCGCGTGGTCGCTCTATCAACCTAGTCCGGTTCATCCCGTTGAACCGGCTCTGTCTTTTTGAAACCGAGGGGTCACCTCTTTAAAACCCCTCAGCGTAAACGCTTCAGCCTCCTCGCCTCTTTCCAAAACCATGTTGGCTCCTACCTCTCCGCTTCTCTCATTTTTTTTCTTCCCACGGCACTTCTCTTCCCTATTGCCGTGTGATTCACCTCGCTACCATGGCTCCTCCGGAAAAAGAGAAAAAGGACAAGAAGAAGAAGAAGGGTCTAAAGAGAAGAGCTCCCATCACAGCTGAGGGCACGATTGTGCCTCGAACCAAATTTCAACCTGCTCAAGAGGAGACACCGTCTCAGTCTGCTCCACGAAAACGTAAAGGGAAAGAGAAGATCTCGCCGGCAAAGAAAATAAAACTCTCAAAATCAAGGGCAGCGAAGCAGAAGGATTCTCTCGATGCTCCCAGAAAGTCCTCATCCTCAGCCGCAGAAAAAGGGAAACAACCTGTAGGAAGTTCCGATGCGCATACAAGGTTTCCTGACTCATCTCTTCTCACCAATACTGGAGAACCTCTGAAAGTTCTTATTCCTCGGTATATTGTTGATACTGATGTTGAGATGCTTGAGGTTTTTCCGCAGTTATTTCTCACTTTGGATTTTCAGGGTTGGTGGTCTTTTGTCACAAATCATAGAGTATATTACCCCACCCTCGTTCGGGAATTTTACCAAAATTTGAAATATGAGCCTCAAATCCCTAAAGTTTCTTCAACAGTCAGAAATGTCCATTTTGAGTTAACAAATAAACTATTTGCCAGATCATGGAAAATCCCAATGGATGGGATTCAACTACATAGTTTTCATTTTGATGAACATGAAGCTTATGCTCTTCTGACTGAACAGCCTAGTGATCCTACAGATGTCAAGCAGACATATCTATCTAGTCTGAAAGCCAATAGGTTCCCTCCCTTCAACAGACTGCTACATCATATCTGCACATCCATCATTACACCCTAGAGCAGTGGTAGGGAACGAGTTACTGAGATGCAACGATTCTTGCTATACTGTATGCTGAAACAAATCAAGATTTCATTGACTGATGTTATCATTCAGACCATGGGTACATGTCTGAAACAGTCTAGGACACTTCCATATGCTGCCCCATTGACTGCAATTTTTAGAAAGGTTGGAGTGAACTTTGGAAATGAAAAGAAACTAAACATTCCCAAAGGGAATAGATACTCCTTATCATACATTCAGAAGTTCATGGGATTCACAGTTGTGAATGGACATCCAGTCAGAGTGCTGCCAATTCAGAAGCATGCATCTGCCTCTGGGGCACCTGCTGTAGAACTGAGAGAAACAGCACAGGAAAGCCCAGCTGCCAGTCCAGCCAGAGTAGACAGACAAGAGGCTAGTCCTGCCAGAGTGACCAACAAGAGGCCAGTCCTGTCAAAGCTGATATTGTCACAGATTCTGCTCCAACCCTCCCAGCTGTCACTAGAGACATTATGATCATACATGGTCCTTTTCAGAAACCCTCTTCTCGAAGGGAACATGAATCTACCTACCTTCATGAGGAAGAAATGCCAGATAATTTTCATTATGATGCTAGCATGCATGATCAGAATTCCGGTATCAATCCCACTTTGATCCAATTTTTGGAAATGAAGTTCAAGAACATTGATTCTTCCATAATGCACTTGAGCTCAACCATGGAAATGAGGATTTCCCATCTTGAGCAGAAATTAGACATCAGATGGGAACAGTTCAAGCATGGCAAATTCAAGTCAGACAAAAAGCTTCATAACTTCATGGAATCCCTCATTCAGGTTTGTCAGAAAGCTAGGTCAGTAATGCACAATTTGAAAAGCTTGCATCAACAATTTCTGGACAGGCTACAGGCTGTACAGACATATAACTATAATGTCAAGGAAAACCAGTCCAAGCTGAATTTGAAATATTACACCATGATTGACAAGAACAATGTGTTCAGTGAAAAGGTTCAGACCTTGTTTGAAAAGATTACTTCTTTTGGTAAGGACCTTGCTAAACTGTTTGAACGATCCACTCTAGTGGGTGATGAGGTTATGGATGTTTTGAAAATTCTAAAAGAAAACTTCCCACCCACACTTGAAGATCAGCGTGATGTGTACTGCCCTCCACCCACAGAAGCCTCCTCTTCTGCACCTGAATGGGGATCTCAGTAGAAAGCTCAAGTGGACTATCTGTTTGATATTTTACACAGCTGGTTTGATAATATCACTTCCAAAGTACAGGATTATCATAAGTTTATCCTGCAAAGAGATCAGCAATTTTCGGACAGACTAGACAGTTTAGCATCTTCTATGACTCAGCTTCAGTAACAACTGGACACTGTGTCTGCAAACATCCTTCAGTCTCACTCTTCCTCACTTGTTCCCCTTCCTAATGATGTCAAAGGGGGAGAGACATGAACTCAAGTTGGAGCCTGGACTTGCATCGCATCTGCATCAAATGTGATTGAGTGAAGTTTTCTTTCTTTTACATATTTTGTGAAATGTTCGAAAGAAAATGTCTGTGAGAATGTCCAACTTTGTGTTAGAAAAGTTCTTTTGTTCTTCTTTTTGATGTTAGACCTTGGGCCTAAATGAAATGAATGACATGAACTGGTGTTCTGGTCTCTGAAGTGAATTCCTTGGTTGATTTGAACAATACATTATTATTTAGATGCAATGGCATACACCTCATAGTTGTCATT
Organism: Amorphophallus konjac; assembly: GCA_022559845.1. Taxonomy (NCBI): domain Eukaryota; kingdom Viridiplantae; phylum Streptophyta; class Magnoliopsida; order Alismatales; family Araceae; genus Amorphophallus; species Amorphophallus konjac. Next base: position 69,839,831 of record CM040118.1, on the reverse strand, counting down.
ATCAAAAAGGGAGAGATTATTGTGCCCCTGGTTTTGATGATGACAACCATGAGATGTTTATGTTGAGTTCAACAAAACTGATGAATTAACCCTTGATTCATTAACACATGTATCTACTTTATTCTTGAATGCAAGGAAGAAACAAGGTCTACACAGGATGCTCAAGGCGTCCACGCAGCGATTTGCATAAAAGGACAGCGTCTACATAGGATGCTGATTGCATCTACGCATCAGTTCAAGAGGCAGAAGCATTAATCACTGGCATAGCTCAGTGCGTCAACACCACAACATCGCAGCATCGACGCATCAGCTCATGTTTGAGATAAAAGAGTGTTCGGGGTCAGCCCAGTGGGTTGACGCAGGCACCCTATGCGTCAATGCATCCGGTCTATGTACGAAAGGCTATGTGGGCATTTCAAGGCTACGTCAACCCCTTAGTCACAATGGGTTGACGCCATCTGAATCTCATCAAGTGATTATTGGGTGGACCCCAGCCGTAAGTGACGTTAGATGCCACATCATCTAAAAGAGCATGCACTCTCTTTTTCCCTCGCGATTCCAGAAGCCACTGAGAAGAACAATCATTGGGCTAACCAGAAAATCTGGTTGGGGCCCACAAAAGGAATATTCACGTGAATAGGGAGAGCGCGGGAGATGGAAGTTGCAGGAGAAGCAGTCGAACAAGAGCAGAGAAGAAGCTCTTGAGAAGAATCGCCTGTATCATCATCTTCCTCCTGGCGTGCTGTTGCATCCTCTGAAGATTAGAGGAAGTCTATTATCTGTTGATCATCGCAAGCTCATATACAATCCAGGAAGTGAAAGCCAGTTGATCATCATCGCCTCTTCTCTCAGATCTTTAAGTTTGAGACTCGAGAATCAGCACCGTCCCAGATCTGAGGCTCCTTCTTCCATCTTCCAGTGATTTCATTTCTTGTTTTTCATTTCAGCTTGAATTCTATTACTGTAATTCTCCCTCGTACTAGTTTGAGTAGAGGGAGGGGAATTGATCCAGCGGGGTGTGCTTGGATCAAGGGGTTTGGGCTTGTACGCCCTCAAGCTATTTGTCAGCGGGTAATTGGTTAAGAGGATATGTTCCTCTTGTTAGCCAAGCTGTAGTGCTCAGCGTTGTCGAGGGGATTGTGCCTCGGTTTAGCTAAGTTGTAAGGCTCAGCAGGGATCCTCACTGATTTAGTGAGGGGTGGACGTAGGTCTCCATAGGGAGACCGAACCACCATAAAAATCTGTGTTCACTTGTGGGTTGCTATCTCTTGCAAAATCTGTGTGACGCTAGATGATTGATTAGGTTCGATCTCTACACCTTCAGCTTACTGAATTTTGAATTAGTATTCTGCTACTTAAAAGTTGAGTGTGATATTTCACAAAAATTAAAAAGGGTCAACCTATTCACCCCCTCCCCCTCTAGTTTGACCATCCACTTAATCCAACAAGAATGCCCTATGAATGGTACTCGGTTAAATCCTTGGCCAAGGTAGATAGTTCAATGGAAAAAGAGTTTTCCATTGGGACTCAGAGTACATTCATCCGGTCATAGATAAGAAGGGTTTGACAGTATGACCATACTCTTAATTATGACCAGGGGTATTGGATATGAATGAAGGACTATAGTTGTGTGGTAACTATTGACAGAAATATCCCAGAGTGGTTTTATAGACCCCCTTTGTCTTCTGGGGTCACGGAGTGTTGCTTGGTGCTTACCGTGGCCTGAAAGCCCATCAGTGGAATAATCATGAGATGATTATTCATCATAGGATGATTAATTAATTATTTAAGTCATGAGATGATTAAATAATTAATTCCATGTTAATTAATACTATGAAAAAGCTAAGATGGAGTTCTTAAGCTTATTGGGCCAAAAACCAGACTGACACTAGGCCTAGAGGGTCACATACATTAGGGTTATGGATGGTGGAAGTATATTTGCAATATTAGACTTATCAGGGTTTTTGTGAAAGATCGAGGGTCTATAAATAGTTACGATGGGAAAACCCTAGGCCAAGCATCTAGGGTTTCTCGGGCCGTCTCCTTCTTCCCCTAGGGAGGGGCGCCCCCTCCTCTCTACTCTCTCTTCTCCCTCTTGTCTCTAGCGTAGAGATCATGGAGATGTCGCGGAGGAGATCGTTCGTGGGGCGTTGCGACGAAAAGATTCCACTGTTCGTGCCCGTGTGGATACCGCTAGAGGCCGTTCACTTGCGCGGCTAATTACCACCACGAGGGATTGTTTCCACTTCGCTGTGATCCAAGCATCGCAGAGGTAAAATCGAATCCCGTAGTTCTAGATTATCATCGGGAATCACGCAAGAGCGATCAACTTGGCCGGGTTAGGATTTTAATTTCTTGTTTCCGCTGCATTCTTCATGATCCCGGCCCAGATCCTTATAGTAGGTTTCCGTGCCGTTGCTTGAGGCATTATGGTTGTTGGCACGGGTAGGTTCGAGAATTGGGGAAATCTGTCGGCGTATATGTTGGTTGAGTACCCTTTTCTTCTGCATTTTTTGGAAGTTGTGCTCTCGGGACAGATCGTGGTCCTAGAGATGCATTTTTCCGAGAGTTGTTATGGGTCCTTATTGGTAAGCTATGAGCGGCTAGTACATTTTAGCCGTGTGTTCAGCTGTAATTTTGCCTAGATGTGACCCAACTTGCGTTGTGTCCCATGATTCGGTGTTGAGAACGGAGCCGGGATCTGCAGGTGTTGTTATTTGGTGGTTTGTGGTTGTTGTCAGCTTGGGAGGAGTTCCCAGTGAGTCTGAGTTTGGCATTGCGTAGACTGAGATTTTGTCGATTAGTTTCACTGTACTCTTCTGTCGTGGTAGAGTTGCCATGGAACTCGAATCGGATGTAATGTCTGAGTGAGGACTGACTTGATTATGTTTGTGGTCCAGTGCTGTCATTGGCGTTCTGCGTCCCAGTTTCGATCATTGTTCATGGCGCGAAGGCCGATGGTTGGAGCAGTCAGCTGCGAGGATTGTGTTCCTTTGTGAGAGCTGATGCTTGTGTGTCTATCGAGCATGAGTTTTTATCGGTGTCTATTTCGTGGCATGGGTCATGTCTCCTTGATTTGTGAGACGGTAGCGATGATGCCCTGTTTCTGAGGTGCCGGACTTGTGTCCTTTCTGTGCCATACTCGTTCTGTGGATCGATGTGCCTTGAGATCCGGAGCGTGTGTCTGTGATTGTGGTCTGATAGTGTTCCTTTGAATTATATTTTTTGAGAATCATGTTATCGTGTTTTGGTGTGTTTGAGGCTTGGCTGGTGCTTGGAGAGCATAGCCAGCTGTTTGGGGTTGTTCTTCACTTTTTCCTTGATTGACTCCTTAAATTTTGAGGATGAAATTTCTTAAAGGAGGGGAGGCTGTAATACCGTGGATTCTTCAAATCGGAGTCGGAGAGCTTTCGGAACGCTTTCGTGGGTCCCTGATTGTGTTTTCCGATCCACTCGATTTTTTTCCTTATATAACTTGCGGAACCCCGTGGAGAGTTGACCATTGAGTTTTGAGACTCCGACATGCTACAGGTGCGTTGTGCTCATTCCGAGGCTTGCGAAGACAATTTTTTTGTATTTATTTGAGTTTACGGAATTTTGTGCAAAAAATCAGATTTTAGGAAAATTGCTAATTTCCTAATTTTCTTTTCCTTTTAACCCTTCCTCTCTCCTCTCTCATGATCTCTCACTTTCTCTCCCTCCGTTCTCTCTCCTCTCTTCTCCTCTCCCCCGGGGCGTATGACCGTGGTAGAGCTGGATGAGGTGGTGACGGCGTGGAGCTGACCTGAGGCGTGATGGCGCGAGTATCGGAGCGTGGCGTTGGCGCGATCCCATTCATGGATTCGAAGCCGGCGTGGGTTATTCATGTGATTATTTTCGACGTGGTTTGGCCATTTCGGCGGGTGAAATCTTCGGTGGAGGTAGGGAGATGGATACTCTACTCTTTTTCTACATTTCCTCGCGGTTTAGAGCCGAACGGTGTTAGTTTGAGCGAGTTTTCCAGCTTTAAGGGCAAAATCATGTTTCGGGGGTATGAGCCGTGTTCGTCGTTCCAGGTGATGGTTTTTACATTAAATGGTAAAATTTGAACCCTTGTTATGTTGGGAATCAGTTCCCACCAGTTTCACTTCATTTGGTTGTGAATTGGGGCCGGTATGAGCCCGTTTATCCATATGACTCATTTTGGGTCGATTCGTAGGAATCGCCCATTTCTTGCTGTTTTGGGGTTGGTTTGATCCCTTCCGGCTTGTGGAAGGTTGATATCGACTCTAGGGATGTTTCCCCGTCGTTTAGGTGCGATTGGGGCGTGGAAAGACCGAGTTTTGGGTGGTTCTATGATTTTCACATCGGGACAAAGTAGCGGTCTTACCAGGGACTGCCATTTGTAAAGGCGGCCCTCTGGAGACCGTTATTTGGAGTTCCATTGTTGGTTTATGGTTGCGGTCTCACGACTGATCGCTAATTGGTAGTGGTGGCCATATGAGGACCGCCAATTTCGAGTAGCAGCCCTTGGGGTGATCGCTATTTGGTGTTTTAAGTCGGTTCGGGGTAGCGGTCTAGCTCCCAACCATAAGTTGGCTTTGGCGGCCATAGGAGGACCGCCAATTCCTGGAAACGGTCCCAAGAAAACCATTATTTGTTTAAGTCGGTTCCTAGTGACGGCCTTGCGACTGATCATCTTATGAAGTGACGGTCAGGAAAAGGACCGCCACAAGGATGGCTTTTGTGTTTTCGAGGTGGTTTGGAGATGCCGGTCTGGCCATGACTGCCAAATTCAAGAAACGGCCATAGGAGGACTGTCAATTCCAAGAGACGGCCCTGTGTAGACCGTTTCCTACCTATCTAGTTCTGAAAGTAGCGGCCAAGGCTATGACCACCATTTCCTGGTAGCGGTCATAGAGTTGACCACCGCTTTCTTTTAGCGGCCAAGGTTAAGACCGCTATTTGCTGGGTCGCGTAGTAGCGGCCATTGGTGTGACCGCCACTTTCCCAGGGTGTTCTTTCGCGTTGGTTTGGTTTTCGGTCAACCCGGTTGTGACCCAGTGGTTGACACATGACCTCGTGAGTGTCTCGTCTATCCTGTGAGGATCGAGACATGGTTTTGGACACTTGGAGGTATTGTATTATCTCGGTTTACGTGTCCATGTGGTTTGAGGACTGTGGTAATCCCTCATGTTCAGTGTTTCTTGTTATACGGAATGGTGAGTCCGTTGTGCGGCTTGGAGGCCGGGGACTCATTGTTGTTGTTGTGGATCCGGCTATTCTGTGCCACTTCCAAAATGTGTTTTACCATGATTTTGGCTTAGGGACTAGGCTGATTAACAACGTGTTGCCGTGATGTGCGACGATCTTGACCTCGACTCGTGTGACTCAAGGATCATTGTGAGTAGGTCTAGTTGTCTGTCCTGAGTCTGGCGACAGTCTGGTGTGCTACCTTGTGCTTCGTAGTACGTGCGATAGGTGTGTGCTTAGCTTGTCTGTACTTCGGTGTTCGCTATTTTGAGTCTCTGTGTCTAGTGAGCCTCCACTAGTTGTAGCCTGATGACACTTTCCTGTGTGTCGGCCCACCTGGGAGTGGTGGCGGGGCGAGTTCCCAGTTAAGACGGTTTGTAGGCTGGTTGCCGTGGGCCCCTTTGTCTTGCCGTAAGAGTCCTACGGGAGGGGAAAATCAGCTAGAGGCCTGGCTCAAGACATTGAGCTTGTGTGCACACACGTGGTCAGGGGCGTTGGACAAGTGCCGACGGGCCTGACCCTGACTAGTCACTCGTTACTTGGTGCTTGGTTCTTGTTGAGTGTCTCAGTTACCGCCGTTCCAGGCGAGTGGGAGGTACTTGAGGCGTAGTGTAAGACATCAATGGACGCATCTGGCTGTTCTTCTAGTGAGGAGGTGCTTCTGTCCCATGAGACGATGACTTGTGCTTTCGTGACTTGTCCGGGTAACCTGTGCTTGGGTTCTCCCGAGGTCAGTGTAGCGTACACGATAGTGAGATCGTGTATGTCTTTTGCTTTTAAACCGTGTGGTCTTGAGTTGGGCTTTTGTCTCTGAGGACGAGCCTGCACAACTGAGGTGTCGTGACATGTCCTGGCTGTGTAGCCAAAGTTTCTTTATATCGGTTTGGTGATTCCCGACTGTGAGTACGAGAATTGGTGTTCTACCAGTAGGAGTAGTTTTAGAGGGCCGAGGTTCCTTCGACTGCTATGTTTTCGTGGTACGACTTTTCCTCTTTTACTTTTGCTGTTCCTGCTCCTGCTGTTGTTGCTTTACTTTTGTTTAGCACTGTTGTTACTGTGTTGTTTTGTGGTAGGGATCTGTGGGACCCCTACTGAGCCAGTGAGACGAGGCTCACCCCTGACTTTTCGGGTGTAGTTGTTCTTCCCCGTGGTTTGAGGCGCAATGTGGTGGTTCTTAGTTGCCAACTTTGCCAGTGTTGGGCTTCCCCCGACTTGAGGGTACGTTCCTCTTTCTGTTGTATTGTACTTTGGTTGGACTGGACTCTATAGTTAATTTGTTGATTGAAAATGTAATTTTATTTCTGCTAATTTAGCAATCTTGATCATAGAAATTTAATTGCTTACCACTTTATCTGAAGTTCAATGCACTCCACACACTCCTTTTTATCCCTTCGGAGCTTTCCCGCTCTTGGGAGACCTCTCAGGATCGAAGTGGTATTGGGTTTACCCAGTATCCGGATGCTGGGTCGTCACATTTTATAATCGCAGAAGACTCATTCGATACGGCGGCCAAATGCGGAGGCGATGATACGGCTGTTGAGGCGTGCCCTTCTGGCCGTCGGGTCAACTCCAGCTGCCAGGTTGCATGTGTATTGGCCCACTCATGCACTTCCTTGGCCCATTTGTGCGTTGGCCCATTTAACTCCATTAAGCTCATATTTGAGTATCTTCTGCCCATTTAATCATTCTCCTCTTCCTTTTCTTTTTCTTCTTCTTCTTCATTCCTAAAAAATAGGAAATAGTAGAAATGAGATATTTCAGTAGAAATAAAATATTTCAACCTTATTATTAGTATATTATCATTATTATTGTTATTACTATTATTATTTATTATTATTTTTCGTGTGTCAACACCGCCTTACCTACAACGCACGAAAAAAGAATGCGGTTCCCACTAGATAGCTACTACAATCGAGAGCAGAACGCAGTCACTCGACCGACCGCTACCTACCTCCGGTCCGAAAATTGTAACATCGCACAAAACTTGATCGTTCCACGCCCCAATCGTCCCAAAACGACGGGGAAGCAATCACAAACTCATTATAAACCCTCCACAGGAATCTAGAAAACTACAAAATGACAAGGAAAAAGGTAATTTCCTCAAATCGACCCAAAATGACTCACATGCACATTCGGCCTCATACCGGCCCCAAATCACGGGCAAATGGAACCAAATTGACGGGAATCGCATCCCGACATTCCAGGGGTTTGAGTTCTACCATCAGAATCGAAAAACATCACCTGGAACGGTGAATTCGTTTCACACCCCCATAACATGCTTTTTGCCCTAAAATGAGAAAATCTGCTCAAACTCGCTCCGTTCGGCACGAAATCGTGAGGGAATGTAGGACAAGGGGTAGAGAATTCATCCCCCTACCTCCACCGATGATCTACCGTGCCGAAAATGCCATTTCCACACACCAAAAACACCACACGAACCCACGCCGACGCTTCGAATCCACGAATAGGATCGCGCCGCGCCACGCCGCGATCCACACTCCATCCACGCTCACAACCCCTCCACGTCGTCTCCACGTCATCCCCACGCCTCCTCTCCGTCGGCCGTCGGAGCAGAGGGGAAGAGAAGAGAGAGAACGGAGGGAGAGAGAGAGGTGTGGGGATGGATTTATTATATATATATATATATATATATATATATTGTTATTTATTGAATTTGATTTATTGATTTATTTAGTTTATTAGGCGTGCCAGTCACCGGAGTGACAATTTATTATGCGCTTGATCTGACTTGGTCAGTCGATTGTGAAGTCTAAGTCAGGACCGAAAGTCCGTAATACCATAAAGGCTATGACGTTAATTACGCCTTTCCAAAGAAGGACAACCCTTGATTAATCGTCAAAGTAAGAGGGGCCCCGAGGGCAAAATGAAATGAGACTGATGTGCTGATTTATTTGCAGGATACGAGATACGTATATGTGCTCATGTAGCTTAATAGTTTTATTATGATTCATCTGCCTATTTCCCGGTACGGGGGGCGGAGAACTTAGGTTCGAGAACCACTCTCACGCATAACGATGGTTTCAAGTCGGGCATAACCCGGGTTTCAACCACGCATTATTTGATATACCGAGAGCACAAGAGAGGGTGATTTTAGATTTGTTGATCAAATCGAGAATGCAGCACGGGGAAAACATATTTGTTCATCATGAAATCATGCAAGTATAAAAGGCATAGCAAGAATTATTGGAGTATTACGGCATTACATGCCCATCCATTAATCTCATCCATGTGAATTACAGAATGAATCTGGCAGCATGTCCCGTTGATCTTAGTTCATACCAAGTGAAAATAAGATACCATTCACGCAGAGGCGAGATGGAACTCAAAATGATGGGGGAATGTCAGTGCCCGGATAATACGAAGCGGGACTAAGCTGAGACGGATTAACCCGAACGATACTTGCCCGTAAAGGGGCTAATTGTTCTATTCCCTAATGTGGATCACTAGAGACTCTGTAGAGACAGGGCCCCTCAAATCCAAAGGGTTTGACGCCAACATAGCGTACCGAAGATTAAAGTTAAATCCGGAAGCATCTGCCCTTGTTTTGGGCTATGCCAAAAGGGGAAAATAGGACATCCATCCACGGAGTGTCGGGATGGAAGCCAAAAGAGAGATGGGCATATAGCCCAGGGCCCATGGAGATGAAAACACAAGGGGTTGATGTCCATCATTATGGCATTCGATCAATATCCCCTTTAGGAACCGTCGGAGAACATGCAGTGGCAGAACTCCGAAGGTTAACAGGGTTAAAGGAACATCATTCATAAGCCAACCCAATGTAGGGGTGTAACCCCATTAATCTAGCTCCAGTAGCTTGAGTGAAACCTCAGGTCTTTTCTCTTTCAAAAGGGTGTAAGTTCATAAGAGGCTTGGTGAGGATCGGCTAAAGTTAAGCTTGGCATAAGGCTCCCGGCGCACTGATCTCGGCGTGAAGTTACCGGCACATGAGTATTCTGGCCTGCATCGGCATCGACGCGGAGGGTGGACTTGGCACAAATGGGCATCGGCGCGAAGCCATCCTCGGCGCGCCTCCAGCTCTCAGCGTGAGAATGCTCGCGCCTAGGGGAAAGGCATGCGCCGAGGGGAATTTGCGCCGAGAGGCCTCCAAGGTAGGATTTTCAGTTTTCAGAGGCAAGTTTTCAGGGTTTTCAGAGGCAGGCTTTTAGGGGTTTTCAGAGGTAGGTTTTTAGGGGTTTAAGGCTTTGATTCAAGAGGGTGTTAGAGGTTTGTTCTTGAGGTTTGCAGGGGTTTGGAACCAACGCAAATAGGGTCATATGGGGTGCCAAAAAGAATGGGCTTCAGAGGGATAATCCAGGGGATGAAATCATGTTTCACTCAGAAATGCTACTGGAGGCCAACCATTTATCGAATCATATGCAATATGATTCTGTCATATTCCTCACCACTTCATAGATGAAGCACCATGAGATAGACTGTCTCGGGCTTCATAATGATCATGAGGCAAATAGAAGAAGCGGAAGAACAGTTGATCGGGAAGCTCTGGTATGAACATATCCCTCACCAATCCACGAGTGAGAAGCTATGAGATAGACTGTCTCGGGCTCTCATCGTGACTCTCTAAGGTTGGAGATACTCAGACGATGCAACGGAAAACCGACTCAGATGATCAGATATGATAGATTTCAGAGCGACAGAAGGGAGAAAAATCTTAGAATCACATGTTTCATTTCATTCCAAAAGGTCATTCAACATTGGGGAGAAATCAGACTACAAAGGTATACACATGGGCCGATGCTCCTTGAACATACATCAGACTTTGCTGATACTCAGCATTTGCAGAGAAATAGGCCTCGAAAGCAAAAGCACAAGAGAAAAGAAAATAGAAGCAGACTACAGAGGAGAAGACATATCGAAAGACACGAGATGGGGAAAGGGATGGATGTAGCCCCTTAGGGCGTTTGGATACCAACCCCACCTTGCATCTCTTTTCACATATTTCTGCAGCTCTCTTTCTTTCTTCAGATCTCTTCAGCAGGCTCTCAGACCTTCCTCTTCCCTCTTTTCTTTCTCTTCAGATCCTCCTGTATATCTCTCTCCTTTCTCTGTTCGAAGACCTGGGTTTATATAAAGGGGAAGGGGCATCTTCAGTCGGCGCATAGCCCTCCCGGCGCGGCCATCCCGGCGCGCCCTTCACCTTCGTCTCGGCGCGCCCTGGTCTCGGCATTGTTTGCCTCTCGACGCGGTTTCTATGTGCATATGGGCTTTGATCAGTTGGGCCCCTTTGTTGGTCTGCATGGGCTCCTCAGAACAACTATCTTGTTCTCTTGCAACTCATTTAATATCTTGCATCCACAGATATGTGATAAGCTATGTGAATCCCATTTGTGAGCATCAAAATATTCTGAAGATCCTTTTCAGTAGGCAGATGATTACCCGGAGCTTGACATAGTCTTAATCAGCCTGATTATCTGAATAATAGCAGTGTTGGACAGCAGCTTGGCCAGTAATGGCTTCAGCCGGACAGAGTGTCAGGTGTAATGGATCTTCTTCTATTCTGATTCGCATAGCTTCCAGGGATGACACAGGAGCCGCACCCTCGACTGGTCTTCAAAGCTCTGAGCTTGCTTCGGCTTCTTCTTTTATCTTTGTATATTTTTTATGTCAACAAATGCCCCCCACCTGCAGGTGGCTTAAGCGAAGAATGAGCGGCACGGGGCCCACGGGTGCATATTGCGATGTACTTTGTACTTTCTTCAGGCTTGCTTCCTGTTCATCGTGTCTATTCACAGCTTGGAACCTTCACTTTGTTTGTATAGTCTCAGCATTTCGTAAGCATTTTTTTTTGGACTAATGTCAGGTTGTTGGGTCTTAAATGACCCGCATTTGGATTTGACTTTCTGGTTGCAGCATCCCTACGTGAGCAGATCGGCGCGGTCAACAGTCTCGGCACATTCCATCTTCTTCTTCTGAGCCAGACATCGGCTTGTGGGCGACTATTGACAATGAAGTCAACTTTGAAGTAGCTCCAACAGCTTCCATGGGCTTCACCTCATCAAAGGATTTTATCTGGCAGAATTTGGAGATGTTGCGCCGGGTGATGGGGTCTCAGCCGGCATTGACTTATTTGCAATTGAAGGAGGTGGCTGAATGCTTGACAATTGGCTTGCAAGCACCAGGCTGCCCCTTGGAGATATGGACCCGTGTGTTGTTGTTACTGAAGTTTGTGAATCACCGGGACTTTCTAGGGCGTACTGTAAATGACAGACTGATGGCCCTTAAGCTACAAAGAACTGATTGCCGGTCTGGGCTAGAAGAGCTGAATTCTAGCCTTCAGGAGCACAGAACCCGACTGGAGGCTTCATTTGCTCATGCAGAATGGGTGCACAGCCGGATGGACGAACTGCGAGCAGAATTGAGCGCTCTCGAAGCCGAATTGCCGCTGGTGGAGGAGACGCAGTCCCAGAGTGCTGAAGAGGTAGCTTTGCTGGAGGGATGCGTGGCCTCACTGCAAGACGAATCAGCTTGCCTCCAGGAAGAAGAATCTCAGCTTCGTGAGTTGGGAGCGACTCCTACTGTCGGACTTCTCGACCTTGAAGACATCTTCCGATGACCTTAGCTGCTCCCCTTTTTGTAACCCATCCCCCTCGAAGGGCCCCAATTGTTCTTATCTTTTCTTTTGCAATGAAATATATCTTTCTTTTAATGTCTCCGGTGCCTATCTTCACACCTTTATTCTATCATATCTTGCGGTAACTTTGGCAACATGTATGGAAGCATCCCCGTGTTTGTATCGTGGGAGAGCGCCCACCCTTTCAAGGGAAGGGTGGGGCCATCACTCCACCGCGTGCCGGGATGTCAGGAGTTGCCAAATTGGCACAAGTGTAAGTCTCATCGGCCAAAAGTGCCGGATGTATGACTGCTTGCTGATATGTTCATGAAGGGTTCATATGTCTCATTGAAATAGACAGAAGGTCCATCTCAAATAGGTTTTAGCAGTGATCAAGGCGAAGTGCCGCATGATCATTAAAAGCTTCATCATCAGCATTGGGTTTATGCCGATGCAAGGAAATGGGTGTGCTTCATCAGAATAGAAGAAAGGTCTACTCCGGGTAAGTCTCATTACCGATCCGGGCGATGATGCCTTGTGACCGATAAAGGGTTTTATTGTCGGTGGGACTTAGGATAGTAGGAAATGGGTGAGTTTCATCAAAGCGGACAGAGGGCCTACTTTGGGTAGGTTTCATTATCGGTCTAGGCGATGATGCCTCAGGACCGACAGTAGGTTTCATCATCGACATTGGGTTTATGTCAATGCAAAGAAGTTGATAAGTTTCATCAGAATGGACGAAGGGTCTATACTGGATAGGTCTTATTATCGATCCAGGCGATGATACCTTGTGACCGACAGAAGGTTTCATCATCAACATTGGGTTTATGTCGACGCAATGGAATTGATAAGTTTTATCAGAATGGGCGAAAGGTCTATTCTGGATAGGTTTCATTATCGATCTAGGCGATGATGCCTTGTGACCGACAGAAGGTTTTATCATCGACATTAGGTTTATGTCGACGCAAAGAAGTTGATAAGTTTCATCAGAGTAGACGAAAGGTCTATTCTGGCTAGGTTTCATTATCGATCTAGGCGATGATGCCTTGTGACCGACAGAAGGTTTCATCATCGACATTGGGTTTATGCCGATGCAAAAAAGTTGATAAGTTTCATCAGAGTAGACGAAAGGTCTATTCTAGATAGGTTTCATTATCGATCTAGGCGATGATGCCTTGTGACCGACAGAAGGTTTCATCATCGACATTGGGTTTATGCCGACACAAAAAAGGTTGATAAGTTTCATCAGAGTAGACGAAAGGTCTATTCTGGATAGGTTTCATCATTGGTGGGACAATTGGTGGAGGTGTCGTCAAAAAGGTATAGCATATGTTTTCATGTTTATAGTAACCACATTATTGACCCAAGCGCCCTTTCGGATTTTCACCGGAGCCAGCCCCCTCTTGCTTTTACCCATGTGCCCTTTCGGGTTTTCACGTGGCGGGGTACTCAATTTTTCCTGCAGCGCCCTTTTGGGTTTTCACCACAGCTGGGTTACAGCCCTTTTTACCCTTGTCCAGGATGTCTAAACAAGTCCACCGGGACACCTCTATTTTAAGTCCCATTCTTATATTTATTTATTATTTTTTTCCTCATCTCTTTTTTTGTACTATCTGAGATTGCACGTTGCCTTTTGAGTATGTAAAAGAGTTCATCGTTGATGTGGGGTCTAACATCAGCGTAAAGGAAATGTGGTTTCATCATCTATCCAGACGGAAGGTCGAATTGATGTTTGCATGAAAAAGGCTCAGGCCCGAAGCCGTTCGCCGAGAATGCATATGTGTTTCATCGTTGATGTGGGGTTTACATCAACGCAAAGGAGATAAGATTTCATTATCCACCCAGACGGAAGGTCCGGATCGATACTTACATGAAGGAGGCTTAGGCCCGAAGCCATTCGCCTAGAATGTATATATATGTTTCATCGTTGATACGGGGTTTGCATCAACGCAAGGGAGATAAGGTTTCATTATCCATCTAGACGGAAGGTCCGGATTGATACTCACATGAAGGAGGCTTAGGCCCGAAGCCGTTCGCCTAGAATGTATATACATGTTTCATCGTTGATGTGGGGTTTGCATCAACGCAAGGGAGATAAGGTTTCATTATCCATCCAGACGGAACGTTCGGATTGATACTCACATAAAGGAGGCTTAGACCCGAAGCCATTCGCCTAGAATGTATATACATGTTTCATCATTGATGTGGGGTTTAACATCAACGCAAAGAAATAAGGTTTCATTATCGATCCAGACGGAAGGTCCGGATTGATACTCACATGAAGGAGGCTTAGGCCCGAAGCCGTTCGCCTAGAATGTATATATATGTTTCATCGTTGATGTGGGGTTTAACATCAATACAAAGGAAATAAGGTTTCATTATCGATCCAGACGGAAGTTCCAGATTGATACTCACATGAAGGAGGCTTAGGCCCGAAGCCGTTTGCCTAGAATGTATATTTATGTTTCATCGTTGATGTGGGGTTTAACATCAACGCAAAGGAAATAAGGTTTCATTATCGATCTAGACGGAAGGTCCGGATTGATACTCACATGAAGGAGGCTTAGGCCCGAAGCCGTTCGCCTAGAATGTATATATATGTTTCATCGTTGATGTGGGGTTTTAACATCGACGCAAAAGAAATAAGGTTTCATTATCGATCCAGACGGAAGGCCCAGATTGACATTTACGTCATACTGGGAGGAGTAGCCATCCTCATTGTCCTCATTGTTCTTCAGAGTTTTTATCACCATCATTTCTTTATGTTGAGGCTTGTTCATTCAATCGTCTGCCACTCCCTCAAAGGGCAGTGGGGTAGCTGATGCGCTCCGACAAACGTCGTTAAAAATGTCGTGCCATAATTTAAAATTTTATCGAACTCACTCACTAAAAAATATTGAAATTCAAGCAAAGTGGTGAATACGGGTCGATCCCACGGAGAAGAAATGTTTTCAAAATACCATGGAAGAAAATTCTTGTATTTGAAAAATCTGAGGTTTTGAATGAGATTTAAACTAATGGAAAATTAAATTGCATCAAAATAAATTTTGATTTGAAAATTATAACTATGTAAATCAAAAGCACAATTTTAAAATTAAAAGAATAAGGGAAGAAATAAGCCGACGAATTGGAAGAATGACGTTGTCCACGTCGTGCCGAGCCTTTGATCGTCGCCCCGCTTTGGTAGAATGTCGCCGGAAGAGGACCGAGAGAGAACAACCGCCTTGGAGTGTGTGAAGGATATAAAGAAAGGGAGGTGGATGGAAGAGGTACGCAAGAAAAATTATACTGAAAATAGGGTGAGTTAAGGAATGAAATATCATTAAAACCGGAGCAAATTGGAAGAAGTGACAGAAGATAAAGTTGAAGATCTGAGGGTTAGAAAGAACTTTCATGAAGAGTGCAGAGATAGAAAATGAGAGAAAGAATGTGAAAAATGTGAAAAATTGATATCTATAGGCGCTGGTGAATAATGACTGGGTAGAAAACAGAACAGTGGAAAATTAATTGTAACTTAACAATAAAGAAGAATTGGAGGAAATAATAGAAGAAGAAAAGTTAGATCTACAAGAGGAAAAAAACTTTCATGAAGCACTCAAAATGAAAAGAGGATGGGAAGGGCTTCAAAACGGAAGAATGGTGGAGACTATCACCTCGGATGAACAGTAACATGTTAGGACAAAACTTAGAAAAATATGGCATAACTTGAAAATGGAGAAGAATTAGAGGAGGGAAAAAGAGAATGTAGAACATAGAATAATGAACAAGTTTTGTGAAGACCATAAATTAAAATAGAGTACATAAAATTATGTAAAGGAGCTGATAAAAGACTAAACTCTTAAGAACACCAAGAACATAACAATACAACAAGAGAAACTCACAAAGATTACACTAAAAGCTCTCAAACCACACTCTCCAACTCTTCTCACGTAACTCTACCAAGGTCAATAAGAACTCTCTTCCCTTCACAATAGGAGCCCTTTTTATAGGGTCAAACTTAACCTCATTCTTAACGTGAACATCCAAGATGCCATTTACAACTTTTGTGAAAATTAAAACCCACCATCCTATTTTTTTCTACCAACTTTTCTCTTTTTCATTTGATTCCTCCACCGTCGGCCGCATTCTTCCGCAATACTGCCGCTTTCGCAACGTGAAGGAGCCGCCCGCGTGGTACCCGAGCCGTCTTTGAAGATCATCTTGGCCACCCGCTGCGTCCGCCGAAGGCCAACTGGCCTAGCTGCCTCCACCATGTGCACAGTTCGCGCTCGCCCTCTTGCCTCAGCGACCGTGCAGCGCATTGACCGCGCTGGCCTTCTCTCCTATGCGAACCACCTGCTCTGCCAACCTTGCTGTTTGTTGCCGCGTCTGCTGTATGAGCCACCCTGCTGCATGACCCATCCACGTGTTGAAGAGCCCACGTTGCCACGTGAAAGCCTTCACCGCCTGCATGCTTTTGGTCGCCTGTATGGAAGCCTCACCACGTGAGCTGTGAAGAGCTCAGCCTATGGAGCCCATGATGTGAAGGCCTCCTACTTTGAATGCAAGGCTGCCCTGCTGACATTGAACCCTTCATGTTGCATGCGAATGGGCTAATTTGGTCTTCATGCATATCCACGTTTGGCTTGCCCGCCTGCATTATATGTATTATATAGATAGATATATTATGTAGATATATTATATCTATAACTATAGTAACTATAGTATTAGATATATTATATCTTTAACTATAGTATATACTATAGATACAGATATATTATATATAGAGATATGTTCTATATATAGATATTACGAATATATATATATATATTATATAGAAGTGAATATATATTATATAGAGGTGTTAATGTTTTAATTTTTATTTATTTTTATTTCTTTTTCTTTTCATGCTTAATGACATTTGGCCCACTCTTGCGCAGACTTGTGGAGATCTTGTCGAGTGCCTGCAAAATAGAATCAAAATTTAATTAAATCAAGTAATGAAATATTTTGATCTGAAATTGAGATTAAATGTGATAAATGTATAGGGATGCATATTAAAGCTCATAAAAGTGTGTTGTAACATTAATTAACTCTTACAAATGCACACTTATCACACCCCCCAACTTACTCATTGCTAGTCCCTTAGCAATGTACACAAGTTAAAATGTTAAGACCAACAAGAGTTTATAAAGTTCATACCTTCATATCAAGTTTTTCCTTCATAGCATTAACTAAAGATTAAGAATTTGGAAGCATTAACGCACACTAGTCTTAAATTTGGAAATTAAGGTACATGATCAAGAATTCTAATCAAAATTTAGTAGCACTTGTGCATGTGAAATAAATACTAATTCCATAGCGAAGATAATTACATCCCCCATTTGCTATTCCGAACAAGTGTCTTTTAACCCTGCACTTCTTAATCAGAACATTAAAAATACTAACTTTTCTCTACCTTATTATTTCATCCGTTTGAGATCTTTTTTATTTTTCTACACACATGATACTGCACTACCCTTCACTGTTTAACACGAACATCGACTCTTGCCTTAGGAGAAGCATGCCCGGTTTCGCAGATCAAGGTTCCCTTTTCCTTTTGACGCGAACCTCAACACGTCTTAGGTGAAGTAGGCCCGGTTACTCAGATTCGGGACATTTTTCATGGTGTCTTTTTCTCAATTTTTTTTCTCAATTTTTTTTTAATTTTGATAGATAACTTGACAGAAAATTTATAAAATATCTCTTCTTCAAGAAGTGCTGAATATCAGACAACATACTCAAAATAGCAGAAGGCTTGTCCTACTTGTTTCATTAGCGTGCAACGTGATTTTTATTTTTCTAAAGTGCACATGAACTTTAAAAAAAATTCTTATATCAGTTTTCATAACTAGATTACATCAATTTTCTATCATCCTTTTCCCAGTCGTTTCTATTCCAGAATTACTTTCAATAGAAGCATGAATCATGAAACTCCAAATGAGGATTTCATCTTTTCATCAATGTAGGATATCAAGCAAGGACTCATATCAGATTGTATTCACATGAAACAAATTTATTTATTTTTCTCTCCCCCCCCCCCCCCCGCAACTGGAATGACATTGTCCTCAATGGCATATTCAATAGAAAGATCAGAGAACAAGTAAACAGAGAATATGGTTGGGATGGAGGGATACAACCAGGTGGACGGGGCAAAATGATGACGGCTCCTTCTCTTCTTGGCCTGACAAAACAAACATACTAAAATAAAACATCAAATCACAAAAATCGTGGGTTGTCTCCCAAAAGTGCTAAGTTTACCGTCTTCAGCCAGACGCATGAAAGTTCAAAATGAATTCATTTCTGATCACACAATGTAATAGATTCTTTTGGTGATAACGGCTCATTTTCCAAGTATGGTTTCAACCTTTGACCGTTAACAGTAAAAATATGACCATTTTGTGGATTCAGAATTTGAACGGCTCCTTGGTCAAATGCCTTAACAACAATGAACGGTCCATCCCATCTGGATTTCAACTTACCGGGGAACAAGCGTAGCCGTGAGTTAAAAAGCCAAACCTTTTGATTTTCATGAAATTTTTTCTGTGAATATGTCGATCATGGAAAGCCTTGGTTTTAGCTTTATAAATCCTGAAATTTTCATAGGCTTCGTTTCTCAGTTCCTCCAGTTCATTGAGTTGTAGGGTTCTTTGGGCTCCAGCTTGAGTTAAGTCGAAGTTGACTTACTTAATGGCCCAATAGGCTCTATGTTCAAGCTATACGGGCAAGTGACAGGATTTTCCAAAAATGAGACGATATGGAGATATGCCAATGAGAGTCTTAAAGGCAGTTCTATAGGCCCAGAGTGCATCATCTAGTCTCTCGGACTGGTCTTTCCTATCCGGCCTAACTGTTTTATGCAAGATGTTCTTTATCTCCCTATTGGAAACCTCCACCTGGCTACTGGTTTGGGGATGATAGGGGGTAGCGAGCTTATGAGTGATGTCATATTTGCGAAGCAAAGCTTGGAATTGGAAGTTCGTGAAATGGGACCCCCCATCACTAATCATAACCTTGGGACATCCAAATCTAGAGAAGATGTTCTTCTTGACAAATTTTATCACCACCTTATGATCATTGGTTCTTGTGACTACAGTTTCAATCCATTTTGAAATATAATCAACCGCCACCAAGATATATTCATTCCCAAAGGATGGTGAAAATGGTCCCATGAAGTCTATTCCCCAAACATCAAAGATTTCAACAACCAGAATGGGATTAAGCGGCATCATATCTCTCTTCGAATTATTGCCCACAGCTTGACACCTCAAATATGTTTTTAAAAATTCATAAGCATCCTTAAATAAAGTGGGCCAATAAAATCCACTTTGCAACACCTTAGCCGCAGTCTTCTTCCCTGAAAAGTGTCCCCCATAAGTTAGATTGTGACAAAAATTCAAGACAGATTGTTGTTCCTCTTCGGAGACACATCTTCTTATGATCTGATCAGGACCCATATGAAATAGTTCCAGGTCCTCCCAAAAATAGTGCTTGACCTTAGCAAAGAAGTGATCCTTTTCCTGCTTAGTCCACCCACCCGGGATCTATCCTACTGCCAAGAAGTTGACAATGTGAAAGTACCAGGGGGTTGAGGTGTGAGATATGGATAACAATTATTCATCGGGAAAAGAATCAGTCATGGGAGCACTCTTGGGTATCACTATTCTTGACAAATGATTAGTCACAACATTCTCTAACCCCTTCTTGTCTTTGATTTCTAAATCAAATTCTTGCAATAATAGAATCCATCGAATCAAACGGGGTTTAGCATCCTTCTTGGTGAGCAGATATTTTAAAGCAGCGTGATCAGAATAGACAATGACTTTGACCCCCAAAAGATATGAACGAAATTTCTCTAGGGCAAAACCAACAGCCAGAAGTTCTTTCTCTGTGATGGTATAATTCAATTGAGCATCGGCGAGAGTGCGACTCGCATAATAGATCACCACAGGTTTCCTATCAATCCTCTGCCCCAAAACAACTCCTATGGCATAGTCTGAGGCATCACACATGATTTCGAATGGTAGCAACCAATCCGGTGATTGAAGAATCAGAGCTTGGGTCAAGGCCGCCTTCAGGGAATGGAAAGTCTCAAGGCAAGACTCATCCAGCTGGAATGGAGTGTTCTTGGCCAGGAGCTTAGTGAGCGGACGAGTAATGGTAGAGAAGTTCTGAATGAATGTTCTATAAAAATCTGTATGGCCAAGAAAAGAGCGGATTTACTTGACAGACGAAGGGGGAGGAAGATTGGAAATCAGATCAACATTAGCCTTGTCTACTTCTATCCCTCTCTCTGAGATAATGTGGCCTAGCACAATACCTTCTCTTCCCATGAAGTGACTTTTCTCCCAGCTAAGCACCAGATTAGATTTAATGCATCGTGCCAGCACTTTCTGCAAATTCTCCAGGCAACAATCAAATGAGTCTCCAAAAATTGAGAAATCATTCATGAAAATCTCCAAGAATTCTCCCACCATTTCAGAAAAGATTGCCATCATGCACCGCTGAAAGGTGGCAGGGGCATTACAAAGCCCAAACGATATTCTCCTGAAAGCAAACGTGCCATAAGGACACGTGAATGTAGTTTTCTCTTGATCTTCCGAGTAGACAGTAACTTGATTGTACCCGGAGTATCCGTCCAAAAAGTAAAAATATCTTTGCCCAGCCAGCTTTTCCAGAATCTGATCCACAAACGGGAGAGGGAAATGATCTTTCTTTGTCATTGAATTCAATTTTCTATAGTCAATACAAACTCTCCACCCCGTTTGTAGTCTTATTGGTACTTCTTCTCATTTCTCATTTTGAATCACGGTCAGCCCAGATTTCTTTGGAACAACTTATGTTGGGCTGACCCATTTACTATCAGAGATGGGGTATATGATCCCGACATCCAACCACTTCACCACCTCTTTCTTGACCACCTCTTTCATGTTCGGGTTCAGCCGGCACTGCATCTCCCTGCTCGGCTTGGCATTGTCCTCTAAGTAAATGTGGTGCATACAAACATCCGGACTAATCCCCTTGAGATCCGCTACCGACCAACCAATTGCCCCCTTATTCTTCTTAAGGACATCTAACATCTGAGATTCCTGAATAGAAGTGAGATTAGAAGCAATAATCACGGGTAGAGTTTGGTCATGACCCAAATAAGCGTACTTAAGAGAATCCGACAGAGATTTCAATTCAAGAGTAGGCGGAGGAGCTAGAGATGGGAGAGCAGGTTCAGATTGTAATGGAGGAAGTGGATCTACCCTAGAGTAGGGTGCAAAAGAGAGAGAAGAATCCTGAAGCATGCTACCCTCTTATAGGATGTCCTCAATGTCATCCGGACTTTCATCAATCACCTCCTCAAAGATATCAATGATATTGCATTCTTCTTCGTGGTCTGGGTATTGAGAAGCCTTAAAAATATTCAAAGCAACCTTCTCTCCTCCAAATGATATATCCATCATTCCCGTGGCACAATTTATATTGGCCTTAGCCGTAGCTAAAAATGGACGTCCCAAAATGATAGGTGTGTGCTTTAGATCCTGGGTCGAGGCCATATCCAAAATGAGAAAATCCACCGGAAAATAACATTCATGCACCTTGACAATAACATCCTCCAACATACCCCTTGGAGTTTTCACCGACCGATCCGCCAATTGAAGGATTATTGAAGTGGATTTTAACTCTCCCAGATCAAATTACTCATAGATAAAGGTGGGCAAAAGATTTACGCTAGCACCTAAGTCTAGCAATACTCGATCAAAAGTGACCACACCTATATTACATGAAATTAATGGGGCTCCAGGGTCCTTCAATTTCTTTGGTAAATGATTCATCAAAACAGCACTCACATCCTCGGACAAGCGGATCTTTTGAGTTACCGCCTTTGGCTCCCTCTTTGGAGTATAAAGTTATTTCAAAAACTCTGCATATGTCGGCACATGCTTGATTGCATCCAAGAGTGGAATATTGATATTCACATGTTTAAACAATTCCATTAATTCTTCCTGTTGCACCGGCGGTTTCTTGTGAGCCTTCGGCTTTAGAGCATCGGGAAAAGGGACCTTAGGCACATATTCTTGGGGTCCTTCATCAACTTTCGCCTTCCCTTTATCCAGTTTCTTCTCTCCACCCTCCGGCTTCTTCATTTCTTTAACAATCACGGGCTCCTCTTCCTCATCACTTTCCTCTTGGGTCTTTTGGCCCGAACTACTATCAACTTCCTTAGTCCTATAAGGATTATCTAAAGCCTTCCCGCTCCTAAGAGAAGAGATTGTCTTGGCATTCTCAAATTGGGGACCTGCAGGAGGAGGCGGCTGAGGTTGGTTTGGTTGAGGAAGAATAGAAACTCTTTGGGGGAAGCCCGGAGGTTGGTTCCTTGGGTTAGCCATAGGCTAGCTAGGAAGCTGTCCTACCTCTCTCCTTACATTACTTGCTGCTAATTGCCATATCTGACCTTCCAACTTAGCAATGGATTGTTGCTGAGAAAGAATGAGTTGTTGGAGTTGGTCGAATTTTTCATCAAAATTAGGCTGCGGAGGTTGAGGAGGGGATTGAAAGGGAACTTGATTGAATCGGTTAGAAGGATATTGATGGTACTGGCCCTGAGAAAGTTGATCTTGCTGATACGGGGCCTGAGAATAATGTGATGGGTGTTGAGATTGTTGTGGAAAAGGTGCATTGGATTGAGATGAGCTTGGTGAGTTGGGTGTTGAGTTTGGTGAAAAGGAGATTGATAATGTTGGTGAGATTGAATTGGAGCATGAAAGGGTTGTTTTTGAAAAGAGGGATTGGATTGGGTAGATAGACCTTGCTGAGATTTTCAAGAAAAATTCGGATGGTTTCTCCAACCTGGATTGTAGGTGTTGGAATAAGGATCATAGGGAGGCTTAGAGACACCATGAGTAGCGAAGATTTATTCTTGGATGAATGGGGGAAGCTGCGCTGCAGTGGGGCAATCAGGTACTATATGATCGGGGCTAGAGCAAAGATCACAGATCTCTTCATGACTGAGAACTGAGAATGGTTGAGGTCGAGGACCTGAAGAAGAAGGTTCCTGCCTAGATAGCAATTGATCTAGCTTTTGAGCTACGAGATCAACCTTCTCTATCTTCTGCGCTAACAATTCTATTTTGTTCAATTTCTGAATCAAGGCATTGACATCCATCCTATTCTCACACTCAACTTGGCTCTTCACTTCATAAAGCCCACGCTTCTTAGCCGGCCCAATCGTTCTCTCATAGGATGAGAGCGAGGCATGACTAATTGCATTTTCACTGAGCATTTCAAATAAATCATATGCCTCATCTTCGCTCTTACTCATAAAAGCCCCCTCACATGAAGCATCCACCATTTGCCTGTAACTATCAGTCAATCCCTCATAGAATGCTTGAACTATTTGCCATCTTGACAAACCATAATGTGGGTATTTCCTTAACAAATCTTTCAACCTATCCCATGTCTCATGGATTTATTCCCCAGGATTTTGTGTGAATCCAGTTATCACTCTCCTCATGGTATTGGTTCGCCCTATGGGATAGATTTTTTTCAAAAATTCTTTTTACATTTCTGCCCAAGTGTCAATTGATCTACCCAAGTCTCCTAACCAATATTTGGCTTTGTCTTTGAGAGAGAATGGGAAGAGAGTCAGCATGAGAGCATCATCAGAGAAGTTTGGGATTTTCACAGTTGAGCAAATCTGGAGGAACTCATCCAGATGTCTATAGGGATCCTCATTGGTATTACCATAGAAGGATGGTAATATTTGAATGGTGCTTGATTTAATCTCATATTAGGCTGCTTGATTTTGAGGTGCTTGGGTATAAAATGAAGGTTGGTATTGATTGGGCAAGAAATATTCCTTCATTTGCTTGGGAGCGACTTGTTGAACTTGCTGTTGATTGTGGTTGTGATCGGCCATGAGGTTAGGTTGATGGTGAGTTCTAGAATGCACTAACCTCTCAATCTCTCCTATGGGTCCTAACAAAGGTGGGTGTAGGGATCTCCTACCTTGCATAAACTAGGACAAAATGAGAGAGAGAGATTTTTTTATGATGATTTTCTTTGTTTGTTTGTTTCTTTTTTTATTTTGACACAACTAAGATGAAGAGAGAGAAGGGAATGACGTTTTTCTTTTTTTATTATTTTTTAGTTTTATTTTTATGCAAACACAAATAAGTTGTCACATAAATTACCCTAATGACCTAGATGTGTCCTAAACCTACAAATGGAGTTTCACAAAATGATTAAAGTGAAACTTAAGTTCACCCTCAATATTTCCACGGGCCAGGTAGGGGTGGGGTAGTGGGAGGCTCCACCTACTTTCGTAGGGACCTAATTATGTCAAACCACTAGCCCGCTTAAGGCGTTTGCCGTCTGACCGTCTTGCCTTAGGCACCGATTTTCATAAGAGGGTAAACCCAAATAACACAAGAAACAGTGTGATCCTAGGGCCAACGTCTACTGAATTTTATTTATGGCTTAGGTGATACAAAGATGAAGAAAATTGTGGTTTGTGGGCTAAGGAAGGGTGATGAAATCCCCACCTTATCTTGTTTAGGGGTAGTGCCCTTAGAGTGTTTTGAAGAATGAGATGCAACAAATAGATTCAAATAAGGGGTTTAATATACAAATGCATGAACAATTATTTTCTAAAACACAAATATGGAATAAAATTAATGCGACCTACATGATGCATGACTTAGAACATGATGTGTGTGGTTTCTAATCTTGGAATGAGATTTTTTTATTTTGGTACAAGTATTGTTTCTTTTTTTAGTTAATGAACCTATCTAACCAGCACAATTTTTTTAAATTTTAAAGAATTTTTCTAATTTTTTAACAAGTTATGAATAAAAGAAATTATGAACGAAAAATAATAAATAGCATGTAAAACTACTGTAAAATAAGACCTAAAATCATGTTTTTGAAGTTTTCTGGATTTCTGATTTTTTTAGATTTTTCAGGAATTTTTAGATTTTTTTTGAAGATTTTTTAAAATTAAAAAAATAGGACATGTACCTACGTTTACTGACTTTTAGCGACGCTTGATTTTTTCAGGATTTTTCTGAATTCCAGAATTCCTACGTTTGCAGAACTTTAGCGATGCTTCTTAGCTTTCTACGACAGATTATTTCCCTTAAATTTCAGGTCTGAATTTTCAATATGTCTTTGATTTTCTAATTTTTTTTCTTTTTCCTGTAAAAGTAAAAATAGAAAAATTAATATACAAATCAAACATAAGAATATCCAACCATTAAAAATTATTTCTTCCCCGGTAACGGCGCCAAAATTGATGCGCTCCGACAAATATCGTTAAAAATGTCGTGCCACAATTTAAAAATTTATCGAACTCAGTCACTAAAAAATATTGAAATTCAAGCAAAGTGATGAATACGGGTTGATCTCACGGAGAAGAAATATTTTCAAAATAGTATGGAAAAAAATTCTTGTATTTAAAAAATCTGAAGTTTTGAATGAGATTTAAACTAATGGAAAATCAAATTGCATGAAAATAAATTTTGATTTGAAAATTATAACTATGTAAATCAAAAGCACAATTTTAAAGTTAAAAGAATAAGGGAAGAAATAAGTCGATGAATTGGAAGAATGACGCTGTCCACGTCGTGCCGAGTCTTTGATCGCCGCCCCGCTTTGGTAGAACGCCGCCGAAAGAGACCGAGAGAGAACAACCGCCTTGGGGTGTGTGAAGGATATAAACAAAGGGAGGTGGATGGAAGAGCTACGTAAGGAAAATTATACTGAAAATAAGGTAAGTTAAGGAATGAAATATCTTTGAAACGGGAGAGCATTGGAAGAAGTGACAGAAGATAAAGTTGAAGATCTGAGGGTTAGGAAGAACTTTTATGAAGCGTGTAGAGATAGAAAACGAGAGGAAGAAGGTGAAAAATGTGAAAAACCGACATCTATGGGCGCGGGTGAATAGTGACTGGGTAGAAAACAGAATATTAGAAAATTAATTGTAACTTAAAAATAAAGAAGAATTAGAGGAAGTGGTAGAAGAAGAAAAATTAGATCTACAAGAGGAGAAAAACTTTCATGAAGAACTCAAAATGAAAAGAGACTGGAAGCGCTTCAAAACGGAAGAATGGTGAAGACTATCACCTCGGATGAACAGTAACACGTTAGGGTAGAATTTAGAAAAATATATCATAACTTGAAAACGAAGAAGAATTAGAGGAGGTGGGAAAAAGAGAAAATGTAGAACACAAAATAATGAACAAGTTTTGTGAAGACCATAAATTGAAATGGAGTACAGAACAACATGTAAAGGAGCTGATAAAAGATTAAACTTTTAAGAACACAAAGAACAGAATAATATAACAAGAGAAACCCATAAAGATTACACTAAAAGCTCCCAAACCACACTCTCCAACTCTTCTCATGTAACTCTACCAAGATCAAGAAGAACTCTCTCCCCATCACAATAGGAGCCCTTTTTATAGGGCCAAACTTAACCCCATTCTCAATGTGAACATCCAAGATACCATTTACAACTTTTGTTGAAATTAAAACCCACCATCCTATTTTTTTCTACCCACTTTTCTCTTTTTCATTTGATTCCTCCACCGTCGACCGCATTCTTCCGCAATCCTGCCGCTTTGGCAACGTGAAGGAGCCACCCGCGTGGTAACCGAACCGTATTCGAAGACCATCTTGGCCACCCGCTGCGTCCGCCGAAGGCCAACTGGCCTAGCTGCCTCCACCATGCGTGCAGTCCGCGCTCATCCGCTTGCCTCAGCGACCGTGCCAGCGCATTGACCGCGCTGGCCTTCTCTCCCGCACGAACCACCTGCTCTGCCAACCTTGTTGTTCGTTGCCGCGTCTGCTGTATGAGCCACCCTGCTGCATGACCCATCCACGTGTTGAAGAGCCCACGTTGCCACGTGCAAGCCTCCACCGCCTGCATGCTTTTGGTCGCCTGTATGGAAGCCTCACCACGTGAGCTGTGAAGAGCTCAACCTGTGGAGCCCATGGTGTGAAGGCCTCCTACTTTGAATGCATGGCTGCCCTGCTGACGTTGAACCCTCATGTTGCATGCGAATGGGCTCATTTGGTCTTCATGCATATCCACGTTTGGCTTGCCCGCCTGCATTATATGTATTATATAGATAGATATATTATATAGATATATTATATCTATAACTATAGTATATATTATAGATACAGATATATTATATATAGAGATATGTTCTATATATAGATATTATGAATATATATATTATATATAAGTGAATATATATTATATAGAGGTGTTAATGTTTTAGTTTTTATTTTTTATTTCTTTTTTTTCATGCTTAATGACATTTGGTCCACTCTTGCGCAGACTTGTGGAGATCTTGCCGAGTGCCTGTAAAATAGAATCAAAATTTAATTAATTCAAGTAATGAAACATTTTGATCTGAAATTGAGATTAAGTGTGATAAATGTATAGTGATGCATATTAAAGCTCATAAAAGTGTGTTGTAACATTAATTAACTCTTACAAATGAACACTTATCAGTAACGTGATAGAGTTTCAGATGCTTCCCATTAAGCGACGGGAATTGAACTTCCCTACGATTGTTGACAACCACATAGGCTCCGCCTTCGTAGACCCTTTGGACCACATACGGACGCAGCCAGTTCGCAGCCAGCTTGCCTTTGGGTTGGAAGCCATGACTTCTTTCTTCTTGACCATGACTAGATCACCTTTCTTGAATTCTCGCCCTTTAACGAGTTTGTTGAAGGCATTTGCCATGTGGGCTTGATATGTCTGGATATTCTTCTGTGCCTGAAGGCGCCTTCCTTCTAGCTCAGCCAATTCTTCAAATCTTCTTTCAGTGTTTGCTTGCTCATCGCGGGCTAATCCATATTGAATTGCAACCCTGAGTGATGAAACTTCCAGCTCTATGGGGAATACTGCTTCGGAGCCGTATACTAAGGAGAAAGGTGAACTGCCTGTAGGGGTCTTGTAGACGGTACGATACGCCCATAATGCTTCGTACATCTTTTCCCCTCAGTCTTTCTTGTTGGAGCTGACAATTTTAGCAAGGAGGGTGCACAAGGTTTTATTGAATGCTTCAGCCAATCCATTTGCTTGTGGATTGTAGGGGGTGGATGTCTTCCAATCAATCTTGTACTTCTCGGCGAGCCGATATATTTTCTGATTCTTGAAGTGGCTTCCATTATCATAAATTATTTGGTTGGGAGCACCAAATCGAAAAATGATGTTTTGCTTAATGAATCTGACGACCAACTCACCCGTCACTTCTCTGAGTGCTATAGCTTCTGCCCATCTGGAGAAGTAGTCTGTTACCGCTAAGATGTACTTGTGTCCAGTTAAGATGTTGGAAGAGGTCCAACCACATTGGTTCCCCATTGAGCAAAAGGCCAGTTGGGAACTGTCGGGTGTAGGGGCACAGGCGGCCTTCTAGGCATGGTAGCATGCTCCTGGCATTTCTGACATGTTTTTACAAACTGACAGCAGTCTTCAAACATAGTAGGCCAGTAATAGCCCAGTTTTTTGATTTCGATCTTCATCTTTGGTCTAGCTTGGTGCGCTCCAGCCGTCCCGGCATGTATCTCTTTCATCACTTGCCAAGCTTCATTGGTGGATAGGCAGTGGAGCAGAATCTTCTTACGAGTGTCCGCCATGATTCGGAATAGTGTTCCACTTCGGAGCTCATAGGAATCTTTAATCCGAAGGAGTCTCATTATTTCCTCTTTATTTTTGGGTAGCTGCTGGTGAAGGAACCACTGTAGCAAATGTTGTCTCCAGTCGGACTCCTATGCTTCTTCGGCTATAATGGCCTCATATTCTTCTGGGCATGATTCTAACACACTAGGAACATGCCGCCGGTTTATCACAATAATGTTGAGTGTTTCATCTGGCGGGACTGCTAGCGAGCTGGCTAGTTTCGCCAAAGCATCGTTCTGAGTATTATGTCCTCGGCCCACATGATTGAGTTTGATATGGTGAAAGCTTGCCATCAAGCACAATGCTTTTTGGTAGTAAGGGTTTAGTTCTGGCTTCCGCACCTCAAACTCCCCTTGCATTTGTTTTATTATCAACATTGAGTTGCCGAACACTTAGAGCATACGGATTCCCATGTTGAGTGCAATTTACAGGCCGATTATCAGAGCTTCATACTCAGCCTCATTATTAGTGCATGGCTTGTTTATTGAGCATGAAGTGTATACCACTTCACTTTCAGGTGACTTTAGGAAAATACCGGCTCCCGCTCGGACTCTGACCTGTCCAGTTGAAGCAGTTTCTATTCTTGATGCCCCATCAAAGTAGAGGTGCCACATCATTGGCTGGGCTTGACATGCCTCCAGGTCTCATCATCAGGGAGTTCAGCTTCTAACGGAACATTCTCTGGTGCAGGGTGTGCTGCAAAGAAGTCAGCCATGACTTGGCCTTTTACGGATCTTTGAGGCACATATGAAATGTCGAATTCCATCAGGATCACGACCCATTTGTCGAGTCGACCCTTGAGTGCTGGCTGAGACAATATGTACTTGAGCGGGTCCACTCCAATATCACTTTGATTTCATGAGACAGCATGTAATGCCGTAGTTTCTTGACAGCGAAGACCAGGGTCAGACATGTATTCTCTATAAAAGTGTAATTTTTTTCAATCCTCACTAACCTTCTGCTAAGGTAGTAGAGGGCTTGCTCTTTGCCTTCTTCATTTACTTGAGCTAGCATTGCCCCCAATGAACAGTGAGTAGCTGCTATGTAAAGAATCAGAGGTCTTCCTTTGATCGGTGCTCCCAACACCGGGGGGGGGGGGGGGGGGGTTTCAGATATTCTTTCAACTTTTCAAAAGTTGCTTAGCATTCTTCATCCCATAAGAACGGCATGTCCTTCATCATTAGCCTGTGAAAAGGGTGACATCGACCCGACAGGTTTGAAATAAATCGGCGAATGTACGCCAGCTGGCCTTGCAAGGACCGCAGCTCCGACAGACTCTTTGGAGGAGGGAGTTCTTGAATAGCTTTAATCTTGGATGGATCAATCTCTATGCCCCTATGCCGGATAATGAATCCAAGGAATTTCTCGCTGGATACGCCGAAGGCGCATTTCATGGGGTTCATTTTCAACTCGTATTGGTGTAGCCTTTGAAACACCACCCTCAAATCTTGTAGATGGTCTTCCTTTCTTTTGATTTTCACTACCAAATCATCAATGTAGCACTCCACCTTCTTGTAGAGCAAGTCATCGAATATCTTCGTCATGGCTCTTTGATATGTAGCGCCGGCATTCTTGAGGCCGAACGGCATTCTTTTATAATGGAATATCCCCTTTAGGGTGCGGAATGAAGTATGGACCATGTCTTGCTCAGCTATCCAAATTTGGTTATATCCGTATGATCCATCCATAAATGAGAGGGCTTCATGGCCAGTGGTGGCATCTATCATCACCTCGGTGATCGGCACAGGGAAGTCATCTTTCGGGCATACTTTGTTGAGGTCCCGAAAGTCAACACATATTTTTATCTGCCCATTTTTCTTCTTCACGGGCACTATATTTGCTAGCCATGTTGTATATTGGTTTTCTTCGACGAACTCCACATTAATGAGTTTTTCGACTTCCCCATTAATTTGATTGATCAGCTCGGGCCGCATTCGCCTGGAAGGCTGCTTTATAGGCTCTGCTCTTGGATCAATAGACAGCAAATGCTGTGCTACATCGGGGCTCAGCCCTGGCATCTCATTGTAGGTCCAGGCAAAATAGTCCCGGAACTCCTTCAGAAATTGTATATACTGCTCTTGTTCTTCTGCTGACAATAGTGCACTAAGAAAGGTGGGTCTTGAATCCCCCTCACTCCCCAGGTTAACTTCTATTAGCTCAACAACGGTATCTTGACCGCCGTCTTCGACTTCTGGTGGAGCTTCTTCAAGGTTAATGAAGCCTCTGTTGATGTAATCTTCTTTAGCTTCTAGGGCCTCTAGCTCCCCGAGTGATGTATAAGTTGACCTTGGATTTTCAAAGCCGATTAGTGATTGTTGGCTTTCTTCAGACTGGCTCTCTAAGGTTAGAGGAGTTTGTCTCTCATTTTCCTTGCTCCATTGTTGAATTACCGGACTCTCCGCCAGGCTTTGGTCAGTTCTGCTCTTCTATTCTGATGTCTCATCTTGTGTTTCTGACATAGGGTCTTCTGCCCCCTGAGGGTTCACAGGTAGAAATTCTTCTGATGGATCTGCTAGGTCCTGCATGGTCCGGATCTCCTCCATTATGCGCTCAAACTCTAGGTGCTCTTCTTCTTTCTCAGAGGCTTGATCATCTTTAGGTGTCCCCCTGATAAACCTGGCTTCATCTTGGAATAGATCCTCCCTGGAAAGGGGCTCCTTCCAGTATTGGCATAGAGCGACTTCATCTTGTCCTCCTGAGTTTTCATAACTGTCATGGGTATCAGCAGCACCTTTGGGGCATTGTGTTAGTTCTTCCCCATATAGCGGGTAGTCATCGTAATCTGTCTCGAAGGGGTCTTCGTGGGCGAAGTAGGTGAAGATAACATCTACCTCTGCCTCATAATACTCCTGAAGAGTATAGCCTAGCCCCAGATGCCGAGTGATCTTCATCAATTCTTTGTTGTTGTTGGGCGGATCCCAGAGCCTTCGGAATGACTTCTTCTGGCCAACAGGCTGCAGTAAGGGCATTTGCATTTTAGCAAACATCTGGGAGACCCGTTGGGTAGTGTAGTCAAGACCCGATATTGGCACCATCCTGTTTGCTGCCTCTTCCGGGATTACACAGTCTTTATCATCCTCATCGGTAGGTTCTCCAGGATAGAATACCGTAGGGGGTTCGCCGAAACGAGGAACCTACATAGTCTTCAGTGGTTGCACTGTCTGGTGTAGATTCTAAGAAAATCAACTTAGAGCAATTAAAAAAAATAAAAGATATTAAAGCATGCAAGCACGAGGTGCTAATAAGGAGAGTGATCACCAGAGACGCGAGGGCTTCAAAGGATATAACAATGATAAAAGGGAGGGATCGCGAAAAATACCTTAAAAGGATGCGGGGGAGATTGTGAGTGCACCTTTCTCTTTCGATCGGTCGGCCGATGAAGAAAGTTATTCTTGTTGATTACCCTTGCAAAGATCAAAGACAACAACCAATAAAAAGATTGGATTAGAACCAAGGTGAGTGTAGCATCAAATTCATAATAAGGATGAGCATGAAGATCATGTATAAGAACACACCTTGTTGGGTGTTGCCCTTTTAAACCCCTTATGCAATGGGTAGGAAAATTTATGATGAATGGTACGAATGAAACTAAAGATATGTGCGAGTGTTGCACTAGAGGAGAGAGGTTCTCAACACAGTTGAGAAGTAAACAAGAGGCTACGATATGATGCATGCATGCTGTTAACACATTAAAAATAAAACAAAGAAACAGAGGAGCAAAAGGCAATAGGAGGAGTCTGGGCAATTTTCCTGTATGTTGGCTTTGATATGCGTTCAGGAGGAAGACTTTGTCGGATGAAACCGTGAAGTGTAGGAGAGCTTCCTCCTTCAGCCAAGCGATCAGCAGCAATTCTCTGTAAGAAAAAAAAAGAAGAAGAATCCTCTCTCGACAGAGCCGTAGGGCTCTATTTATAGGGAAAATTGAAGTTTTAATTCCAATAATGATTAGAAGAATTGTTTTTTGTTGAGTGGTGGATAGCGGATCTAGAGGGGAGGGGTGAATAGATCAGCTCCACTTTTCGCAATGCGGCCCTCTAAACAGCTAGTTAAAATGAATTGCAGCGGAATAGAAACTAGCTTCCAAGTACGCTATGATTCACTTAGCAAGATAAGCAAGATATATAATAATTCGATCCTAAGCATGCATCTAGAACGAATCAATCACACAGGCAAACCACACTAGACAGGATTTTTAAGGTGGTTCGGACTGAATCCTCAGTCCTACGTCCACCCCTCACCGAAACCCGGTGAGGCTTCACTTGTGCAGCGCACATAACCGCAAATCGGAAATCACCTATTGCCTTCCTACTCACCACCTGGTAGGGATGTCAACCGCAAATTGGAACACCCTCCAATTACCTTCCTACTAACCACCGGTAGGGATGAATCACACTTTCAATGTTTAAACAATAATGAAAATGAAACAAATGTGAATGAACTAAGACAAGAGATTGAGTTATGAGTGAAAATGAATTGACCCTTGTATGAAATGTTGATCAGCAACAAGGCTCATCTTGGCTTCAACTCAATCTTCTTGATTCACCCTTGATTGGATGAATGTTCTTCACGGAGTACTGTTCACGTGAACAGTACCTCTTCCTTCAATTCTTCTCTCTTGATCTTCTCTTTGAACTTCTTTGAATGAATGAAGGAGATGATGAAGCTACCTTGAATCTTGATTGCTTCGTTAGCTCCTAGGAGTTTGAATGCTTGAAAGATCACCTTGGATGAGCTTGAAAGAGCTTGAATGGATGTAGATGATTTCCCTTGAAGAACTTGAATCAAACCGGCTTCCTTGGATCACTTTGATAGCCTTGCTTTGATGTAATCTTCCTTGAAGTTTGCTGACTTTGATTTGAGCTTGATTCCCCTTTGATTGGATGAAGAACTCCTTCACGAACTACTGTTCACGTGAACAGTAGCTCGTCTCCAAGCTCTCTTGCAACCTCCCTTGCAGCCACCCCAGATCTCACAAGAAGCCCCTTGAAGCATTAGGGTTTCCAACCCTCTTGTATTGGTTTTATAGACCTTGAATGGTCTATAGACAAGCCTCAGACCAGATCCATAATTTGTGGGTGTTTAGGTGACTTTTGAATTAAACAAATCCATATTGAATGGCCCTTTTCGAAGTTGGAAACAAAGTCAACATTGAAGGCTCGGGGCTGGCGGTCGACCTGCAGCTCCTGGCGGTCGACCGCTACTGTGAAATGCTGTAGACGAATGGCCCCTGGGATTTCCGGTCGACCGCCACTGGCTGGCGGTCGACCGCTACTGAAACATCTTCAGCCTGGCATTCCCTGGCTGGGGCGGTCGACCGCCCCTGTGCTGGCGGTCGACCGCCAGCTGGGCAGAACCCGGATTTTCCCGGGTTGGTCCGTTATCTATCTTAGCTCCGCCGCTTAAGTCCTTTAGCAGCCCGTGCATGTTTGTGGCATCGCCCTTGACAGTCTTGAAGGTTTTATTATTGAGTCCTCAATCACATTTTTGTTCCGGGGGCTCCGCCCCCGGAAACCCCCACAAGGGGCGCTGCCCCCTTGACCCCCGCGACCTGACCGGACAGGTCGATCCCCGCGACCTGACCGCGCAGGTCGATCCGCGTGCGAGGGCGCAACATTGAGCGTTCACTTGTCCATTTATTTGCATATCTGTCATGAACACAACAGCATATATGTTAGTCATATAAGATTGAAAAATAACAATGACTAATAGTGTTAAGCCATTATCAAAACCAAGAATACCACAGAACTCATATGACTATAGAATGATGTCGAATGACCCAAGTGACCACAGAATGACTCAAATGACCTCAGGGACATAACATTTTTAGCAAGAGACAAATATTGGAAGGGGTCCTCCCAATCATGGAAAGCCTTGGGGTCCTTTCCGAAGTGAAAAGGGGCTCAAAATGAGGAAAGAAGAGGTTTCTAGAAAAATCAGAATTCAACACGAATTAACGCCTTGGAGACGGTCGTTTCTTAAAATGACGCCCGCGGAGGAAACGTCAATTTCAGAATTGACGACCCGCAAAGGGGCGTTATTTATAATTTAACACGAATTTCGGTCGGATCCAAACTCTCAAAATATAGCAATGAAAATGACGACCGACATAGGGGCGTTAATTGAAAATAACGCCTTGCACAGGGGCGTTAATCAAAATGATAAAAAGTCAAAAAAAATGGACGACCGTGAATTCGGGCGTCAATTAAATTGACGTCCGATTCAAGGTCGTTATTTCAAAATATTCAAAACAGGGCCAATTTTCATTTCTCAATATTATTTTTCTATTTTTTAGGTGGAGGTGCATCTCATTGTGCTGATTCCAATTACTATTTTTTCGTATTTTTCTGACACCCGGAAGGCCACCAAATCACCTCTGAAGAGGGTTAAAAATAATATTAAAAAATTCAATTTGAAATTGACGACATGCCAAATGTCGTTACTTAACTTTTTTTATTTTTTATTTCATTTAAAATCAAAATAACGTCCTTTGTTAAGTCGTTAAATCTAAAATAATTCCAAAAAAACCCCAGAAAAATCCAAAAAAATGGAAAAATGAAAGAATGGACGCCCCTATTGATAGTCGTCAATTCTTTGAGAAACGTCCAAGGTTAAGCCATTATTTAAAAGATGCCCCACGTCAAGTCGTTAATTCTAAAAATTCATAAAAATAAAGAAAAATACCCAGAAAATCCAGAAAAATAGGAAAAAATAAGAAAAGGGAGAAAAAAGGAATAAATCCAAGAAAAGTTAGAAAAACCACTCAAACAAAGTTAATTTGAGGGTCAAATTGGGGCATTACAAGGTAATATGAGATGTACTCACAGTAACGTCAATTTTGGCGTGTCTACAGCTGCCCCACCTTGGCGTCTGCTTTGCAAGGGAGCAGAGCGAACTGAAAAGTAGATGCCAAGGTGTTATGAGACACGCAATCAACATCACTTGATGAGAATTAAATCAAAAGCTCCAGATGAAGCAATCTCGGGAAATTCAATGAAATCAACGATGTTTGGATAAAAGAGGGAGTGTGCACGCGGGCACGAAGGAGAATGATCAACTTCCAGCGCGGTGGAAGTACCCCAGGTCACAAACCTGCATGTTTCACTATTGGGGAGTGGTTACCAGCCAATGTGGACGTGCTGCAGCCAAGGTGGATCAAGGGAAAAGATTGAAATAAGATGATAGAAATCCAAGCAAGGAGCTTTCGAGAAAATGACCCAAAATAGCGACAAAACGAACTGAGGATTCCATTCAACAATGAATATCTCATATCTTGAAAGATTAAGATCAACTTGACTCTCCAATCAGCTTATCAGAATGATTTTTCCATGTTGATTCAAAGTCCTATATGAATGCATGCTGGGTTTAAAAGGAAAAATTAAAACAAATGAAAATATAAGATAATCAAGGATAATATTGTTAAGCTGCCCAGACTGGGTCAAGAAACTGATTTCGCGAGTTGATACTAAGCCGAAACCCGTTTATCCACGCATCAACTCGTAAAAGGGAACCATCGTCCCCAGTCTCGGACGGCTCAACAGTCAATCCGTATGACTAAGACGCCTCAGGAACCATCATTGTTTTTGATGAAGGGGAACTCAAATTCTGGATTTACCAAAGCCACAAGGTCCTTGATATAATCTAATAGCGTATGTAACATATAGTAAGAATGCATACATGAAGATGGTGACAGCAATGAGCATGTGGGGAACTGAGGAATGAGGTGCAAACACCGTGGGACTTGGATGATGATGCCCAGTGGGTGGGACCAAGAGCTTCTTCCTGCGCTCAAAATTTCATTAGCCAAGATATAAGGAAGATAACAAGCAATGAATATAGCATTTAAGCATAGCAAGCATAGCATGAATCAAAGCATCAATAAGCAATCATAAAGCTATCATGAGTTAAATCATATCATTGCAAAGCATCATTGTTTGTTGTTTTGTCATGAAGATGACAATCTTGGCAGGTGAGATTGAGATTGGATGATCAGGATCAAGTAATGCCCAGTGGCAAAGTGATCAAGTGAAATCAGTAGGAGTTTATTAAAAGATTTTGAAATGAACTATCAATTAATGCCTAGCAAATCATGAAGATGTGATCATTGTGAATATGGGGGGAATCAAAAGGTAGATAACAATGAATGGAGAGGACTCATCCCGTGCTCTTGGTCCTTACAAAATTCTTGTTCCTGCAAAAAATACCATCAGAAAATACAATACAAATTTTTGGATTTTGGAATCTGCAAGTTTTTGTGGGTTTTGAAAAAGATATTCAATTTTTATGGATTTTAAAAAATATGTGAATTTTTTTATGAATTTTTTGAAAATATTCAGTTTTTTGGGAACTTGGTTTAGGAAGCATTCAATTTTGTTTTTGGATTTTGGTTCAAGAAATATTCAATTTTTTTGGATTTTGGATCAGGAAATATTCAATTTTTTTAGATTTTGGTTTAGACTTCGTTAATGCAGCATTAAAGGGTATTTTTAAACCACTGGCTAGGGGTCATTGTTCCTTCCCCTTTCGCTAAAAACTGTCCAAAGCCGGGCGTGCATTGAAGGTGGCGCCCTACGACCGGCTGTCCATGGTTAACGGTGTCCCTACCAAGGCCATACCCGAGAAACATTCGCTCTTGGAGGGAGAAGAGAAGAATAATTAGAGATAAGCTTTATGCAGGATGGGAGATGTCGGGACTTGAATTCCTTCCAAGGTATTTCCCCTCAAAGAGGTAGTCTGTTGTGCCGGAGCTTTGTGCCTTTGATTTTTAGACCCTTGACATGCATGCGACCAGAGTTTTCCCTGCGGGGACTTTGCCACTCTTGACATGCCATAATTCATACTTTTGATTTTTTTTTTCAAAATTTTGACTTGATTTTCATAATAGCCCTTTTGGCGAGATGTATATCATGAAATTCATATGAAAACTCATATTGATTTTGGGTCAAGACTGCCCCTATTTGAGACTCCTCTCGTATTGGGGATTACCTAGGTTGGTCATCTCGTCCGTCAACCTCTTGCCCCTGCATGCGGCTGAGTAAAGAAGAGAAAAGACTTTCAGATATACTCACGGCATGGCCAAAGTAGCAACGGTGTTTAACCAAAGGAGTTGGCTAAGGACGCCGTGAAGTGTGTGGAATGCCCAGCTAAGGGTTGCTCTTAACAAGCGGGGAGAGAATGTTGAGTTCCCAGCGCGGGGTTATTATTAACCAAAGGTGCTGCAAAAGTAAGCCTAAAGACTCTTTTGATGATGATTCAATTAAACAAAGGCCTAAGATAAAGGTCTAAAACACCACTCTTAATCTTGTTAAGAAGCACTTCATTTTGAAAATCATGCGTGAGGCAAATGAGGTAATGATATCATAAAAAATGTTTACTTACGTCAACATTACCTTGCGATCTTTGTTGAAGCAGCTGCCAAGGGCGAGGTTGATCAACATGGGATTTGTCCTCAAGTGGCAGAAAAAAGGATTGGAAGCAAAGGATTTGGAAGTGGCTTAACAAGAAGGAGTGATAATTAGACCAGACCCAGACGAATAAGGAGAAAAGGAAGAGAGGCGAGGGCTAGAACTCCCTCACTAAGGCGCGGAGACCCTGATCACATGGAACAGTCTACAGAAGAAGCGGAGAATTAGAAGGAGGAGTGAGGACTAAAGCCTCGGAAGCAGTGGGAGAAAGGGCAGATGCCCAGGGCAGTGGATGTGAAAGAAGTTGGGTCGGACCCGTGATCAGGAGGAATCAGAAGAAGAAATTGATAGATGGAAAGAGGCGGATCCGGAGGCTCCGGAGACAGAGAGGAGAATCGTGAGTGGAAGAAGAATCCGGAGGGATAAAATATTGAGGACGCGGTGCCCTTGGAAAAAATAGGGAAAAAGATGATGGAAAAGGAAGAAGAAGATGAAAGATGTGATGTCCCGGAGGAGCAGAAAGATGAATCGAAAGAAAGATGGAGGGTCCGGAGGTTCCGGAGGGGGAAGATACCATAGGATGCAATGCCCAAGGGGAAGAGAAAGATCCGGAGGTTCCGGAGGAGAAAATGCAGAGGGACGCGATGCCCGAGGGATAAAGAGAGGGGTGAAGGATCCGGAGGTTCCGGAGGAAGCAAATACCGAGGGACGCGATGCCCTGGGAGAATCAGCAAGAAGCCCAGAAGATCCGGACTTGAGAGTGTGTAGGGGAACGATGCCCAAAGAGCAAGATCCAGAGGTTCCGGAGGGGGAAGATACCATGGGACGCGATGCCCAAGGAGGACGGGAGAGAAATCCGGAGAGTGCGGATGCAAGAGTTGGAAAGGGGCGCGATGCCTTGAGGGAAGATTGGAGGGGGCACAATGTCCGGTGAGTGTAAGGGGACATGGAGATCCCGAAGATAGAGGCGGAAGATATAGGAAACGTGGGGGATCCGGAGGTTCCGGAAGGCGGGGAAGATACGGATTTGGAAACCCGAGAAAGAAGAAGTGCATGTGGATGCAATTGAATGGATGCAATGAATGCATGGATGCAACAGAATGTATGAGATGCAAAGAATATGAAGAACATGAAGGGCGAGAGGATGAGATCCTCCTCCTTACCCCTGGAGTGGCCCATGAAGAAAATGTGATAGATAAGAATGTGGATGGCATTGAATGGAAGGTGGGTAGAATAGTGGAAAGCCCTTTGGCACCAAGATAACCGCCCTTCCATGGCAGTGAAAGTGTATAGCCAATCGGCCCAATGGATAAAGTAAGAGCACATGATGAAGCTTCAACAATGAATGACCACTCCCTTGGAGAGTGAAAAATAATAGTGTGGGAGAGTTGGAAAGTTGGGATAGGAAGTATCATGTTGCCCAGGGGTTGTGGCGTGTAGAGAGTGTTGAACAAAATGGTCATTCGCTCCTTGTATGGAAGAATGGGTTCAAGATTTAAAGTTGGAACAAGGGGTGCCCTGCCCGGCCCTTGGGCACAAACTTACACGGCATCAAGGTTTGACATTCTTTCTTCGTGAGCAGTGGCGGGGACTTGGCCTCTTCGACCATGCTTGGCACAACAACCCGGATTGGTATCCGGCAAATAAACTCTTGCATCTTGAACAGCACGGCCGTGGCCAAATCTTTCTTTTCCGGCTCTTGATCATCTTCAGCACAAGTACTTATAGAAGGACACCCGTTCCGAGTAGTAAAGGGGGGTGAAGCGGAGGCGGAAGGTTCCATGGATGGTGGAGGTATAATGGAAGGCGTTGGAGAAAGGATGAGTGGAAATGGAGGTTCAAACACGTCGAGCTTCCCCCTTTGCTCGGAAGCAGTCGGGCTTGGCTTGAGTGCAAAAAGGGGTGGATCCTGCTCAGGATTAGCCATGGGTGAGGGTGAAGGGTTAAGTAGTGGAATAGGAGTGGCTAGGTCAGGGGTTAAAGGTATAATGGAGGGCCGAAGTGCGGTAATGGGAGGTTAATTGAGGAAGGTTCGGTGGTGGGTTTGCTGGCGGTGTTATGGAGGTTGATGGTGGAGTTGACGGAAGTTTGGTGGAAGGCTCAACGGAGGCTGGTGTTATGAAGGTGGATGGCATAGTGGGAGGTATAAAAGAAGGGGGTTTAGTGCGGAGGAAATGCCGCATGTGACGAACGGTGTTAGGGATAGAAGGTGACTCCTTATGTGTTGGTGTGGGTGATTGAAGTATCGACCCATCATCGTAACACCAGTAAGTCTTAGAAAGGGGGGTTGGATTGGGGATGGTGGCTTCGTCCTGAGCAAGGGGTTCATCAAGTGGTAGCGAAGGGAGAGGGAAGCGAAGGAAACTCGGAAGGGGTGCTTGTAGAGCTTCGTCGCATGCCGCCTCAAATTCTTCAATCGCCGGTTCTTCATTAGCATGTTCAAGTGGACACCGTAGTGAAGGCGTGTATGTGGGTGGTGAATGTAATGGTATTGTGTAGGTGGAGGTGGAGGGCCATATGCGTGAATTGGGTGAATGGGTGGAGGATGGACGGCGTCCACTTGAACGTTGAAACCCGCCGGCTCTTGCTTGCTTGCCCTGTCGACGCCGTAGCCGTCTCTCCTATCCTTCCAATCTTTCTCCATCTTTGTAATGTCATTCAGAGCGGCGTGGAGGGGATTGACTGGGGTAGGAGGAGCGGGCCGTGGGCTCATAACCCTCTTTAATTGTTCCTCCAACGAAGTGACTTTGTCGAGAAGCGTTTGTTGGAGGGGCGTGAGTTGAGCAACAGAGGGTTGGCAGGGCCTTGAAGGAGGGGCCGTATAAAAAGGCCGTGGAAGGGGATTAATGGGATGACCCATAGAAGAACCCGGATGGGCCGGGTTGCAAGCAATAAATGGGCCTTGGGGCCGTGGTGGAGGAGGAATAGAAGGAGGCGGGTATTGGACCACCCGAGGAGAAGTGTGAATAGGAGGAGATGGGTGATGGGCTACCCGAGTGGGAATGTGAATAGAAGAGGGAAGTGGGTGATGGGCCACCCGCGTAGAATTGGAAGGAGGATGAGAGGAATGAGATGCGCCCTCAACAACGGCCTTAAGGGCCTGGATTTGTTGAGGGGTGAGATGATCTAATACATGCAAGATCTGGGAGACCTTCTCATCGTCAGGAGGAGACGGTCCCGTAGGAGTAGTGGCTCGCGATTGAATCGAGGGACCATGAGATTGGACATTGCCCATGGGTCGGGTAACGCCATAAGAATGAGGGCGTGGTCCCTTGAAAATATGATGAGAATTATGATGTTGAGATTGAGGAGTATAGGATGTGCTAGGTTGTGCATCCTCATGAGCATAATTAAGATTGAACATGTTGTTTTGTCTACCAAGGTAAGCCATTATGCAATCAAACAAAACAATTTGTAAAGAAGCACCCAAGTTGGAATGGTTGCCGTTGATTTTGTTTGTTTGTTTGAACCTTGGTGAATTAATGATTTTATGCAAATTGGTGTGATCACTCAAGGGATGAACCTAGTTTCAATGTGGGTTCACTTCAATGCCAACTAGGAACACTCTCTCATCATGCGTAGGTGAACTAAACCCGGGATTTCAAAGGTACAACCTGCCCGGCGTCCGTGAGGGAATCCACGGGTGCGGGGACTTACGGAGGTCTTGAAAAGGAATTTCTGGTCCAAAGAGACGGAATGCTCAATGGAGGGTCATTCCAATTCCAAGAGAAATGTGAGGGATCCTAATGTAGAGAGAGAAGGTCTCCCAACCAAATGCCACGAAAATGCAAGACAATATGATCAGATCAAACAATGTATAATCAGACGATGAATACAATGATCAATCATGCAAAATACCCATAGCAAACAAGCCTCTGTCAACACACAGGTAATTAGCGACTTATCAGAAGTCGCTATCTGAGGAAAACGCGACAGAGGGGCTGTCGTTAATCACTGTAAGCCACAAGAGCTTTGGAGTTAGGTGGTAGAAGAAATGACGCCTTAGATGAAGGCGTTCAAAGGAGAAAAGACGCCCCTGTGGAAGGCGTCAATTTAGCAAGAGACACCTCTGACAGAAGGTGTTAAAACAAAGAGAGATTAGGAGAGAGAGAGAGAGACGGAGAGGGAGAGAGACGCAGAGTAAGACGAGGGGGAAAATGAGGAGAGGAGACGGCGAGGAAGACAGTGGGGAAAAGAAAGACACAGTGGAGAGAGAGACAGAGAGGGAGAAAAGACGCAAGATGAGACAGAGAAAAAAGACGCCTTAGATAAAGGCGTTTTATGAAGAAAAGACGCCTCTGACGAAGGCGTCAATTAAAAAAATGCAAAAATACAAAATAAGACGGAAGGAGAAGAAGGACAGAGGGGGAGGAAAGACGGAAGACGAGACGGAAAAAAGACGCCTTAGATAAAGGCGTTTAATGAAGAAAAGACGCCTCTGAGGAAGGCGTTAATTCCTCATGTAACCACTCCAAAGGCCAGAAAGCTCAACAGTGATAAAAAAAACCGACAGAAAAGGAAGCACTCACAATCACAGTATCAAAATCATGGCAATCAACCTGCAAGAGGATATAGCATGCTCATCATTTTTTTTAAGAGATAGATAAATGAATTTCTAAAAATCTATCAAACTAACGGATCACATAGGGAGAGAGTGCTACGTGGAGCACAAAGGAGGCACACCGTGGGTGCAAAAGGGGAGATGGCACACGTGGGTGCCCAAAGGGGAAGGGTAATCAAAAGAAAAATAAAAGAATGTCCCACCGTGATCGTCAATTTGTAGATTCTAAGAAAATCCACTTAGAGTAATTAAAAAAAATAAAAGATATTAAAGCATGCAAGCACGAGGTGCTAATAAGGAGAGTGATCGCCAGAGACGCGAGGGCTTCAAAGGATAAAACAATGATAAAAGGGAGGGATCGCGAAAAATACCTTAAAAGGATGCGGGGGAGATTGTGAGTGCACCTTTCTCTTCCGATCGACCGACCGATGAAGAGAGTTATTCTTGTTGATTACCCTTGCAAAGATCAAAGACAACAACCAATAAAAAGATTGGATTAGAACCAAGGTGAGTGTAGCATCAAATTCATAATAAGGATGATCATGAAGATCATATATAAGAACACACCTTGTTGGGTGTTGCCCTTTTAAACCCCTTATGCAATGGGTAGGAAAATTTATGATGAATGGTACGAATGAAACTAAAGATATGTGCGAGTGTTGCACTAGAGGAGAGAGGTTCTCAACACAGTTGAGAAGTAAACAAGAGGCTACGATATGATGCATGCATGCTGTTAACACAATAAAAACAAAACAAAGAAACAGAGGAGCAAAAGGCGAGTCTAGGCAATTTTCCTGTATGTTGGCTTTGATATGCGTTCAGGAGGAAGACTCTGTCGGATGAAACCGTGAAGTGTAGGAGAGCTTCCTCCTTCAGCCAAGCGATCAGTAGCAATTCTCTGTAAGAAAAAA
This sequence comes from Amorphophallus konjac, assembly GCA_022559845.1. NCBI lineage: Eukaryota > Viridiplantae > Streptophyta > Magnoliopsida > Alismatales > Araceae > Amorphophallus > Amorphophallus konjac. Next base: position 69,796,432 of record CM040118.1, on the reverse strand, counting down.
AAGAAGAAGAAGAAGAATCCTCTCTCGACAGAGCCGTAGGGCTCTATTTATAGGGAAAATTGAAGTTTTAATTCCAATAATGATTAGGAGAATTGTTTTTAGCAAGAGACAAATATTGGAAGGGGTCCTCCCAATCATGGAAAGCCTTGGGGTCCTTTCCGAAGTGAAAAGGGGCTCAAAATGAGGAAATAAGAGGTTTCTGGAAAAATCGGAATTCAACACGAATTAACGCCTTGGAGACGGTCGTTTCTTAAAATGACGCCCGCGGAGGAAACGTCAATTTCAGAATTGACGACTCGCAAAGGGGCGTTATTTATAATTTAATACGAATTTCGGTCGAATCCAAACTCTCAAAATATAGCAATGAAAAGGACGACCGACATAGGGGCGTTAATTGAAAATAACGCATTGCACATGGGCGTTAATCAAAATGATAAAAAGTCCAAAAAAAATGGACGACCGTGAATTCGGGCGTCAATTAAATTGACGTCCGATTCAAGGTCGTTATTTCAAAATATTCAAAACAGGGCCAATTTTTATTTTTTTAATATTATTTTCTCATTTTTTAGGTGGAGGTGCATCTCATTGTGCTGATTCCAATTACTATTTTTTCGTATTTTTCTGACACCCGGAAGGCCACCAAATCACCTCTGGAAGAGGGTTAAAAATAATATTAAAAAATTTAATTTGAAATTGACGACATGCCAAATGTCGTTACTTAACTTTTTTTGTTTTTTATTTCATTTAAAATCAAAATAACGTCCCTTGTTAAGTCGTTAATTCTAAAAAAATTTCAAAAAAATCTCAGAAAAATCTAGAAAAATGGGAAAAATGAAAGAATGGACGCCCCTATTGATAGTCGTCAATTCTTTGAGAAACGTCCAAGGTTAAGCCATTATTTAAAAGACGTCCCACGTCAAGTCGTTAATTCTAAAAAATTCATAAAAATAGAGAAAAATACCCAGAAAATCCAGAAAATAGGAAAAAAATAAGAAAAGGGAGAAAAAAGGAATAAATCCAAGAAAAGTTAGAAAAGTCACTCAAACAAAGTTAATTTGAGGTCAAATTGGGGTATTACAAGGTAATATGAGATGTACTCACAATAACGTCAATTTTGGCGTGTCTACATCTGGCATTCCAAGCTTGGAATGGGTTTAAACAGTCCAAGTGGGACTTCAACAAGATTGAGCTTCTCTTTTATGTCATCATCTGCTTCGATAGGGTAAGCAGGTGGTGGTGCAATTCTAGCAAAGTCCCCAGCCTGAGAGACATGGGCGACCTCCTGCTGTTCCACGTAACCCGAGGGTGGTGGAGGGGACCATTCATCTGGTTCTGACATTGCTTTCTTCTGGCTTATAGGAGTTCCTCTTTTCTTCACCCCTTGGGAGACCTCTGTATAGAATGGTGCATCGAGCATATGGCACTCATTTACTTCGAAGGGGTGCAAATATGCAAACACCCTCTCTTCTTTGCCATTGTGGCAATATTTGATACATTGGTGTAAAGTAGAGGGCACAATCTGGTATTTATGTAGCCATGGCCGTCCTAATAATGCTTTGTATGTGGTACTTGAATTTATCACATAGAATTGCACAGTGGTGGTGAAGTCACCCAATGTGAGGTTGAACTCTGCCACTCCGAGTGGAGTCTTGCACTTCTGATTGAAGCCGACAATCCTAATATCTTTCACCTTGGTGAGGTGCAGATCGAAGTAGTACTTCTGGTAGATGCGGTAAGATAAGATGTTTACAGCAGCTCCTGGATCTATGAGAATCCGGCTTAGTGGCTGACAGTTGTGATGCCTCCTCATATATAGAGGCTTGTTATGATTGGGGTCAGGAATTAGCATATCATCCTCTGTGAATGTAACAGTTGGTCCAGAGTTAACTTCTGTCAGAAGAGCTTAATATTGAGCTGGTGCTTGTAGGGCATCAATAATGGCTTGGCGAGCTTCTTCGCTCAAAGAGAGGATCTCCCATATAGAAAATCTTATTGGGAGCTTCTTCAGCATCTTCATAATTCGACTGCCCACATGGACGTTGGACAGTCGCATCTCGTCTGCCCAGCGGGGTTTTGGAGGCTCATGTGGCGCCTGCGGCATGGTTTGCCCTTCTCTTGCTTCTCTCTTCTGCGGGGACTGCTAGGGAGTCTCCGTTGGGGCTGTTGCTTCTGATGTTGAGGGAAGGTTGATATCTGCTTCGTCTTTTTCTTTGTTCATTGCGGCAGATGGTTGCTGGGAGTCTTTATCTTCTGTAACAGCACTCGGAGCTGGCTATTTGCCTTCCAGAACGGAGAGGAATTCAAGGAAAGACGGGGTCTCATCACCTCCTTTTGTCTTTGCATAGAGGCCTGACGGGGGAGGGATTTCAATGCCCCAGACTTCTAGCTCTGGTATCTGATAGGGTTGTTCGCCCCTGAAGATAATATTGTGGTTGGGTGAAGGGAAACGCCCTCACCTTCTCCCGGAGCGAGTAGTATGCATTGAGGTCGAAACCTCGGCTTGATTTGCTTCTAGTGATCGAGTGGAAGACTATCCTTCATCTTCTTCCCCAGGTAGGGTGAATAGTACTGATAGAGTATTACACTGCAGTATGATTGTTTTCTTCTTGTTTCTTGACTTATTCTTCCTTCGGCGCCTGGACTTGGCTGGCTGGTGCCCCCAGAAGAGGTCGGCTTCAATCTTCTCTTGCTCTTTCTTTGATTGCTCTTTGGTGGCTAATCTCTCCAGTTGTTCCCAGAGGACATGGTCTTTCACCAATATTGGCTTCAGCTTAGGTTGTTCATATTCATCAAGCTGGTTTATATATTGTTGCAAGCGCCTGAGCTCGGGGCTTATCTTCTCATGGGTTGGCAGCGGAGTCTGCTTCCTCTAATTAGGAGTGAATATTCGGATGACTGGTGGTGACTCTGTAGCGTGCCACACAGGGTTTATTGCCGGCGGGGGTTGCTTTGGAGTGATGCCCCTAATGGAGGCCCCTGACACCTCAGAGACTAATGGCCGTCTCTTGGTCTTGGCTGGTACTGTCTGCCATCCCACCTGATCTTTGATGGGGGTAAGAAAGCATGCCTCATATGTATGTTGTGTGCAGATTTCAGCAGCCTCTTCAGGCAATTGTTGGTATATGGAAATCATATTGACAGCCGGCCTCATCACTGGGGGTTCATGGGGGCGTGAGGGATCCACCTAATGCCCTCCCATTTGAAGCTCGCCCTTTTTAATCATGCTTTCCATGACGTTTTTGAAGACATAATAATTTTCAATGGTATGACCCAGTGCCCGGTGGTATGGACAGAAGAGGGGATCATCCTTCTTAGCTGCATCCTCGGGTCTCTTTGGCCCAGGCAATATTATATTGTTGTATTTATATGCCCAATTGAATAAATGTCTATCTTTTCTTTGGGAAATGAATATAACTTCCTCATCTTGTTCCTCAAAGAGAGTTTTTCTTTCTTTTCTGTTGCCTCTGCTGGCGGAGGGGTAGCTGTTGCTTTGGCCTTTGCTGTTTGCTGGTCAAATGTATTGAAATCAACAGTATTTGCTTTAGTTGGCGTTGGCCGCCGTTCAACAGCCTTCCCCTTCTGGGTGGTAGAAATGTTGTTTGTAGGGCGTCTGGACAGGAAGGTCTCGACCTCCGCTACCACACTATTCAGGCGGTCAAATGTCCTGACATCTGTCCTAATCATCTTTTCAAGCACTTCCCGCCTGAGATTCTGTTTTCATATTTGCACATCATCTTCTTGGTATGGAGGCCGCTTGCATCTCATGGCCAGGTTCCTCCATCTTTTAATATAGTCCAGGGCCATTTCATCCTGCCCCTACCTGGTAGAGTATAATTCTGCCACCGTAATCTCTCTTTCTGCGACATGGAACCTTTCTCGGAACTTCCGTTGCATATCGTGCCAATCAGCTACAGACCCGGCCGGTAAACTGGAGTACCACTCAAAGGCCAAGCCAGTGAGGGATGAGCCGAAGAACTTTAGCAGATAAGCTTCATCAGCAGTCAAATCTCCCATGACTGTTGTGTAGTAAGCAATATGTTCCCTTGGGGAGCCTTGCCCATTGAACTTGTCAAATTTTGGTGGCTTGTTAATGCCTGGGGGTAATCTCTTCGCAGCATATTGCAGAGGATAAGGTACCTGATAGATGTCAAAGGTCCCAAAATCACCATCGGTCCTCACGGATAGCTTCATCTCTATCATTCTTTCAACCATCAGCTTGTTCACCATAGCAGTATCGACAGGCTTTGGATAGAAGTGCACCTGTTGTCGTGTGAAGGGGGTTGTCATGACAGTGGCATGTAAACCCGGCTGCACTCCTGAAGGAGAGGGCTGCACTGTTGGTTGTGACGGGAAGGGCTGGCATGGCGCTTTCCCATGACTTGCTTGGTGGGAGACGGCAGGTATTACTACCTCCGCAGAACTGGAAACCTCCCTTGCTGGCTCCGCATGCTTGGACATAGGAGTTTGTTCATTTTTTTCATCTAGTTGCCTTTGAAGAGCTTCAATCTTATGTTGATATCTCTCAAACATCATAAGGATGGTTGGGTCCAGAGACGTAGCCATAGGCATATCTTCTATCACCCGACCAGATGTTCCCTCACCCGGGTTCACGAGTGGCACATCTTCTTCTTCTGAAGTCACCACGTTTACAGTTAAAGTGGTGACCCCCAGTGTATCATTGACGGCCATAAGTTTTTCCTTCGCTGCTTGATTTTGCCTTGTTATGAGGCCAGGTCTTTGAGCCAATCTGGCGAGCTCTTCAGGCTGGTTGGGTAAAGCACCATACCTTCCAGCAATTCCAGCCATATTACAAGCAAAGATTTGCAACTTTCCTCTTTGCCTGCATACTCTTCTTCAAACATGACCAGGGAAGGTCAACTGATCGAACACAAATATTCTTTCTTTTTTTTCTTCCCGCTGCGGGGCCTCCTTCGAACATTCGGCCCTTTGGCCATATTCAAATTCATTGGAGTCTGAACATGAGACTCCTGACATTATCTCTTCTCCATCATCTTCTTCTTCCCCTTCGGCGCACATGGCACGAAGTAACCTTTGCTGTCCTAGGGATGAATTCCCTAGATAGTGGAAATAATTTTGGACTACTCTGCCCATTTCTTCTTGACTACGCCTCTGGGGGTCAGATCGAGGCATCAGTCGCCCTTGTGTTTTTGGCTGATAAGCTAGCCTTGTTATCTGCGTAGCTTGATACATCTTCCGGGGATACCAGAATACATCTGCCTGTCATGCGTAGGCCCTTGGCATGTGGGCAATAGCCATTGGAACAATCTCTTCTTTTTCTTCCTCTCGGATCAGAACTTTCTTGCCCCCTCTCTTGGGGCGCATAGCAGCAGCTTCCTCTCTCGCGGGGGCTGGTGCTGGGCCCTATGCTCTCTTGGGCACCCAGACTTGCTTAAATCTAGCCGGCTTAAGTGCCAGTGGGTTCCTTTCTCCTCTTTCCATGTCGGCCCTTCTAGTGGCCAGCACTTGGAACCCGTTGTTGGTAGGGACCGCTGGAATGATGCAGTCAGGTAGTGCTTCAGTTGGGCGGCCGTTGAGGTACACCCGCATCCCTCCTATCAGCATGGATTTTTCCAAAGTCGAGAGACGACCTCGGGGTACAGCAGCCCGGCTCCTCCGGTAGTTCTTCCTCTTTCTGCTGGCAGCAGCAGGAACAACAACACTTCTATCCAAGTGGTGAACGTAGCAAGAGACAACAGTTGGTACGGTTGCTATCTTTTGCAGCTTCCTCTTCTCGGATACATCCGCAGCTTCTATCACATCAGCCTTCTTAGCTCCGTCATCGATCTTGAGCAGATCAACGAACACGAGCCCCAAGCAGTTAGGGAGGCCCACCGCTGGGGGCATGGATCCAAATGCAGTTTGTACCGACAGGTACCCATCACGGACGTGATTATCAACGACTTGCTGGCCGAACTTGACAGAGATCAGCCTGGTTTCCATTTGAATTCCTGCAAGTAAGATTAGCACACAGTCAGAACTTTTGGAGAGGCCACCGGGCCTCTTACTTTGGCGAAAAGATGAAGGGAAACAATAGTCCCACCGTGCGTGCCAGCTTGTGGGGATGGATTTATTTTATTTATATATTTATATATTTATATTTTATTTTATTTCTTTATTTATTTTATTATTTATTGAATTTGATTTATTAATTTATTTAGTTTATTAGGCATGCCAGTCACCGGAGTGACAATTTATTATGCGCTCGATCTGACTTGGTCAGTCGATTGTGAAGTCCGAGTCGGGACCAAAAGTCAGTCATACCATAAAGGCTATGACGTTAATTATGCCCTTCCAAAGAAGGACAACCCTTGATTAATCGCCAAAGTAAGAGAGGCCCCGGAGGCAAAACGAAATGAGACTGATGTGCTGATTTATTTGCAGGATACTAGATACGTATATGTGCTCATGCAACTTAATAGTTCTATTATGATTCATCTGCCTGTTTCCTAGTACGGGGGGCAGAGAACTTAGGTTCGAGAACCACTCTCACGCATAACGGTGGTTTCAAGTCGGGCATAACCTGGATTTCAACCACGCATTATTTGATATACCGAGAGCACAGGAGAGGGTGATTTTAGATTTGTTGATCAAATCGAGAACGCAGCACGTGGAAGACATATTTGTTCATCATGAAATCATGCAAGTATAAAAGGCATAGCAAGACTTATTGGAGTATTACGGCATTACATGCCCATCCATTAATCTCATCCATGTGAATTACAGAATGAATCTGGCAGCATGTCCCCTTGATCTTAGTTCATACCAAGTGAAAATAAGATACCATCCACGTAGAGGCGAGATGGAACTTAGAATGATCGGGGAATGTCAGTGCCCGGATAATACGAAGCGGGACTAAGCTGAGACAGATTAACACGAACGATACTTGCCCGTAAAGGGGCTTATTGTTCTATTCCCTAATGTGGATCACTAGAGACTCTGTAGAGATAGGGCCCCTCAAATCCAAAGGGTTTGACGTCAACATAGCGTACCGAAGATTAAAGTTAAATTTGGCAGCATCTCCCCTTGTTTTGGGCTATGCCAAAAAGGGGAAAATAGGACATCCATCCACGGAGTGTCGGGATGGAAGCCAGAAGAGAGATGGGCATATAGCCCAGGGCCCATGGAGATGAAAACACAAGGGGTTGATGTCCATCATTATGGCATTCGGTCAATATCCCCTTGAGGAACCGTCAGAGAACATGCAGTGGCAGAACTCCGAAAGTTAACAGGGTCAAAGGAACATCATTCATAAGCCAACCCAATGTAGGGGTGTAACCCCATTAATCTAGCTCCAGTAGCTTGAGTGAAACCTCTGGTCTTTTCCTCTTTCAAAAGGGTGTAAGTTCATAAGAGGCTTGGTGAGGATCGGCTAAAGTTAAGCTTGGCATAAGGCTCCCGGTGCACTGATCTCGGCGTGAAGTCACCGGCGCATGAGTATTCTGGCCTGCATCGGCATCGGCGCGGAGGGTGGACTTGGCACAAACGGGCATCGGCGCGAAGCCATCCTCGGCGCGCCTCCAGCTCTCGGTGCGAGAATGCTCACGCCAAGGGGAAAGGCATGCGCCGAGGGGAATTTGCGCCGAGAGGCCTCCAAGGCAGGATTTTTGGTTTTCAGAGGTAAGTTTTCAGGGTTTTCAGAGGCAGGCTTTCAGGGGTTTTCAGAGGTAGGTTTTCAGGGGTTTAAGGCTTTGATTCAAGAGGGTGTTAGAGGTTTGTTCTTGAGGTTTGCAGCGGTTTGGAACCAACGCAAATAGGGTCATATGTGGTGCCAAAAAGAATGGGCTTCAGAGGGATAATCCCATGGGATGAAATCATGTTTCACTCAGAAATGCTACTGGAGGCCAACCATTTATCGAATCATATGCAATATGATTCTGTCATATTCCTCACCACTTCATAGATGAAGCACCACGAGATAGACTGTCTCGGGCTTCATAATGATCATGAGGCAAAGAGAAGAAACGGAAGAACAGTTGATCGGAAAGCTCTGGTATGAACGTATCCCTCACCAATCGACAAGTGAGAAGCCACGAGATAGACTGTCTCGGGCTCTCATCGTGACTCTCTGAGGTTGGAGATACTCAAACGATGCAAAGGAAAACCGACTCAGATGATCGGATATGATAGATTTCAGAGCGATAGAAGGGAGAAAAATCTTAGAATCACATGTTTCATTTCATTCCAAAAGAACGCATTCATTCAACATTGGGGGGAAATCAGACTACAAAGGCATACACATGGGCCGATGCTCCTTGAACATACATCAGACTTTGCTGATACTCAGCATTTGCAGAGGAACATGCCTCGGAAGCAGAAGCACAAAAGAAAAGAAAATAGAAGCAGACTACAGAGGAGAAGACAGATCGAAAGACAGGAGATGGGGAAAGGGATGGATGTAGCCCCTTAGGGCGTTTGGAGACCAACCCCACCTTGCATCTCTTTTTACAGACTTCTGCAGCTCTCTTTCTTTCTTCAGATCTCTTCAGCAGGCTCTCAGACCTTCCTCTTCCCTCTTCCCTCTTTTCTTTCTCTTCAGATCCTCATGTATATCTCTCCCCTTTCTCTGTTCTAAGACTTGGGTTTATATAAAGGGGAAGGGGCATCTTCAGTCGGCGCATAGCCCTCCCGGCGCGGCTATCCCGCCCTGGTCTCGGCATTGTTTGCCTCTCGGCGCGGTTTCTATGTGCATATGGGCTTTGATCAGTTGGGCCCCTTTGTTGGTCTACATGGGCTCCTCAGAACAACTATCTTGTTCTCTTGCAGCTCATTTAATATCTTGCATCCACAGATATGTGATAAGCTATGTGAATCCCATTTGTGAGCATCAAAATATTCTGAAGATCCTTTTCAACAGGCAGATGATTGCCCGGAGCTTGACATAGTCTTAATCAGCCTGATTATCTGAATAATAGCAGTGCTGGATAGCAGCTTGGCTAGTAATGGCTTCAGCTGGACAGAGTGTCAGGTGTAATAGATCTTCTTCTATTCTGATTCTCATAGCTTCCAGGGACGACACAGGAGCCGAACCCTCGACTGGTCTTCAAAGCTCTGAGCTTGCTTCTTCTTTTATCTTTGTATATTTTTGATGTCAACAAGAGTGAGAACGTGAGTGAGGGAGAGAGAGGGTGATGGTTTAAAAAAAGAAATTAAATATAATATTTGTGGGAATAAATTTCAGAGCTCGAAATTCCAAAAAATCAAGAAAATGAGGAAAGATTGCCTCCGCGATCCTCAAAAAGAGCATAACGCACCTACAGTGTCTCAGAGTCCTAAATCTCAATGGTTCACCCTCCACGGGGATCCGAAGATAAAACAGCCCGAAAAACCGATTCAAAGGCCAAACTCCACTCAGGACCCACAAAAGTGCTCCGAAACACTCTCGGATTTCGATCCGAATGATCCCGGGTATTACAGTATTGGTCATTTGTTGGTGCAGTATGGTATGGCTAAGTCCGACACGGGCCCGACTTATCAATATTAAAGCCCGAGCCTAACTCGAGTCTGAGCTATGTCAGGTCGGGCCCGATACTATTAAAAATATTTAAAGCCCGACTAAGGCCCAGCCCGACCCGACAATTTAAATAAAAAATAAAAACTAATGAAAACTAATATATTTAATAATATAAAACATGTAATATCACTAAATTAACTAAAGTTTTGATATTAATTACATAATTTGTATAAAAATAGAGTTTTAACATTTATAATTAAGTAAAATAATATAATTTTAACTAAGTAATTTTTAAATTTGAAGGAAGGAAAAAAAAAGAGAACGGGCCGGCCCGCGGGCCGAACTTAAAGCCCGAGCTCGACCCGTGGGTCTAGTCGGGCCAGACTTTTAGGCCCGGCTAAGAGCCCACGGGTCAGAAAAGGTCTTGCGGCCCGGTCAGAAATCGGGCCAGACCCGCAGGCCTGTCGGATCTGCTCGGCCCATTGATAGCCCTAATGATATGATACCGTTACGTATCGAGACAAAAAAAAGATATTTGATATATCTATTATAAGTTATATATATATATATATGTATATATATATATATTATTAACTCAATTGGTTAAACTGTTTGGTGTTCATTCTAATGCTCTCCGGTTTCAATCTTAGAAGTGTACACATTTTTTAAAATTCTTTCACATTTTGAACATTGAGACATCCGGCAAAAACGAATCGTTTTCAATCAACTTAAGTATCAAGATAAACTTGATACAAAATAAAACATAAAATATTTAAAAGAATATGAATAAGATAAATTTAATATAAGATAAATCATAAAATATTTAAAAAATGAGTAAATGCATCCTACCGATATTTGTCAAACTTTGGAGAGAGAGAGGAATGTTGGGATGAGAGCTCACACAAGGACGGGGAACAAACCTGCAACAATAGGAACCGGACTTTTTTATCGCGACAGAGCCAAGAGCAACAGAATAAGCCTGAACACCCTCGACATGGGGACCGGATCCTCTATGCACTAGTATCTACACTAGTACACATCTACACGGAGCTCCTCCTGGTCCAATTCAGGATCCATGTTTAGGTAAGCGAGGCCAATGTTTGATGACTGAAAGATTAAATCAACAAGAAAGGGAAACCCACCTGTGCACGCTTTGGCATCCAAGGGGAGCAGGGCCTGAGCGGCCGCAGCGCGGATGATTCTACTTCCGTGTTCTGGAGCGCTGGCAGTTGGGTTGATTTTTTCCTACTACCAAAGCTGCGCGCTTGCTCATCTAAACAGAGATGCTGCTGAAGTGGACCCATAAAAATCTGGTGTAGATTATCTATTCGTGTAGATTGTGGCGGACAGAGGATCCGTACCCCTCGACATGTACTCCTCGTGCACCTTTCACTCATGTGGGGAAGAATAATGCATGCAGCCAGGTTCTTATTGTGAAACACAAATTTTGTTTCAACGTCGTCCAGGACAAGATTTGTGACCAAAAGCGTGGAATGGCCATCCCTTTCCTTCCCCTGACATGCCTCTTATCTGTGACTACCCTGAAATCTGGGAACACGCCGATGTTGTTCCTCTCAGATGTAACGTAGTAGAAGATGACTCCTCCTCCTCAAATCTATCCCTGCCGTCTGATATTTATAAGAGCTCCGGTGCCACCGATGTTGTGAACGTCACACTTCTGAGACGTTCCCATCGGAGAAAGGTACGTATCGAGAGCGCGCAGGAGAAGCCAGGCCATGAAGCCCGAGGTCACCCATCTGTGTAGACGGACGGTGGTCAGCACCCTGGCGGTGCAACCGGGGACGTTCCACCACCTCTCCGCCCTCGACCGCGCCATGGAGCTCAACAGCGTCCGCGCCGTCTACTACTACCCCAAATTTCCCTCGGTGTCCTGCTGCAGAGGCACCGGAAGCATCACCCGCAGGCTGAGGGACTCGCTGTCGGAGGTGCTCAACAGCTACCCCGCGGCGACGGGGAGGCTGCAGCGGGCGCCCGAGGGGCACTGGGTGGTCAAGTGCAACGACGCGGGGGTGAGGATGGTGGAGGCAAGGGCGAAGGAGAGCGTCCAGGAGTGGCTACAGAAGGTGGACAGGGAGCGGGAGATGCAGCTCATCTTCTGGGAGGACATGTACGAACGCTCGTATTTCTGGTCCACCTTCTACGTTCAGGTAGAGGATGATGCATACGCAAAAGAGTGGGGTCTCTTGCAATCCACCTCTCGTTGCTAGTTAATTTAATTAGATCAGCTTACAGCTTTGCCGAGATTCCTAGCTGGCTAGCAGAAACATGTGCATATAGATATAGCAATTGGACAACTTGTTTTCTTGTGAATTAATACACAAGGGATGAGTAGCTCCGACGATTGCTAGTCTCCCCCAACTCTGTGGTTAATTTCTCATGGCATGCAGATGACGGAGTTTGAAGGCGGCGGGCTAGCGATCGGCATCAGCTGCAGCCACATGCTGGCAGATGCCGCCTGCCTGACCATGCTGGTGAAGTCATGGGCAGACATGAGCCTGCTAGGCAAGATGCTCTCGTCGCCGGACTTCCACGCATTGCCTGCCAAAAGAATCACCAACACGTCCGGCCACCACCGGCCGTACCTCGACCTGATACATCACTACAAGTCTGCGGCCGAGATAGAGAACCCGAGTACTGCGAGCTTGGGCGTCCCGCGGAGACTCAACACGGCCACATTCGCTTTCTCTGACGAGTCGGTGAGGTCGATCGTCGATGACTCCCGGGCTGCGCCGGACGTCTCTGCCCCGTCGACGGCCTTCCAGGCCCTCGCAGCGCTCTTCTGGACGTCCATCAGCGGAGTGAAAGGACGAAGGGGATCAGAAGGGCTCGTCGACATGTCGATCTGTTTCGACGCGAGAGAAGCCCTGAACCTGAGCAAGAGCTTCTTTGGGAACGCCATGGTCTTTAATGGCGTCCAAGGTGGGGGCATTGGAGAAGGGAGGCTGGACATGGCCGTCAAGGCCATCGCGGATGTGATGAGCAAGTTGGACAAGGAAGGTGTCGTGGGTATGATGGAGTGGCTAGAGGCCCACGGCGAGACAGCTGAGCGTTGTCCAAGGAGGACGTTATGTGGGCCGCGACTACTGTGTGCCAACTGGGAGGGCCTGCGCCCATACGTGGCCACGTTTGAGCCGGGAGTCCGGCCCATCCACGTCTCCTATTACTTGGAGCCCGCGGTGGGGGAAGGACAGGTGCTGGTGCTTCCCTTTGCTCGGGGCCACGAGGGCTCGCTGAGCAGGGTGGTCATGGTGACGCTTCCGGAGGAGCAGCTGGGCTTCTTATGCGAGGACCCATGTGTTCTTCGTTACCGTCCAGAAATCCTGATGGGCCCCCAATAGGACCCAATGTTCTTACAGCCCCATTAATTACTGCCCGCCGCCCTGGGATCAGACACCATATATATGATACCGATACACATGCTGATAAGCAGTAAATTTTTCATGCATAAATGGCATTTCTTTTAGTGTTGCATGGATGGTGTGACACCTGTGGAAGTCATCTCTCTCGTCTCCATTCCAGATAGATTTTCTCGTGCTTAAAGTTTCTTTAGACGGTGAGAGAACTAACAGATTCTCCCAAGACCATTTAATTTTTTTTCCGTTTGCTCCTTGGCCATCATCGTCCTCCAAAATTCCCAACGGCATTGTGCCGTCTCTTCCATTTGGCAGTGGAATATTGAAAGGGTTTGGATAGCCCTAACACGAAAACACATTTGTTCAGAGGTAATTTATAACTCAAACAAGTATAATAAGCTTGAAGAGTGCAGAAGCCAGTCCTAACAAGCGACAGTAAAAGAACAAAGTTGACGAAAACAAAGGAATGCAAAGACGGAGAGGTTAATTAATGAAGCACCTACCAGGGAATAAGATGAGGCAATAGTAGGGGAGAAAGAGTATGGGAAGATGAGATGAAAGAAGAAAGTGGGAAGAGGACATACCTAACCTGGGTTAAGCCAGGATGCCACTGTAAATGCTAAACAGTAAGTGTGGGTATGCCACTTCGGGTGGCCCACCCCTAACTCACTCCGGGTGACTTATTCCATCTAGGGATGTCAAAAATATATATAAATCCGATTACTCGCATCACTCGACCCGTGATGGGTCGGGTAATACTCGAATAAACAAATATAGATTCGGGATCGGATATGCTTAATATACTCGTTTCATATTCAGATATGATATGGATTTAGCACATTCGAATCCATACCCGATTCAAACCCGTTCTTAATAACTCATTGTGCATGTTAGTCTTCTATGATTTTGACATGAACTTAACCCGTTATCCTCCTTGTTGGATTTGTGAGTTTAGTCTTCTTGCTAAAATTATAATGATATTTTTATAAAATATAAAATTACTTTGGTAAGAAGATTATTGACCGGACTTCTCTTTTTTCACTTCTCATAAATCTCATATTCTCTTGGATGTGAACGTGGACTCATGATTTATCGACGGATACAGATATCTGCAGATATATCCATACCCGTGATGGATATACCCGTATCCGTACTTGCGAAAATAAAAAGGTACTATCCGGATATGATATTTATAAAATTTTCACGGATAAGATATGACATTGGTCTACCCGAGCTGAACTCGATCCATTTACATTCCTAATTCCACTCCTTTTCATGAATTCACAAAACTCAATTTTATCTCTAATGAACCCCAGTTAAGAAAAAAATAATCAAATAAGAACAACTAATCCCACCCCGATTAACCTATCTCAACCTGACTTACTCCTTTATCAAAGTGGGCCTAATACTTTTAGACCCTTCCTTCTGCATAAACTGAGACCACGGGGGGAGTCCATCCGTCGCAGTGCCCGCCTGGCGTCAATCTTGTCCTGTTGTTGTTGAGGAAAGGAGACACTTTGCAGGAGGCCAACAGATCTTTGGAGCGTCCTTTATGAAAAGAGATCGCTTAGTTCATGCAAATCGAGTGACAGAGAGCCTGCCATGGTTGCTGTTTAGCGGGTTCTGAGAAGCCATCGGAACTGGGAGTTTGGGAAAGCAGGCCTGTGATGGAAGTGAAATCTCAGAATGCATGTGCCAGCTGCTTTTTACTTACACTTTCTCATGGGCATTAACTACGAGATAGGTACATGTCTTTGGCATGAGTTCAACGATCGTTTGATCATAAGACTTTTTTTTATTAAATATATGGTTTGGATAAAAAAAATATTTAAGAAGTGCCTTTAAGAAGAATTATTTGATTTTTTATGTTCCCCCTCCTTCAGCGCATCTAAGTTTTAAATTTTTAATTACAGTATGATGATATCGACCACAGTTGTTAATCACGTACTTAATTTATGAAGATTTATAATTTTCAAACGTAAGCTTCACATATTTCAGTCACTAGCGCATGCACACTTTAAGGGGCAGGCATCACATAATCTTCTTGCTCATGATTATAATTGGTGTGCTTGTACTGATTTGGGTGATCACTTAGGCCTGCATGCAATACCTTCTTAATTTTTTTTGGTCGGATTATCTCTAATACGTAAATTAAGGTGTGCCTATGTTTAGCTTGTAGGCCAATTTCAACGTAGTGGTGGCAAGGATTCATTTGCATTTCTGTTACAACTGTTCATCCAAATCAAAAAGTTGGAGTGGTGTGTCGTCGCGGCCCAAATTCAAGCATTTCAAAATTCTAAAACACATTCCATAGATCAAACTGGAGGGAACAAAAAAAAATGTAACATATGGATCCAAAAAAGATAATGCATGATTTATATATGAAATTCTCTAGCACCTACTCTAGTTCAGACTATGCAATAGAGAATATCAGAATTTGTTTCAACAAGATAATGTGTGATCCGACGTTCGTCAAGGTGAGTCCCGTAACCGTAACCTCTACACTTGTACGTTAGTGAATCTCACGACGTCCGGGACGTAAGTGTGCAGGGATCATGTTTGTGGGCTGGACAGTCCGGAGTGGGCCTCGTTGAGTTTCATTCTTAGATTGCGGGTTGGCTAGATATGATCGCTACGGGTCTGACGACATCGGGTTTTGCTGGGCCTGATGTTACTGAGTCGTGTTGGGCTTAGCGTATTTTTCTCTCCTCACTTGTATTGGGTTGATTTATGCAACATTGTTGACGTGACTTTATAGTAAAAGCATTGTGGTATAATCTAAATCTCAAACAACACATTATTCAGTCACTAATTATCTAAACAATCATTTGAAGAATAGTTAACGTAAAATGCCAGTGGAAGGGAAGAAAAGCAAAAGCACATGTATCGTCAAACTATCATATACGATATTTGACAACTTGCAAATCTATTTTTTATCTTAATTTGTTAATCACATCACTCATAAGTTTTCATGTGTACGTAGTAGTATTAACATGGTAGCTGCTCTTAAGTTTTACATGGACCACACTAGCTAGAAGGCCCCAAGTAAGTTCAGTATTGCTGACATGGTAATTACTCTAAGCTTTTACATGGACCAAATTGGGAGACCCAAAGTAAGTTCGAGTTGATCTTCATGAGATGCATCCGTTGTTGTCTCTTCTTGAGAAAGTGTAGCTAGACAGTCAACATTAGTCATGATTTGTGTGGACAGTAGCTGCATAACATGACATTCTTTACGTGGCAGCCGTAAACTGAGAAGGGCATTAAAGCCTTCCTTTGGGCTGCTTGGAGGGTTGTTAATGATACTCTGTTAAAAAAAAAAGAGGAAAACATGCAAAAAAAAATCTGGTTAGAAATTAGGTAAATCCTTTAAATAAAAACAATAATATGTACTTATGGTGTAAATCAAATTTACGCACATATATGGGTGTATCAATTATGCATGGTATGAAGTCATTTGCTTATCTTTGATCATTAATTCTAAGTCTATGGGTGTATGAACAAGATAAGCGCAGGTTTGTTGACATGGAACGATCAAAGTATGAGTACGGAATACGTCGACGGCTCTCTTAATTAATACCTTTCTGTAGGCGGTGCCGTCGTCCTCTACGTGCCAGCCGGCCTCCTCGCAGACTGCCTTGAGGATGTCGTTCTGGTCAGGATGCTTCGGGAGCGAGTAGTTCCCATGCTGCCGCAAGCATGAGAAGATCCTGGCCGTCATCCTCCGCCGGCGCTGCTCTCGCTGCCTGTTGTTCTCTCGCTCCTGAGCAGAGGGTTGCCTCAGCGACGTGGTGATCTGCCCGTTGCGTCCTGGACGCCGGACCACCCATGGCCCCTTGGTTGTCTTGATGCAGCCTCTCCTATAATTCCCTCCCCCCTCCATTCTCCTTCACTCTCTGTGTGTGTGTGTGTGTGTGTGGAATAGAGTGTGATCTCCATGTATTTATAATGGACAAGTGAGCTCTCCCCCCACTCTCTGGACGAGTAAATGATTAATTCCTTCACCTCACGTAGCTCTGATATCCCTGTTTTGGCATGAAGGTATATATTCCATCGTTTTTTGACGTACGAGTACTCCACAACCCTTCTTCCCTGTGGCGGCGGCGGTGGCGGTCTCTGAATGGCGGAAGACACATTTCGTACGTTCCGGGGTAGTCTCCAGTGACAGCTTTAATTTATTTGCTTCTCCTCTCTCTCTCTCTCTATATATATGGTTACAGTCATCGGAAGAGAGAGAGAGAGAATCGGAATGTGTTCATCGTTTCCTTTTTACCACTCTTTTTTTCACTTTTCATCCCGTGCGGGGCGTTCTTTACCTGGCTAGCTGTCTCGAGGCGTGAAAGATCGGTACTTCACACTTGCCTTCTGCAGTGGCTTCTGCTGTTATTTCTTGACGATGGCATGGAGAGGTCCTCGCCGATAATTGTTTTGACAAGAGAATCGAACTCAGTTTCTGGGCATCATTAATTTCCACCCAGCTTTGGACAAGAATTTTCTCTCTCTTTTTTTCCCGACAATTTTATAATAGACATTGACGAAAAATGCTATTTTGGTGATAACTACCTGCTGAGCTGATAAGAAATCCTCGCTAAATTACTGTGTTTTTCATTGCATTTAACGAGGACTCGACTCATATACAGACTGTCTCTTGCACATTTCAGCTTCCTATTCATATTTTCTTCTTCCGCGAGTTTTCACCTTCAAGTAACCATAGTATCTCTTTTTTTTGGTTGGAAATCATACCATACTAACTTTATATTGTGGTCTTTTTTATAAATTTTGTTTAATCCTGACCCTGTGGACTTGGAGCCGTGGTGGTTAAGTGGTATACGTTACATAGAGGGCAACTGAGTCACTCCTGATTGGCACACACACAATCGCCGAATCATATTACGGTTTGGAGTTGCTGCAAGATCTTGACCTCTTCGTGAATCATACTCTCCACTAATTATATATTATAATCTTTTATAAATCTTGTTTAAACTTGACCATGTGGAATTTGAACCTTAATAATTATTACCTTGTGAACATATATAGAGTGCTTCAACCAACCGAGCCACTCCTTGATCGGCTTTCAACCAGAGGCACTTAGCATGTTCTTCGCCAAATGTGCTCAACAGTATAGAAAAGGATGTATGCGTACACGGAGAGATCATTAGATCATCGATACGAGCCCTTAATTTTGTGGGCAGTCTCTCTTACTGGGATCGATCTTCCTTTAATTTCTAAGGAGTAAATGACAACACAACCCTCCATCCTATGTTTCTTGGTTGAGTAATATTTTGTGCACCGAATGCGGTGCACAAAGTCACCTCGTTACGTAACCTTTCATCTTATTGACCCAAAAAAAAAGTGAAAAGACCCCTTCTCCGTAGAAAAGGACACCCGCGTTAGTCCCGTGTTAGATCGGGCGGCCCGCAGTCGGCCCGTTTTTTTGGTCGGTGAGAAAATACGGGAGTAAAATATTTTGTTACATGAATGAAATATTTTGTTGCTAGGAATGGAACATTTTGTTATAAGAATGAAACATTTTATTTGACTACAAAAATGAACGAATAGAAATGAAACATTTTGTCTGACTGCATTTAAAATCTTCACGTACGTACAAAATATTTCACTAATACACAATGTGTTTTACCTCTGTGTAATATGTTTAACCTCTCAAACGAAATATTTTGATTGATATTTTGTAAGACTGAAATATTTTGTTATAGGAATGAAACGTTTTGTTATAAGAATGAATCATTTTGTTTGACTATAAAAATGAACAAATAAAAATGAAACATTTTGTTTGACTACATTTAAAATCTTCACGTACGTACAAAATGTTTCACTAATATGTAATGTGTTTTACCTCTGTGCAATACGTTTAATCTCTCAAACGAAATATTTTGATTGATATTTTCACGTACGTACAAAATGTTTCATTTCTATTCGTTTATTTCTATAGTCAAACAAAATGTTTCATTCTTATAACAAAACGTTTCATTCCTGTAACAAAATATTTCATTCCTATAACAAAATATTTCACTCCCGTATTTTCCGTCGAGTAAAAAAGTGGACCGACCGCAGGCCGACCGGATCTGATACGGGACTGACGCGGGTGTCCTTTTTTGCGCAGAAAGGGTCTTTTCACCTTTTTTTTGGGCCAATGAGATGAAAGGTTGCATAATGAGGTGACTTTGTGCACCGCATTCGGTGCACAAAGCATTATTCTTCTTGGTTAATATAATCCGTGCGTATTCACTTGATAGAGCCACTGAAACATCCTGTAAAATGCAAATCTGATCTTTTTTATCTCAGTTCTTCGTCCAATTTAAGTGGGAGCCTTTGATAGTTGGGATGTCAATGGGTCGGGTCCGGATTGACTTAGGTCGACCTGATTCGGGTCCGACTCCTCAAAATTAAAATTCAAGTCCTACCCGAGCCCGAGTTATGTAGGTCCGACCCGACACTATTAAAAAATTATAAAATCTGACTAAAATTCGACTTGACCCAAAAATTTAAATAAAAATAAAAAATAATATATTAAATATATTTAATAATACAAAACTTATAATATCATTAAATTAATTAAAATTTGATGTTAATTAATTAATTTATTAGAAAAGAGAGTTTTTCATTTTTTTAATTAATATAATAACATAATTTTAACTAAATATTTTTTAAATTTGAAGGGAGAGAAAAAAAGAGAACGGGTCGGGTTGGCCCGCAGGCCGAACTCAAAGCCGAGCTTGGCCCGTGTGTCTAGTCGGATCTGATTTTTAGACCCGATTAAGAGCACGCGGATCGAAAATGACCTTAAGACCCGACCCAAAATCAGACTAAACTCGCGGACCTATTGAATTTGCCCGACCTATTGAAAGCCTTATTTGATAGACTAGGCTTGTGAGAGAAGACAGTTAAACTCGACCACTTTAAACCGGGCCTGTACCAATGCGAATACTCGCGCAATTTACGTAATGTCTTTCTTGATAATCTTATTTTTTAATTATTTATAATATTAAATGTATTAGGTTGTTAGTAGGGTCAGGGTGTTAACGGACAAGAACAAGAGAGCCTGATGGAGTTCTGAGGGTGGTGGGCCTGGCCTCGGACTCTAACGAAGCCTGGTTGGTTGCACAGGCTCGGCCCACCCGTGAGGCATTTTGGGTATGACATAAATTTCCTATCGAGTAAAGAGTAAAATCTGCTGCACTTTCTTGGTTGTTGCAGGCCAGTGGGTGCAATAGATTTTTTATTTTTTTTCGAGAACTTTTTTTTAAAGATCCAAGCTAATATGAGGTTCATGCCCGTATAGTTTCATCTGAGATCAGACGGAACAAAAGAATTACAAAATAAAAACGGAGTGCTTTTAATGGGTCAAAATTAAGTAAGCCATCGGTCCAATATTCATCTTTATTTTTGATTTTTTTTTTAGCAATCCGATTTTGGATAAGAGCAATGTACAGACCTGAGTTTCAAGTCAGCACCGACTCGAAACAAATATTTTTGAAGTAAATAAAAAGAATTTGTTGCACTGTCTAACGGGTGTAATTAATGTAATATTTATTTTTTTTATATTTTTTTTCGAGTGACTTAGCCCTCACGTTTACTTGGCCCTCACATCACGTCACGAGGTGACATGACGTGAGGGTTAAGCAAACTTAAATTTACCTCATTCACGGGACCCAATTTTAATTTTTGCTCCGCCCGCATGCCATGTCACCTGGTGACATGGTGTGGGGGCCAAACAAGTTTGGAGTGGGAGTCACTCAAAAAATGGTCTCCTACATCTCGTACCACACTTTTAAGATTTGTTTGTTGGGGAAGAATGTCTAGCCACCTGTGAAAGCTTGCAAACACCAGGAAGAAGACGTCAGAAGGAGTCCTCAGCGTTATCCCAGGGGACAACCCTCCGATACTTAAGTAAGGACCGTGTTATGAGGATCAACAGAAGACGAAGAGGAGAGAGGGGTTTGAGAGTAGAATGATCAAGCCTGGAGCCGGAATGGAGCTTCCGGGGGTGCTCACCGAGTCCAGCAAGTGCTTGGAGAGTACTCGCAGGGCCTGAGACGCCCTTGGAAGTAGACATGAACGCTACTCCATATGTGGCTCTCTGTCTCTGTATGTCTGTGCACGAGTTGTCTCTGTGTGTGTACTTGTGGCTGTATGTGGATCTGCCTGTGTGTCCTTTTGCCATTTGATCAGAGATCTATTTATATCAGTTATCCTGGCGGTGGAGGCCCATCCCTTAATAGGGAAGGGCGTGAGTTATGAGGTAACGTCTTCCCGCGATCGTGGAGAGTTTCCTGTTATGCGCTTGTTTATCCAGACCGTGCAGTCTTCAGGAGAGTCTTACGGCACCCTAGGGGCGTGCTCGCCCATAATGGAGTAGAGGCTGGCGATGGCTGGAGTAACGTTTGGTCGCTGGAGAGTCATCCGACGCTCAAGATGCCCGGGTCGATGCCCCTTGTGGGCTGGCGAATCCTTTGTCCATCTTTATTGGGACGCCTGACATGGGTCGCCAACTGTCTAGAGATCTGCTTTACACCATGCGGATCTAAGGCCGACTTAGACCCAGCGTTACCGAGCTTTGATTTTACCCCTCTCAACTAATAATTGTTCTACATGTAATATTGATGGGTCTCGAAGTCCCCTCCTGTATAAATTTACAAGATGATTAGACACAAATTGCACATTATACATGGTGTGCAACAAATGTTACTTAAAATTCTTAACAGAAGTCATTGATTTATGCAACTCAACGTCCATTGTTGTGCTTTATCGTATCAATCATCGCCCACCTCACTGAAATGCCTCTTCTAATTCTTGACGGTGGAGGGGACTGCTTAGTTGAAGTCACTCTATGTATGGACCATGGCTCAACCGTTGCCCCTTTTAGGCCGAACCGTCAACACCAATTACGATTCATTTTATTCGTCAGCCAAAACTAGTTGCCCATTATGCTAAAAAAATATTTTAGCTTCATCCGTGATTTCTTACACTGACCCACTTTGATCACCGTGTTGTAGTGATGTGAACAAAGAGAAAGTGCGTCCTCTCCTGATTTTGGCCATTTGCAGAAGAAGCAGATGGAGAGATCATGCAATTCCATATATATATATAATCCACTATAATCGGTGAAGGCCTGAGTCGCGTCATATATAATTAAGATTTCCTCTATGTAGACGTCTAATTTTAGACATTCCGCGCAGATCTCGTCTAGTCATCATAGAAGTGACATTTTTTTCCTGGATGATTGAGAGTGTGGGGTCTTATCCTTGTCTAGGTAGACTTCACCCTGTCCCTTTAAGGTATTTATATACACTCTGTACTAATCCCTAGGCGGCCAGGGTGCTGGCCGCCCAGATGCCCAAGGCGGCCAGACACCTGGCCGCCCAGCTCAACCAAGGCGGCCAGACTCCTGGTCGCCCAGACTTCAAGGCGGCCATACTGCTAGCCACTCAGTTCCCCAAGACGGCCACAACCTTGGCCGCCCAACTCCTTTGAAACGGCCATCAACCTGGCCGCCTCATGGTAACTGTCTGTCAACTCCACTATTCTCCCCACTCTAGGCACGTCCTCCACAACCATTCCCACTCTCGGGGGGGGGGAGTCAATAGGCACTTAGTCTCACACGTACTTGATTTTCGAATGGGGAGATGGAAGGAAATCCCCCACATACAAAAACTCGGTTCCGAACAATCTCACTGGGGGTTGGACAGTTCGGGAGGAGAGGCTGCGAGTTCGGAGCCTAGAGAGAGCTGCGAGGACGAGAGCAACCTTCCCGACATTCCACGAGCAGCAGAACTTGAAGTCAAAGAGCTCCGCCGTGGAAGAGTTCCAGGTTCTCGGAGGCGGCCATCGACATGGTCGCCTACCGCCTTTGAACGGACACACAGTTGGCCGCCTTCCGTTGGTTTACAAGCAAACCCCGTCTTTCTCCCTTCATTCCCATATCTTGCAACATTTTAGTTCGTTCTACTGCATTCATGCATACTAGATTTTCCTAGATCTCCATTTCAAAGTGGTTTTCTCCCAAAACATGGGAAGGCGGGGTTGAAAGTCTCGACCATCCCTCTTCTCAACCCCCTTCCCAGTACGATTGACCACATTTGCATATTTTATCTACCTCTCTGAGCATATATTGCATTTCCTCAGTCTAATGGTCTACTTTCTTCTATTTACTGGCTAATTTACAGGAACTTCATCACTGA
Organism: Amorphophallus konjac; assembly: GCA_022559845.1. Lineage (NCBI taxonomy): Eukaryota > Viridiplantae > Streptophyta > Magnoliopsida > Alismatales > Araceae > Amorphophallus > Amorphophallus konjac. Next base: position 69,773,387 of record CM040118.1, on the reverse strand, counting down.
CTCGCAGAGCTCCCCGTTCTTGGCCGACCGAGAGCGAGGACAGAAGAACCCATATTTTTCCATTTCAAAGGCATTGCGATCATCACTCCTGTGAGGCTCAAGTATAAGTCTCTGGTGATCACTCTATCTCTTTCTTTCTAACCCATGTACTGTAGGCCCAGTAGCAGCAGTTCGGAGAGAGGCCACGCATCCCCGCGCACCTTTCCGGTGCCTACACTCCCCTCTTTCACACAGTAGCGATATCTGGGGATTTAAGGCTCATCCCTCGTCATATTTAGAGGTGGATTGTGTACGTGTAATGCTTAGTGCAACACTCCGGGTAATTACATCCCAGGGTGTTGTATATGCAACACATTTTATTTTTTTTATTTTTTTGAGTGATTTCATGTCTAATTAATTTGGTGTGTCGGTCACGTCATCCGATGACATGACATGAGAGTCACGTAAAAATAAAATTCTAACTCTGCGAATAATGAATTTGGACATATTTCACTATTCACGTGAGGCAAATTTATTTTTACATGACCCTTATATCTGACGTGATCGACACACCAAGTTAATTAGACGTGAGGGTCACTCAAATTTTTTTTAAAAATAAAATATGTTATATGTGTAACATTCTGATGTGTAATTATCAGGAGTGTTGCACTAATCATTGCTCATCGTATATAGTTAGAGGAGCTGCTGGTATATATAAATATATGTGGGTGAGAGAGAAGATGGAGCTGACTTTGATATCCCATCAGTTGACAACAACTAGAAGGCTTCACTTTTGATAAACTCACAATTTATTCGTACATAATAATTATGAGACAACAATTTAGTCGACAAAGATTTTCTTTTTTTATCTGACAATAATTTTATGGAGGGATGCAAATTATGGCAGGCCAGTGTATAATTAATACAATCAAAATATTCTGAATGAGACGTGTTCAGGCCGAGGATCCATGCGTTATAGAACATAGACCAATTAGGACTTTTTCGGACCTAAAATATATTCACACTCTGCTCAAATTTGATTTATCTCACCTCAAGCCAGCTCCCTCTCTCCTCGATGCTCCCCCCCGACCCCTCACCCTCATGAGAGAGAGAGAGAGAGAGAGAGAGAGAGAGAGAATTTGAGAGTAGATTAATAATCTCATCTCTTAATTCATATTTAATCCATGTTAAATTAACAATTTTTTATTTTCAAAAGAGATTTTTGATTTTAAACCCTTTAATTCTTTCAAAATTAATTTTGAAAAATTCCCATAATCTATCTATTTAGCAGAGAGAGAGAGAGAGAGTGTGTGTGTGTTTAAGAGTAGATTAGTAATTTCATCTCTTAATTCATATTTAATCCATGTTAAATTAACATATTTTTATTTTCAAAAGAGATTTTTGATTTTAAACCCTTAAATTCTTTCAAAATTAGAAAAATTCCCATAATCTATCTATTTAGCCAAGATATTCTCCGTTACATAAATAAAGCCATGTCGTGTCTCATCGTGAGGTAAAATCTAGTTAGACTAATCTAACTATGGTTTAACCTAACTAGGGAAGAACAAGATCATAATACCCCCACCTCATAGAGAGAGAGAGAGGGGCAGTCTAGGTGTGGGGGAGAGAGAGAGTTTCAGGGGGAGGCATGAGAGAGAGTGCGCACACACGTGAGAGAAAGAGAGAGGGGGGAGAAAAAGAGAGACAAAGGGGGAGAGTGAGAGAGAGTGTGTGAGAGGGCGTGAAGAGGGCACTGGAGGTGTAATGCCCCGGATTTTTTTTCGGATCATTTTAGCGGGTCTCGGAGTGTATTTTGTGCTTTACACGTGTTATTCCCTGATGTGCCTTCGGAACTCTTTGCAGGGTAAATCGTGGCGTTCTACGACTCCGGGACAGTACCACTACGTTGTGTTCCTTCCGAGGATCGCGGAGGTAATTTTCCGTAATTTTCTGAATTTATCGAATTTTCGGGTTTTTCCTATATATACTAACCCTTTTCTCTCTCCCCCTCTCATTCTCTCTTTCTCACTCTCTCTCTTCTCTCACACCCTCTTTCTCCCCTCTCTTCTCCGGAGGCCGACGGAGCGAGGCGGGGGCGAGGCGGAGGCGGCGCGGGTGAGGACGCGGGCGAGGATGGGCAAGGATCGAGGCGGTGGAGGCGCGTGGGAGCTCGTGGCGCGGTCGCGAGCCGGCGAGGGTTTCACGGCGTTTCTTCGCGGATCGGTGAGCTCGGGGCGCGAAATCTTCGGTGGAGGTAGGGTGATGGTTCCCCAGCTCGTGCACTTCCTTTCCCGCGAGTTTCGTAGGCCGTGGTGAGCCGAGCGGGTGGAATCGGGGTTTTTGGGCAAAACCCATGTTTTAGGGCTTGTGGGCCGATCTCCCGTTTCATTGCGTTTTTGGCCGATCCGAGGCCGTAGATGCATGCTAGGGGCTTCTGGGGAGCTTCCCCCTTGTTTTCCCCCTCTCTTGTGGAGGTATGGGGGCGTGGGACGAGTTTTGGGTCGTTTCCCGCCGTAGCGTTCTCGGAAGGAAGTGACGGTCCTTCCAGTGGCCGTCACTTGGTGTAACGCGCCTAGGCAGGGCCGTTACATTCCCCTTCTGTTGGCCTTTGGTGGTCTGTGGGTGTGACGGTCCCACGATAGACCGCCAGGTGCTGTGACGCACCAGGGCTAGACCGTTAGAGTCTCTTCCGTTAGTTTTCGGGTCAGGCGTGTGACGCACCAGGGCTGGCGCGTCACAGCCTTGTGACGCCCCAGGGTGGGTGCGTCACCTTCCCTGTTGCCCAGTTGAGGGCTAGGGGTGTGACGGTGCCCTCTGGACCGTTACATGCTTGTAACGCGCCCAGGGTGGGCCGTCGGAGCCGTTTTATCCGTTGGGGAGGGCAGCGTGTGTGACGCGCCGGGCCAGACGCGTTACATCCGTGTAACGCGTTGGGGCAAGCGCGTTACATCCTGCTTTCACGCTGAGAGCGTGAGGCGTGTAACGCACCAGGGCAAGCGCGTTACATTCGTGTAACGCACTGGGCCAGGCGCGTTACATCCTGTGTTTCTTTGGGGCCGTGTGACGGCTTGTGTTAGGCCGCCAGGTGGATGTGACGGTCTCGCCTAGACCGTTACAGCCCTGTGACGGTCTAGGGCTAGACCGTCAGGCTTTGTGTTGTTCCGAGGCGAGTCTTTGTGTTCTCCGTCTTGCTCCGCAAGGTGTGGATCCCCGGTCGACCCGGTTGGGACCCAGTGGTCGACCTGCGGTCTTGTGAGTGTCCCTGACACCCGTGGGTTTCTGTGTCCGTGTTTTGAGGGTGTCTGGAGGACCGTGTTATCTCGTTTAGCGTGCCCGTAGGGTTGAGAGTCCCGGTGACTTCTCGCGTGCTGGGCCTTCGTGTTACGCTCGATCGAGTCACCGTGTATTGGTGTGTGAGCGGTGGGGTCTCCCCCGCATGTCGTGGGTTTCTTTGGAAGGCGATTCCCATGTGGGCCATGTGTTGGCCTTGGACTGCGAGTCCAGTTATCCGGCCTGGGGCTGGAGGTTTCCCGCTTGCTTCAAGATGGGAAATCGTCGGGGCGGCTTGTGTGCTGCCTTGGGAATCGTGCTTCTGCGTTTTCCGTGTGGCCCGTGTGAGTGGCCTTAGTCCTTTGCGTTCCCTCTCCGAGGGAGTGGTCTTGGCGACTCGTGTGTTGTCTCGGTACTCGTGCTACCGTGGTTTCAGACCTAGAGATTGGAATAGATTGACGGCCTTGTGCTGTTGCGTACAACGGTCTTGACCCCGAGTCCTACGACTCAAGGACCGTTGGGTTTAGTGCGTCTAGAGGACTGTCCAGAGTCTAGTGACTTAGCGTCACTTGGGTTTTCTCGACTCTCGCGCAGGCTGTGTGCGTGACCGTGGACTGTATGTCATGTTTCTTCTCCGACTGTGGTCACCGTGTGACGGGGCCGGTACGTGGGCTGGTCCCCGCACATCGTCGGATTCGGACGTTGTGTTCCGTTGAGAGTCTACTCCTTCAGTGACCCTCCACTAGTCGTAGCCTACTAGTACGCGTGTGCTAGTTGCACCAGGGAGTGGTGTACGGGCTTACCCTGAGGACGGTTAGACTGGTTTCCGTCGGGCCCCTCGTCGTAGCCAGAGTCCGGCTGCGGGGGAAAACCAGTCAGAGGGCCAGACCTAGGACGCGTGCACTACAAGAAAAATCGCGGATAGCGACCGACCTAGCGGTCGCTATTCAGTCGTAGATCGGTCGCAAATCTGCATTGCGACCGAACAGAGACTATCTAGCGACCGAACATGTCGGTCGCTATATACTAGTCGCTATATAGCGACCGAAATAATTCGGTCGCAGTATCAGTCGTTACCAGAGACCGATTATAATCGGTCGCCTGATCGGTCGCTAATTAGTCGGTCTCAATTCGGTCGCTATTCGGTCTCTAATTATGTTGTATTTTTAAAAATAAAATTAACCTATCGGATTTATTCGGTCTCAATTCGGTCGCTAGTCGGTCGCCAAGTATAATTATTTAATAAAAGAAATATAACGTATAGTCGCTATTCGGTCGCAATTCAGTGTCCATGCGGTCGCTAATTTTGCATTATTTTTTTTTTAAAAATTTATTTAAACTGATAAATAAATTACCTGATAAATAACAAATTCATAACATAAATATAAAATCAACTACACAGACAACAATATCGACAAATCTCAAATTCATCACATACAAACACCTGATAAATAACAATTTCATAAAACAATAATAAATCAACTACACGGATCACAATCTCCACGAACCTCAAATTACACACAATTAAAATAAAATCACAAATTAATCATACATCCATAATAATAAAATGACAACATACACAACTAAAATAAAATCACAAATCCTCCACATATGTCTCATCCTGGTCGTCGTCTCGTCCAACATCATCCTGGTCGTCGTCTCGTCCAACATCTCGCGACGGATGATCCTGTATATCATTTAAAAAAATTATAATCAAATCCTTAATAAAGAAATCAAGCATTAACAAGACTTAATAAAGAAATCAAGCATTAACAAGAGTATGCCAATAGTTTAAGCCAGCTCATTTTCATATATATAAATACACACACACAATATAAGTTCAAATTTCATCTTGTATTTTAAAAATGAAGTTTGAGCGCCGAGCTCAAACCGGGCATCCGATTTGGATTCCGTCAGTTCTGACAAGTCACTTTCATCTCCCCGGTCGTATTGGAATGATCGGCACGGCCATCCGACCGGTATTTCGAATTTTAGACCCCCGGACCCGTCCTAACAGTTCATTTGAACTAAGTGTATTTTAAAAATGAAGTTTGAGCGCCGAGCTCAAACCGGGCATCCGATTTGGATTCCGTCAGTTCTGACAAGTCACTTTCATCTCCCCGGTCGTATTGGAATGATCGGCACGGCCATCCGACCGGTATTTCGAATTTTAGACCCCCGGACCCGTCCTAACAGTTCATTTGAACTAAGTGTATTTTAAAAATGAAGTTTGAGCGCCGAGCTCAAACCGGGCATCCGATTTGGATTCCGTCAGTTCTGACAAGTCACTTTCATCTCCCCGGTCGTATTGGAATGATCGGCACGGCCATCCGACCGGTATTTCGAATTTTAGACCCCCGGACCCGTCCTAACAGTTCATTTGAACTAAGTGTATTTTAAAAATGAAGTTTGAGCGCCGAGCTCAAACCGGGCATCCGATTTGGATTCCGTCAGTTCTGACAAGTCACTTTCATCTCTCCGGTCGTATTGGAATGATCGGCACGGCCATCCGACCGGTATTTCGAATTTTAGACCCCCGGACCCGTCCTAACAGTTCATTTGAACTAAGTGTATTTTAAAAATGAAGTTTGAGCGCCGAGCTCAAACCGGGCATCCGATTTGGATTCCGTCAGTTCTGACAAGTCACTTTCATCTCCCCGGTCGTATTGGAATGATCGGCACGGCCATCCGACCGGTATTTCGAATTTTAGACCCCCGGACCCGTCCTAACAGTTCATTTGAACTAAGTGTATTTTAAAAATGAAGTTTGAGCGCCGAGCTCAAACCGGGCATCCGATTTGGATTCCGTCAGTTCTGACAAGTCACTTTCATCTCCCCGGTCGTATTGGAATGATCGGCACGGCCATCCGACCGGTATTTCGAATTTTAGACCCCCGGACCCGTCCTAACAGTTCATTTGAACTAAGTGTATTTTAAAAATGAAGTTTGAGCGCCGAGCTCAAACCGGGCATCCGATTTGGATTCCGTCAGTTCTGACAAGTCACTTTCATCTCCCCGGTCGTATTGGAATGATCGGCACGGCCATCCGACCGGTATTTCGAATTTTAGACCCCCGGACCCGTCCTAACAGTTCATTTGAACTAAGTGTATTTTAAAAATGAAGTTTGAGCGCCGAGCTCAAACCGGGCATCCGATTTGGATTCCGTCAGTTCTGACAAGTCACTTTCATCTCCCCGGTCGTATTGGAATGATCGGCACGGCCATCCGACCGGTATTTCGAATTTTAGACCCCCGGACCCGTCCTAACAGTTCATTTGAACTAAGTGTATTTTAAAAATGAAGTTTGAGCGCCGAGCTCAAACCGGGCATCCGATTTGGATTCCGTCAGTTCTGACAAGTCACTTTCATCTCCCCGGTCGTATTGGAATGATCGGCACGGCCATCCGACCGGTATTTCGAATTTTAGACCCCCGGACCCGTCCTAACAGTTCATTTGAACTAAGTGTATTTTAAAAATGAAGTTTGAGCGCCGAGCTCAAACCGGGCATCCGATTTGGATTCCGTCAGTTCTGACAAGTCACTTTCATCTCCCCGGTCGTATTGGAATGATCGGCACGGCCATCCGACCGGTATTTCGAATTTTAGACCCCCGGACCCGTCCTAACAGTTCATTTGAACTAAGTGTATTTTAAAAATGAAGTTTGAGCGCCGAGCTCAAACCGGGCATCCGATTTGGATTCCGTCAGTTCTGACAAGTCACTTTCATCTCCCCGGTCGTATTGGAATGATCGGCACGGCCATCCGACCGGTATTTCAGATTTTAGAACCAAATGCCCCGTCCTAACAGTTCATTTGAACTAAGTGTATTTTAAAAATGAAGTTTGAGCGCCGAGCTCAAACCGGGCATCCGATTTGGATTCCGTCAGTTCTGACAAGTCACTTTCATCTCCCCGGTCGTATTGGAATGACCGGCACGGCCATCCGACCGGTATTTCAGATTTTAGACCCCCGGACCCGTCCTAACAGTTCATTTGAAATAAGTGTATTTTAAAAATGAAGTTTGAGCGCCGAGCTCAAACCGGGCATCCGATTTGGATTCCGTCAGTTCTGACAAGTCACTTTCATCTCCCCGGTCGTATTGGAATGACCGGCACGGCCATCCGACCGGTATTTCAGATTTTAGAACCAAATGCATAAGTTGCTGCTTCTCGCTGCCTCCATTCAGGTTTGTTAATGTTTTCTTCTATGAATGGCATAACAAGAGGCACAATGTCATCTCCCACGGTCCGTGCAACCAAACCCAAGCATGTTCCTCCAGCCATTGCAAGATTCCAAACTCCTTCATCCTGATCTTGGTCGTCTACTTGCTTAAGGAGTGTCTCCAACAGCATAGGGACAAGCGCAGGTAGTGCCTGCTTGATAAAATAAAAGCAAGGGGTGTCAGAATCAGCAGAAAAATCGCCTCCGAGCTCCTCGAAAACTACTAGAAGGTTTCTGGTTGGCTGTAACCAGGATCGCGGCACGTGATACCTGGGAAAGCATAACACGTTACAACTAGTGCAAATTGTAAACTTGCTGCATGGAAACCTCGAAATTGATTTGGATGGTAAGCACCATTTTGAATGACGAAGGACAGGGATGTGCATTAGGTAGTCCCACACAAAAGAGGGAAGAATCTTCAGAGGATCATCCATTAAGAAAAAGGAACATAAAAGTGCTAAAGAAATTAAGTTCAACACAAAAAAGCAATACAATTTAGTTAATGCTCCCTTACCACCGCTGTGTAGGCTGACCACAACCAGTCTGACACTTTGGAGGCCGATATGTTCCGGCATAAGTACACCCGTTACAATTGCCATTTGGTGCATATGCGTTCCAATATCTTCCTATGCTTTGTCCATTTATCCATATTTGGCCCTTTCCCATGCTACCCATGTCCAGGGCCAATGGCTCGTCTCCTCCAGGTGCATTGAAGGAAGCCTGAAAAAACTTAAGACATAAACTCTAGTTGCCAAAACAGTTGTAATTCAGTAAGAGCGAGTTGATGCCCATATGTTACCTTGTACCATGTTAATGGTTGCTGATGTTGAGCTGCAAATGCCCCTTGCATCCATTCCACTGATGAAGTTCCCTCTAGAGAGTTGATATTCATAGCTTCCCCTTTGAGACCAACCTATGTTAAAAGAAAGAAAGAAAAAAAACGCAATGAGCTCATACGACTTCCAATTTATGAATGCATAACTGTTCAAAGAAAAATAAAAAGGACCTGATAGGACCAGTTCTGCCATGTTAAGTCTCTTCTTCCTTCACTCAGACCATGAAGAACGACTGGACCTAGAACTCCAGTATTCCAATTCTCATAGTGTGTTCCAACATTCTTCATTAAAAAAGGGGAAAGACAGATTAATGTAAGTTTCTTCCCCAGTGTGTAAGTTTCCTTAAAGTCTAGCTTCTGAGTAAAACAACAAACATAGGTAGGAGTTACTGACTGGCAGTCCAACAGCCACGCTCAGCAGAGCGATTCTATTTGATCCAGCACGCAGCTTCACATTACCATTATAGGTAATCCTCCTATTCTCCCTGTTCCCATAAGTGGATCCTGTTGGAATCACAAAATCAGAACTTGAATGTCCTTGTTTTTATAAAATTTACTTGTAACACTTAATAATTTGGCCAGAATGGGAAATTAGTAAATCCACCTGAGAGTTCCCCATTGACGAAAACATGCAAAGCATGGCCAGCGGACTGCACGCTGATATTTGGAAGTTGGCCTCCATTGAGAAAAGCTTCTGATGCACTAATGTCGACGCTGGAATCAAAGAATTTTAAATAGGAGGTCACCGAAAAATCCTTGCCAAGGTGAATATGGCTGGTGTATCCAAATCAAGACTAGGCAGTGCAGAGATCCGTAGCATTCTGACATTAGAGCATTCGGTACTTTCATCATCCAGGAAGCATAAATCATGTTAAAGAGTGATGAAATGCAAAGGCGACAAGTGGAGGAAAAAGGAATATAGAAACTAAGGTTACGAATTCTCCAAATATACCCATTTTAGCAGGATATTTATGCTGGTCCTGATGCTCACCTGGTAATGTACCACAAATAGTCTGTCATATCCCTTGTCACATTTATCTGCTCTAATAGTCCAACTGTGGTGAATAAAGAATTATCTCCCATGGAAATGATCTCCTCATCGTACCTTTCCCATGACAGTGATAATTCATTAGTTGCCATCATTTGCATTTGTGACGTTTGAACTCCGACCTATATGGTGAAAGGAGAGTTAGCTTAAGCAATATACAAAAAAATATATAACTATTTGGTAAAATGTTTAGGAACAGCAAAGCATGCTGAACATAGCTTCGCCATGCACATATGATCTAAACTAGACACAGGAATTGATAGTGCTGTTTATTCTATTTACACTATGGGGTACACATGAAGCCACCAAGAAATCCAAAATGGGGACGTAAAGAAAATTTTATGCAGATGATTTACAAGACACGATTAATAATGAGAAAAAACATTCTTCTCCAGTGGTTTGTATCACATACCTTTGCAGTATTAAATACTACATTTCTGCAGTCAGGAAGGATGCTGCTTGACCAGGGTGGCAAGGTGTAATGCATGTTGTTAAACATAACTCTCACGATGGAATTAGGATCATAGTTAGAGAGGAAAGCAGCACAGTCTCCAGTTTGCGAAGAGAAAACATGAGCCTGCCAACAACATATCATAAGAATTTAAAAATTGATGAGTATATTTCCAGGCATTCAGAGTGCTGCATCAATAATCGGAAAAGAAGGCTCATAACCTGTTGATAGCTCCCTAGAGATGTAACAGTTGGATTCGCAGAAACCAAAGCTTTTTCACACAATTTAATGGCCCTATGCAGCTCTTTCAGATGTCCATACTTTGGTTCCCTGATGAGGCCTGCAAATTTGCCACAAGTAGCAGTAATAGGAAAATGTTAGTGAGCAAAAAATGAAGTTTTATGAAACAGGAGTATTTTGGGACATACAACTATGAGTAATAGAAACTTTCAAGGGTTATACAAACTTAACCAGCTTCACAAACTTTGGTTTTTCACTGACAAAAATACCGTGCCAATTGGCTGTTACCAGATAACAAAAAATGAAAATGAAATTGAAATGTTTCACTCGGTAATACAAAATATCTAGAGCAAAATTTTCAGCCAAGGTTTCAGGTTCTTCATCTAGGACAAAAAAGATTAGTCATACATCTCACCATATTCGTCAATTGGAGCATCATAATCATAGCTTGTTGTGATAAACGGGCCTCCAGCTGTGCGTCCAAAATTAGTTCCACCATGGTACTGTTTGTTCATGCAGAAGAGAAAAAAGTACATTAGCTTCAGCAAGACAGCAAAACAATTTGAAAGTCCAGTTGCTCAAAAAGAATGGAATGCCAAGAATTAAAGACATGCTCCAACCATGTAATAATTGATGAATGCACCCCCATTCTGTATGAATCGAGCCACGGCAAATGCCAAATCTTCAACTGGTCGCTTGTGAATTGTGCCTCCAAACTCTGTGAACCTTCACAGAGAGGATAAAGGTAGAAGAGGTTATGAGCTACGAATTCCCACCTCTACCACCAACACCCACACACACCAAAAGAAGCTTCAAGGAATAACAAATCCATTAAGAGCTAGGAACTTACCAGCCACTCCAGGCTTCAGTCCACATCTTAGGTTTGTAAGGTCTGTTGGGATTGAAATTGTCACAGTAGAAGCCATTGCAGGTGTTTATCTGTTCCATAAATTTTAGAAAAAAAAGGAAAAAATGTGCTCAGAACTTCTGTGGCATAAATTAAAGCCTACGGGAGAGAACACAAGCATCATGAATGAACAATAAGAATGACCATCAACCAGCTTTTCCTTAGCCTTAGTCCAAAACAAAGAAGCCATCAACATGAGCTGGTCAATGTGAATTAAGCTGAGCGAGGGGTCCAACCGCCTTGCTTCCTCCAGAGCAGAACCAGAGCAGAAATATAGTCATCTTCTTCCTTCTCAAGACATGCTTGTTTCCTTTATCTCTTATTATTTCATGGCATCTCATGATTTGACATATATATCTTTTTCACAGTAAAAATCACACCTCAAATTAAATAGTGAGTGTGAAAGTCGTTAACTTCTATATCTTTGTGGAAGTAGTTGTAAGTGCACACCCTAAGTCCTTTCATCAGTCAATAGATCTCGCACAAAAATAAAAATAATGGGCTGCAAGCTCTATCTATTATGGGACCAAAAAAATATGTACTAATCTTTGACCGGTGATTAGTCATGAGATATATCAAATATAAAAAGATATTTTCTATAGATTTGCCCATGGAATGAGTTGAGTAATAAATGCATTTGAAATTTAAATATTTCTAAATAAAACATCATATTATATTTACTGATATTAGGCGTCAAAAAGATTTTCAATATATCAGTTGAATATGCCATCTAAAACATATAAGACGAACTATATCAATTGATATAACTTTGTGATTGTCTAGTAAGATAAAGTCGGTTGAAGGTGCGAGTCGACTATTGATACAATCATTTTAGAATGATAGTTGAAATAGTACCCAAAGAGTAGACAATTATAAGATAGTTAGGTGATGTAGTCAGTTGAAGTGAAAAATAGTATCAAGAACTAAGAGTCGAAAGAAATCAGAGGGCCGGGGGAGGCGGAGTGGGACGGGAAGGGGAGGGGGATCAGAGGGGTCAGGCCGGAGGGGGAGGGGCATGGGGATGGGAAGGAGATCTGAGGGGGACGGGGGCGCAGGCCGCAGGGGGGAGGGGAGGGGAGCAAGCCGGCGACGGGGCCGCAGGGGGGAGGGGAGTAGGCCGGCGGGGGAGGGGAGCAGGCCGGTGACGGAGGGGGAAGGGAGAGAGAGAGAGAGAGAGAGAGAGAGAGAGAGAGAGAGAGAGAGGTACCTGCGGAGGGCGACGACGGCAGGGCGAGCGGCGACGGCGACTCGACGCGAGCGGCGCGGCGACGGGCTCCGGCGGAGGGGGGCTCGGGCGGGAGGCAGCACGGGGAGGGGGGCTCCGGCGGAGGAGGGGGGCTCGGGCGGGAGGGCTCGGGCGGAGGGGGGGCTCCGGCGGAGGGGGCTCGGGCGGGAGCGGGGAGGGGGGCTAGGGCGGAGAGGGGGCCGCAGGGGAAGGGGGCTCGGGAGGGGGGGCTCGGGCGGGAGGGGGGGGGCTCGGGCGGGAGGGCTCGGGCGGGCGGGGGTCGTAGTAGGAAGTATAACGGCATCAGCGACCGACTGGAGACCGAAGTTAATTCGGTCGCAATAATAGCGACCTATTAGCGACCGATATACATTCGGTCGCTGAAACGGTCTCGGTTATGCGACCGATTATTTCGGTCTCCGAATTGGTCTCTATTTGGGACCGACTAGCGACCGATTAAATCGGTCGCTAATTCGGTCGCTATAGCCACTTTTTCTTGTAGTGGTGGTCTGTGTGTGCACACGTGGTTGGGGACTGTGGACGCACGTCGACGGGCGTGACCCCAGCTAGTCACTTGTTTGTGTTTACTTGTACGGTGTTCGCGCCTCGGGTAGGACCTACCACGTCAGGCGGGTCACCTGCGGTGCGGTGTAAGACGTCAGGGGACGCTACCGGCTGTGCTTCTAGTGGGTGGTACTCCTGTCGAGTACGGAGTGACAGACTATCAGTTTTCGTGGCCTTGACCTTCGGGTTTTCGGTCGTGTCGACCGTTAAGTCCTTCGGCTGTTTTGCCGTGGCGCGTGTGTTGGTCTTCGCGTCGTGAGTCTAGTGCTAGTGGCTTTACCGAGGTTCCGTCTTGTGGTGCGGTACCCGCGATCGGATGGTCGGGGTTGCACCTTGGACAGCGTGTCCAGGTTGGCTGTGTCCGGGGGACAGGCCTCTGCGGCATGGTTGCCGTGTGTTGTTACTTCGGTAGGCGGTACTAGCGTGGTTTGGTGGCTTCGACGGTGTGATCGAGGTGCCTTCCGGTACAGTAGGAGTAGCTGTAGTGCCGAGTTTTGACCGGCCACCGGTTTGCTGTTCCTGCTGTAGTTGTAGCTCTCCTTTCCGCTACCGCCGTTGTTTCCGGTTGGGGTTCCGCGGGATCCCTGCTGAGTCTCTGTTTTGGAGACTCATTCCCTGCTTTTCAGGTGTTGCGGTTCTTCCTCGTGGTTCGAGGACGCGGAGCGGAGGTTCTCAGTTGCCAGCTTGCCGGGCCGAGTGTTCACTTGGCATGTGGTACATTTTTACTGCTTTAGACTGTACTTTTTGTTGGGCTGGAATCTGTTGTAGCTGTTGTTGTTCTTTCTTTCAGCTCGTTATTGTGGGTTGCCCTACTTTATTTCCTATTTCTTTGTGCCTCCACACTCCTTTTAGCCCTTCCGAGCCCTCCCGACTCGTGGGTGGCGATGCGAGTCTCGGGTTATCGGGCCTTCCCGGTAATCGGATTCTCGGGTCGTCACAGCTGGTATCAGAGCGAGGTTTGTGGGCGTGCATAGGAATTCGAAATATTGCAGTGATCAGAGTCCATAAGGTCCAGTACAGTCGGCAGCTGGCATAGGGTTTTGTGCTTGTTTTTTTCCGCTTTGTTTCTCGCTTGAGAGCTTGAGTGCGCTGTGTGGCGCTGTGAAGGTGGTTGCTGTCCGCGGCTTTCGTGCCAGCATGGGGTCTAAGGATCAAGGTCGAGAGCCTTCTCCCTCATCGGTGGTGGCCCTGGTTGTGCTGCGTTGGGCAGAGGTTGCTGGCAGGCGTGAGCTCGCGGTGCTGCGTTCGAGGAACCTGCAGCGTGGTCAGGTGGCTGGTGCGGACTGTTCTTGGTTAAGTGGCCTTGAGCGTGCTCTGAGGGAGCTGCTGTCGGTTTTTGGTCACTCCAGCTTGAGGTTTGTCCAGCCCCTGAGGCGTTTTGATCGAGAAGTGTGCTCCGGTGAGCGGAATGTCTTCTCGGTGAGCTGCTGTTTCGTCGAGCCTGATGTCCTTGTCGTGCTCTGTGGCGTCAGAAATGACGTGTCGGTCCCGATTGTTTTATGGATTTCGAGGCAGGATTGGGCTGTGGTGTCCCAGTAAGTTTTTGCTCCTGCGTTCCTGTCAGTGGATGGGTTGTGTTCACCCTGGGGTTGGCTTGAGATGTGAAGGCTCCACGGTGAGTTCGGGACTCGAGGATGAGCGTTGGCGGTTGCCGGTTATGGCTCGTGTTGCGGCTCTTGGGTGCCGTGTTGCAGTTCGAGGAATTGCAGCGGTGATGCATCGAGAGATGCTGTGATTGTGGTCCGACGTGACACTCGTCGAGTGTGTCGGAGGCGCTGACATGATGGAAGCGATGGCTTTTCCTTGGTGTTGGATGGTGCTGTTTCCAGCATGTGCGAGGCTTGAGGTCAGGTCGAGCGTGGAGTTCTTCCGTTGGTCGGGAGTGCGCTGGTTTCTCCATTGGTTGGAGAGATTGTGTTGGGCTAAGGTTCGCCGTCTTGCATTGCGTGTTCGGATTGGTTAGCCTTGTGTGCCATGAAGTCCGTGCGAGACGTGCTCCTTATCTTGGCAAGGCGGTTGCCTGTGAGAAGTTGTGCCCGTTCCCTTGTCGTGTAAGGGTGCTGGCGCTGTTCCGAAAGGACGAGCGCTGGTTGGGCGGCGTTTGCTTTCTCGGCTGTGTGCGCGGATCTGAGTACGCAGCGGAAGCGTGGTGGGCTTGTGACCCACTAGTTCAGGATCGTAGCGTTGGTTGCTACGGGTGGATTCCTGAGTTCGCGTTCAGCATCGGAGGATGGGTTCCTCGGTGTGAAACGTGTTGTTGCCGTGCCGTTGCTCGTGGTATTATGGTTGTTGGCACTGGCATGATGGAGTGTTGGGGAAAAGTGCTGACTAGTGCGCCGCATGAGTACCCTGTTCCTGTGAAGGAAGCCGAGTCAGGCGTCGATGTTGGACCTGGATGAGGTTGTTGAGGATGTCGCCTGACGGAGGTCGAGGACGTGTTGGTCAGAGTCGGTGGCTTGGCGCCCGACTTGTGTTCCCAATCGTATCCTCGGATGAGATCGTCTTTTGAGGAAGTCGTCTCTGGCAGGCCGTGGGCTCCTGTTGGTTCTACGGTCTTGTCGGATTGTGACGGTGAGATGTTTCTTGCTTAGGGACCCGTGAGCACTGTCCAGGTGGTGTCCCGTGGCTCTGTGGTAAGGGCGTAATCGGCTTTGGCAGGTGTCCACTTGGATTGATCGAAGGATTTGACGAGACCAGATGGATGAGTGACGCCTGTGGGCGGAGGCCTTTTGTGAGGTGGGCGTCGAAGGATGGTCCTTGATAGGACGTTGGTGTCGCAAAGGTTATCCCTGTTTTGATGACTAGCATGGGGTGGTTCCCTATAAGTCTGAGTCCCGTGAGGTGATGACTGAAGACGCCAGGTTCTGTCATTTGGATTCGTCGTGCTCCCCGAGAGGGTCGAGCTGAGCGAGCGGTTAGTGACCAGTGGATGGTCTTTTCAGAGACAGAAGATGTTGGTTGTTGGGGCTCGAGCGTGGCGAGAGCCGTGTGCCAGCGAGACCTTTGGTGGTCGTTTCTGTGATGTGCCTTTCCGGATGGGATCTGGGCTTTGTCGAAGTTTGTCTTCTGACAAGAGTTGGCACAGTGTTATGTCCGGTTTTCGGCCTGCCATGTGTGAGGTGTTCCTTGGTGTTGAGCCGATGTTCTGGTTGCGGTCTGCTGAGATGACTGCTTGAGCTGGTGGAGGCTCTGTTTTGGTTGCTCCCTTGAGGAGGGTATGCGATCTGTCAGCTAGTTGCGAAGCTGTTGTGCAATTTGTCTGCCGACCATAGGTTGGATCGGTAGCTGTTGCTCGTGTCGAGGGTTGTGTTTCTTCGGTGAGCGAGATCGTGGCTGCGACGCCATGGTGGATTCTCGCGTTGACTGAGGTGATGCCGGACTGTGTCCTTTGGTATATGCCTGCTCTGCTGGCCAGTGTGCTCGGCGCGAGGAGCGAGGTGTTGTGTGTGATTGTGAGTCTGGCTGTGTTTCTCAGGATTCGTGTTTTCGTGAGAATCGAGATTTTCTGTGCTAGGGCTCTGACAGCGTGTCAGTTGGTTCAGTGTTCTTCCCCTGGGACTCCGTGCTAGGTCCTGAATTTCGAGGACGAAATTCTTTTAAGGGGGGAGGGCTGTAATGCCCCGGATTTTTTTTCGGATCATTTTAGCGGGTCTCGGAGTGTATTTTGTGCTTTACACGTGTTTTTCCCTGATGTGCCTTCAGAACTCTTTGCAGGGCAAACCGTGGCGTTCTACGACTCCGGGACAGTACCACTACGTTGTGTTCCTTCCGAGGATCGCGGAGGTAATTTTCCGTAATTTTCTAAATTTATCAAATTTTCGGGTTTTTCCTATATATACTAACCCTTTTCTCTCTCCCCCTCTCATTCTCTCTTTCTCACTCTCTCTCTTCTCTCACACCCTCTTTCTCCCCTCTCTTCTCCGGCGGCCGACGGAGCGAGGCGGGGGCGAGGCGGAGGCGGCGCGGGTGAGGACGCGGGCGAGGATGGGCGAGGATCGAGGCGGTGGAGGCGCGTGGGAGCTCGTGGCGCGGTCGCGAGCCGGCGAGGGTTTCACGG
Source organism: Amorphophallus konjac (assembly GCA_022559845.1). Classification (NCBI taxonomy): domain Eukaryota; kingdom Viridiplantae; phylum Streptophyta; class Magnoliopsida; order Alismatales; family Araceae; genus Amorphophallus; species Amorphophallus konjac. The sequence continues at coordinate 69,756,590 of CM040118.1, read as the reverse complement.
CGTTTCTTCGCGGATCGGTGAGCTCGGGGCGCGAAATCTTCGGTGGAGGTAGGGTGATGGTTCCCCAGCTCGTGCACTTCCTTTCCCGCGAGTTTCGTAGGCCGTGGTGAGCCGAGCGGGTGGAATCGGGGTTTTTGGGCAAAACCCATGTTTTAGGGCTTGTGGGCCGATCTCCCGTTTCATTGCGTTTTTGGCCGATCCGAGGCCGTAGATGCATGCTAGGGGCTTCTGGGGAGCTTCCCCCTTGTTTTCCCCCTCTCTTGTGGAGGTATGGGGGCGTGGGACGAGTTTTGGGTCGTTTCCCGCCGTAGCGTTCTCGGAAGGAAGTGACGGTCCTTCCAGTGGCCGTCACTTGGTGTAACGCGCCTAGGCAGGGCCGTTACATTCCCCTTCTGTTGGCCTTTGGTGGTCTGTGGGTGTGACGGTCCCACGATAGACTGCCAGGTGCTGTGACGCACCAGGGCTAGACCGTTAGAGTCTCTTCCGTTAGTTTTCGGGTCAGGCGTGTGACGCACCAGGGCTGGCGCGTCACAGCCTTGTGACGCCCCAAGGTGGGTGCGTCACCTTCCCTGTTGCCCAGCTGAGGGCTGGGGGTGTGACGGTGCCCTCTGGACCGTTAGTTTATCCGTTGGGGAGGGCAGCGTGTGTGACGCGCCGGGCCAGACGCGTTACATCCGTGTAACGCATTGGGGCAAGCGCGTTACATCCTGCTTTCACGCTGAGAGCGTGAGGCGTGTAACGCACCAGGGCAAGCGCGTTACATTCGTGTAACGCACTGGGCCAGGCGCGTTACATCCTGTGTTTCTTTGGGGCCGTGTGACGGCTTGTGTTAGGCCGCCAGGTGGATGTGACGGTCTCGCCTAGACCGTTACAGCCCTGTGACGGTCTAGGGCTAGACCGTCAGGCTTTGTGTTGTTCCGAGGCGAGTCTTTGTGTTCTCCGTCTTGCTCCGCAAGGTGTGGATCCCCGGTCGACCCGGTTGGGACCCAGTGGTCGACCTGCGGTCTTGTGAGTGTCCCTGACACCCGTGGGTTTCTGTGTCCGTGTTTTGAGGGTGTCTGGAGGACCGTGTTATCTCGTTTAGCGTGCCCGTAGGGTTGAGAGTCCCGGTGACTTCTCGCGTGCTGGGCCTTCGTGTTACGCTCGATCGAGTCACCGTGTATTGGTGTGTGAGCGGTGGGGTCTCCCCCGCATGTCGTGGGTTTCTTTGGAAGGCGATTCCCATGTGGGCCATGTGTTGGCCTTGGACTGCGAGTCCAGTTATCCGGCCTGGGGCTGGAGGTTTCCCGCTTGCTTCAAGATGGGAAATCGTCGGGGCGACTTGTGTGCTGCCTTGGGAATCGTGCTTCTGCGTTTTCCGTGTGGCCCGTGTGAGTGGCCTTAGTCCTTTGCGTTCCCTCTCCGAGGGAGTGGTCTTGGCGACTCGTGTGTTGTCTCGGTACTCGTGCTACCGTGGTTTCAGACCTAGAGATTGGAATAGATTGACGGCCTTGTGCTGTTGCGTACAACGGTCTTGACCCCGAGTCCTGCGACTCAAGGACCGTTGGGTTTAGTGCGTCTAGAGGACTGTCCAGAGTCTAGTGACTTAGCCTCACTTGGGTTTTCTCGACTCTCGCGCAGGCTGTGTGCGTGACCGTGGACTGTATGTCATGTTTCTTCTCCGACTGTGGTCACCGTGTGACGGGGCCGGTACGTGGGCTGGTCCCCGCACGTCGTCGGATTCGGACGTTGTGTTCCGTTGAGAGTCTACTCCTTCAGTGACCCTCCACTAGTCGTAGCCTACTAGTACGCGTGTGCTAGTTGCACCAGGGAGTGGTGTACGGGCTTACCCTGAGGACGGTTAGACTGGTTTCCGTCGGGCCCCTCGTCGTAGCCAGAGTCCGGCTGCGGGGGAAAACCAGTCAGAGGGCCAGACCTAGGACGCGTGGTCTATGTGTGCACACGTGGTTGGGGACTGTGGACGCACGTCGACGGGCGTGACCCCAGCTAGTCACTTGTTTGTGTTTACTTGTATGGTGTTCGCGCCTCGGATAGGACCTACCACGTCAGGCGGGTCACCTGCGGTGCGGTGTAAGACGTCAGGGGACGCTACCGGCTGTGCTTCTAGTGGGTGGTATTCCTGTCGAGTACGGAGTGACAGACTATCAGTTTTCGTGGCCTTGACCTTCGGGTTTTCGGTCGTGTCGACCGTTAAGTCCTTCGGCTGTTTTGCCGTGGCGCGTGTGTTGGTCTTCGCGTCGTGAGTCTAGTGCTAGTGGCTTTACCGAGGTTCCGTCTTGTGGTGCGGTACCCGCGATCGGATGGTCGGGGTTGCACCTTGGACAGCGTGTCCAGGTTGGCTGTGTCCGGGGGACAGACCTCTGCGGCATGGTTGCCGTGTGTTGTTACTTCGGTAGGCGGTACTAGCGTGGTTTGGTGGCTTCGACGGTGTGATCGAGGTGCCTTCCGGTACAGTAGGAGTAGCTGTAGTGCCGAGTTTTGACCGGCCACCGGTTTACTGTTCCTGCTGTAGTTGTAGCTCTCCTTTCCGCTACCGCCGTTGTTTCCGGTTGGGGTTCCGCGGGATCCCTGCTGAGTCTCTGTTTTGGAGACTCATTCCCTGCTTTTCAGGTGTTGCGGTTCTTCCTCGTGGTTCGAGGACGCGGAGCGGAGGTTCTCAGTTGCCAGCTTGCCGGGCCGAGTGTTCACTTGGCATGTGGTACGCTTTTACTGCTTTAGACTGTACTTTTTGTTGGACTGGACTCTGTTGTAGCTGTTGTTGTTCTTTCTTTCAGCTCGTTATTGTGGGTTGCCCTACTTTATTTCCTATTTCTTTGTGCCTCCACACTCCTTTTAGCCCTTCCGAGCCCTCCCGGCTCGTGGGTGGCGATGCGAGTCTCGGGTTATCGGGCCTTCCCGGTAATCAGATTCTCGGGTCGTCACAGGAGGGGGGTCTCCCTCTCCGACATTGGCACCCTATTAGAGAGAGGGGAGAGAGAGAAAGAGACATAGAGGGGGAGAGCAAGAGAGAGAGAGAGTGCGAGTGAGAGATGGGGACCACGCCTCTAACATATTCCAAGTGCCTCTTCAGCTGTGTGGCCTCTCACATGAGCTCCTTCGATGAGGATGCCGTCACTGTGGGGATACTAGGCATGAACCACGAGTCCCTCTCATTTGTCTCCTAGATGGGCGTTGGTAGGTTCTCCTACTGCATCTTCGACTGAGATGCCACCAGCATGCTTCTCCTCAGTGGTGACTCCACCGCCCTCCCCTTCCCCGTCCCCTTGAACTATACCCTCCTGATCCAAATCTCCTTGACGCTCCCCTACTTTGACTAGGTTACCTTCTCGGTCCAGCTCGAAGACATCTGCCTCAACTGCACCATCCTCCCCACCCCTAAGTCGGTGCTTGTCCACGACCACACCGAGGTGGGGTAGACCATGGTCGACTTTGGTAGCCAGTTCACCTCCTCAATCCAATCTACAAGGTGCTCAAGAATGAGTTCCTGCAACAAATGTGGGGCTCACTGGCAGAACTCGGCGAGCCCAAGTTCGCCTTCTAAAGGGCATTTGACACATGCTTTCGGGTACCCAGAGGGGGGGTGTGGCGGGGCGCTGCCGATGGTGGCGCTGATGTTCTAGGGTGCCTCATTGGGGGTCACATAGAGAGAAAGAGAGAGTGTGTGTGTGAGAGAGAGTGGGGGAGAGTGAGAGAGAGACAATGCAAGAGGTAGTGCGGAGGGCACCCGAGGGGATCTTCCCCTCAAGTGTTGGCAGCCCACTGGGGTTCATAGAGAGAGAAAGGGGGAGAGAAATATAGACAGGGGAGGGAAGTGAGCAAGAGAGAGAGAGAGAGAGAGTGCGAGAGAGAGAGAGAGACGGGGAGACTGGCGACGAGGGGATACGGGGCGACGGAGGTTCGAAGGAGCTCGCAGCGTCCATCCCCAACTGCCGTCGTGTCTCCCTAGAGAAGAGAGAGAGTGCCGAGAGAGAGAGAGAGAGAGAGTGAACAAGAGAGTAAAATCATAAATATACAAATTAATTGGGTAGGAGAAAGAATATTATCTGAAATAGTTTTTTTTAGATGGTTGACAATTCGAAGAGTTTTTTGGCAAGGATTCGAAGATTTTAGGGAATTTTAGTTAAATAGATGAATTGTGGGGTTTTTTTACAATTTTGAGATAACTTAGGGGTTTAAAACAAAACCCTTTTTAAAAATATAATCCCACCTTTCTCTCTCTCTCCTCTCACCCTAACCTTACTAGGTGGGGATGATGGCGCTATTAGACGGGGTCTCCCCTTCGGTGCCCTCCTCTCTCTCTCTGGATGGGTTTTATTCAAAAGATTTTTTGGTTATTTTATCACACCGATTTAGTCTTAATCGTAGTTAGGTTAAACACTGTAGATGTCCCCTTACGGAGATTGACGGTAGGGGCTTTTCTATGTAATGTAGAAGATTCAAAATATATAGATGGATTAGGAGGACTTAATTTTCCCTAATTTTGAAAGAATATGACCTCTGAGTACTAAACGATCCTACAAAGTTTTATAGGTGCATGGCTCGATGATGATACATACTAAACCTTAAAATTATAGGGACTTGTGGTTTATTTCAATAATTCTTTTATTTAGATTAGTAAAGATGTGTGTAGCGGCGAAAAACTGGTTCCTAGATCTCATATCACACTTTTAAATTTATTTATCGGGGAAGATCGTCTAGCACCTGTGGAAGCCTGCAAACACCACAGAGAAAGGGCGTTAGAAGGAGCTCAGCGCCTTACCCCTGGGGATAACCCTCCGATGCTTAAGTCAGCACTTGGGAAGATGATGAGTAAGGGAAGATGAAAGAGAGAGAGAGAGAGAGGGAGTTGGAGAATGGCGACGTAGGCCTGGCGTGGCGGACAGCCTTCCGGGAGGGTGCTCGCCGTGACCGGCGGGCGCTCAGAGAGTGCTCGCTGGGCGGTAAGGGTCCTCGGAAGAGGGTCGATGCTATATAATGATTTCTCTCGTAGTAGGAAGTCGATTCCCTTCACCTTCGAAAACTCTACAGCTAGGCCTCTCCCCTCTCTGTCCTGGTGTGTCTCATTTATAGGGGTTGTCCTTGTAGCGAGGGCCTGTCCCTTGATAGGGAAGAGCGTAAGTCATGGAGTAACGCCTCCCCACGATCATGAGGAGTTTCCCGTTGAGGGTATGTTCCTCCGGAGTCGGGAGATTCTCTAGCGGATCTTCTGCGCGCGCTTGGGAGGCGTGCTCGCCCTTAATGGGGTAGAAGCTGACATCGTGGGAGATAACGTTTGGTCGCCGGAGGGTCATTTGGCGGTCGTTGCGCCTGGGTTAAGGCCCTTCGTGCTTCGGCGAATCCGAGATCCGTTTGTTTTGGGCCGCCCGCTATGGGCTGCGACAGTCGGGGCCCTTTGGGCACGCCGTAGACTTTTGGCCGAATCGGGTCTGGGGGAAATGTGCCTCACATAGGTCGAGCCGGTTTCACCCTCCTCAATGTGTATAGTAGACTACTAGTCCAAATGAATCCAAATTGTCTGATATAGCATTCAGTTGAAACTAAAATGAACTGAATATGGACCGTCCATGTTATATTTTTCGTTGACTGAAATAGATTTTTGCATGACCATTTGCAAGAACAATTCTACGGAGTCTAGAAGGGACGCTGACCGAATTGTTCTTGTTTTTAAATATATCGTAGACTTATTTTCATTAAACATATTGTAGCAAAAATTATAAAAATTCTAAACAAATTTAGAACTAGTCTCTGTAAATTGGATGCTGCACGTGGAAAACAAACAACACTAAACATATCGAATCCTTCCTTACAAATTAGTGTATTGATAGAATTTTTAAACTAAAAAGCAATTTGTCGTCAACTTTGTCTAAAACAATTTAACACATTCACAATAATGCAATTTGACATGTTAGTAACGACACTTCGTGACTTCTCCTGCAGAACGTCAGACAAGCCGTGCCGTCTGGTTGGCGTCTTTCTAAGTTACGGAGTATTATTGCTAGTTTATGTTTGTACTATTACTCTTCTTTTTTAGATTGGTACATGCATCATCGTAATCTGATTAAATTGGTCCGTCGAATCTATCTTACCGTGAATCTATTTAAGAATCAATCTGATTAAGATCAGTTTGATCTAATATTAAAGAATTAGATGAATCAGACGAACTGTAGTTAAGTCTTAACCGATTTAACTCGATTCATCTTTTAAAATAAAAAATAAAAATTTAAATATTTATATATGTGTGAATAAAATTATCTTAGTATTATTAATTTATTATTATTTATTATTATTTTTAGATATATTTGAAGTTTAAATATTTAAAAGATTATAAAGGTCAATTGTGAAGAGTAAAGACTAATAAATTATTACAAAATTTTAAGGTTAATTTATTTAATGACGTTATTATTAATTTTTTAATTGTATAGTTACATAATCATGATTAGTAATTATACATATATATTTATTTACTTTGATCATTATGTCTTATTTATTATTATCTTAAATTATAAAATTAAATTCGATCATATATCAATATTATCATCATATGATGATTCAAATTAATTTGATTGAACAGTTAATCCGATTTAAATATAACTAACTTATTAATCGATTTATACGTCGACTTAATTCTGATAACATTGACATGCAGAGTAAAATGCGTACCTAGCTGTCTTTCACAACGGATGTAGACAAGTACGGGATTTACGTCCTTTTCGATCCCTGGAACCAATGGACAACGGGGCATTTGGAAGAAGCCTTAGAACGCCAAGTTTCAATCACCGCCCTGTCACGGCCACTTCCCCAATGCAGCGTGTCGAACCCTACTTCCCCCCCTTGCAGTAGTCTCCAGGCTCCAGCTGCCACAGCCCGTGACTGCGCCAAACACCATGACCATGCATGGATAATGGTTTCTAGTCTTGGAGTGCGCACAGCGGGCTGTGCGCTCTGCTGCCCGGCTTTGCCCTTTTCTCATTTGTAGTCCCATCGTCGTCTTCTTCCTCTGATCTGATCTCATCCTCTCTCTCTCTCTCTCTCTCTCTCTCTCTCTCTTTCTTCCAGCGCGCGCACTACAGTGCTTCAACATGGCCAGTGTATTTGAGCACCCGCATCTGCATGCAGCGACCGCATCCACCTCCTGATCAGCCAGCCAGCAGGCATGGCACCACCAGCTATTCCTCCGCTCCTCCTCCTCCTCCGCCATTTCCGCCAGATCCCTTTGCTTCTTCTCCTCCTCCTGCTCTCTCCTCTCAACGCTGCTGCCAGATCCCCTCCCCGCTGCTTGGACTCCGAGCGGACGGCCCTGCTGCTGTTGAAGGCCGGCCTACGGGACCCCGAGGGCCGCCTTTCCTCGTGGCGTGGAGACGATTGCTGCCGGTGGAGGGGCGTCGCCTGCGACAACCGCACCGGCGCCGTCGTCAAGCTCGACCTCCACAACCCGTACCCCTTCGACCCCCCAAAATTCCCCGAGGGGTTCGGCAACCTGAGCGGGAGGGTCCACCCCTCGCTTCTCCAGCTGCGCTGGCTCGCGTTCCTCGACCTGAAGGGCAACTGGTTCGACGGCGGCGCCATCCCTGCATGGCTCGGCTCTCTGAGACAGCTCAAGCACCTCGACCTCTCCGCCGCTGGGTTCACCGGCGCCGTCCCTCCCCAGCTGGGCAACCTCTCAAACCTCCAGTACCTTGACGTTTCTTCCTCCTGGCGTTCACCGCCTGGCCTGTACCTCGAGAGCTCCCATTGGCTCTCTGGCCTCTCTTCTTTGAGATTCCTCGCCATGGACGCGGTCGACCTCTCCCGGGTGGACTCGGCCGAGTTGATCCACCTGCTCAACACCGAGCTGCTCTCCCTGGCCGAGCTCCACCTCGCCTACTGCGGCCTCTCCGGGATCCCCCACTCGCTCACGTCCGTCAACTTCGACTCCCTCGCCGTCGTCGACCTGTCCGGGAACACCTTCAGTTCCGGCACCATACCCACTTGGCTCCTCGACATCCCGAGCCTGGTGAGCCTTCGCATGATAAACTGTAGTCTACACGGGACCATCCCTCGTGGTTTGTTCGAGCTCCCTAACATGGAAAAGTTGATGCTGGAGTCGAACGGCCTCAGCGGCAGGGTGCCGAGCTCCATTGGTAAGCTCTGCAAACTGAAGTACCTATACTTGTTCTCCAACAACCTCACCGGCCAGTTGCCCCAAACCCTCGAGCACTCTGATGCCTGCACCTCGGGGCCGCTGTCCAGCCTCGTGGAGCTGGATCTGAGCAATAACAGAATCTCGGGGAATCTACCCGGCTGGATAGGAGAGCTCAAGAACGTAAGGGACCTGGGTTTGGACTCAAATATGTTGTCCGGTTCTCTTCCTCTTAGTCTGGGGAACCTCTCCCACCTGGTCATTTTCTCCGCCTTCGACAACCAGTTTGCGGGTGCGGTGTCGGAAGCACATTTCACAGGGCTGAAGAAGTTAGAGAACGTCGATATCGGTGGCAATCCGGCGCTCGCACTGAACATAGGCTCCGACTGGACGCCTCCATTCCAATTGGAGAACCTGTTCATGGGTTCTTGCAAGTTGGGTCCCAAGTTCCCCACTTGGATCAAGAACCAGAAGCGGCTCCAGCGGTTGGATCTCTCCAACTCCGAAATCTCGGACACCATACCCACCTGGTTCTGGGGCCTGTCCCCTGAGCTCCAGGAGCTGAGCCTCTCTTCCAACAGCATCCGCGGGGTTGTTCCCGAGACCATTGCTCTGATGAAGGGGCTGACGTACTTGGACCTTTCGAACAATCGCTTCTCGGGAAGCATCCCCTCTAGCTTGTCCTCCATGGCGACGCTCAACTTTCTGAATCTTTCGAGCAACAACTTCTCAGGCGAGATCCCCAACAGCGGCAGACTGAAGGCCTTCAACATATCCTCATTCCGTGACAACGCTCACCTCTGCGGGCCTCCAACAGACGAAGAATGCCCAGGGGATCCCTCACGAAGTGGGAAAGCGGCCGATGAAGAAGACCGTCACTGTCCGTTCGCCACGTCGACCTCCATGATCGGCCATGTCCTTCTGGGCATCTGTGCTATAGGGATTGCCGTGCTGCTTCTGCATGCATGCATCAGAAATTGTTATGGATTGTTTCGAGATGCCGAAGCCAAAGCGACGCCTACTTGTTCTGCTGCAGGTACTGGTCAGCCGAAGAAAGTGCGCAAATAGAAGCTAGATGCCCCCGGTGGAGAAGCTCGTCCCCACTTGTTTATCTCCCACAAGTATATATGTATCTGCAGGTCCTTTAGATCCTGCTAGTCGCCGTCGCCGTATGTAGTACTGCTTCGTCTTCGCGAAATCTAATGGAGCATCCGTTGCTATATTTAAGTACCTGCAGGAGTAAACTTGTTTAGCTGACAATTTATTAATTTTAATATTTATATATCAAAAAAACATTATTACTAAACTAGTAGAATTCAAATTTTGAGAGTCTCGAAACCTCTCCCATTCAATTGTCATCCTTCCCGTTTTCATCTATCAGTTGTACTTTTTATACTTAAAATTATAAAATCACTGAATAATTTTACATATAAGAGGGGAGGGAAACTCGTTGGGACAAAACAAGGCCCAACAAAGAACGACCGACAGTTTAGGGTTGTCATCTACCAAGACTCGTTAAGTGTTGGTCCAAAGTTCAGGCTCATGCCCCACGCACCTTCTAACCACACACGTCACGTGGCACACGATCAGGTGACTAATACAGTCATAATGACAGAAGTTATCTCAGAAAGTGATCGGCGTCAGGTTAACACACACATTCCATCACCTCCTGTAAGATGAGCGGATGGATAACCCACGACCTCACGAGCAGGGCAACTACAACTCCACCAAGTTAGGAGATGAAGAGAATGGGACGAACTCGAGGAGGGCTCTATAAGAAGGACTCTAGCCAAACGACGAAAGAGATATGCTTCTCACATCTCTCACGCTCCACAAAACCTTCACCCTACTTGTCTCCCCATCCTGAAGACACATCTCTACATCTTGAGCCCCCATGCTTGGGCTTTCAACGCCTCCCTTGCTCCACCAAGCCTTCCGAGTACTCTCAATCTCCTACCACTCTCTCACTCGTTGTAACACCACGATTTCAGGAAATCTATTAGTGTATTGGATTAACTATGTTAATAGAATATTAGGGTGGCCCATTTAGTAAATCTGAACCCATTAAGAGAAATTCATAACTTCACGAGAGTACTCTATTATTTATAGCATAACTTTGTGTGTGCATATCCAAAAAATGTGAAATTGAGCTCATTGGAAATATAATTCGATTTTCTAGAACTTTTGTGTTGAGCACTTTTTTGATAATCTACCATTTAGTAAATCAAAAATATCAAATAACGAGATGTAACATTAGACGATGAGTTAGACTGGAGATAGACGCTGAGATAGCCTAAGTTTGAAGATAGTCACTCAGCAGCCTTATAAAGATAAGCACTGCTATGATAGCTGAAGTTTTCAAATAGGCGTTGGAGAGGGGGAAATTCGCGGCCCATTACTTTATGGCCTGAAAGTCTGCTAAGACACGCTCGGCCTAGTGAGCGACAGTCCATTTCAACATGTAAGGCCCACTTACGAGAAGTCTGAGAGTTAAGGGCCCGAGAAGTGCCATTTAGCCCCGGCTCGGACGACTACGTAGAGGACTCCCCCAAGCTCGGGAGGAACCCTAACGCACCACCAACCCGAGTGACCGGAAAGCTACTCAGGGAACCACCTTGGAAGGGCGCTAGGGATCGGAGCAGTGCATTTCAGTCTTGGCCCCCTAAAGGGGATAACCCTTATCCGAAGGTGGATAGACCCACGACAGGGATTCCCTCTTAGCCCAAATAAAGTCAATCTAGGCCTGGCACTTATCCAATATAACCAAAGGTGAATCTCTCGCGAATGTATGGGAGTAGAGAAGGTGGAGGGGCTAAGAGAAGGACAGGAGTCCTATAACGGTATGAGTACATACTTGAGGATGTAACACCCTCTACTCAATGACCTCTCTGTGATCTCCGCAAAACTGAAGACGGATTCGTGACTATTTAATCCCAGGGATCTACCCTCAAAAGAGGTATGTTCTGAAACCAGCCCCTCAATTGGTGAAGAGAGATCCCGCATGTCATGACCCAAGATCCGGATACCGGGTCAAACCCGATATCACTTGGATCCTATGTCGCCACCCACGAGCCGGGAGGCTCGGAAGGGTAAAAGGGATGGTGTTGTTATGCATTGAAATTCTAAACAAAGTAGGAAATAATCTACAGAAATTAATAATTAACTAACAGAAATAAAATTAACATTTTATAGCAATTAAACATTACTACAGAGTCCTGTCCACAAGTACAGTCTAAAAGAAAATAAATGTAACACTACCTCGGGGCATACCCCGGCACTGGCGAGCTGGCTGCTAAAAGACCTCCAACTGAGACGCACCACCTCGAGGAGAACTGCTGCACCTGAAAAAGCAGGGAGTGAGTCTCATCTCATAGGCTCAGTAGGGGTCCCGCGGATCCCTACCACAACGAAAGTGGTAAACAAGGCAGCAACAGAAATAACCACAGTAGAGGAAAGCAATAAAAATAACGACAACAAGAGCAACAATAGTGGAAAATTGACTAAAATAACCTTGGCAACAACAACATCGGTGGCTAATAAAGTTGTAAACGGAAGAATCATGGAGTCTCTACACTACTCCTACCCTCATGAGGGAACCACGATCTCGAGTCGAAACCGCCGAGCTAAGGAAGGTCGCGGTGACACTTTCGAAAGAACCTACGACACCCCTAGCATAGGAAAAGTCCTTACAGAGGGGAGCCACTATGAAAACCACACCGTCGAAACCTCCTATCACGACCATCAGAAGAACCCTCACTACGCCATCATGAAAACTCAGCCTCACAGGTGAAAAAACACGCTAAAGTCACCTGGTCAGATCACACTACCCCTACCCCGGAGAACCACGGCTCACGGTCGGGAACTAAACCCATGGTGAATGGAGTACCCCGTCACTAGCACTGGCTGGATGCGTCCTCTGACGACTTACACCACACCCACTACGCTCACGCCTAACGGCCTCTCTCGGAGAGTGAGGCGAAGTTGCAACAACACAAGGACTAGCTTGGGTCACGCCCGTCGACGTGGGTCCACTGCCCCCAACCCCATGTTCACACACAGACCACGCCCTCAAGGTCTGGTCCTCTAACTAGTTTTTCCCTTAGCTGGACTCAAGCTGCCAAGGCGAGGGGCCCTACGGTAACCAGTCTAAAAATCATCACATCGGGTACAACTCTCGACAATGCGGTCAGAATGAGTCGGCACTCAGTAAGTAATCGCTCTCGGCCTAGCCGGTACATGCACGACACTCAGTGAGCTGAGCCTAGTGGAGTACTACTCAGAAGAAGGTCCAACTCACGCACACCTGGAACCACGAGACGGCACAGCTCGGTACAGGTAAACCCCCTAAGGCCGGTAACGAGAACCAACAGACCCCGGGCTACTTACTCACGTGGGTATGGACCTCGATCAACGGCAACCTTAACGGGGAATAACACTTCCCACTGGCACAATTTCCACGAGGATGACCCATAAAGGACATTCATAGAAATCCCGGATAACTAAGAACCACGCGGACACCTCTTCCGTGAAACCGTACAGCATACGGACACCTTGGGGTAAGAAAGCACAAAGCACAGCATCCCAGGGCTGAATGGGTTGGGCGGCCAAACTCTTGGCCGCCCAGAGGCCTGGGCGGCCACACTAGTGGCCGCCCAGCACCTGGGCTCCCTATGGCCTGGGTGGCCACTCCTTTGGCCACCTAAAGGGCTGGGCGGCCACCACTTGGGCCGCCCAGACCAGTGCCAGATGAGGAGGCGGCTAGGGTCCTGCCCGCCCAGCACCCTGGGCGGCTAGACCCTTGGCCGCCCAGTGACCTAGGCGGCCAGAGTCATGGCCGCCCAGCTCAGGGCGCAGACGGCCACCTATGTGGACGTCTCCTGCTATTTTTCAGAAACGGACCGAGCTCCACCCCGAGCTTAATTCCACCCCCATTCGCCTCGCAGCGAAGGGGAAAATAAGGGGAAATCATCCCCGGGCATTCCTACCACCAGAAAACCAAATTCAAACCACAATCGGGGCCCAAATCGGCTGAAAATCACCGCTCGTCACAAACATGCTCATTTTCCCCAAAATAATCAAAACACCCTCTCTTGGCCTCGCCGGAACACAGAATCGCAAGGGAAAACCCACGTGGCTGCCAGAGATCCGTCCCCTACCTCTTAGAAGCTTTACCGTAAAAAAACACCGCGAAACGCCATTCCCACGCGCGGTCGCCTTCCCATGGCCACGAACTCCTCCGCCTCGCCGCACGCCACGCCCCTCGATTCGTCCTCGCCGCACGCCGCCACTGTCGTGCCACGGCACGCCCCCTCGCCACCTCTGTCGGCCGCCGGAGTGAGAATTGAAGGGAGAGTGAGAGTGAGACGGGAGAGGGACGCAAGAGAGAGGGGGTGAGAGATGAGGGATCAGAGGGGGGAGTGAGGGTGTTAAAAAAGGTTTTATTTTTTTTATTTTATTTATAAAATCCGCATGAACCCCAAAAATGCCCGAAAAATCAATTTAGACTCCGAAAAATTCCAAGAAAATGCCAGGCCGCTCCACGCGCCAGCACAGACTCGAAATAACACATGGAAACACCGAAAATAAGGTCCGAAAACCCAATATAATAGTCCAAAACTCGCTCGGACACAATCCACGGCCCGCGGAAAAGGATTCAAAAAACTTGGGGCGTGACAGACCTCCCCCCTTATAAAAATTTCATCCTTAAATTTGGGACAAGCACAGGAGCACCGCCACTAAGGAGCACCGCCAGACCAACAAAACCAATAGAGCCCTCTCGCTCTACCCCACCAATTCACACCGAACCTCCGATCGGTCGGGACCCACTTAGACTATCGAGTCTAGAAACACCTCAGCTTCCCGAAACTCTCCAAGGCACCACAAACATTCAGCACACTCCACGAGCGGAGGAAACACAGTAGTCGAGACCCGACTCCCCCTCCAAAACTGGGAACTCCACGCCTAGCAGTCCACTCAGGACATCGGCTTCCTCAATCGCTGGACACCGAGTACTCCTCCCAAGGAGCACAATCACACCTCAATGCCAGGCAACACTCACACTGCCATCACGGTTGACCATGACTGTGATGACCCAGGCTCCGGATACCGAGTAAACCCGATAACACTTCGATCCTGCGAGGCCTCCCAAGAGTGGTAAAGCTCCGAAGGGATAAAAGGAGTGTGTGTAGTACATTGAAGTCCCAGATAAAGCAGTAAGTAATTAATATTTCATTGATCAGGTTTGCTAAAGTAGCAGAAATAAAATTACTTTTTTCAATTAACAGTTTAAGTTCACAGAGTCCAGTCCAATTAAAGGCAAGCACTGTCCAACAGAAAATAAAACGTGCACTGAAGTCGGGGGAAGCCCAACCCAGAGAATGCTGGCAACCACGAACTGACGCACCGCGTCATGAACCACCAGGAAGGAGAAGACCACACCTGAAAACCAGGGGTGAGCCTCGTGTCACTCGCTAAGTAGGGGTCACATAGATCCCCACTAGAAACAACACAGTAACATGCTACACAACAGCGCTAAATAGTAAAGCAGGAAAGATAGGAGCAACAACAGTACTAACTACAACAGTAAAGCTGTAAAAGCAGGAGTAAGAACAGCTAAAGAAAAGAGTAAAGTCGTACTAACCAGAAACACGGCCGCCGACCAAACCACAGCTCTCTAAGCTACTCCACATGACAACAGAAAGGCGAACCCCGATCTCACCAAGTCGGGTGTTACCAATCCGTCGACAAAGTACAAGCTCCATAGCTGAAGCCTACCAAAACAGGCAAAAGCCCTATTAAAAGACCTACACAGTCAAAGGCACAAACATACACAACTAGATTGTCATGTACGTTACACAAGACTAGACCTCGAGTGAAGCCACGCACAGGCTACTCGGAAATCGGACACGGAAACACAAGCCACAAGAGTTATGTGTCAAGTGATAGAAGCACCTCCACACTAGAAGAACAACCAGATGCGTCCACTGACGTCATACACTACGTCACAAGTATCTCCCACACACCTGGAACTGCGGTAACTTAGACACTCACAGAACCGAGTACAAGGAACAACAGTAACGAGTGACTAGTCAGGGTCACGCCCGTCGGCGCTCGTCCAAAAGCCCCTGACCACGTGTGCACACACAAGCTCAATGTCTTGAGCCAGGCTCTAGTGAGCTTTCCCCCCCAGTAGGACACTACCGCAAGGCATGGGGGCCCACAGAAACTAGCATACAAACCGTCTGTCGGGAATTGCCTCGCCACCACTCCTAGGTGGGCCGACACACAGGAAAGTGTCGTCAGGCTACGACTAGTAGAGGCTCACTAGACACACAGAGACTCCAAAATCTCAGTGCTGAAGTACGGACAGGCTAAGTATGCACTATCGCACGTACTACAGAGCACCAGACATAGAGTAGCATACCAGACTACCACCAGACTCAGGACAAACAACTAGACCTGTAAACATAACGATCCTTGAGTCAGGAGACTCGGGGACAAGATCGTCGCAGAAAAGTAGTAACAAGTCATCAATCAGTCTAATTCCTATGCCAAGGTCACGAAAAAACACCGATAAAGGAAACGACATAGGATCACTTGATCCACGCCTCCGCACAACACGAACCACGGAGACCCGAGGGATCACCAAGACCCTCAAAACACATAGACATGCAAATCGAGATAAGACAATATCTCAAGACGTCCAAAACCCATGTCTCGATCCATATAGGATCATCGAGACATTCACGAGTCACACGTCAACCACTGGATCATACCGGGTTGACTAGACACCAATAATGACTCTAAAATAGTACGGAACACCACTCGATAATGGCACTCCTTGGCCACCTCACAACAAGGTCATCACCCTCATAGGACATCCAAGACATCCACGGGACTACGGGCAAACCACAAGGTAAGGTCAAGACAAATGGAGGCCAAATATCATAAAAATAAAGCTCTGGGAAGTAAACGGTCGTATGCCAGGCCGCTAGGTAAACCAAACAGTCAGCCACGGAACCGCTATCCTCACACAAAGAATACAAACACTGGGCAGTCAAGAAAGAGCCACACCAAGACAACCGGCCTATAAATAAGCCGTCTCATTGAGTTAAGCGGTCCAGGGCATGACCGCTTCACTCAGAGACTCGAACGAACAAAACTACAATCCATAGAGGTAAGCAGTCTATCGCAGGGCCGCCAGAAGACTGTAGTGGTCATGGACCTGACCGCTAGACCCAGTCAAACTCCCTACAGTGAAACCTACTTAACCGGTCAAATAGAGCTTAGCAGTCACCCAAAGGACCGCCAAGAACGCTATAGGGTAAGGGCTAGGACCGCTAGCCCAACCGACTTAAAAACCCTCGAACCGACATAAACGACACTTAGTGGTCTAACGATGGACCGCCAAGACCAGCCTTGCGGTCTATTGCGTGACTGCTTGGCCAAACCGACTAACACACAATTCCTAGCGGTCTAACAATGGACCGCTGGACAGGGCTTAGCGATCCTCCATTGGGCCGCTAGCCGACGCAAACGGTGAATCGCATGACCGTTAAAATCCAAACCGACATAGACCCAAACACAGCCTAGCGGTCACCCAAGGATCGCTAAACATTTGAAAATGGCCACTGGTACGACCGCTAAGGCGCTACGGCGGGTAAAACAGGGGAATGGCCGATCCCGACCGTTTCACGCCCTGTTCGCTTATAAACGAAAGGGAAACAACCCTAAGGCCCATACAAGCCTTCCACAGACTGGAAGGGATCAAACAACACATAAAACATAAGAAACGGGCAATTCTTCCGAATCGACCCAAAATGAGTCACATGGGTTCCCGGGCTCATACCGGTCCCAAATGACAACCAATCACAACGAAATCAGCAGGAACGGAATGCAGACATGCCAAGGGTTGAAATAAAACTAATTAGGCTAGAAACCATTGCCGAGAAAGGCAAACATGTCTCACACCCCCCAAAGCATGCTTCACCCAAACCAAAGCCAACCCCGCTCATACACCCACCGTTCGGCTCCAAACCAGAGGAAACACAGAAGAAGAGTAAGGCATCCATCTCCCTACATCCACTGAAGTTCTAGCGCGCTGAAGTGACTAAACCGCGTCGAAAACCATCTCACGAACCCATCACGTCTACTTTGAATCCACCGAGGGATCGCGCCAACGCCACGCTCAATCCTTCACCCCATCACGTGCCAGGTCAACTCCACGACGTCCCTGCCTCGCCCACCTCGCCACGGTCGCGCGCCCTGCGGAGAGAGGAGAAGAGAAGAGAGAGAATGAGAGAGAGGAAGTGAGCGACGGTGAGGAGAGAGGAAGAAGAAATAGAAAAGGAAAATTAGGAATTTCCTAATTTCTGTAAAATCCAATTTTTGGTTCAAAAATGCACTAATTCAGAAAAAATATGAAAAAATAGTCTAAATGATCCCCAGAAAGAATGCAATGCAACTGTAGCGTCCTCGAGTCAATGAATTGAATAATAAACTCTCCACTGGGTTCCATAACTTGTACGAGAGAAAAACCCACGCGGATCATAAAACACAACTCAAAACCCACAAAAGCGATCCGAAACTCTCCGATAAAGATCCGAAAGACTCAGGGTCTTACCGTCCTACCCCCCTTACAAGAATTTCATCCTCAAAATTAAAGGAGCTAATCAAGAAGAAGCAGGGAAGAACAAACCTAAACATTGGCTACGCTCGCCAAGCATCAGCCAACACCAACACCCAAAGCACAACAACTCAAATCTCAAAAAACACAATTCAGAGGAACACTGCCAGACAATAATCACAGGTACAAGCTCTGGATCTCAAGGCAAATCGATCCACAGAATGAGCACGGCACCCAAGTGAACACAAGTCCGACACCTCTGAAACATGACAACGTCGCTTCCATCTCACAGGGAAAGGAGACACGACTCATGCCACAAAAGTAGATACCGGTAAAACATTCGGCAAACACACCAAGTATCAGCTTGAACAAGGAAACATAGTCCTCAGCTGACAACTCGACATCACCGGCTTCCGCGCCAAGAACAACAAGACTGGCATGCAGAACGCCAACGACAGTACTAGACCACGAGCATAATCAAGTCAGTCCTCACTCAGACATTACATCTGATTCGAGTCGCATGCTAACTCCATCATGGCAGAAGAGTATAGCAAAACTAACCGACAAGACCTCGATCCATACCATGCCAAATCAGACTCATAGGGAACTCCTCCCAAGATGAGCACAACCACCAACGAATAACAACAATGGCAATAATAGCACTCGCAGAATCCCGACTCCGTTCTTGGCACAGAACCACGGGACACAACTGCAAGCTCGGTCACACCAAGGGACAATTACAGCTGAACACACAACTAAAAATGTACTAGTCATGCTACGAACAACTCACCATCAAGGACCTACAACAACAGCAACAACAATCTCAGGAAATGCATCTCGAGGACCACAATCACATGCCGAGAGCACAACATCCAAGAAAATACAGAGGAAGGAAAGGGTACTCAAACACAAAATCTGGGTCCAAAGCCAAGCAACCATCGAACAAAGGCAAATTAGGTTCAGAATTAACACTGTCCACACTTAAGTGGACACAGGACAAAGGCTTCACCAAAATAGCACTTCCAAGGCTTACCTCGAAAAGACGCCGCCAAACAGGGTGAGAAGAATCAAGCTCGACTAGCAATAGCTCACTAGGAAGGAAAATCCTAGGCTCACCCGAGCATTCTTCCAAACAAGGCATCTAATCGACCACCACGACACAAGCTTAACACCTCAGGGGCTAAACAAATCTCAATCTCGGACGACCAAAGCAATATAAGAATGTGCACGGCCATCACACAAACGAGAAAGTCACCAGCCACCTGAACGAATTACAGAAACATCTCGAACATTGCACCACAAATTCACGCCTGTCGGCGAACTCTGCCAAGTACAACATAATCGAGACAAACACCACGGAAAAAGAAAAACACTCCGTCACATCCTGACGAGAGCAAAACCATCTCGCACAGTGCCAACACAGCACGCATAAGACCACAAACGGAAACAAAACAACAAATAATCGTAAAACCGATGCCAGCTGCCGACTGTACTGGACCTTAAGGACTCTGAATACTGTAATATCTCGAATTCTCATGTACCTTACACACAACAGAGATCTGATACCATCTGTGACGACCCAGGCTCCAGATACCGGGTAAACCCAATAACACTTGGATCATGCGAGGCCTCCCAAGAGCAGTAAAGCTCCGAAGGGATAAAAGGAGTGTGTGTAGTACATTGAAGTCCCAGATAAAGCAGTAAGCAATTAATATTTCATTGATCAGGTTTGCTAAAGTAGCAAAAATAAAATTACTTTTTTCAATTAACAATTTAAGTTAACAGAGTCCAGTCCAAGTAAAGGCAAGTACAGTCCAACAGAAAATAAAACGTACACTGAAGTCGGGGGAAGCCTGACGTAGAGAACGCTGGCAACCACGAACTGACGCACCGTGTCACGAACCACTAGGAAGGAGAAGACCATACTGAAAAGCAGGGGTGAGCCTTGTGTCACTAGCTCAATAGGGGTCACGCAGATCCCCACTAGAAACAACGCAGTAACACGCTACACAACAGCGCTAAACACTAAAGTAGGAAAGACAGGAGTAACAACAGTACTAACTACAATAGTAAAGCTATAAAAGTAGGAGTAAGAACAGCTAAAGAAAAGAGTAAAGCCGTACTAACCAGAAACACGGCCGCCGACCAAACCACGGCTCTCTAAGCTACACTAGACGACAACAGAAAGGCGAACCCCAATCTCACCAAGTCGGGCGTTACCAATCCGTCGACAATGTACAAGCTCCATAGCTGAAGCCTAGCAAAACAGGTAAAAGCCCTATTAAAAGACCTACATAGTCAAAGGCACGAACATGCACAACTAGATTGTCATGTACGTTTGTTGACACCTTGAAAATGAACAAAGGTCGAAGCAAGATTGAAAAGAGGGTCGGACCAACAGTGAAAGACCATTGATGAAGCTCGTCAACCATTCACCCGGCTAAAGCCCTTGTCGGCCAAGCTGATGCCCGGTGCCGATGTCACTCAGACGGCAGCACTGGTAGAGCAGCAGTCACTCGACTGATGAGACCTCCTGGCACACTTTAATGAGAGCCGCATTACTGCTTCGTCCAAGAATCCACGGATCATATGTCAGGGTAAGTCAGATGTCGGCTTAATGACAGATGTAATATGAGATAAAGATGAAGCCGGTACCGGTAGATGAAGATTGTAAAGACTTTTGCAAAGTCAAAACAGAAGAGGAATCGTCTCCACAGATTATATATACTCGGCTGAGGTCTTCCCAGACTAAAGCTGATGTCCGAGCTCGTCACCATTCAAGTGACGATATCGATAAGATGATACCCGGTCTTGTCACCGTTCAGATGGCAATACTGATGAAACCCCTGTCTACGGACTGATGAAACCCCTGTCTACGGGCTGATGAAAACTGTGATAATGATCTTAATACAAGCTATGTCACCAATAGAAGACCCTGTTGGGTGATGATACCCTTGAAAGGCCCAAATGGGCCTGTGTGAAGGTGGCGCCGAGAGTCACTTGCCAAACCCAAAAGGTGGCGCCGAGAGTCACTTGCCAAACCCAAAAGAGGGCGTCGAGAAGCTGAAGGCAGGCGCGCCGGGAAGCTTTAGGTGGGGCGCGCCGTGATGAAGTCTGCCGAGAAGGAGGAAATGGCTATAAAAACCCCCTCCCTTCGAACAGAGGAAAAGAGGAGGAACAAAAAAAGGAAGAAGAAAGAGAGCGGCTGAAGAAAAAAAAGATAGAAGAATAGAAAAAAAATCGAGAGGGAGTCCTGCCAAGAGAGAACCCCCCTCGGCCGAAAGAAGAGAAGAAGCAGAAGAGAGGAAGAAGCAGACAAGCTTCAGGTGGGCTACTCCGGGGAGGGAGAGGAGTCAATGCTCCGCCCTCCCCATGCTGTCTTTTCTTTCTACTGATGTAATCTAGCGAGTCTTGTTTCTCGATTTATCAAATGTAGCTAGCGAGTTTTAGGTCTCGAGCTCCGTCTCTCTCTCTATTTTGCATTTCTCCTTTACAATCAGTGTAAGGCTTCGGGCAATGCAATGAAATATCAACGTGACCCATTTGGGGATCTTCTGATTGAAATGTCTGTTCCCCTCTGATTGAGAGATGTGCTCTCCGTTCCTCCGTGTATGCTTGTTGTTTATGCAAAATGTCTAATGATTCATACGAATCTTCTATTCAGAGGCATGGGAACAGAACCCCTACCCTTATCTAATGGGTTACTGGGTTCTATCACCTTCCCCCTTTCTGTCTCGAAGGTAGATCCATCGCACCCTTTCGAGCTTTCTTACAAGGCCCCTTGAGGCTCCTCTATGTGCCGTTCAGGACTAGAGACATCAAGCTCTTGGATTCCTGAACTGCCGGCTATGCGAGAGGACATGCCGATTCTACAGACCGCTGTTATCCCTCGGATTCTAGCGAATGACGATCTCGATCTCTCGACCCTCCATTCTAACCCCTTGGATGATTAGGGTCTAGAGTCTCGATGCTAAAGGTTTCTCCGTCACCGGTCTTTAGATGCTACTGGGTTCATCCAGGTGGATCAGAGACAGTCATCTCTTGATCCCCAGACGGCCGGCGGCAGAAATAAACAAAATCTTCAGAAATCCAGACGATGGTCTCGTTCCCCATTGATTCTGCCCTCCAGATCCCCCTTGGCTCTTCCTCAGATAAGCTTATATTGAATCCCCCCTTCTGCACTTTAAATTCGACTTCAATCGCAGCCAGAAAGCTCAGGAATTTCAGAAACAGAGTATCGTTTGAGCTCTGTAAACCATGAAATCCTGTAGCAATTCCATCTTCTCGGCGTGCAAAATTCCCCGTCGAGAACTACACTGTCGAGAGGCCTCCCTCTTCAGCAAATCGACAAAACCCAATCTGTAGCCCTCTTCACGCAAACCTTCTTGGCTTACAGCCTCCCAGCGCCAGCTTCCCGGCGCGGTGACGGGCGCGCCGAGAAGCCCCATGCCGAGAGCTCTCCTTGTGTTGCCAAGGCCGTGCCGGGATCCCCCTATAAGCCAACCCCCTTTTTGCAAACCTCCCAGCCCTTTCCGGCGCCACCTTCCCGGCGCGGCCATGGGCGCACCGGGAAGTCTCATGCCGGGAAGCCACCACCGAGATTCCCCTTTTTTTGACCAATTAAAGCCACGCCGAGACCCCCCTTGTTTGGTTAAGAAGCCACCGCCGAGACCTTCATTCGGCCAGCTAAACCCATGCCGAGAACCCCATTTTTTGTCAATATAAAACCATGCCGAGAGCCTCTCCCTTTTGGCCAACTAGAGCCACCGCCGAGACCCTTCTTCTTGGCCAAATGAAGTCCAGTCAGAGACCCATCTCTGCAATACCGTTCATCAGCCTTATGATCTCTTTACACATATGTCCCGGGGATGTTCAGAGACCGTCATTGATGTCTTGAGAAGACACATTATTGGGGAAGACCTCCCCTACAGCCTTCATTCTCGATCCGGATTTCACCCTCATGAACCCAGAGGGCCATGTTATTGCATGAGTTCTGAGGGGTTTCGAGGGGATATTAATCGATGGT
The DNA here is from genome assembly GCA_022559845.1 of Amorphophallus konjac. Taxonomy (NCBI): domain Eukaryota; kingdom Viridiplantae; phylum Streptophyta; class Magnoliopsida; order Alismatales; family Araceae; genus Amorphophallus; species Amorphophallus konjac. Next base: position 69,733,820 of record CM040118.1, on the reverse strand, counting down.
ATAAAGGCAAGCGATGTCCCGGGGCTCGGTGCCCATCCTCGTTCGGTTGTCATCCCGGCATTCTGTGGATGATGACCTATCTTCTCTTGGCATAATCCAAGTTGAGGGGACATGCTACCGAAATTCATACATACCTTGCCAAGTAAATGTGATGCTTTCTATCTCAACCCCACCAGCCTGTGGAGTTATGTCCTTGCATGCTCTCCGATGGCCCTTTGAAGGGGGATGTAGATGCAACATCGCGTCTGCACGGAGCGCGTCATGTTACGCCAGCACTTACTCGGATTCCGGGTCAATTATGCCCGACCTTTTACGGATCCCACCCTGCCACTGCATGGGTGGTTTCCTATTCCCCACTTGGCATGGTCCAAGATGGTGGGAATATGCCGTCGATTTTATCCCGGAAATAACCAACCCCTGCTTCGTCTAATCCATTTAACGTCTTGCAAGTGAACGAATTCCGTCTCTTTTGAGCATGCGGCTTTACCGCTGTCATCCTCCTACCTTTAGCGTTTAATCAAGGGTTGTCCTTCCTTGGAAGGGCGTAATTAACGTCATAGCCTTTATGGTATGACGGACTTCTGGTCCAGACACGATCACCCACAATCGACTGACCAAGTCAGATCGAGTGCACAATAGAATCGTCACCCCGGTGACTGGCATGCCAATAGATCAATAAATAATCAATCAATCAATAAAAATATCTAGGATAATAAAAATCCGCGTTCCCACAACGTTACACAAGACTAGACCTCGAGTGAAGCCACGCACAGGCTACTCGAAACCGGTCACGAAACACAAGCCACAAGAGTTATGTGTCAAGTGACAGAAGCACCTCCTCACTAGAAGAACAGCTAGATGCGTCCACTGACGTCTTACACTATGCCACAAGTATCTCCCACACACCTGGAATTGCCATAACTGAGACACTCACAGAATCGAGTACAAGGAACAACAGTAACGAGTGACTAGTCAGGGTCACGCCTGTCGGTGCTCGTCCAAACGCCCCTGACCACGTGTGCACATACAAACTCAATACCTTGAGCCAGGTCTCTAGCTAGGTTTCCCCCCAGTAGGACACTACCGCAAGGCAAGGGGGCCCACGGAAACTAGCTTACAAACCGTCTGTCGGGAACTGCCCCGCCACCACTCCCAGGTGGGCCGACACACAGGAAAGTGTCGTCAGGCTACGACTAGTGGAGGCTCACTAGACACACAGAGACTCTAAAACCTTAGTGTTGAAGTACGGATAGGCTAAGCACGCACTGTCGCACGTACTACAATGCACCAGACACAGAGTAGCATACTAGACTACCACCGGACTCAAGACAAACAACTAGACATGCAAACACAACGATCCTTGATTTAGGAGACTCGGGGTCAAGATCGTCGAACAAAAGCGATAACAAGCTGCCAATCAGTCTAATTCCTAAGCCAAGGTCACGAAAAAACACCGATAAAGGAAACGACATAGGATCACCTGATCCACGCCTCCGCACAACACAAACCACGGAGACTTGAGGGATCACCAAGACCCTCAAAACACATGGATATGCAAACCGAGGTAAGACAATGCCGTAAGGCGTCCAATACCCATGTCTCGATTCATACAGGATCATCAAGACATTCACGAGTCACACATCAACCACTGGATCATATCGGGTTGACTAGACACCAATAATGACTCTGAAATAGTACGAAACACCACTCGATATAATGGCACTCCCTGGCCACCTCACAACATGGTCATCACCCTCATAGGACATCCAAGACATCCACGAGACTACGGGTAAACCACAAGATAAGGTCAAGACAAATGGAGGCCGAATGTTAGGAAAACAAAACTCTGGGAAGTAAACGGTCGTATGCCAGGCCGCTAGGTAAACCAAACAGTCAGCCACGGAACCTGGGTTCAGAATCACGGTCGTACGCCCCGCAGAGAGGAGAAGAGAAGAGAGAGAACGAGAGAGAGGAAGTGAGCGACGGTGAGGAGAGAGGAAGAAGAAAGAAGAAGAAATAAAAAAGGAAAATTAGGAATTTCCTAATTTTCATAAAATCCGATTTTTGGTCCGAAAATGCACTAATTCAGAAAAATACGAAAAAATAGCCTAAATGATCCTCAGAAAGAATGCAACGCAACTGTAGCGTCTTCGAGTCGATGAATTGAATAATAAACTCTATACTGGGTTCCGTAACATGTACGAGAGAAAAATTCACGCGGATCGCAAAACACAACTCAGAACCCACAAAAGCGATCTGAAACTCTTCGATAAAGATCCGAAAGACTCAAGGTCTTACAATGACCCTTTCGCCAACTTCACACCATCAGCATCCATCACAATCAAGGTCAACACACCTCAAGGCTCGCTGGTTAACACCAGTCCCGAGGTCAACGTCTCTTCGGTCACCACTCATATGCACGAGACTCACAACAGTCGACCGGCAGAGACTTCATAGACCACAACTCGCATTACACAACGATCAATCTGCGAGGCAAGACATCGGCCACAGAAACTCATCTGCCAGTTGCTTATTGCACATCCACCGGAAGTCCTTGACCACACCTCTCATGCTCTTCAGCAGGGCCACCAGCCAGTTCATCCGAACGCTGGCCACACACCCCGCGGCCACATCATGGTGCTTCATGGCCCTCCAGCCAACACCAAAACATTGAGAGGAGAAAAGACAGCGAGGTCACCCGCGCGAACCTCAAACTCCTCAGACACACCAATCTTGGGCCCACCGCCTCTAACACATTCCCAACGGCGGGGATCCCATCGTGCATACGCACTACGAGGGATTCTTTCGTCAAGGAGACAGCTGCACTACCCTACAGCCGTCCAACCCGCACTTGGCAATTCAACAGTTCTCATGAACTGCCAACCGATAGCAACCAACTCTTAGCGCCCACCTGAGCCCAACACCGCTCACGTCAACCAACCACTCGCTTCGCACACGAGATCCCCTTGCACCGCTCCTCCCGAGCTAGGGGAAACCTCTAACCATAACATCACAATCCGGTCAGCGGCACTCCAAAAAGCACCAAGCTCTAAACTCTCTCGAGTCTTGCAAAAGCCTAGCACTTCATCCTTCACTTATCTAGCCTCTGGCACCACGTCCGCAAGACCGCCAATGTGACAAACCACATGCGACCTGGGAGCTAAGACAACTAGATCAGCTCCCTCGACTACTCGCGGCATCCCCACAGGGTCAAACCCTTGAGGCCAACTTGCTCCATTCCTTGAAACCACTTCGAGGACCTCCACACCGATCACAGTCGGTCAAATCACTGCCCCGACTCTGGGCAACGCGCACCTGCGCCTCAACCAGTCCAAATGGCCACAACCTGTCCTCAACCCCAATCTGGGCCACGCGACACGATTCGCGAAGACTGTGTTAGGTGCAATGTGGGATCTAGATGGGGGGGTGAATAGATCCCTCTACAAAAACTTATGCTCAATTAAAATAACACCCTATACAAATTATAAGTAGGTAGCACTGCAGTCTGAACAATCTTCTGAATGATCAAGTCTTAGCACATAATCAAACAAAGCCTTCTCACAGATATACTCGAAATGAGTTATGCTATCTATTGAGAACAACTTGACTTATCGAACAGTATGGTAAGCCGATTCAAGTTGTATACGTTAAAACATCCAGAAATCCACCCTAAACAAGCTTTAGCCCACACAAGACATATCTCGAACACATACCACATGGAATAACACAAAGCAAACTCAGCTCTAGCAGTTATCATAGAGCTGGATTCAAGCACTTAACATATGAGGAAAATTGCAATGCTAACGAATGGATTATAAACACAACAAGTCTGAGATTCACTCAGCTCATGAATAATGAAACTGAAGCTAGAATAAAATTGAATCAACCAGCGGTTCATTCAGAGTTAGTCTCGAGCACTTAGCATGTGATGAAGATAACATTACTGAATGAATGAAACATAAACATGATAGAGGCCAAGATGCACTCAGATCATTCAGAATCAGTCTCTAGAACTTGGAGTATAATGGAGCTACAATACCACAACAGCTCATACACTAACCTGCGAAGGGAGATAGAAGATAAGGATATATGCACAAAGCAAACCACGAAGGACAAAAGTTTTTGAGGTGGTTCGATCTGTCTCACAGATCTACATCCACCCCACACTTAGACCAGAGTGTGGCTTCCCCTTGCAGCAGCAAGAACACATGCTCAGTCTGCAAATAAACGCTGGCTAATAGCTTGAACCAGAGGGAGACAAATCCCTCAAACTCTAATCTAGCACCAAGCTAGATCAAAACCCACTACCTCAGTAGTGATCAGAGGAACACGCCTCCCTTCCTCTGTGAGCACAGACGGAACCTGTGAACAATGCCCTTTGCTCACAACCAAAGGAGGATCCTCTCTTCCTCTGAACCTTCAGAGGGAACCCAGAGATCTAAGTCTCCCTTCTTTTGATCACTCAGAAGGAGCCCGAACCCAGTACAAAGTATCAGAAGAACTGGAAGAAAAATGCAAAATCAAAAAAAGAAAACAATGAAGGAAAAACAAGATATAGCTACGAGGAATAGATTGACTCTGGATTTGATCAACGAGTCAAGACACTTAGTAGATCTTCAGTTGAAGCTCTGGCTGCACAACTCCTTTTCTTCACGTAGGCTCTCACTCTCTCAATTCTTTCTCTCTTTCTTTTTCTAGCTCAGATCTTCATAGCCCTCTCTCTCTTTTCTTCTTCGCAACTACTGTTCTCACTGATCTGGCTCTGGCATAAGCTTTCTCTCAATTGCTACGACGGCTCTTCTTTGATGGCCACACTCTCACTCGAAGGGCGAGACCCCTTTTTATAGGAAACAAGGGCTCCGCAAATCCAAGTGGATAAAAGAGTTATTCAGCTGGAATCCCATTGGTCCACTTGCCAAATAGGAATATTCTTTTTCAAAAATTTTCTGGAAAAGCGCCAGGTGTATAAGTATCAAGTTCCAACCAATGGAGTTCGAGATCACGTGATTCCATAAGTTCATCACGTGCCTCATAAGAGATGCTAGTGCTTTGATGCAGCCTGAAGATGGGTCGAGGCACCCTCATAGAAACCACTTTTAAGAGATCATTTGATATGTGAAGCTGCATCGACGTACTCCAGTGTTGTGTCGATGCAGTGTAGGCAGATATCCCTTTAGGCAATGTGCTTCATGTACTGACCTTTGGCTTAGTGTGTCAACGCACTTAGTTGATGTGTCGACATGTCCCTGTTGCATATGCTCTCGATTGTTTTGCTTGGTGGTGCAGATCTTCCTTAAGTACCCATCACGTCGGCAGAATGTAATGACTCATCTGCTAATGACTGATATGTCGGATCAGTGACTCGCGGCTTCAACGTGCCTTGTTGACAATAATTACTCCTTCTTCTAGTGCTTCGACCTTGTAGTCTTCCAATTGCTGATACAGAGCTGAGTGCGTCGTTGCACTCCTCTGTACCGTCGGTGCAAAATGAAGATAGAGCCTAGCTTTTCGCTTGGTGCGTCGATGCGCCATCCTTGATGCGTCGATGCAGTGTTTCGAGTGTTGCCCTATTTACTTGGTGTGCCGATGCAGCTCTCTATTGCATCGATGCATCCACAAGGATAAGTGCTTGAATGCTTCTTGGAGCTTGATTGCATCGAGGCAGTGGTGATCTTGTGTCGAGATTCTAATGGCAAACAAAACTCTTGTTCTCTTGAGTTCTCTTCTGGTGATTTTGGTTGACCGAAATAATCAGTTCGGTCGACTGAACTTAGCTTAAGGCTTTATGTTGTATTGTTGACTTCTGCTAAAGATTTGTTGAAGATTCCTTGTACTAATTTATGTATCTTCACTGTAACTTCACTTCTGACCCGTTGATTGGCTTCTATCAAAACCATCACTGCTATAAGAACAATATTGGCAAGATTTGTTGCTTCGACCTGTTAGCTTTAACAAATGTGAATGCATCGACCTGACAACCATGAAGGAGTTCAATGCATCGACCTGATTACTTTAACACTTAAAGATGCATCGACCTGATGCTTCTCAACAGTCAAAGATGCATCGACCTCAAGTCGACTCCACCATCCTCTCAGGTTGACTTCCTCTTCATAAAAGGCTTCATCCTTGCTCACTTACGCTTGACATTTAAAGTGTTGGCTTCTCTTCTGAACTTAACTCAGCTTTGAGATTCTTTGAGTCATGTTCTTATCAGCATTCAAATACAAACATCTGCATATGATAAGAGCGCAATAGAATCAAATGCATCAAGTTCAAGGCATCATCAAATGCACATGGCTTCAATACAGTATATCACAGCAATGCATGAAAATCAATGCACCGATGCATATCATATCAATACATCACTAATGCATATCAAAGCATATGACATCATTATTCCAATCTCATGTAGACTCATAATGACTCATAGTGTTTGACATCATCAAAACAACAGGCATGATGTGTCATAGTGTTTGACATCATCAAAATCACAGGGATGTATAACAATCTCCCCCTTTTTGATGATGGCAACACAACACTATGAGTCATAAAACATCAAACTATTCTCTCCCTTTGACTTCATCAAAAAGGAAACAATATGATGGGGACATCCATTGCCCCTCCACATTTTTTGAAGCTCGGATTGATCGTCGGTGTACGCCATTATGTTCCTCATGTGTTTGTGAGTCGAGTCATGTAATTTTCTTATTTTTATTTGAGTCTTAAACATGTAATTTTCCCTTTATTGAGTCATGTACCTAGGTTAGAAAGTCATTTTCCTAAGTCTTGAAATCATTATGTTGGTTTGATAGGTTAATGGGCCCAATTCATTGGGCTAGGCCCAGGGGCGCCCCTCTATTGGACTGTTTGGTCGTCATTAGTTAGTTTGTCAGGGTCAGTTTGGTCTTAGGAAAAGTGTGGGGTCTATAAATAGCCCCACCCCTCTCTCATTTGTAACAATTATGCTTGAATATTGAATCCAGAAAATTTCCACACCTTCTAGTTCCCTCTCAATATCTCCCTCTCTCTCTCTCTTACTATCACTCTCTCTAAGTGGGTTGTGCCCCCTCTCTCTCTCCTCCCCACCCCAATTTTGAAATTCATTCTCTCTCCTCCCCATTCACCCCTCATTAAGGCCCCTTCCCCTTCCCCATGCACTCATTCAATTCCCCCTCCAACCCCTAGGTGGAAACCCCTTCTCCTAGGCACCTTTCCACTCTCCCAAGCAACCCTCCCTCTCCCCAAGACTGAAAGAGCCCTTCCCTAGGCCAAATTTTAAATTTCCCTCTCCCTTGGGCTGTGCCCTTTCATCTCCCCACCTCCCTAACCACCCAAGGTCGCACCCTCCCTTCCCCATCCACCAAATAACCCCTTGTTCATGCCCTTCCCCACACCCTCTCCTCCACCTATTCTGTCCCTGTTGCAGGTTTCAGAAAAGTAGTGATTTGCAGTAGCAGCCACGACTTCCCCTGAAGGCTCCCGGTGGCATATCTTATATTGCTGGAATCGTCTCCAAGTCTTCTTTCCAACGGTGGTACTCCTGCCTGCATCCGAGTTTGGAGCTGTCTAGAGGAACGTCATCTTTAACGACTGCGCAATCTGTCCCAGACTGAAGGCCAGAGTGATCTTGGAAGCCGTTCAGCGGCCAACCTTGGAGGAATTCGATCACGCTTCCTTCTACAAAATTCTTCTTCGTCTAGTCCTCCATTAGTAGCAGAAGGAACGACGCCAATCGCCCGTCTGAGCTATTTGTTCTAAATTTCTTCGCCAGAGTGTGCAGTCTGCCCCCTGCAGGTCCAGGTTCGACCTGTCTTCACTTCTCCGGCCACCATTCTCCTCTACAACCTCGGATTGTGGCCCCGTCAATTTCTGCTCGAAGCTACTCCGACCACGATCGCGTCACCGCCAGTTTCGTTCGATTTGGAGCTCGAGAGTGACCGAAGTGCCTTCTGCAATCGACTGTATCAGTTCTGCATCAGTCAGAGGCAGAGTGTTGCTGTCCTGCTCCAGTCGCCGTTCCGATCAGCCCCGAGTTCCAGCGCTTCCCAAAAAATTCAAGCATCATCCTCGGCCAGTTGGGGAACTTTTGGCACTGGTTTCATCAAATTTGGAGCTCGGTTGAGTCCGTGGCAGCATCTTCATCGACAACCTGTTCAGTAAAACTGAAGAGTGGCAGAACCGGCGAAGCTTGGAGAGTCGGCGTTCTCTTCATAATTTCCCCACCCCGCTTGGCCGGCTGAAGGCCCCTCCCTGCGTGGAGGTAATCTTGGTTGTAATAAGTCTAACCCCCACCCCAAGAGCCCCCCTCCTGCGAGAGGTGTAGTTCATGTAATAATATTTTCGCAGATTTGAAGCGACACCGACGCGGCTTGCGGGCGCAAACCCTTGCCTCCCCGCTTGCCCCCGTCTTCGGCCGGAGTTGGCGTCTTCACGCCGGCTAGGTGAGCCTCGGTCCCCCTTTCCTTGCTGGTCAATATCACTTGCTTAGCTTAGTATTCTTGCTTTGCTGCGTCGGACGGAGAGCGAGGGCCCGGCCCAAATTGCCGAACACGTGAGTGTCCATCGCGGGCGAGTTATGAGCGAGCCATTTCAACCCACACCCATGGTGTGACGGCCGCCCGTGAGTGGGCATCCCTGGCTCAATTGGGGTTCTCCCCAAGCTTGCCAAGCACCGGAGCATCATTGTCCCACCCCGGACCCTCTCCATTATCGTTTAGTTGCCCACGGGCACAAGTGTGCACCAAGCGAGTGAGCCGCTCGAGTGGTATCATCGCCAATTTGCTTGCTTGCAACCTTAGGTCCAAGGGTCATATTGTCTTGTGGTCATCACCCCAAGGTGATGTCACATCACAATAGTTTGACAGTTAAAACATGTTTTGACATGACATATGCAAGTATAATCTCCTCAAACTATTCTCCCCCTTGACATGAGAAAAAATATTTCTCCCCTTTAATAAATGAGTACATCTCTCAGACTAAGCAAAAATATCTCCCCCTTTACCAAAACAGAATAATTTGAATGGAGATAAGAGAGCTAGAGATGTTCAAAAGAAGTACAGAGTTATGACAATGAAGGACATGATACCATTTTAGAAACACAGTCAATGAGGATATCAGCAAAATCACAGTCAAGTAGGATGTCATCAAAAGCACAGGTAACACATGATCTCAATCATGGACAATTCAGGTCTTGAGCAAATTAAATCCAGAAGTAATTAACTGCAACATGCAAAATATGATATGAAGATGAATATGTAGTGAACCAGTGGGTAAGACATGAGCAATCAATTGATTTTCAGCAAATGTGAAAAAATGAACACAAGAATTCCAGTTGAAAATCCAAATGACTAGATAATTCAAGAAGGTTTTCAATGAGATACCAATTTCATAAATCTGAGAGGAGAGAATTTTCAGACTCCTCCATTATAAGGGTTTATGACATGATCCTAATTGTACAGCATAGTTTAAATTTGATGTGTTCAAAGTTTGTCCATAAAAGATTCTTTATTCATATCTAATACCATCAAATTTTAATAGAAATAAACCAAACCCTCATATTTACATCTTATTTAACCTCCTTTCATCTTACTCATTCAAATTACAATGACTCCTTTAGGAGTTACAACAATTAGTATAGAGGTTAAACCAACATGATTACATCTGATTTTGTCCTGTGTTTCAGTAATTTTTCTTGTGCAACCATTTTCAGATTTTTCATTTGTTCAATTAACAATTTTCATATTAATGTTTTAGGAGCAATCGAGTTCAGTATACACTTTATACCTTGAGGATACACGTAACGAAGCCTTTTATGAAGAGGAAGTCGACCTGAGAGGATGGTGGAGTCGACTTGAGGTCGACGCATCTTTGACTATTGAGAAGCATCAGGTCTATGCATCTTTAAGTGTTAAAGTAATCAGGTCGATGCATTGAAGTCCTTCAAGGTTGTCAGGTCGATGCATTCACATTTGTTAAAGCTAACAGGTCGAAGCAACAAATCTTGCCAATATTGTTCTTATAGCAGTGATGGTGTTGATAGAAGCCAAGCAACGGGTCAGAAGTGAAGTTACAGTGAAGATACAACAATTAGTACAAGGAATCTTCAGAAAATCTTCAACAGCAGTCAACAATACAAGATAAAGCCTTAAGCTAAGTTCGGTCGACCGAACTGAGCATTTTGGTCAACCGAAATCACCAGAAGAGAACTCAAGAGAACAAGAGTTCTGTTTGCCATCAGAATCTCGATGCAGGATCACCACTACCTCAGTGCTGTCAAGCTCCAAGAATCATTCAAGCACTTATCTTTGTGGATGCATCGATGCAACAGAGAGCGGCACCAACGCACCAAGTAAAAAGGGCAGCACTCGAAACACTGCATCAACGCATCAAGGCTGGTGCATTGACGCACCAAGCGAAAAGCTAGGCTCTGTCTTCATTTTGCACCGACGGTACTGGAGAGGGGGAATTCTGTAGCCCATCTAAGAGTAGCTGAACTAGGTCCATCAGGACCGAACGAGGCTCAGCTCATCCAAGTGACAGCCCCATAGGGCCCACTTAGATTAAAAAGCCCAATAAAGGTTGCTCGGGATCCCATCCTTCCTCGGCGGCCCTTAGGCTCGGAAGGCCCGAGCGTCAGAACGGAGGAAGACCCATGCCCAAGTTATCCCTTCATCGGGATAGAGGCAAGCACTCTGCGCCCACTCCGACCTGACTTCATCCGAGCTATGCCTATCGCCCGGACAGGGTTGACACCTTTTATGCTTGGACCGACTGACGATTGCTTATCCACGCTACCGTTGAGAGCCCTTTATGAGTAATAGTTTATGAGGATAATGGACCCATGATCCCTCAAGGCTATGAAGATCCCACGATGAGGACGTAAAGATCCCACGATGAGGACGTAACTCCCGCCTGAAACTCCTCAGCTTACTGGACTCCTAAGGTGAGCACACTATATAAACCAGGGACTCCCTCCAGCGAAAGGTAAGGACAATACACGCCTAAAAACCCTTGAGCAGGAACCACTTCACCACCTTGGTGTTGGGGGATCTCGTGCACCTCTTTCTACCTCCCTCCATATCTTCCACCATTGCTCTACTGACTTAGGCATCAGAGAGTTTTCCCCAGGGATCCATCCCTGGGCCCCCTGATCCGTTTCCCTTTCTCTGTAGTTCACTATTCTGTGATCATCCTCCCCCCTTCATCTGGCACCGTCTGTGGGAAGCGACCAAAGGGCCAGGATGGTGCAAAGAAGTTCAGGGAGGAGGTCCGCCGGCGATAGGGGAAAGGCCATGGTGGCGGCGGGGGAAGGCCCCTCTCAAGCCTCCCAAAACCCCCCCTCCGGTGCCAGCACTCCCGCCGACGGACCTCCCCCTTAGCCAGCGGTAGGGCTGCCGCCCCCTCCCCCCGCGACGGTAGGGCTGCCGCCCCCTCCCCCCGCGGCGGTAGGGCTACCGCTTAACGGCGGCGCTGACGCCTTCCAAGCCCTCAACGCAAAACTGGACGTCCTCGTGGAACTCAAGAGGACCCAGGCGGCCAGGGATGCAAGGTCATGCGCCCCTCCGGAGAGCCCTCCCCGTGAGAACCTGTCCCAGTACACCGCTGGAGGCCGCTTCACCCTCCGAGGGTAGCAACTTATTCGCAACAAAGCAGGAGGACCCTCGAAGCCCCCCCTCCGGAGCAAGAGGCTTCCTTCACACCGAAACGGGGTAAGCATGGAGCACGCCGTCCCCTCCAGAAGACCGAAGTCCCCAGGGAGCGCCAGGATAGCCTGCCATCACGCCCCCCCAGCCCTACGGCGCAACAACAGCCGGAGTTGTCTCTCTGTCTACGAGAGTTCGAGAGGCGCTTCGCAGCACAAGAGCGCGCCCTACGCGCCCTGCAGAAAGACTCCTCCGCGGAGGACGAGGAAAAATCCCCGTTCTCCGACTATATCTTGAAGGTAGAGGTATCTCCTAGAACCTCCATCCCGACCTTCAAGCTCTATGACAGCCAGGGCAACCCGGCCGATCACTTCATGGGGCGTCTGACGCCATCAAATACCGAGCCTTTGTGACCACCTTGGTCCAAGGCGCCCAAGCATGGTTCCGGGCCCTCGCCCCCGGATCCATCCGAGACTTCAAGCAATTCGGGCGAGTGTTCAAGGAGAGTTTTGCCGGCAGCGGTCTCCCAAGGTCGGTAGCGGGGATTTTGGCCCTCAAACAGGCACAAGGGGAGAAGCTTTGGGCTTACATTACCCGATTCAAATCGGAAGCTCTGAGGATCCCCCGCCTGGACGTCGCCTCGGCCATAACCACACTGGCCGGGGGCACCCGTGACGAGAACCTCCGCCGCGAAGTTGTCCTCCACCCTCCCACGACCCTTGCTGCGCTAGTGACTCTGGCATTGCGCCATGCCGAGTGCGAAGAAGTGCTCAGCGCATGCCGAGACGCAACCGGCTCGGGTCGGGAGGGGGACAAGAAGTGGACACCCGAGCCAAGCTCAGGCCAAGGAAAGAGGTGGAACCGAGACGGGGAGCACAAAGAACCGTCCAGGAACTACGAGCAGTACACTCCCCTAATCGCTCCAGTATACGAAATATATGAGGACATCAAAGGGTTGAGCCTCCTCCGCCAACCCGAGCCAATGAGGTCGAAGAACCACAGTTGCAACAAGCATTGCCTGTTCCACAGCGACCACAGACATCATACCGACGACTGCCATCAGCTTCAGGACGAGATCGAGCGTCTCGTTCATCAGGGGCACCTCTCCCGGTTCGTGGCCTGGCACAAGGAAGACCGAGGCGCCCCAGAGGAAATCGACAACGCCCCCCGAGGGGTCCACATCAACGTCATCGCCGGAGGAGCTACATCAGGAGGAGACATCGATCGAGGAAGGAAGCGTCATGCTGAGTGGGCGAGCCGAGCCATCGAGCCCCCCACAGTCCCACCGAGCGAGCCCCAGGTCATAGTCTTCTCCGACCAAGACCTGGAAGGGCTAAGTACCCTGCATGACGACGCCCTAGTCATATCGGCCACAATAAACCATTGTAACGTAGACAGGATTCTAGTTGACAATGGAAGTGCCCCTGATGTATTATCCTATGAATGTTTCCTTAAGATGGGGGAGGATCCGTCTAAACTCTGCCCGATCCGAACCCCCCTGTGCGGGTTCAATGGCAAGGCCACTTATCCCGAGGGAGCCCTAAGCCTGCCGGTTACTCTTGGCACACCACCCAAAATCGTTACGGTCATGGTGGACTTCATAGTGATCAAAGGTATGATAGCATACAACGCAATCTTCGGCCGGGGAATCCTCAGCCGAACGAAGGCAGTGCCTTCTACCTATCACCAAAAGATGAAGTTCTCCACCAAAAATGGGTTGGGGGAAGTCCGAGGCAACCAGGCCATGGCCAGAAGGTGCTACAATATCTCGGTTGAAGCCACAAGGCCGGACGGGAAGGACAGGGGGCCCCCGGGAAGTCGAGGAAAAATCCGCAACTGCCGAGCCTGGAGGCGAATTGCTAGCGATTTTCCTAAACGACGACCCGATCCTAGGAGTAAAGATCGAAGCCGACCTAACATCTGAGGTACAACAGCAATACAAAGAGTTTCTTTCCGCGTACATCCGGGTCTTTGCATGGTCCGATGATCAACTCCCCGGGATACCGGAGGAAACGGTGATGCATAAGCTCAACCTCGACCCAACCATGAAGCCCGTGCAACAACGCAGAAGGAAGCACGCGCCACAGGAGCAGGCGATTATTAAGGAGCAAGTCACCAAGGGGTAAAAGACTGGCCTTTTTAGACCGGTCATGTACCCGACGTGGCTGGCTAACGTCGTCCTGGTGCCAAAAGCTTCGGGAAAGTGGCGGATGTGCGTGGACTTCACCGACTTGAACAAGACTACCCGAAAGGACTGCTATCCCTTGCCGAGCATCGACCAACTGGTTCACTCAACCTTGAGCAACGAGATACTCAGCTTCCTGGATGCCTATTCAGGTTACCATCAGATCAGGATGCACCCCGAAGACATTGAGAAGACCGCCTTTATCACCGACTTTGGTGTACACTGTTACGCCCGGATGCCTTTCGGGTTGAAGAACGCTGGAGCCACGTACCAAAGGCTGGTCAATCATATGTTCGAGGGACAGCTCAGTCAGAACGTCGAGGCCTATATTGACGACATGCTCATGAAGACCCCCAAGGCCGAGGACCACTTCACCAACCTAGCGGAAACCTTCGGCACCCTCCTAAAGTACAACATGAAGCTCAATCCTACCAAATGCGCCTTCGGAGTAAGGTCCGAGAAATTCCTGGGCTTCTTAGTCACCCAGCGTGGGATCGAGGCCAACCCCGACAAGGTCCAGGCCATCCTGGACATGCGCCCATCCACTTGCATCAAAGATGTTCAACGCGTTACCGGGCGCATTGCTGCGCTCAGCAGATTCCTATCCCGCGCGGCTGAATGATGCCTACCCTTCTTCAAACTGTTGAGGGGGCCTAAAATGGCATCTGCTACATTCGCGTGGGACAAGGAATGCCAAAAAGCGTTCATCAAGCTTAAGGAGTTCCAGGCTTCGCCCCCGGTGCTTTCCAAGCATGTCCCAGGTGAAGCCTTGCATCTCTATCTATCGGCGACTCCATCCACAGTTAGCTCGGTCCTAGTAAGAAATGACTCGGGAATCGAGAGACCGGTCTACTACACCAGCAAGGTGCTCAATGAGGCTGAGAAAAGGTACCCCAGAATCGAGAAACTCATGCTAGCTTTGGTTACCTCGGCCAAGCGCCTTCGACCCTATTTCCAAGGGCACTCCATCACCATGTTGATCGACGAACCATTGAAGAGGATCCTCGCTCACCCTGAAGCCTCGGGACGCCTCGTCAAGTGGGCCATCATGCTCGGGGCCTACGATATATCGTATCAGCCTCGCTCGACTATCAAAGGCCAGGCGCTCACTGACTTCATCACCGAGAGCACCATCCCGACTGAAGAAAGATCTCCGTTCGTGCCTAAGCTGACCTGGAAACTGCTCGTTGACGGATCTTCCAACTCAGCCGGAAGTAGCGCCGGGATTCTCCTGAAGTCCCCCGAAGGAGCAGAGCTATAGTACGCCCTAAGTTCAACTTCCAAGCATCTAACAACGCTTCCAAGTATGAGGCCCTCATATCGGGAGCCCGCATGGCCAGGCGGTTAGGGGCTGAGCGAGTCAGGATTCACATTGACTCCCAACTAGTCGCTAGCCAGGTCAACGGCGATTATGAAGCCCAAGAAGCGCCGATGATCAAATACCTCCAACTGGTCAAGACTATGGCACAACAGTTCGAGAGTTTTGAGGTAGTCTGAATAGCTCGGGAGGAAAACTCCCGAGTGAACGCCCTCTCTCGACTGGCCTCCTCTCTTGACCCAGAGGGTACTCGATCGGTCCTTCTTGAAGAGCTAGAGTGGCCGAGTATCGATTCAGAGCTTCTAGATATTGACTCGGCCTCCCCAAGCGACTGGCGTACCCCCTATCTATTGTGGCTCCAAGACTCTCAGGAGCCTCCCGACCCTTAGGAAGCCCAAAGATTGAATTACCAAGCTCGGCGATTCGTCACTCTAGATGGCGCTCTCTACCGAAGATCCTTCTCCGGCCCTCTCTTGAAGTGCCTCAGCACCGACGAAGCCAATCGAGCGATTGAAGAAGTTCACGAAGGTCTCTGTGGTGCACATTTAGGGGGAAGGTCACTTGCCAGGATCTTGCTACGGCAAGGTTATTGGTGGC
This sequence comes from Amorphophallus konjac, assembly GCA_022559845.1. Classification (NCBI taxonomy): domain Eukaryota; kingdom Viridiplantae; phylum Streptophyta; class Magnoliopsida; order Alismatales; family Araceae; genus Amorphophallus; species Amorphophallus konjac. The sequence continues at coordinate 69,718,078 of CM040118.1, read as the reverse complement.
CCACCCTGCAGCGCGACTGCTCGGCCTACACATAACACTGTGACTGCTGCCAGCGATTCGACCACTTGGTCCATCAGCTAGCAACGGAGCTCGTCACCCTAGCCGAGCCTTATCCTTTCGCTCGCTGGGGAATCGACATCCTCGAGCCGTTCCCCATGGCCCAGACCCAGAAGAAGTTCATTATCGTCACCATCGATTACTTCACTAAGTGGATCGAGGCCGAAGCCACAGCAAGGATCACAGAGATAGTCGTCTGGAATTTCATCTGGAAGTCGATCATCTATCGTTACAACATTCCCCGGGTGATAGTAAGCGATAATGGTCGGTAATTTGATTCTCGTTATTTCTGAGACAGATGCGCCGACCTTAACATCCGCAATCACTTCACTTCGGTCGCCCACCCTCAGGCTAACAAGCTGGTCGAAAATGCCAATAAGACTATCTTAAAAGGCATCAAGACTAGGCTCGGCAAGGCCAAGGGCAGCTGGCTTGAAGAATTGCCGAACATACTTTGGTCACACAAAATGACTCCCAGAACGGCAACCGGTGAAAGCCCCTTTCAACTGGTATACAGAACCGAGGCCGTGATCCCGTTGGAGATTGGCAACCCCTCCCTCCGAGTCATCTGCTTCTCATCTGAGGCAAACGACCAGAAACTGCTCAAAAACCTTGACCTAGCAGATGAAGTCCGAGATATTGCCAGCATCAGAGCAACAGAATACTGGCGCCGCCTCACTCGATACTACAACGCCAAAGTCCGAGATAGACACTTTCAACCGGGAGACTTCGTCCCCAGGAAAGCCGAAGCCTCTCGACCACTTGAGGCGGCGGGCAAGTTATCCCCTAATTGGGAAGGCCCCTACCGAGTGGTCAAAACGCTCAGAAAAGGAGCATACCGTCTATCCACGATGGGAGGAGAGCTCATCCCTCGGACCTGGAATGCGACTACATTACGCAAGTTCTACTTCTGAGTACTAAGCATTGTGCAAACGACATTAGATAAAACAAAAGGCTCTTTTCTTTTATTTAAACAACCCGCTTGTACATCAGGAAGGCCGAAGCCTAGAAAATACATGTCAAAAAAGTAAAAAATCAATCTGGCGCCATTATATGAGCCCATTACTCGGCTGACTCGGATGACCTTCCTGCGTCCAGCCACTGACTCTGCCTCGTGTAGAAACTGGCTCGGATGAAGGATAGTCGACCCTGTTGGCTCGGGTAGCTCGGGACAAAGGTGACAGAGGGATTAGGAAGAAGAAGGCTACCTTCCAAGTTGAACTTGGAAGAGAAGGGGGAGAGGGAATGCATATGAAAGCATCCTCCCCGCCAACCTGCCAACTCTTTGGAAGAAAGAGAGTGCATGCACCCTCCGAAGAGTGAAAGAAATGAGGGGAAGAGTAGAAGAGGGAAAAAGAGGCTGCGGGGGGGGGGGGGGGGGATAAAGAAACCAGTAAAGCTGGACGAGGAGGCAGGGGAAAGCCCAGAAGGGAGGGAGCTTAGTTGGCTTCGTCCTCCCCTCTGTAAAGCGAGTAGGAAGGGACGGGCGGCAGGGATGTCTGATGCCCCCATCCGTCCACCATCTCGCCCTCCTGCAAGCGCCGCCAGAACTGATAAAGAGAAGATGACGTGCCTCCACACGTCGAACCCTCTTCAAGTCCGTCCGCCGGCCGTTGAACCCTCTTCAAATCCCAAGCAGTAAGAACTCTCTGCCCCTTGTCATCGGCAACCTCATCTTCCGGAGTGTCTTCCATGCTATAAATACAATGGCACAACGCTACGTGAAGAAGGAATTAGGAAAGACTATCAGGGAAACCCCTAAGTGGTGGAGAGGAAGGGACACCCTTCAGACCTTTTATAGGTGAAGGGAGGCTATTTGCCTTAAATGATTCTCTCCTCGAAAACATGCCAAAGGGATCTCTCCCTATGAACGATCACCTCAAACTTCTTATTTTCTGCCCCAGCGGGATACACGAAGCGGCCAGACATTCAAAGTATGAGAAAACGGAAAGACACCCTGTCAGACGCTCACCCAACCATCAGGCGAGATCCACACAGAAAGTATCGGCTCTTTCCAACCACTGCAGATACGCCGAACAAGATACGGCAATGGCGATACGGAACAGATAAGTCTCCATCATAATGCTATTGCCTTATTTATTTCTACACAAAAGAGGAAGTTTTTTCCTTCAAAAAGAAAAAAGGCATACAAAAAGAGGAAGCGAAGCAGATACATCAGGCCTCCGGCCCACCTTGAAGCCCGGAAGTAGAGGGTTCGAGCGGTCTGCCCCCGGCATCTTCGGTGATGACCGACCCTGGCACTGACCCCACCGGTGTGGGAATTGTCTAGGTTACGTGCCCTCCCGAGGCATCCGGAGTTGACGACCCCTCGGACGATGAGCCCCCGTGATCCTCTTCACCCTGCACCAAAGCGGAGGAACTGGAGGATGACAAGTCTGAGTCATAACATTGCCCGGACGAGAAGTCAACTACTCCGGACGCCTGCTCCTCGACGTAAGAGACGGCCCGGTCGTAGCCTTGCTTGAACCCCTTGCGAATGCCCCGACGAAGTCCTAGCTCGTAGTAGGGGAGGGCAGCCTCCTTAAGGTCGACCTGGTAGGCCTCTGAGCTCTTATACTGCTTGGGAGCCTCCGTGATGCGGAATGCTAGGAGAATTGGGACTCTATGTGACGACGCGACTAAATGGACAACTAAGACCAACAACTTTGCGATGGATTGAACGGCGTAGACTCAACACCTAATGTTCCCAAGAGAGGAACTATGTCAACTAACAAGAATTCAAGCTCGCAAGCACCCCTGTGAGGGAAGTGCACGGATCCGCACGATTGACAAACCGGCAGGGTCTAGGGTGATTAGACTCCACACTCGCGACTCGGATGAGTCACGGGACAGTCATACTCTCTCACCACGGCAATGAATAAAGGAAATGAACTGGCTAAGAACCTACTACGCACACAAGCAGCGGCATCAAGAGAAAATACTAAAAGAGCAAGCTAACCAGGCAAAGAAGTGGACGCATACCTCCACGCTCGGGGCGTGGGGAAGAAGCCCGGCCAAGTCACACGATCCCCGTTACAATGCTGAACGAGTACAACCAAATACAGTCCACTCCTCGCAGGGAGGTAAAAGGCTACACAGTGGGACCCGGGGGTCGTGCAACGTGGGGTGACGGGTGCCGGGTCGGTGAACCTCGTCGTACACGAGCCGCCGCGAGTCGGTATGAACTGGGACCAGCAGCAAGAGTGGCACGTCACGGAGGCTGAGGAAGGCGCCAATGTCCCTGGTAGCATGCTGTGGGGGATGGCGAGCCTCCTGGAAGATGAGGGAAGCCGACGACGCCGGCTGGAACCTCCGGAGTGGTCGCGAGCAGGGGGCAGGCTGCTAGCCGGCCTGCCCACGCGTAGGAGAGCAGCTGGACGAAGACCCTGGCACGTGACCTTCTGCTTGTCCGTTGGTCACGAAACTCAGCGTAGGCGCTAGTGGGGGTGTCCCAGGGACACCGGTGAAGTGGTGACTGCAACGGAGTACCGAAGGCGATGTTGCAAATTTTGCAACAGGCCCTACACGTTCTGGTCTGTCCTCTGGCAGCAGGACCACATGTCAAAGATTGGGCTTGAACCAGGTCCTCCTGATGGCAAATTGGGTGGGGTTTTCTCTGGTGGATAGGTGAGGGTTGTGGAATGACTGGGTAGCAGTGGTGGGGTGGCGCGTAGTGGAGGTTTTGGGCGTGAAAAGTGAAAACAGATGGGGTTCAGTTCTGCAGTCCAGTGCAGTCAGAACTGAGAGCTATGAGGGTGGATGAGATAAGTAGGGAACGGGGGCTCAGACACTTGCAATAAAATTTTAGGGCATGGTTGTGGACGTGGTGAAGGAATGCTGAAAATCTCAGGTCATTTGAAGATGTATAGAGAAACGTTCCTTTGGAGGGGCTTTGTCACTATCGCGGTAGGACTGCACAGGAGCAGTCTGCGCAACCAAAATGGGTCCAAATGGAAGTTTTCGCCCCAATGGAGATTTGAAATGATATTTTCAGGAGAGGTAGGGGACATGTAGGAAAAGAGAAGTGAAGAAGGGGTCGACGTAATCAGAGGTCGGGAAGAGGTTGTCCCAACGTGATCTTTTAGGTTCTGGTTTACTACAGGTCTGCACAGAGACAGCCTGCGCAAGGAAAAGGGCTATGAAGACAACTTTCTCTACTGGATGAGTTTGGCTATGGGGTTTTCAGGGGACGTGGGGGACAGGGGGATGAAGAAAAGCTTATAAGGATTCAATGGGGTTTGGGGATGGGAAAGGATGGTTCCAACCTGATCTTCCGGACTCATTTCTGCAGGCAGACAACCAGATCTGGGCACAGGACAGCAAGGGCCATCTCCTCCAAGCTTGTTGCAAAAGCTTGATCAATGGGACTCCCGGCTTGAGCAGAAGATGGGGAGGTCGCCTCCCACCTGTGGAGCATCCAAGAAACCTGTAATAGACCTTAGGAGTTGCTCCCAAGGGAAGAGGAAGAGAGAGAGGAGAGATAGAGGGTGTCACACCCTAGAGGGGAGGAAGAAGAAGGAAATGCTCTTGGCCAAAACTCATTTTTCATTCATTCATTCATCAAATCCCTCAAGAGGGGGAATACATGATAATATATAGAGTTTGGACTCCACCTTCCCTCCTTAGAGTTTGAATTTGAATCCCTTTGAAATTTAAATTCTATGGGCTCCATCATTGCTCCTTGGAGTTTGGATTTGGAACCTATTTGAAATTTAAATTCTATGGGCTCCATCATTGCGCCTTGGAGTTTTGATTTGGAACCCATTTGAAATTTAAATTATATGGGCTCCATCATTGCTCCTTGGAGTTTGTGTTTGACCCATTTGAAATTTAAATTCTATGGGCTCCATTTTCCCTCCTTGGAGTTTGAATTCGAACCCATTTGAAATTTGAAATCCCAAAATGATGCAAACCTAAATACATGCCAAAGGCACACCTAAGACGTACACAATACAAAATACGACCAAGTACGTACAAAATACAAATACGACCCAAATACATACAAAATACAAATACGACCCAAATACGTATAAAATACAAATACGTATAAAAATACGTACTAAAGTGTCAAAGCTCCGGGGCGGACTCCAGACTGTCCCCTAGCCACAATGAGGTCGGTCTCGACCGAGTCGTGCTGCGTGTCCGGTACCGACGACTCTCTGAGTCGAGCCGTATTCTTGCTCTGGTGTCCTCACCAATTCTCCCCGGGTGGGAAGAACTCGACCCTGTCGAGTAAGGATCTCTGTCGCTCTGGTACCGCTCTAGCAAGTCTGGATCTAACCTCTCCAACTCTGCCTGGGAGATCCATGCATCATCGGACGCGGGCCGTCCCCTCCAACGCACCAAGTAGCGGTGATACGTGCCACTCCTGGTGGTGGTCACCTGCTCATCCAGTATAGACTCTATCCGCTCACACTGCTGAGGTGACAGGGTTGGAAGTGGACTCTCAGGGGAGGGCTCACTCACAAAGGGTGGAGAAGGCCCAAACAACTCACTAGGGATCACTGCCGGGTCCCTATATGCGACTAAGTCTGAGACATTGAATGTGGAACTGATACCATAGTCATCCGGTAAGTCAACAACATATGCACTGGATCCAACTCGCTTCACTACTCTAAAGGGGCCAGCACCACGAGCCTGTAGTTTCTTCACAGCTCCAGAAGGAAACCGTTCCGATCTGACCCGGATCATGACATAATCTCCCTCCCGGAACTCACGGGGGTGTCTATGAGCGTCAGCCAATTCTTTATATCGCGCGTTGCTGGTCTCTATATGGCGACGAATACCATCATGCAAACCCCTAACATGCTCGGCAAACGACTATGCAGACTGCGACACTCTAGCATGCATGGGTAAGGGAACAAGATCCACTGGCTTCCTTGGTCTATATCCTGTAACAACCTCAAAAGGACTCATTCCTGTGGACCTATTGACTGAGCCATTATATGCAAACTCGGCAAGTGGCAAAACCGAATCCCAGTCCCTCTCGCGTTCCCTAACCAAACATCTCAAGAGGTTCCCCAACTTCTATTGACTACCTCAGTCTGCCCGTCAGTCTGGGGGTGGTAAGCTGTGGAGAATTTGAGATGAGTGCCCATCAAATGCCAAAGGGTCTTCCAAAAGTAGCTAGTGAACCGGACATCTTGATCGGACACAATGGACTTAGGAAGTCCAGATCGGCTCACTACACTAGAGAAAAACAATCGAGCAACCCTAGAGGCATCTGAAGTCTTTGAACAAGGAATGAAGAGGGCCATCTTCAAAAATCTATCAACCACCACAAAAATTGAATCATGCTTGTGGGTGGTCCGTGGCAACCCCAAAACAAAATCCATGCTGATATCCTGCCACGGCCTATCAGGCACAGGAAGAGGAGTATAAGGACCTAAAACCTGCTTCCTCATTTTGGCCACAGTGCAGGTACGACACTGGGCCACAATGCGAGCAACGTCATGCTTCAAACTAGGCCAATAAAAATGATGCTCGACTGCATCGATGGTCTTATTCCGACCGAAGTGGCCGGCTAGACCTCCCGCATGCATCTCCCAAGTGAGGAAGTCGCAAACGGAAGTCCGTGGAACACACAAGCGACTCCCATGAAAGAGATAACCATCCTGCAACATATAATCAATGTGCTCTTGGGATGGCCCCGACTGGAGGGTGGTATAAATCGGACCAAAGTCCGGACAATCGGCATATGCCTCCTTCATCCTATCCATCCCTACCACCTCTACACTCATGGTGGTCAAAAGATAAGCGCGACGGCTCAGAGCGTTGGCCACCCGATTCTCCGCACCGGCCTTGTGCTTCAGCACAAAGGTATAATCCTGAAGGAACTCCACCCAGCGACTGTGACGAGAATTGAGCTTTTTCTGGGCATGGAGATACTTGAGTGCCTCATGATCAGAAAATAAGACAAACTTCTTGTGCAACAAGTAATGTCTCTAATGCCGAAGGGCCTGCACAACTGCGTAAAACTCTTTATCATACGTAGAATAACGCAGTTTAGCATCGCTCAATTTCTCACTGAAGTATGTAATGGGGTGGGTCTCCTGACTCAGAACACCACCAATACCAACCCCAGAGGCATCGCAAGAGACCTCAAACACCTTCGTGAAATCAGGAAGTCTAAGAATAGGTGCTTGGGTCATGCGCTCCTTGAGGAGCCCAAATGCGGCTGAGGTGGCCTTCGTCCACTCAAACGTCCCCTTTCGGATGCAATCTGTAATTGGGGCCGTGATAGAGCTAAAGCCTCGAATAAAGCGGCGATAGAAGGTAGCCAGTCCGTGAAAGCTGCGGACATCATGAAGAGTATGAGGTTCGGGCCACTCCACTATGGCCCTGACCTTCTCCGGGTCAGCGGAGACTCCCTCGCTAGACATGATAAACCCCAAGAATGTGACCTGACTAGTCATGAAAGCACATTTCTTAGGGTTGGCATAAAGACTCTCTCTCCTCAAAATAAGACAGACCTGCCGTAGATGGTCTAAGTGGGCCTCCCGAGTGCGGCTATAGATAAGGATGTCATCAAAATATACCACCACCAAGACCCCAATCAAATGTCGAAGGACCTGAGTCATTAGCCGCATAAAAGTGCTGGAAGCATTGGTCATCCCAAAGGGCATGACCAGCCACTCATAAAGACCATCTTTAGTATTAAAGGCCATCTTCCACTCATCACCAGGCCTGATCCTCACCTGGTGATAGCCACTCTTCAGATCAATCTTGGAAAACATAGTGGCTCCCGCCATCATATCGAGCATATCATCTAAGCGGGGAATGGGAAATCTATACTTTACCATGATCTTATTGATTGCACGGCTATCGACGCACATCCTCCTAGTACCGTCCTTCTTAGGGGCAAGCAAGGCAGGGATGGCACATGGACTCATGCTCTCACGGAGAGATCCCCTCGTCATCAACTCCTCAACCTGACGCTGAAGCTCAGCGTGATTAGCGGGGCTCATCCTATAATGTGGCAAATTGGGCAATGAGGACCCCGGAATCAGGTCAATAGCATGCTGAATGTCCTGCATAGGTGGAAGACCCTCGGGTAAATCATCGAGAAATACATCAGTAAACTCCCGAAGGACATCAGCAACATCAGATGGGAGATCACTCTCCGTCTCTCCACCCACCTCTTGGACTATAATGGCAAAAATAGGGTCCCCTCTAACAAAGTCACGTTCCAACTCCCGGGAGCTGACTAGCATCAACCTCCTAGTCGGAGGAACACTCAAGGCGGGGACATCCAGAGGCAAGGTCGTAGCCTGAGCTGGCAATGGGGTACTAGGCCCTGGAATAGCAGGAGTCGGGGTACTAGGCCCAGTGGGACCCCAGATGGATGGACTCCTCGGCTGGGACGGGTGAAGGGTAATCCGTTGGCCATTATGGTCGAATGTGCATGTGTTTGACCGGCCATGGAGGGTAGCATCCCGATCAAATAACCAGGGCCTTCCTAGGATAATACTGCCTGCCTCCATAGGCAACACATCACACCAGATCCCATCCTGGTAGGCATGGAACTGTAATGGCACCAGACATCGCAACCTTACTGGGATAGAGGTGGAATCTACCCATGACACGCGATAAGGGGAAGGGTGGTCCATGGGGGTCAACCCTAAGCATGTCACAGTACCCATGGAGATAGCGTTAATATAGCTCCCACTGTCTATGATCACCTTGCAGGCTTTCCCACCCAGCCTACAAAAGGTATGAAAAATGGTGGTGCGACGCCAATCATCACTCACCAACGGCTGGGTCAAGATACACCTGACAACACCCAGCTGAATGTCATCCTGGCACTGTGTGCCCTGGACATCTAGTTGCTCGCCCTCAAGCAGCTCATCAAAGAATTCCTCCGCGAGCTCCTGGTCAGCCTCATAACTGACGGATACGACACCATGTGCGAGCTCACCAGTCGAAGAATCTCTGATGACCAAAGAGGATCAGGTAGGACAACTAACAGCATAATGACCAACCCCTCTGCACCTATAACACTCATGACGGGACCCAGTGCCCTGAGGTGCTCCACCAGTCATCGGCCCCTTTCCCTTGTCATCACGACGGGCCGGGGGTGGTGGAAGCTGGGGTCGGGTAGGAATGGTGGGCTGCTGAGGCCGAGGGGCCGGGGCTGGAGCCTGGGGTTGAGGGGGATAGTCCCTCGGAGGGGGAGGACGAGGTCTAAGAGCAATGAAGTCCTGAAGAGCGGGTTCCTATGGATGGGCCATAGGTCCCCGATGGTAAGGTCCAGTCATAGCACGAGGGTCCGACCCACGAGGATATATGGGTCCCAGGCGCTGGACCGGAGCAAACTCAGACTCAAACTGCTCTAACTTGAGTGCGACCTGATAAGCCTTCTCCAGGGTCGTGGCATGGCGGCGAAATAACTCATACTGGTAGGGCGGCCGCAGACCCCGATAGAAGTGAGAGATGGTCATGGCACTCTCCTCCGTGACCCCACATCGCAAGTAGTACTCATCAAAATCAGTGATGTAGTCGGTCATAGTCCGATGCCCTTGGCTGAGACTCTGCCACCTATCAATAAGCCTCTGACGGTATGTGGAAGGAAGGTATTTTTGCATGAGCTTTACCTTCATATCATCCCATGTCTCAATCTGGGGTTGATGTCGCTGCATCAACATGCTCTCCAAGTTTCTCCAATAAGTCTGTGCCTACCCTAGCAATTTCATTTTGGCAAATCGGACTCTCCGGTGGTCCGTCATATCATACCACTCAAAGTAGCGGTCCATACCCGCTTCCCAATCAACATAGACCTTAGGGTCCAAGGACCCATCAAAGGTGGGAGGATCCGCGTGCACGGACCTAAGGAGATGGTCATCCTCGTCGTCCCTATGGGGCCTATAGCCACGTCGAGCACGGCCATAACCCTCAACCTCATTATCGGACCCAAAATCATCAAACTCCTGAATACGTGGTCTCCGGTCGTCGGCCCTAGGGTGTGCGGGCCGAAGAGCAGGGTCAAGTGGGCCTTGGGCCTGCCCGGGGACATCCTCATGCGGAGCTCTATCCTGGTTGGGCCGTCCAACTAGACCTTGAATGGTCCGGTCGGAAGCCTCCATCCGGTCCTCCATGGCCTTCATCTGGCCCTCCATGAATGCAGCATGATCTCTAAAGCTCTTATCGGACTGATCTATCCGATTCATGAGAGCCTGCATCATATCCTGAAGGGAAAAGTCACTAGGGGCAGCATTCCTAGGGTCACCCATTGGGACCGGGTGTTGGTAATCTGTACCACGCTGAGTGGGCATGTAATGGAACTAAATGCAAGGGATTTTTTTTCTTTTTTTCTAATGCAAACTAATGCAAGACTCTAAGGGACAAATGGGGGTAGAACAAAGACTCAAATGCACCCTAGACAACCTATGACTCTGATACCAAATTTGATGCGGAATGCTAGGAGAACTGGGACTCTATGTGACGACGCGACTAAATGGACAACTAAGACCAACAACTTTGCTATGGATTGAACGGCGTAGACTCAACACCTAATGTTCCCAAGAGAGGAACTATGTCAACTAACAAGAATTCAAGCTCGCAAGCGCCCCTATGAGGGAAGTGCACGGTTGACAAACCGACAGGGTCTAGGGTGATTAGACTCCACACTCGCGACTCGGATGACGGTCACACTCTCTCACCACGGCAATGAATAAAGGAAATGAACTGGCTAAGAACCTACTACGCACACAAGCAGCGGCATCAAGAGAAAATACTAAAAGAGCAAGCTAACCAGGCAAAGAAGTGGACGCATACCTCCACGCTCGGGGCGTGGGGAAGAAGCCCGGCCAAGTCACACGATCCCCGGTACAATGCTGAACGAGTACAACCAAACACAGCCCACTCCTCTCAGGGAGGTAAAAGGCTACACAGCGGGACCCGGGGGTCGTGCAACGTGGGGTGATGGGTGCTGGGTCGGTGAACCTCGTCGTACGTGAGCCGCTGCGAGTCGGTACGAACTGGGACCAGCAGCAAGAGTGGCACGTCACGGAGGCTGAGGAAGGCGCCAATGTCCCTGGTAGCACGCTGTGGGGGATGGTGAGCCTCTTGGAAGACGAGGGAAGCCGACGATGCCGGCTGGAACCTCCGGAGTGGTCGCGAGCGGGGGGCAGGCTGCTAGCCGGCCTGCGCGCGCATAGGAGAGTAGCTGGATGAAGACCCTGGCACGTGACCTTCTGCTCGTCCGTTGGTCACGAAACTCAGCGTAGGAGCTGGTGGGGGTGTCCCAGGGACACCGGTGAAGTGGCGACTGCAACGGAGTACCGAAGGCGATGTTGCAAATTTTGCAACAGGCCCTACACGTTCTGGTCTGTCCTCTGGCAGCAGGACCACATGTCGAAGATTGGGCTTGAACCGGGTCCTCCGAATGGCAAATTCGGCGGGGTTTTCTCTGGTGGATAGGTGAGGGTCGTGGGATGACTGGGTAGTAGTGTTGGGGTGGCGCGTAGTGGAGGTTTTGGGCGTGAAAAGTGAAAATAGATGGGGTTCAGTTCTGCAGTTCAGTGCAGTCAGAACTGAGAGCTATGAAGGTGGATGGGATAAGTAGGGAACGGGGGCTCAGGCACTTGCAATAAAATTTTAGGGGATGGTTGTGGACGTGGTGAAGGAATGCTGAAAATCTCAGGTCATTTGAAGATGTATATAGAAACGTTCCTCTGGAGGGGCTTTGTCACTATCGCGGCAGGACTGCACAGGAGCAGTCTGCGCAACCAAAATGGGTCCAAATGGAAGTTTTCGCCCCAATGGAGATTTGAAATGATATTTTCAGGAGAGGTAGGGGACATGTAGGAAAAGAGAAGTGAAGAAGGGGTCGATGTAATCAGAGATCAGGAAGAGGTTTTCCCAACATGATATTTTAGGTTCTGGTTTACTACAGGTCTGCACAGAGACAGCCTGCACAAGGAAAAGGGTTATGAAGACAACTTTCTCTACTGGATGAGTTTGGCTATGGGGTTTTCAGGGGACGTGGGGGACAGGGGGATGAAGAAAAGCTTATAAGGATTCAATGGGGTTTGGGGATGGGAAAGGATGGTTCCAACCTGATCTTCCGGACTCATTTCTGCAGGCAGACAACCAGATCTGGGCGCAGGACAGCAAGGGCCATCTCCTCCAAGCTTGTTGCAAAACCTTGATCAATGGGACTCCCGGCTTGAGCAGAAGATGGGGAGGTCGCCTCCCACCTGTGGAGCATCCAAGAAACCTGTAATAGACCTTAGGAGTTGCTCCCAAGGGAAGAGGAAGAGAGAGAGGAGAGATAGAGGGTGTCACACCCTAGAGGGGAGGAAGAAGAAGGAAATGCTCTTGGCCAAAACTCATTTTTCATTCATTCATTCATCAAATCCCTCAAGAGGGGGAATACATGATAATATATAGAGTTTGGACTCCACCTTCCCTCCTTAGAGTTTGAATTTGAATCCCTTTGAAATTTAAATTCTATGGGCTCCATCATTGCTCCTTGGAGTTTGGAACCCATTTGAAATTTAAATTCTATGGGCTGCATCATTGCGCCTTGGAGTTTTGATTTGGAACCCATTTGAAATTTAAATTCTATGGGCTCCATCATTGCTCCTTGGAGTTTGTGTTTGACCCATTTGAAATTTAAATTCTATGGGCTCCATTTTCCCTCCTTGAAGTTTGAATTCGAACCCATTTGAAATTTGAAATCCCAAAATGATGCAAACCCAAATACATGCTAAAGACACACCTAAGATGTACACAATACAAAATACGACCAAGTACGTACAAAATACAAATACGACCCAAATACATACAAAATACAAATACGACCAAATATGTACAAAATACAAATACGACCAAAATACGTACAAAATACAAATACGTATAAAAATACATACTAAAGTGTCAAAGCTCTGGGGCGGACTCCAGACTGTCCCCCAGCCACAATGAGGTCGGTGTCGATCGAGTCGTGCTGCGTGTCCGCTACCGACGACTCTCTGAGTCGAGCCGTATTCTTGCTCTGGTGTCCTCACCACTCCGCCCCGGCCGATCCCACCCTATCGGCGAGCTCGGCCTCCTTCCGCTCCGCCTCGACTGACTTCCGCTCGGCCTCAGCCATCCGCTCTTCAACCTCCGCCACCTGCTTCTCTGCCTCGGCCCGATCAGCCTTGGCCTCCCGTCGAAGGCGCTCGGCTTCCTCTGCTCGATGTACCGGCTCTGCACGCTCGGTCTCCCACCGGCCATCCAGCTCAACGCGTGCAAGGCACTCCTCTTCGAGAAGCCTACTCTTCCTCTCGAGCGATTCGCGGGCCTTGGCTAGCTACTCGGCTAGCGCCCGGGTCTCCACCTGGCTCGACCGCGCCAGCTCCTTGACTGAGGAAAGCTCCCGCCGAAGCCCATCACGCTCCTCGGCGAGCCGAGCCAACCTCCTGTCAGACCCACCAAGGGTCCAGGCCAGGTTTGCTCGCTCCCACTCCGATCGAGCATACGCTTCTACCAAAGCAGCCCCAATCTGGGCCAGAGCCAGGCCGCCCTCCATAACACCTACAAGGGCCACGGACGGAGAGTACTGCCTACCTCCCCCCCTCACCTTCGCGGCTATACCGCGGCATACCTGGTGCAGCGGGTCCGGGATACCGAGCCTCTCCAAGGCCGTCGGAACAGAGAACCCCCCATCGCCCAGTGCCCCTCCGAGCGGCCCGAACCAAGTCCCAGCCTCGGTCGCCTCTCGTGCCTCGGCCGGATTTTCTTACGGCCCCTCAGTCTGGACCGGCTTGACACCTGCACCAACCCCTGAAGCGCCAGTCTCGGCCACGGCCCCCTCGGCTCCTACCGAGGGGAGAGCCGGGCCAACATCATCGCCAACCGCAGGAGCGGCCCCAACCTCCTCGGCCCCCTCTTGCTCGGCGGGTGGGAGAGCTCGCCTGGTAGAGTCGGCCCCATCATGCTCGGCGGAGGGGCGAGCCACGGTAGGATCGCCTCCGATTACGGGTACGACCCCGGCCTTCTTGGCCCGCTTCCTGGCCCTCGCAGCGGCCCGGATCATGCCTTCCACGGGGTCCTTGCTCTTGGACCCCCGCGACCTGGAGCATTCACCCTGGGCCGTCCCCTTGCCCTTATCTCTGGTTTGGGAGCGACCCGTGGGAGCAGCCGATTCATCAGCAGCCGAGTCATCGCCAAGCTCGATCACCTCTGCGGCCTCCTCCAAAGCCTCCCGCCTGGTGTCTGTACGAAGAAGAAGACATATTCAGGAAAAGAAAGATGATCCCCACATGCAGAGGAGAACCTAGTTTATGGCACCCTAGCCCGACAGATGCAGTCGCATAAGAAGACACCGCTCGACATTCTCTGGAGTAACCAGCTCTTCGATGGACTAGCGGTACTTCAGCAAGATGGCTGCGTATTCCTCCACATGTGGAGGGAACTCATCCTACCTAGGAGGGATACTCGGGTGGAAATTGGGGATTACTGGACACCTCCAGGTTTCCTCCACTGAACAAATCCCCACTCAGAAGAACTGAGTCTTCCACCCCTTATGCGAAGAATCCTTCACCGCCAAGGAGATGCAACTCCTATTCCGCGTCGCCTGGATGAAGTAGAAGCCCTTCCCAGTCGAAGGATGTGCTTTCAACTCAAAAAAATAGTGAAAGAGGTCCAAGGAAGGAGGAACCCCACACTGGCGGTAGAGAATGCGGAAGGCGGAGAGAAGGAGATAAGAGTTGGCTACCAACTGAATGGGCGCCAATAGAAAAAAATTAAGAAGCTGAAGAACAAAAGGTTCAAAAAGAAAGGTGGAATCCACCTGTAGCAACCCTGGTAAAATAAAAGGAAGATTTCAAGAAAAATTAAGTAAATAAATGATAAGAACCAAAATGAATAAATATTAAGTCAAAAGTAAGTAACGCCTCTCAACAAGGCGCGATTTAAATAAGAAACGCCTTCACCTGAGGCGTTAATTCAAAAAGTGACGCCTATACCAAAGGTCGTCAAATTTCAAAACGGCCAAATGAATAAAAGGAAAGAGAAAGAAACGCCCTCTTCTTGGGCGCGAATTACAAAAGAAATGGTACCGGTCAAGACGTCAATTAAAATGCACGCCCTAACCTAAGGCGTTAATTGCACTTGTGTTCCATTCGAACCAGGAGACTATCCAGGGTAAGTTTTAGGATTGCTACGTGTTCGATTGATTATGGTAAGGACTCTATCAAGGAAACTAGAGTTCCAATCGAATTCTAACTCTATTAGGATTCCAAAAATCCTATAAATACCTTTCTAATCGAACATGTTCGCTATTTTTTGGCGAACAGTTCGGCTGCTACTATACGTGAAGAACATGTCGTTCTTCTTCCTCTGTCTTTCGTCATGGATTATGAAGAATATTAATGTCCTTCATCTTCCTTGTGCAGGTTGTCTGCAACATCATCTTCTTCTTCTGTAGGAAGTCTGCAGCAAGTAGTAACTCTATTGTCAAAGTGAAGAACGTGGGTTCTTCATCAACATCGTTTTCCCATAAGACTCTGTTTAGAACAGAGTATCGTTTTCTCTTCACATCTTTTCATCCAGATCATCATCAGGTAGGTTTTCTCAAGGATTGTAGCCTAAACTAGCATAAACATTTATGATAAAGTCATCTGTAATTCATGCATATAGTTTTATTGCGTTTTAGAAGTTTTCTATGAATTTTGGAAAGAGCCGACCCATGTCAAGGCGCTAATTCATGTTTTGACGCCCGAACTAAGAGTCATCAATTTTAAGGAAATCAATAAACACACCCGTTTAAAATTTAATATCTATGAGACCTGTAGTTAAATCTAATGCATGATCATATACCTTGAATCCTGCTATTTTTCTTGTCCAGTTCATATATGTGGTTCCTGCAAATTATTTATCATTAAAAACCTTTACTGTTCATATTCCTGGAAACCAAAAGAGAATTAACGACCTCCAGTAGGTCGTCTCTTATAAAAGTGACGTCCTGAACCAGGGCGCGAATTTGAAAGTAACGCCCCTGTTTAAGGCGTGTTCTACTAAAATCCCAGAATTTAGAAATTTTGCGAAATAGAAGAAATATGATGGACGCCTGCTTTGTGAGTCGTCTAATTGTAAATAAATGCCCCTGCGAGAGGCATTAATTTGATAAATAATGGCTTAGCTTAAGTCGCTATTTTCCTGTGATACTATTTTACACTGTTACTGTTAACCGAGGGTTTCATATGTGTATATATATCGGCACTATATTCCAGTCCGTGAATATAGCCCCATGTTTCATGATGATTTATCGCATTACCCCATAACTCTCGGTGACATACAAGCTCTCCATTGGACATTCCGTTCCTTTGGACTAGCAAGTTAGTCATTGGGACCTTCGTAAGACTCCTCGCAGCCTTGGATTCCCTCAAGGCCGATTGAGCTGGTTGTACCATAAAAACCTATTACACTATTTTGCCATGTCACTCTATAGAAACATGGTATACCGGCCCTCATGTTATACTAAGTGGATATCATGAGAATATTCTTAATGGGATGAGGACATCATGCCATTAATATGCTGTTCTTGTGGACCTCAATTCTATATAAAAAGAGTGACCATCTACATATGGGCACTTATTTGTTATGGTACCCGGTTAGGGAACCAATTCCACCCAGTTTATCGACATGTCATGGTTTATATGCTTTGCGTGGATTTTATCGAAAGAATGTCCTTACTCAAGGGCCTTGCCCTTGAATTCCATAAAAATCTTATCTTATCATCCTATTAAAGCTTGTTCTTGAAATTCCATATTGGCTATACTATAAAGTGGATGTCTAGATCTATCTTTAATGCTGTGCATATAAGGGCCCGATCTGGTCCTGGGAGGAGCACCCAAAAGTACTAGTGCCCATGGGAGTTGTAATGATCACGGTGTCTAGCATTGCACCGAAGTACTTGTCTCTCTTGATCTTTGGCATTTCCACACACTCTCTCTTTCTTGCGTGCGTGACTCGACTTGCGTGACTTTACTAGCGTGGCCTGACACGGGCAAAGTACTTGCGTGAAATAACCAATAATCTATAAAGTCTCTCATGAATATCTCTTGTTAAGACTCGCTTGGAAGTTTTGCACGACATGTTATTCTATTGATTAGTTATTTCTACATGCATAGCCATAGTACATTCACATGTGTTAAATTGTAATTACTTAAATCTATTGCTAGTTCTTGAGATATAATTTCCTACTGAGCGTTCGCTCACTCAGTGTTTCCCTACTTTTCAGGTAAGTCCGACGACGAGACTCAATCGGATTGGGAAGGTCAAGAGTGAAAGAGATTAGAGCTTCTCAAAGCGTCAACTAGTCTTGTCTTTTCTATATTCTCTTGAGTCAATTTTGTACCTTTCTTTTTATTAAGTTTAGCATTTTCAAGGGATTGTAATAGAAATACTTTTGTGAAGGAATAAAAGGATTGGGTTATCTTTACTTTTGCGCATCTCTGATTTGGTGTCGAATACACTAATACTCTGATTGACATGATTGATATAAACTCGTCACGCGTCTCTGGGTATCTTCCGCGCTCGGGGCGTGACACCACCCTTCCACGACAGAAGAAAAGTATAGATGTGGCCTGTACGAGAGTCCAGGCTCATCTCGTATGGGGAAGCTGTGGCAAAGCAGAACTTGTGGGGCAGGTGATACTGGTGCTCCAGCCTTCTCACATCCGCCTCCCCCAGTTCACTACAGTTTAGAACCAGTGCCCTCGCCACTGGCTCGTCCTCCCACTCCTCAGCCTCCAAGCGCTGGTCCGCCATGGAATCCGGAGAAGACTATGAGGAAAGGCGATCTCGAGACCCTGAAGATTTCAGGGGAAGAGGAAGCCGCCGGACTGCCACCACGGTTATCTCCGCCAACTCCTCGAACGCCGCTGCAAGCCTCTGCTCTTCCGACGTGTCCTCACGGCGCACTGAAGAGCCCCAAAAGCAAGAACGGAGGAGAGCCAAAACCCTAAAGATGGAGAGAGTCTGGAATGACAGCAAGCGCCCAACGCCTATATCCCCACGCGGTAGGCGGCGCGTCGTTCCGACCTCCAAGAAAAGGGGGCCCCTTCAGTTCAAATCCGTCAGGATCATCATTAACACGGGCCCAGGTGACCACGACACGTGGCTTCGTAACACCACCAGATCTCCACCCACCTGAGCCACGCTGGTCCAAAACCCCAAACAGCTACTCTTCCGAGCTTACTGAAGCTCGGGAGTAGGAGGGGGACAAGTGGAGAGGGGGATTTCTGTAGCCCTTCTAAGAGCAGCCGAACTAGGTCTATCAGGACCGAACGAGGCTCATCTTATCCATGTGACAGTCCCATAGGGCCCACTTAGGCTAAAAAGCCCAATAAAGGTTACTCGGGATCCCAACCTTCCTCAGCGGCCCTTAGGCTCGGAAGGCCCGAGCGTCAGAACAGAGGAAGACACATGCCCGAGTTATCCCTTCATCGGGATAGAGGCAAGCGCTCTGCGCCCACTCCGACCCGACTTCATCCTCCCTTCATCGGGATAGAGGCAAGCGCTCTGCGCCCACTCCGACCCGACTTCATCCGAGCTATGCCTATCGCCCGGACAGGGTTGGCATCTTTTATGCTCGGACCGACTGACGATTGCTTGTCCACGCTGCCGTTGAGAGCCCTTTATGAGCAGGAGTTTATGAGGATAAGGGACCCATGATGTCACGCCCCGTACTCTATCCCGTCGAGGTATTGTCCGCTTTGGCCTACCGGCCTCACGGTTTTATCCCTTTTTGATAGTGATCGACTCCAGAATGAGGGACTTCCTGGGCAGGTCACCCATCCCAGTATTGCTCCCCATTAAGCACGCTTAACTTCGGAGTTCTTTCCAAGAACTGAGCCGATACTTGAAAAGGCGTCTCGGTGATATAGAGTACAACTTAGCTATATTTGAGGGTATTACAATCTACCCCTCTTATATAGGCAACGTCCTCGTCGCTGGGCACATATAGCACACAATCAAACCCCAGGCAGGTAGGATTCTAGAGGTGGCCCCTACAGGCTCAAGAGGTGGCTCCCACTATATAGCACTTTGTCCCATTGCGGGTTCAAGAGGTGGCTCCCATAGCGTAGCACTTTGCCCTGCATGGCACTTAGTTCCCACACTTCCGGCTGGGGTATGGCTCTGATACCATTCTGTCACGCCCCGTACTCTATACCGTCGAGGTATTATCCGCTTTGGCCTACCGGCTTCACGGTTTTATCCCTTTTTGATAGTGATCGGCTCCAGAATGAGGGACTTCCCGGGTAGGTCACCCATCCCGGTATTGCTCCCCATTAAGCACGCTTAACTTCAGAGTTCTTTTCAAGAACTGAGCCGATACTTGAAAAGGCACCTCGGTGATATAGAGTACAACTTAGCTATATTTGAGGGTATTACACATGATCTCTCAAGGCTATGAAGATCCCACGAAGAGGACATAAAGATCCTATGATGAGGACGTAACTCTCGCCTGGAACTCCTCAGCTTATTGAACTCCTAAGGTTAGCACACTATATAAACCAGAGACTCCCTCCAGTGAAAGGTAAGGGCAATACACGCCTAAAAACCCCTGAGCAGGAACCACTTCACCACCTTGGTGTTGGGGGATCTCGTGCACCTCTTTCTACCTCCCTCCATATCTTCCACCATTGCTCTACTAACTTAGGCATCGGAGGGTTTTCCCCAGGGAACCATCCATGGGCCCCCTGATCCGTTTCCCTTTCTCTGCAGTTCACTATTCGATGATCATCCTCCCAGCTCAGGATAAGCGCGAGATCACGCCCCTTCAGGTACAAAGGAGTGCATCGACGCACTCAGCTCTGTATTAGCAATTGGAAGACTACAAGGTCGAAGCACTAGAAGAAGGAGTAAATGCTGTCAACAGGGCAAGTCGAAGCCGCGAGGCACTGATCCGACGCATCAGTCATTAATAGATGAGTCATTACATTCTACCTCGACCTGATGGGTACTTAAGGAAGATCTGCACCACCAAGCAAAACAATCAAGAGTATATGCAACAGGGATAAGTCGACACATCAACTATGTGCGTTGACACACTAAGCCAAATGTCAGTACATGAAGCACGTTGTCTAAAGGGATATCTGCCTACACTGCATCGACACAGCACTAGAGTACGTCGATGCAGCCTCACATATCAAATGATCTCTTGAAAGCAGATTCTGTGAGGGTGTCTCGACCCATCTTCAGGCTGCATCGAAGCACCAGCATCTCCTATGAGGCACGCGATGAACTTATGGAATCAGGTGACCTCGAACTCCATTGGTTGGAACTTGATACTTATACACCTGGCGCGGTTCCATAAAATTTATAAAAAAGAATATTCCTTTTTGGCAAGTGGACCAATGGGATTCCAGCTAAATAACCTTTTTATCCACTTGGATTTGCGGAGCCCTTGTTTCCTATAAAAAGGGGTCTTGCCCTTCGAGTGAGTTGAGTGGCCATCGAATAAGAGCCGCCGTAGCCATTGAGAGAAAGCTTATGCGAGAGCCAGATCAGTGAGAGCAGCAGTAGCAAAGAAGAAAAGAGAGAGAGGGCTATGAAGATCTGAGCTAGAAAAAGAAAGAGAAAGAATAGAGAGAGTGAGAGCCTGCGATAAGAAAAGGAGGTTGTGCAGTCGGAGTTTCAACTGAAGATCTACTCGTGTCTTGACTCGTGGATCAAATCCAGAGTCAATCTGCTCCTCGGAGCTATATCTTGTTTTCTATCTCCTACCTCCCCTTCGTAGGTTGGTGTTTGAGTTGCTTCTTCCTTACTATCTGAAATAGTGTTAATCTAGTATGAGCTAGTAATGTTTGATATATGATCCGCATGATCGAGCTTATGCTAAGGTTAGCGTCCAATTAATTCCAGCACACCTTCAATTGGTTGATTGTGGTTCGGACTGAACCATCGTTTGTTGTCTGCTTCTACTTTGAGTGCTGTCATTGTGTGCTAAGCATTCGAGTTCAGTTCCATGAGAACTATTAGTCATCCGTGAGCATCTACATTCTGTGCTTTTACCTTCTTGCAACATGTAGCTTTTCTGTTCCGGTTAGCTGCATTTTATTTCGAGCTTTTGTATTTGAAATTGGGCTAAAGTTTGCAGTTAGATTGATTCACCCCCCCTCTAGATCCCTCCATGCACCCATCTATTTCCTAACAATTGGTATCAGAGCAGGTTCTCTCGTTGATCAGATCCAACGATATGCAGAGAAGATTCTGTCACTTGGGTATGGCTATTAGTTTAATCCAGGCTTACTCTCTGAATTGAGCACGATTGATTGTCCACCGATTTTTGATGGCTCTAATTTCGATTTATGGTTTCGTAGCATGCATAAGTTTGTTAAGTTAGTTAATCCCAATCTATGGAATCTTATCACACATGGTCCACATAAACTTCCAAAGGACATATCCAAGTGGACAAACACTCATAGATCTAGGAACATTGAAAATCTTAGAGGACTGAATTTAATGAAGGCAGCTATTGATAAGGCCATGCTTTCCTTTTTTTCTGACTGCAGAACAGCCAAAGACATCTTGGATAAACTGAAGAGTGCCAATGGAGAAAATGAAGACAGCTGCATGATGGCTGATGGAAGTGATCAAAGCAGCAATCAAAATGAAGATGAGACTGATGATCAGGTAAATCCATTTGAAAACTTTTCTCTAGATGATTGGCAAGATGCATATGCTATTTTGCTTGAAACACATGAAAAATTAAGAAAATAATACAAGAAGTTGAAAAAGAAACTGAATACTGACAAGCAAAAAGCAACTTCGTGAGCCATCACTGCAAGAAAAGACCGAGTTTGAGATGGAATTTTCAGACAGATACTTTTCCGTCGTAATAGCCATCCAAAATGAAGACAGATGATTATACGTCTAAAATGTCATCGGTATTTTTGACAGATTAATATCCATTTGAATATCCGTCTTAATTTTGGACGGATATTACGATGGAAAATTATCCGTCTGAAACTCAGACGAATTTTCGGATGGAAGTTATGTCTATCTAAAATCGCTTCCGAAGTTCCCGCCTCTACCTACGACCGAAACCCTCTCGCTCCCACTCAGTCACACTCTGTGCCCACCCCCTCTTTCCACTCCCTCCCTGTCGACGAGAGCCCGTCGGAGCTCACCTTCGCCAGTGAAGCCATCCTCGCTGCCATCATCACCGTCGACGTCATCGCCGTCCTCGCCGTCCTCGCCATCAACGTCCTTGCCATCGTTCTCACCGCCATCCGTGGTAGCTCGCAGTCGTGCCCGCCTTCCTCGCCGTCCCCGTCTGAGTCATCGTTGCCGGAGCTTAGATGATCGTCGCCGGTATGTCCCCCCTCACCCTCTATCTTTTTTTTAACCTGTGTTTATTGTCGCTGGGAGTGGGAGGGGTGTCGATGGGGAAGTGGAGAGGGGAGGGGCATCGTCGGTTGGGAAGGGGAGGGGGGACCCCGCGGCGGTAGCTGGCAGCGAGGGAATTTGTGACAGATATTAAATCTGTCCAAACTTTGTAACCAACAATATGAGACAGCCTCTTTCCTCTGAAATTCATCTGAAATCCGTTACAAAAGTGTCTTCCCATGGAATTTCACACGGATTTCAGATGAAAACTGACTGTCTGAAATGCCATCTTTTCTGCTAGTGCATGCATCTAAACAACATGTATGAGCCTCAACATGCATTTATCATCTTAACCATATAAGAGCATCAAGAACACAAAGGCTCATAACACGTGCAAGGGGTCGACTCAGTTGATTTTGATGTTTGGTTTTAATGATAACAAAATGATTGTGCTTGTGTGTGTGTTTCATGGAGCAACACGTTTGCATCTTGTTTGATGAGTTGAAGGATGACTTCAAGGATCTCACTTGGAAGTCATATGAATGCTAGTTGATTAAGGAGCTTATGCTTTGAATATCTTGGCTTGTAGGATCAAAATCCATGGTTCACCCTTAGAACTCAAAGGATCAAAATCCATGGTTCACACATGGAACTTAAAGGAGTGCATCAATGAAGTTCTTTTTCTAAAAGGGAGTTGACTCACTCATTGCATTGCGTCGACTCCTTCTATGGTTCATGCATTTCATCAAATAGATTTTCAAGGTCTTGATTGGGTATTTTCATACATTTTTCACATGAGATTTTTGGGCTTGAAATATGCTCAATCTATTTACTTGAAATTTGATGAATGTGATTTTAATGATGCTCTCTCATTATATGGATTTATGGTCATTTGGTTTTGGCAATTCAAGTCAATGTGCATAGTGTGCTTCAAATGCTAATATGATAATCATGGTTTTGGGGGTGATTCAATTCTAGCTTGAACTACATGTTAAATGGTGTATTTTAATTTTGAAAATGGAAGTTTTAAAAGCTAGAATTGTTTAATGTGGTTCATGCATTTTTCACATGAGAGTTTTGAGGGTAGTCACATGTTCAAGATTTTCATGCATATCTAAGTGGAAGTTGGTATGATAATGGTCCTATTAACTAGATACATGATGATTTGAATTTTGTCTTGGTTGTGGAGATTGTGAAGAAGGGTCATGATTGAACCTTGAGAAAGTTGATCAAATTGTTCGTGTGATTTACATGCTTTTCTTTCATGCATTTTGAGGCTCATAAGTGTTGGTTAAATGCATGGCTTATGAAGTTGATTTTTGTTTGAGAAAGATTGGGTTTCTATGTGCTTGAACTTGTGATTTGGTTCGACTGTATTCAATAGATAGCTCATGAGTTCTTAATTGACTTGAATGTACTTCATGCATATTTTTCTAAGGCTTTATGAGCTAGCTAAGTGTTAATGAACTCCTCATGTAAATCTTGGTATAAATGAGTGAGCGATGTTCTCATGATCCATACTTGATTTTTTAATGCTCACATATTGCATAAATGTTTGGTTTGCAAACTGGAGCTTGAGTCTTATGCATCCCTCTCATATATTGTTAAAGCCTTGAATGCCTTCATGCATATTTTTCATAAGGTTTTCACGAGATTGGCTTGTTAATGCTCAAAAGGATCCCAAAGGCACCAAAATTTAGTTCTAATGATAGGTGGCATCATGGAGAATGAATATATATTGAATTGCATTTGTTTATGTGTTTTTGCAGTGATTTTGGTCGCCTAAATAGTCCAATACAGGGTGCTATGCAGGACAGGTCGACCTGAGTTCAGGACAGGTCGGCCTGCACTTCTGCAGTTCTGGCCAAACAGAAATGAAGTTGGTCCGGTCGACCGGAAGTTTGGAACCGATCGACCGATTCCTCTGTGTTCAGCCCAAAAAGAAGCCGTGAAAGGCCGATCGACTACCCGTTCATGACCGGTCGACCAGAAATCCTCTGCTACGCGAATGGGCTTTCGATTTTACTCAAGAACCTACTCAAGTGGGCTCTAAATGGATTGATCATTTACCCACTTACCCCTGGACCTTTAACTTACATGTTAGGGTGTTTTTGGAGGGGTCTAGGCGGGCTTTCGATTTTACTCCAGAACCTACTCAAGTGGGCTCTAAATGGATTGATCATTTACCCACTTACCCCTGGACCTTTAACTTACATGTTAGGGTGTTTTTGGAGGGGTCTAGGCGGGCTTTCGATTTTACTCCAGAACCTACTCAAGTGGGCTCTAAATGGATTGATCATTTACCCACTTACCCCTGGACCTTTAACTTATATGTTAGGGTGTTTTTGGAGGGGTCTAGAAGGGTTTTAGTTATCTTTTGGCTACTCTAATATATAAGGTCATGTGAACTCCGAATTTGGAAAAGAGGAACCCTTAATGTGCCTATTCTGTCTATCTTGAAGGTGAACGAAAGGGAAAAGCTGTGGAGCTGCAATAGAAGACCAGATTTCATCTCCTTAAAGGCGTTTTTGGTGATCGTGGAAGAAGAAAAAGAGGAGCGGAATGAAGAGGGGATCGTTGTGATGCCAAAATCGTGGCTGTCCGCTCATTATCCGACCTGAGCTTCGAGGATTATCTTCAACTGGCTATTGGAAATCGAAAGGGGAAACTCTACATCTTCTATCCACCCATTCGTGATATTCTTCTTGGTTTATAATTTATTTTGAGCGTATCTTGGGTATCTTGCTATATTTGTGAACTTGGGAATATGTGTGTGGTATGACCGTCTGCGTACGGTCGTGTGTGTAGAGTGCTGCATCTGTCGCAGCGTGTGTGTGGGTTTTGGGGCTCGTCCCCATGTGTGTGTTGCTGCAGTGGCAGCGTGTTCTAGGGTTCATCCCCATGTGGTTGCAGGCGTCGTCCTACGTGTGCATTGGATCTTGGCTCCGTGTTGGGGAGTTTTCCCCGTGCTAGTTTATCCAGTGAGTGAAGTCTTATCGATTTCGTAAGGGGTGGACGTAGGGAGTCTGTCGTGGTCCCAAACCACCTTAAAAATCTACACGTCGTGTGGTTTGCATTGTGGTTGTGTGTTTCATTGTTTAATCCGTCTTTATGATCGAGTGAGCTCGGTGAGATTAAGAGAACTTAGCTTACACTACTTAGTATATTTTCATCAATCTCGTAAAATTTGTTAATTCTGCTGTGTAAGGTTTTAAATTTACGGACAATTCAACCCCCCTTCTTATCTGCTCGCCTACCGGGGCCAATAATTGGTATCCGAGCCACAACTCTATTTTCTTAAGGTCTAACGACCTATAGAGAGATCCCTCAGTGAGCATCTTGAGCAACATGTCTAGTTTTTCCCTTCCTTCTCGTTATAATGGTAATAATTACACTTCTTGGAGAAATAGCATGTGTGCTTATCTTGGTGTTAATGAGCGTGAAATCTAGAACGTCATATGTGATGGTCCACATCAACTTCCATCAAATAAAAGAGAATGGAATGATAAGGATGTAAAGAAAAATGATGTTAATGTTAAGGCTTTGAATTTTCAAAGAAATAGCATAGAGTCTGATGTTCTTTCCCAAATCTCTTCTTGCAGGTCAGCCAGAGATTTATGGGATAAACTGGCTATGTATGGGGCAAATGCAAAAAATTCTCAAGTCGGTTCAAGCTTAATGGCTCATGGTGAGGAAAGCTCGAGTCAGGTAAATTCTGATTCTGAAGCACTGATAAGTGTCCATTCTCTATGGCAATTCATCGCATGTACACCATTTTATGTGCGTATAATTAGGCAATTATGCATGATCTATCGCTAATCTCAACTTCGCATGTAGATTGGACCTTTCACGTAAATTAATTAATTTAGCGATTTTATTTAATAAAATAGAGTTGAGAGTCATGAACATTAATTTTCTATTACACAATTACGAGTAATTGTGATTCATGTGCACATTATGATAATTTTTATGGATTAAATCGTAATTATATGTGTGTAGGACACCGAAGGTAATTGCAAAAGAAGTCGGGGGCAAAACTGTCATCACCGTTTTGACCAAGTCAAAAGTACATATTTTAGTTGGAGAGAAAAGAAATTTCAAAAGATTATAATTGAGGAAAAGAAATACATATTTTGATTGGAGGAAAAATTGAATTCAAAGTTTGAAATAAAGGAGAGACATGATGAGCCTTTGGAAAGCGGGTGTCCAAAGTCCAAGAAAGGGGGTGTCCACCTCCTTTTTCTTTTCTCCATATATTATCTTCTACCTAAATTTCAGCCATATATCTCCTTTTGATACAATATCCACCCTCCATTGACCCAACTTTCTCTATAAATAGCTCATGACAAGGAGGAGAAGGAGAGTCCTTCTTTTGGCAATTTTTCACTCTCCCTCTCACATCTTAGGTCATCGATTTCTCCCCCTTCGGTTCATTTTA
The DNA here is from genome assembly GCA_022559845.1 of Amorphophallus konjac. Lineage (NCBI taxonomy): Eukaryota > Viridiplantae > Streptophyta > Magnoliopsida > Alismatales > Araceae > Amorphophallus > Amorphophallus konjac. The sequence continues at coordinate 69,691,260 of CM040118.1, read as the reverse complement.
TGCTTTTAAACTCTTCACATAAGTTCTTTATTTTTAAATGCTCTGCAACTTCTTCTTCTACATCATCTTCTAATTCCTTTTTTTAAAGTTATTTCATATTTTCATTGTGTTGTCATGTTCATCTACGAACTAGTGTTTCTCTCCGATGCTTCCCCTTATTTCTCCCATGTCAGATTCTCTTCTCCTCTTCATTTCTTCACAAACGTTCTTTCTTTTTAAATGCTCTACAACTTCTTCTTCTACATCATCCTCTAATTACTTCTATTTTTAAAGTTATTTTCTCTTTTTCAAGGTGTTATCTTCCCATTTGTACTGTTCATCCGAGATGCTAGCCTCTGTTCTTCCTCCGTTTTAAAGTCCTTCCGCTCTTATTGTCTCTCTGAGTTCTTCATCAAAGTTTTTATTCTCTTATAGATATATATTTTCTTCTTCTATCACTTCCTCTAATTTATCACGTTTTTAAGTTATTTTTAATTCTTCTCAGTTCAATTTTTTCTACACAGTTACTGTTCATCCGTGCAGACCACTTCTCTTCTTCCTCCGATTTCACCCTCTTCCTCATATTTTCTCTCTCTATGCCCTTCATCAAAGTTCTTTATCTCTTCCCCCTCTTCAACTTCTTCTTATTAGGCATCCCCTAATTCATCTTGAGTTCAAAGTTATTCATTCTCCAAAGGTAGCTTCAACGACGAAGGTGACTTCCTCCCAGTGTAGACGACATCTTCCGCAAGGTGGTTCGTGATCCAAGGCCAAGAGAGGACGACGCCATCATCACCATTTCTGCTACCATCTTCACACTATTTTTTCACTGTCTTACTTTCTCATCTTCTTTCTTCTTCATCTCCACACAAACTCTTCCACACTCCTCTCTATATTTCTCTCCAAAGTGTGTCCTTCACAACTCTCCTTGTACGGCAGCATGCACATCAAGGTGGGCGACGTTCCAAGGCTCGTGACGCGGATGAAGACGGCTTCTTCATTCACCTCTTTCCACGGCGATCTTCATATTCATCTTGGTTGTATTCTTTCCCCTTTTGTTTATTTTATGAGTTGTAATTTTCCATTTTCATAGAGTGTACTTTTCACTTCCATCTTAATAAAAGTTCATCTTTACAAATTTTGGTTGCCTTAGTTCCTCTTTCTATCACTTCTAAGTTCTTTTCTTTACCCTCTCATTTTTTTTAGTGAGTTTATTTTCATGTAATTTATTTTTCCTTAGATTAATCTCACTCAAAACTTGGCTTTTCAAAGCATAAGAATAATTTTTCAACTTGTTCCAAAATGTTATTTCCTCCTCGTGAGATCGACTCCACTTACCACTATACTTGATTTTTTAATCTTTAAAAGTGAGTGAGTGCGAATATTTTAAAATTGTAGCATGGCTTTTCAACGACTGGTTTGTGGCTATCAAGCACTTTTCAACGACGGATGCCTGTCGACGTTCACTTCCGTCAGGTTGTCCCGTTCCTTCACATATTTCATGTCTACATTGTTCTATTATTTCATATTGTTCATGCCATTGAGGACACTGTCATTTAAATTAGGGGGACGAAAATCATGCCATTGCACATGTTGCATTCATTTATACAACCTCATTTTTTCAAAATACAAAAAATAAAATCCATTTAGAGTTTTATGATTCATGCTTCCATTGAAAGTAATTCTGGAATAGAAAAGACTGTGAAAAGGATGATGAAAAATTTATTTAATCTAGCCATAGAAAACTGATCTAAGAATATCTTTAAAGTTCATGTGCACTTTAGAAAAATGAAAATCACTTGCACGCTAATGAAACATTATCGGACAAGCCTTCTACTATTTTTGGTATGTTGCCTGACATTCTGCACTTCTTAAAGAAGAAATCTTTTATAAACTTTCTGCCAAGTTATCTATCAAAAATTAGTACAAAAGTACAATTGAAAAAAAATTGAGAAAAGAAAACACCATGAAAAATGCTCCGATTCTGAGTAACCGGGCCTACTTCACTTAAGACGTTTTGAGGTTTACGTCAAAAGGATAAGGGAACCTTGATCTGCGAAATCGATTTGCTTCGAGGTTCGCGTTAAACAGTGAAGGGTAGTGCATCATCATGTGTGTAGAAAAATAAAATAAAAAAAAGATCCCTAAGGGATGAAGCAATAAGACAGATAAAAATTTAATATGCTTAATGCTCTAATTAAGAGGTGCAGGGTTGAAAGACACTTATTTGGAATAGCAAATGGGGGATGTAATTGTCTAAGTTGTGGATTTGGTAGTTACACATGCACAAGTGCTATTGAACTTTGACTTGAATTCTTAATCATGTACTATTAAGTTCCTACATAAAGCTAGTGTGCATTAATGATTCCAGATTCCTAATCTTTAGTTTATTCTATGAAGGGAGCTGGATATGAGAGTAATAATTTTATAAACTCTTGTTAATCCTAAATTTATATTTATTTACATTACTAAGGGACTAGCAATGAGTAAGTTAGGGTGTGTGATAAGTGTCCATTCTCTATGGTAATTCATCGCATGTACACCATTTTATGTGCATATAATTAGGCAATTATGCATGATCTATCATTAATCCCAACTTCGCATGTAGATTGGATCTTTCACGTAAATTAATTAATTTAATGATTTTATTTGATAAAATGGAGTTGAGAGTCATGAACATTAATTCTCCATTACATAATTACGAGCAATTGTGATTCATATGCACATTATGATAATTTTTATGGATTAAATCATAATTATATGATAATTTTTTACTCTCTCTCTCCCTCTCACATCTTAGGTCGTCAATTTCTCCCCCTTCGATTCATTTTCTACTCTTAAACTCTTCATGTAAGTTCTTTATTTTTAAACGCTCTGTAACTTCTGCTTCTACATTATCTTCTAATTCCTTCTTTTTTTAAGTTATTTCATATTTTTTATTGTACTATCATGTTTATCTGCGAATCAGTATTTCTCTCTGATGCTTCCCCTTATTTCTCCCATTTCTGATTCTCTTCTCCTCTTCATTTCTTCACAAAAGTTCTTCCTTTTTAAATGATATACAACTTCTTCTTCTGCATCATCATCTAATTACTTCTATTTTTAAAGTTATTTTCTTTTTTTCAAGGTACTGTCTTCCGGTTTGTACTGTTCATCCGAGATGTTAGCCTCTGTTCTTCCTCTGTTTTAAAGTCCTTCCGCTCTTATTGTCTCTCTGAATTCTTCATCAAAGTTCTTCTTCTCTTATAGATATAGATTTTCTTCTTCTATCACTTCCTCTAATTCCATCACGTTTTTTAGTTATTTTTAATTCTTCTCAGTTCAGTTTTTTCTACATAGTTACTATTCATCCGTGCAGACCACTTCTCTTATTCCTTTGATTTCACCATCTTCCTCATATTTTCTCTCTCTATGCCCTTCATCAAAGTTCTTTCTCTCTTCCCCCTCTTCAACTTCTTCTTGGGCATCCCCTAATTCATCTTTGGTTCAAAGTTATTCACCCTCCAAAGGTAGCTTCAACGACAAAGGTGACTTCCTCCCGGTGTAGATGATATCTTCCGCAAGTGGTTTGTGATCCAAAGCCAAGAGAGGATGGCACCGTCGTCACCATTTATGCTACCATCTTTACACTATTTTCTCACTGTCTTACTTTCTCATCTTTTTCCTTCTTCATCTCCGCACAAACCCTTCCACACTCCTCTCTATATTTCTCTCCAAAGTGTGTCCTTCACAACTCTCCTTGTACGGCGGCGTGCACATCAAGGCGGGCGACGTTCCAAGGCTCGTGATATGAACGACGACGGCTTCTTCATTCACCTCTTTTCACGGCGATCTTCATATTCATCTTGGCTATATTCTTTCCCCTTTTCTTTATTTTATGAGTTGTAATTTTTCATTTTCATAGAGTGTCCTTTTCACTTCCATCTTAATAAAAGTTCATCTTTACAAATTGTGGTTGTCTTGGTTCCTCTTTCTATCTCTTCTAAGTTCTTTTCTTTACCCCTCTCATCTTCTTTAGTGAGTTTATTTTCATGCAATTTATTTTTCCTTAGATTAATCTCACTCAAAACTCAGCTTTTTAAAGCATAAGGATATTTTTCCAACTTGTTCCAAAATGTTATTTCCTCCTCGTGGGATCGACTCCACTTACCACTATACTTGATTTTTCAATCTTTAAAAGTGAGTGAGTGCGAATATTTTAAAATTGTAGCACGACTTTTCAACGACGGGTTTGTGGCTATCAAGCACTTTCAATTGAAGAATGGCAATCCGTATATGCAGAACTATATGACACATGTAAGAAGTTCAAATCTGAAATCAAGAGGTTGAAAAAGAAAAATGATGAAAATATGCATGTTAATTCTTCTTGTGAGAATTGCAAAACTTTGGAGTCAAAAATTAAAAATCTAGAACAACAAAATGAATATCTTGAATCTAAAGTTGAATTATATTCAGATGAGATTTCTTGTATGAATGAAGACCTTGAAATGGCTAGAAAATCCAATACCTCTATTACATCTGAAAATGATTGTCCTGATTTACGTGAACAAAATAAACTCTTGCTATCTAAAATTTTCATGCTTGAGAAAAATAAAGAATGTCTTAAGAGCAAGCTAGCTTCTTTATCTGATGACGAGAAAATGTTTGAAAAGCTTCTTAGAAATTGATAGCAAAAACATCATGATTAAAAATGAGGATCTTAAAAAGAATAATAGTGCAATGCTAATCCAGAATTCTTTACTTGAGCGTAGATTAATGTCTTGATAAACTTGAATCAGAAAAATCTTTATTGAGAGGTGAGAATGAACAATTGCTTGCAAAGGTTTCATAGCTTGATGAAACGGAAAAGGTTCTTGAAAAGATTACTAAAAAATTCCACCACACATATATGGAAATGAAAAATCTCATGCAAGAAAATAAAAAAGTCACACCAAAGAATTATTTGCTTAGTGATAAAACCCTTGCACGTGAAAATGAGATAAATGATTTGAAGAATGATTTGTCGAGATTTGTTAAGGACAATGAAACTTTGGACAAAATGCTTAGTGTAAAGATGAATGTTCAGAAGGAGGGTCTCGGATACAATGCTATGAATAAAAAATCTTTTGAAAATAAATTAAAAATCTCTTTTGTTCATGCTTCCGACATTCCTAGCACTTCTAAAGCACCTCCTCAAATTGCTCAAAAGAAAACTTCTGTAAATAGTTTTGAGAAAATAAAAAATGTCAACACAAAACCCACTATGCCAAATAAATCACAGAAATTCAGATCTACTATTGAATGTTTTTATTGTGATATGTATGGCCATGTCATGGATGATTGTGATGTCATGAAAAAAGATAACCAACGTGCATGTGAACATAAAAACACTTTCAAAAGATAAAGAAACATTTCTTGCTTTTATTATGGTAAGCTAGGCCACATGATAAAAAATTACTTTGTGAAGAAACATGATGATTTTTATGTTACGAATGTCAAATCTGATTTTCAAAGAAAATTAAGTGATAAACATGCTTCTCGTGCTTAAAGGTTTTCATCTAATAAGGGAAAGTTCTTTGGAAAAACTTATGTCCATAATGAAAAATCATTTGTAAGAACTAATTCTCCTTGTTATTTTCACTGTGACAAGTATGGACATGTAATGAAAAAATGCTGCTTTTTAAAAACTGATAATTTTTATGCTTCTAGAATGAATGCTAGGTTTAATTTTGTTAAATCTAGACATTTTGAAAATAGAAGAAGGAATATTTTTGAAAACTATTTTGCTCAAAAAGAAAAGTCTTTTGCTATAGTTGTTCCCCCTCAATGCTTTTATTGTGGAAACCATGGACATGTTATTGAGGATTGCAGGATCATGAAGAATAATGATATGGTGGCAATGAAAATGTCGAAGAAAGCTTTTGGTAGAAATGCCACTAATCTCCAGGGACCCAAGAAGACTTGGGTGCCTAAATTAGTCAAATGAGTTGATCTTGATGCAGGTGTGTCTTGAGGTAAATAGATAATAAAGGGGTTCCAATAAAAGGGAACAAGGCACACTCATTTGTTAAAACCCCAACTTTACTTCTTTTATTGTCAAACTTGGTGATTTTGATGGTATCCTTCTGTTACTTTGTTATGCTTTAATTGTAAGTTCTTTACAAACCACTCATGCTCTCATTGAATGAATATTTGGTATATCAAATGATGTTATGTGAAATGACAGATTAAGTCTGTCAGCAATCTAACACTATGCGTGAGTTAGATCCTTGGATCAAGACCTCCGCCAAGTACCAAAATTCAGAAACTCAATTGGTTGACTTATGAGGAATCATGTATTTTGAATGAAATCAATTTACCTTTAATTTGCATAGCCTTTAAATTGAATCTGAAAACTTTTCTTGTTTTAAGAAGGTAAAATTTCTGAAATATGGAATTGTTTAAATGACTTTGTATAGCTGCTTTGCAATGGTGATAAACTGTTTGACATGTTCAAAAATCTTCTTCTTGTTGATAGATGTTCAAACACTCATCTTGCTTGATTATCAAATTCTGTTTGAAAGATATTGGATACTTGAACATGCGCATTCAAAATGCATTTTGTGATACGCACAGTGGAAAGTGAGATAGAAGGGGGGGATGAATAGATCACTCCCAAATTCGATAAGCTCAGTAACAATTACTCAACCCCTCAAACAGCAGTGATAAAACTTTGAAAAAAGGTAATAGAAATATATGGACAATGGATAGAGATCTAGAAAGAAATACGTGATGGAGCAATATATCAAGTAGATGGAGAGCAAACACAAAGTAGACAGGCAAATCCACAAGAGAGACAGAGAGTTTTAGGTGGTTCGATTGCTACCCGCAATCTACGTCCACCCTCACTCAGAAGAGTAAGGTTTCCTTACAATTGATCAATCGCACACAACAGACTCAGTCTGCGACAACCACTGCCAAACAGCTTACCCTGAGGAACACCCTCCTCAGCCTTCTGATCAACCAGAAGAAGCACTGGAGAATCGATCTCTCTTCCTTTTCACGCAGCAAAGGGAACCCTGTGAAATTGCTCCCAAGCAACTCACAAAACTAGAGGATCAAACCTCTCTTCCTCCAAGAGCAATGGAGAGAAACCAGAGAACTTCTCCCTTCCTTTGAACAAGCTTGGAGGGTAACAAAATGGAATGGGAAAGAAAGGAAACTCGAAAAGAAAAGACTGATGGAAAATAACTATCTCAAATTCAAAACAATGTAGCTTCCGTAGAAGTAGATCTTCATATTCACAGACAACTTTCTCTCAGAATTCTCTCTCTGCTCTGGATGGAGTGGTTTTTCTCTGGTTTTATCTCTGCTCTGGATGGAGTGGTTTTTCTCTGGTTTTCTCTCTAGATCACCAGCACTGCTCTCACGCTTCTCTCCTTTTTCTACTGTTCCACCCCCTCCCTTCGAACCCTTTTCCTCAGCATATATATATATATATATATATATATATGTCTGCTCCAGAAACTTAGGCGTGTGGATACCACGTTTCTCGCCTGAAAGGTTGGGGCACGTGTAGGAATATTCTCGACCTCTATCTTCCCAGGATCATGTGCCATTTACCTGGTGAATTCACAGTCAAACTGTTAGAAAAGGAATAAATACTTTGTCACACACTTAGCATAAGTTTTACGGATAAAGCGAGTAAGCATAAACTGCACAGAGTAGGAGTTTCCAAGTCAGCCATTGCACTGACTTACTACAAGGTGAATAAGAGGTTGTACCGAGTTGAAGTGAGCAAAAGTGAGAGATGCACTGACTTGTGAAAACTCACGATGACATAAGCACGGACCATAGAGTTCAAACGTGCAACAGATGTGCACTGACATGAAAGGATAAGGCACAAAGATGCACTGACTTCATGTTATTCAGAAAGAGAAAGAATGCACCGAGTTGGGATGTGCAGTCCAAGCAAGAGCTGCACCGAGATGGCAGAGAGAAATGAGCAGAACAAAGAGATAAGCAAGACAAAGCTTGCACGAAGTTGAATTTGCACTGAGATAAAGAAATGAACGATAGAATCTGTGCATGAACAAGGACTTGCACCGAGGTAAGCACTTTATGAATGAGACAATGCATGCACTGACTTAATATGCTTTAAGTAAAAAGATGAAAGAAAGATAATGCACGGAGCTAAATCATGCAACAAGCACAGGCCTTCTTCATGCTTAGAAACAAAGAGATGCACCGCGACAAAATATGCACGGACTTAATGCGAGATCCACCGAGCTCTACTGAGACGAGCACAAGTGTTGAGCTTATTAAAGGAGACTTGCTCCAAGGCAAGGACTTACCACCACGTCTAGAGTAAGGCATGCACTGGTCTATTGACTGCATATAAACAGGAAGATGCACGAACCTTTATTGCAAGAATGCGATAAAACAAATTGATTTATAGTGTGAGACATCATCAAAACCATAGGGATACAACAATCTCCCCCTTTTTGATGATGGCAACACTATGAATCAAGCAATGTTAGGGCATTATAAGGAGATCAAAAACAATCAAGAGCAAACCATGATGTGCATACAGACAAGCCAGAACAGACAAGTCAGAAGGCCTCTCCCAGAACCACTATCTTCTGAACCTCTTCTCTCTCCAAAACCACTTCCCTACAACTCGATCTCAGATGCCCTGAACCTCTTAGATGATCTCTCAGATGATATCTCTCCCCCTTTGACAACATCAAAAGGAAATGAAAGATATATATCAGTTGCTGGAGACATGAGGAAGAAGTACAGTGGCTTCCTAGTGTATAAAGACTCATGAGCATATCTTAAGAGAATAAGTGAGGCGCTAAACTCAAGAGAAGATTCTTTAACTCTAGTAAGCAATAGAGAATTAGAATGAGAGGGAAATTTATCCACATACAGGGTATATGATGTAGAGCAGGGATGAACAAGTATGACAAGACATAGTTGAACCAACAACTCTACTAAGTAGACGACAAGAGACAAAAGCAGAGAAGGTGTGCTCAAGGTATTGAGGACAAGTAATCCATTAATTTACACAATTAGAAGGGTATTATAGAGCTTTTCAAGAAGACAAATAAGTAAGTTGGTAAATCACATCTTTGACATTAGGGAGACACCTTGATCAGAGGCCAAAATCCCCAGTTACTCAATGTGAAAACCTCATTACCTCTCCTTTTTAGAGAACAAAGTTAGTAACTGTGACTTTCACGTGAGGAAACACCTTGATCAGAGGCCAGAGTCTCCAGTTACTCACCACCTTGTCACCATTGCTATGTGATGGTCAGAAACATTAAGTTTATTTTGCAGAAACCCTTTTTTTAAATTTTTTTTAATTTGACACCTCATGACATAGAAAAAATTTCATTTCATTGATGAAGCTCCTAGTTTCTCAGTGATCAAACCGTAGACCTTTGTTCATTTGGTTGATCCCTTATATTGTGGAGATGAAATGATTGAAGACAATACCAGAAGAACTGTTTCTTGAAATGAATCTTGAAGTCTAGATTTCAAGTTGTTCTGGACAGATATCAAGACATACAAGTTTTAGCCTGAACCAGAATCATGAACAATGTAGGAAGATATACTTCGGACACTTAATCCAAGTCTCTGATAGTCTACTAGAGAAAAGATTATAGCTGGACTTTAGTTACACAAACTTATAGACTTAAGAGATGAATGAGATTCTACTGTCTGAGAGAGAACCACACTCATTCAATCATGAGAACCAGCAATGACACACATCTGGTCAACCTTTTGAATCTATCAAACTACACTAACTGCCCAGCTCCCCCTCAATAGATGCACAGAAGGAACCTAATCAGCAGACACTCAGAACTCCCCCTCACGGTTAGGACAGACTTCCCACACAATCTCTTCCCAAAAAAATATCAGGAGATTAGAAATTAAGATAATTTAAATAAGCCTAATTCTCTCCTTAATGTGGTGAATTTGTCATTGTCTAGAGGCTTGGTGAAGATATCGACAATTTGATTAGCAGTGCCTACATGAATCAGTTCAAAGGTGTTCTTAGAAACCTCATCTCTTATGAAATGATGCCTTATTTCTATGTGTTTGGTGCAGGAATGCAAGACAGGATTCTTGGCTAGATTGATGGCACTAGTATTATCACAGTAAATGGGTGTACACCCCAGGTATACTTGATAGTCCTGAAGTTGGTGTTTAATCCAAATGACTTGTGTACCACAACTCCCTGCAGCCACGTACTCAGCCTCTGCAGTGGAGAGAGCCACAGAATGTTATTTCTTGGAACCCCAAGATACTAAACACCCACCTAGAAATTCATAATGACCATTAGTGCTTTTTCTATCTAGTTTACACCCGGCATAATCTGCATCTATGTATGTAATTAAATCTAGTGTGTGTGATGCAGGAAACCATAAACCAATGGTTTGTGTAGCAGACAGATATCTGCAAATTATTTTTACTGCAGCTAGATGCAATTCAGTGGGTCGAGATTGATACCTCGCACACATTCCTACACTGAACTGTATATCAGGTCTTGAAGCTGTCAAATAGAGTAGAGATCTAATCATACCTCGGTAGAGCTTGGCATCTACTTCTTTACCTGTCTCATCTGCATCGAATGAGGTATTGGTACCCATTGGTGTTGTAATGTGCTTCAAGTTGGTCATGCCAAACCTATTAAGAATGTCCAATGTATACTTGGTCTGGTTGATGAAGCATCCTTCCTCCAACTGTTGTATCTGCAGACCAAGAAAGTACTTCAGTTCACCCACCAAACTCATTTCAAATTCTGCTGACATCAATTTTGAAAATTGATTACATAAATCAGTACTTGTTGAGCTGAAGACAATGTCATCTACGTATACTTGGACTATGATGAGATCTTCATTAAAGCCTTTTGTGAAAAGGGTTTGATCTACCTTACCTCTTTGGTAGCCCTTGCTGATCAGAAATTCTGTTAATCTCTCATACCATGCTCGAGGGACCTGCTTTAAACCATACATGACTTTCTTCAATCTGAAAACTTGGTCAGGTTTAGTGGAGAATAGAAAACCGGGGGGCTGTTCAACAAAAACTTCTTCCTTGATAATTCCATTTAAGAACGCACTCTTCACATCCATTTGTTGGAGTTTTATAATTTTGGAGCATGCAAATGCTAACAATATTCTTATAGCTTCCATCCTAGCAACAAGTGCATAGGACTCATCGAAGTCAACTCCAAATTCCTGACAGTAGCCTTTGGCCACTAGTCTGCCTTTATTTCTGGAAATAATTCCATCTTCATTCATTTTATTCTTGAACACCCATTTGGTACCTATAACATTAGTGTTCTCAGGTCTTGGAACAAGTTCCCAAACATCGTTTCTATAAAATTGACCTAACTCTTCAGACATGGCATTGACCCAAGATGGATCATTTAAGGCTTCCTCTACTAATTTTGGTTCAATTTGAGAAACTAAAGCAATTAGATCTTGATTTTGAACATTTTTGAAATGAGACTTGGTCCTAGGGGGATCTCTTAAATTTCCTATGATATTATTCTCAGGATGGTCTTTCAAGAATCTGACATTAGTTAAGGACTCACCTGGTTCGGTTGAGCTTACTTGATTCTAATCGGTTTGTCCTCCGGGTTGTTCATTTTCGTCCTTCAATTTCTCCTCAAGAAATTCTCCATCATGCCTTGAAGACCTGTCAGCGTCATCAAGGTTGTTAGTATCTGTTGATTCACCAATTATCACATGAGGAGTTTCCTCTACAGTTTGGTCTGTTATATTGAAAACCCTATAGGCCCTAGTTGTTTCAGAGTATCCCAGAAAGATTCCTGGAGTACTTCTAGCATCAAATTTATCTAGGTCCCTTTTATTATTGTTATGGATGAAACATTTTGAACCAAAAATTCTGAAATATGAGACATTTGGCTTTTTACCTTTAAGGAGTTCATAGGGAGTTTTCTTATGGACAGGTCTTACCATTGCTCGGTTAATTGTGTAGCAGGCTATGTTGGCTGCCTCTGCCCAAAATCTCCTGGGAAGCTGACTTTCGACAAGCATAGTTCTGGCCATTTCGATAATTGTCCAATTTCTTCTCTCAACAATTCCGTTCTGCTCTGGAGTCCTGGGAGAAGAAAATTTGTGAGTCAGTCCCTCTTTGTTGCAGAAGTCAGAAAATAAAGAATTCTCAAACTCACCTCCATGGTCAGTTTGAATTATTGAAATGTAGTGAGAAGCTCCTTGTTTGATTTTATTGAAGAAATGTTCAAACTTCTGAAATGCATCATTTTTATTTGATAAGAAAAATAGCCATGAAAACCTAGTGAAATCATCTACAATGACGAACCTAAACCTTTTCCCATTCAAGCTCAGAGTCCTGGTTGGACCAAAAAGGTCCATATGCAAGAGTTCTATTGGTTTGGTTGATAAAGGATCAGATCTGAGCTTAAATGACTTGCGAGTTTGCTTGCCTAGAGCACATGCATCACAAATTTTTGAGATAGAGTTAAACTTGATTTTAGGCATGCCTCTGACTAAATCATGCTCGATCAATTTATTCAAAGTGGAAAAACTAGTATGCCCTAAACATCTATGCCAATCAAAAGCATTATTTTCAGAATTAGCAGACAAGCAGAGATTAGATTCAGACTCAACATCTAAGTCTACCATGTAGACATTATTGGTCATATTGACTACAAACTTAACAAGATTAGAATTTATTTCGAAGATTTTGCATGAGTTATTATCAAACACAACCATGTGACCCTTGTCGCATAATTGACTGATGCTAATCAGATTGTGTTGAAGACCTTCTACAAGTAAAACTTTCTCAATTGAGTTAGTGGAGGACTTACCAACCGTGCCAACCCCAATGATCTTACCTTTGTTCTTTCCTCCGAATTTGACCAGACCCCCTACCTTCATTTCTAGCTTGCTGAACTTGGATCGATCTCCTGTCATGTGCTTGGAGCAGTCACTGTCAAGGTACCATTTGTTGTTCTCAGCTGCTAGGCAAACCTACACAAAATAAATCAAGTAAGGTGGTCTGGAACCCAAGATAAGTTGGGTCCAAAGACATCATCTAAATCTTTAATCAGGTGTTTGGGAATCCAAACTTGTTTCAGCTTGTTTTTCTCTTGCATCTTATTTTTAGGTCTTTTGAGATTATGACAAGAATTATGTCCAGCTGGTCTTGAGGAATGGAATCTATTCCTGTTATTAGACCTTTCATCCCTGGGGTACCTTCTGTACGCATGTTGATTACCGAATTTTTGAGGGTGTATGTTATTTCCCCAGTAACTTCTGTTCGGGCCAATTCTTTTATAGTAATTCCAGCTTCTATTTTGATACATTTGTCCGGTCCAGCTACCATTTCTGTTCTGGTGAATGGGCTTAGTGAATTTCTTCCCTATTTTAAGATATTGTTCAGCATGGTTTGTTGCTTTCTCCTTTGGATGCTGAGTATTTTGATTACTGTTTGAGTTGGATGGTGTGTCCAGCTTATCTTTTCCCTTCTCAGGGCAGAAGGTAGTGGTCTTGAACTGAAAGGGTCTCTTATTTGTCGGGTTATAGCCTAAACCCTCTTTGTTGAAATTTATCCTTGTTCCTAGTATAGAGTCCAGATTTGTTTTCCCTTGAACAAATTTTTCTAAGATTTTTTGTTTGTCTTCCAGCTCTCTTTGCATAGACTCACAATTTTTTTGAAGTTCTGTGTTTACTTCCTTAACAGCTTCATACTTCTCAGTGATCACGCTGTTTCCATTCAGATTTTCTTCAAGTTTTATCTTGAGTTCGTTGAGCTGTGTGTGAACTTCCTGGTTCTCTGATTTGTGCTTTTCATTTTCCTTCTTCAGAGTAGTCATTTCTTCTAATTGTTCCTTCAATTTCTAATTTTCCTTATTGATTTGAGTTTGTTCTTCAAAATTAGCACTGAGTTTTCTTTTCAGAACCCTATGCTCTTTACTCAATGAATTGAACTTATCTAACAGTTCAGCATATGCATCTTCCCAATCATCAATAGAAAAGTTCTTGAAAAGGTTTGTTACCTCCTGATCGCTATTTGCCATCAGGCAGATTCCTTCTTCATCCTCCTCAGAGGAGTTGGCTTCTGGATCTTCTTCCTCATCGCTCCACGTGCAGACCATTGCTTGTGGTTTCTTCTTCTGCACCTTGGAGCTCTTCTTTTGAAAGTCGAGACCCTTCTTCATGTGTCCAGGTTTCCTGCAATGAAAGCATGTTATTTTCTTGGCATTCCTATTCTTATCATTGCTGGAATCAAAGTTCTTACCAGAGGGATATGACCTCTTTCTTCTAAAGGTCTTTCCCTTAGTCCTAAAGAATTTCTTGAATTGACGAGTGAGCATTGCTTGCTCCTCCTGGTCGAGGTCTGACAGCCCGTCAGACTCGCAACTACTACTCCCACTGCTGCTACTGCCTTTGCTGCGAAACACCTTGAGGACAATATTCTTGCCCTTCTTGTCGCTTCCTTCACCATTCCTCTTGAAATTCATCTCATACGTCATTAGGGATCCTATTAGTTCGGTGAATGTCATTTTCGACAGATCCCTAGACTCCTCTATCACAGTGACCTTAGTGTGCCATGTAGGGGTTAGAGATCTAAGTATTTTCCTGACTATATCTCCCTCAGATATCTCTTTCCCAAACCCCTTAAGACTGTTCGTAATCAATGACAGTCTGGCATACATCTTGAAGGGAATCGACACTGAGCATGTACTTTTTTCTTTTGCATTTATGTCCTTTTAGTTTGTGTTTATATCCTTGGGAAAGTATGTACGCAAATGTAAGGCTTTATAAGCCAATGAGTCATTCCCATGGATTGTGTGGGTTTTGATGCAATTATGCAATAGGACAAGTAAGGGGGCCCTCAGCCCTTTCCCATTGGTCCATGTCACCTTGTGGGCTTGGTCAACCTTCCTAGGTGGACATCTAGAAGGGTGGGCTGGTCATATGGACACATGGGGTTAAAGGGGTCAACATTCTAATAGGTTGGCCACCTACCCCATTCAACCTTACACATGGTCAATGGTGCGCCCCCTTCCCCTTGATTTTTTTATTAGTTTTTGTGTGTTATTCACACCTCATCCCAGCCCTTCAATCCCCACCCCTAGATCCAAGGGTTGAGGTTGGATTTGGTTGGAATCATATATAAGCTTGTATTTTCATGTGAAAATTAGTGAAAAATCAGAATTTTTGTTGTAATCCAAGAAGCTTGGTGCGCCCCCAGCTCCTCCCCTCTGGTTCCTCTCCTCCAACCTCCAGTTCTAGAGTGTATCCACCTTCTATCTTCCCCTCTCAACCTCTGATCTTCATCTGTGCCGCCGTCGCCGCCGTTCGTGCCGCCTTCGAGCCGCCGCGGAGCCGTCTTCAAGTTTTTGTCCTGCTGGACAGAGGTGTAGTTCATGAATTCTTGCTGCCAGCCACGAGCCCAGATGGATTTGAAATTTTAAGGGTGTGTTCTTGCCTTGAATCCCCACCTCCACCTAAATTATCACGTCCAAAATCTTCCCTTTAGTAATTTTCCATTTTCATTTATTTTGCATTTCCAGATCTATTTTGTCTCTGTCTATAGTGACAATAGCTCTGAGTTTCCCATCTCCGATCACCTTTTTGAATTTTCCAAACCCTCCCAATTTTACTGGAAGTTTTTTCCATCATCACCTATATCCACCATTTTTCTTGATTTTTGATCTTCCTTCTATCCATTTTTCAAAATTCGTGTTCTATCTCTGCTACAGTGCCTTTAGTCAGATTCCAGATCCGACCCACTGTTAGTGAACAAATCGTATCAATTCGTAGCCACATCCAAACTTGTCCAAACTAGTTTTTCCGTATTCCTAGCTCCATTTCCCACAACTTTCATGAAGAGGTCGAAGTCTGAATCCAAGGTCTTCATAGCGGTCAAAGGCAGTTCTCAGAGAATAGCCCTGCAGATCTGAGTGTTTGGCTACTGTACAACAGGAAGTTGTAAATTTATTAAAGCCCAAATCCGTGCCGATCTAGGCCAGATCTCTAGGCCTAGGTAGAAGTATTCGAAGAGAGATTTCCAACGGCGCCAGTTTCGTGTCGATCTGACATCGGGGCTGATCGCAGCGGCCGTTCTCGCCGGAGCGCGCGCCGGAAAATAGAACCGACAGACCCGTGGCCGATTGTTCCGATCGGTGCCGAACGGAGCCGCCCGGCCTCCGGTCACCGTCCCAGCGTGCCGCCAGCCCGGGGATCACTTCCATAACTGTCCCCACCACATTGGTGCCACCGGGTCCCACACGGCCCCTCCGGACAGCACATGGGCCCCACCGTCACGTGTTCGAGTGTTGCCGAAGCTACGCGAGAAGCCACCCGTCAACCCGAATTCGGTCCTCCCGGACCCCATTGTGTAGCCCTTTACCTTCCTGCGTGGAGTGGGCAGCGAGTTGTATTGATGTAATACTGTATATTATTGTCTCGGGAGTACGAGTTTCGGCCGAGTCCGTCTTCCCCACGCCGAGCGCGTGGAGGTATCATTTTCGCTCCCTTCTCGGCATTTTGCTTACTTCATATATATTTGTTTATGCCACTGCTAGAGAGCATGTTTTAGGACCTAGCTCGCTATATTTTTATATCACCGCTGCTGCGAGAGAGAGCGTTACCGTCCCGTGACCCGATCCGGGCACGAAAGTGTGAATTGACCACCCTAGCTCTAGCCGGTTTCTCAACCGTGCACGTCCGACGCTTCCCTCGTTAAGGGACGATCGTGAGCTTGTCGTGTCCGTGGTTTCGTCCCGCATCAATTTGGTATCAGAGCGAGTTTGAGTCTAGGGTGTCCAAAAAAAAAAGTGTGTCATTTAAGTCTAAGTGTCTAAGTCGGTCTTAGGAGTTGCATTTGCATACCATTAATCGGTATATAAAAAGGTGTTGTCCGAACGTTAGGCTACGCCGATCGGGAAGGCCGTACACTTGCTCGAGTGATCTTCGGATCGATTAACTCCGCCACATACCGAGTCTTAGTGTCTTGTCCTTAGTGTGAATGCATCCCAAACCGTGCATAGTCGGTCTAGTGTCTTGTCTAAATGACCTTGCATACCCATTCCTAGGGATCCATTCCCATCTTTTCGGCACCAATGGCCAACCCATGTCGACCCGTCCAAGGTGATAGGTCCGTGTCCGAGTACATCCGGGACTATGATAAGTACCGGTTGGAATATGGCTTGGGAGAGGAGAGCACCACGACCGCATTTCAGTTCCGGAGAGGTTTGCAGTTTCACTTCCAACTTGAATGTCTTGTCCGCGACGCGTTCTCGCTGGCGCAATCTTATAAGGTCGCTCTAGAGGTCGAGCCCTTTGAGTCTCATTTTTCTCGCTCTAGAGGTCAAACCCTTTGGCAAACATCTACCTCCCAACCGAGTCCCGAACCGATCGGACTACCTAACCCAATTCCTTCACCACCCGAGAGTGCTCCATTGTTACCCTCACCTTCCGATCTTAATTTGGAACCCTCTCATTTGGAGCCACCCAAGCCCCATCCACCCGTGTTTCTAACGGGTACGCTTTTCATCGTCGAGTCGCTTCTTAGTTGGCTCAAGGATGGTTTGGTCCCACATCCCTTCCCATACATGGACCCCATCCTACCTCTAGTGCCGGTCAACTCCTTCCATACCACATTTCGATCTAGTCACCATGTTGACACGCTGGATGATCTTGTTATGGGACTAGACATGCAATGGAAGTTGACACATATGTTGGCCCGAGGCTTCGACCAACCCACGAGTCGTAGCTTCACCCATCCGGCCTTCGGGTCCATTACCTCCGAGTGCACTGTGGGTTGTGTCACCACGGAGGTTCTTCTACTTCTCCCGCTACCGGATGAGCCCGACTTCATGACTTTGCTTCCGAGGGAGGAGTCTTATTTCTTATACACGGTCCCATCTACCATGACGGAGGAAGGTGACCACCCGCACCTTCAAGAATTTCACGATTGGGACCATGTCATGTTGGAACCCACTTCATGGGGTCACACCTTCTTCGACCCTTTTGACCCCTTCACTAGTGAACCTCCCGAGTTTTCATGCTCACTACCCTTCTTCCGCAGAGTTCACTATCCCACCTTTTCCACTAGGGCCAAGCAAACTCCACATAGCCATAGGTCCGAACCTTCATTTGGGGGTAATGAAAACTTTGATTTCCCCGATCCATCTAAGCCACCCGCACCTCCTGACTTCCCACATCAAAGCCCAATATCCCTGATTGGTGCATGGTCGGGTGTCTAGGAGTTCTCCATGACGTCAACCACCGGTTACGTCAGATGCATGCATGGCATACGTTCGGGTGCCCTGGTCCACCGTCACCCATGTACGGGTCGGACTAGCAGTAGGTTTGTCTCGAGTCATGCATGAGTCCGTATTGTCTCTTCTTTGTGTGGTTTGTTTGCATGGTTTGTGTGTCATTTGTTTGTCTGCATGTGTCTTGTGCAAGCTCGTCGATGTCAGTCCCTTATGAGTGTGAAGCGAGTCGCCTCACTCGATGAGTATGGGATCGGTTCTACATCTATACCCGGATCAGTCACCTACAGGGACTCAGCGGTGATTCCTAGTGAGTCTTCTAGCTTCTTCCTTCCCTTTTGAGAGTGCTCCACCCGGAGTGTCCACCTTTAGCCCATAGCAGTTCGCGCATATCGAGTATATATGGAATGAGTAGGTGACGATCACTTGGAGTGGAGCATACCCGCGCTACATGGCACGGTGACGGATCCGCCGGAGTACTCGAGCATCCCTACCCCTACTCGACGGGGTCGAGTTCCTCCCACCCGGGGAGAGTTGAAGGGAATCGACACCGAGTATGTACTTTTTTCTTTTACATTTATGTCCTTTTAGTTTGTGTTTATATCCTTGGGAAAGTATGTACGCAAATGTAAGGCTTTATAAGCCAATGAGTCATTCCCATGGATTGTGTGGGTTTTTATGCAATTATGCAGTAGGACCAGCAAGGGGGCCCTCAGCCCTTTTCTATTGGTCCATGTCACCTTGTAGGCCTGGTCAACCTTCCTAGGTGGACATCTAGAAGGGTGGGCTGGTCATATGGACACATGGGGTTAAAGGGGTCAACATTCTAATAGGTTGGCCACCTACCCCATTCAACCTTACACATGGTCAATGGTGCGCCCCCTTCCCCTTGATTTTTTTATTAGTTTTTGTGTGTTATTCACACCTCATCCCAGCCCTTCAATCCCCACCCCTAGATCCAAGGGTTGAGGTTGGATTTGGTTGGAATCATATATAAGCTTGTATTTTCATGTGAAAATTAGTGAAAAATCAGAATTTTTGTTGTAATCCAAGAAGCTTGGTGCGCCCCCAGCTCCTCCCCTCTGGTTCCTCTCCTCAAACCTCCAGTTCTAGAGTGTATCCACCTTCTATCTTCCCCTCTCAACCTCTGATCTTCATCTGTGCCGCCGCCGCCGCCGCCGCCGTTCGTGCCGCCTTCGAGCCGCCGCGGAGCCGTCTTCAAGTTTCTGTCCTACTGGATAGAGGTGTAGTTCGTGAATTCTTGATGCCAACCACGAGCTCAGATGGATTTGAAATTTTGAGAGTGTGTTTTTTCCTTGAATCCCCACCTCCACCTAAATTATCACGTCCAAACTCCTCCATTTATTAATTTTCCATTTTCGTTCATTTTGCATTCCCAGATCTGTTTTATCTCTGTCTACAGTGACAACAGCTCTGAGTTTCCCATCTACGACCACCTTTTTGAATTTTTCAAACCCTCCCAATTTTACTGAAAGTTCTGTCCATCATCCCCTACATCCACCATTTTTCCTGAGTTTTTATCTGCCCTCTATCTATTTTTCAAAATTCGTGTTCTATCTCTACTACAGTGCCTTTAGTCAGATTCCAGATCCGACCCACTGTTAGTGAACAAATCCTATCAATTCATAGCCATATCCAAACTTTTCCGAACTAGTTTTGCCGTCTTCCTAGCTCCATTTCCCACAATGTTAATGAAGAAGTCGAGTCTGAATCCAAGGTCTTCATAGCGGTCAAAGGCAGTTCTCAGAGAATAGCCCTGCAGATCTGAGTGTTCGGCTACTGTACAACAGGAAGTTGTAAATTTATTAAAGCCCAGATCCGTGCCGATCCAGGCCAGATCTCCAGGCCTGGGTTGACGTATTCGAAGAGAGCTTTCCAACGGCACTAGTTTCGTGTCGATCCGACATCGGGGCTGATCGCAGCGGCCGTTCTCGCCGGAGCGCGCGCTGGAAAACAGAACCGACAGACCCGTGGCCGATTGTTCCGATCGGTGCCGAACGGAGCCGCCCGGCCTCCGGTCACCGTCCCAGCATGTCGCCAGCCTGGGGATCGCTTCCATAAGTGTCCCCACCACATTGGTGCCACCGGGTCCCACATGGCCCCTCCGGACAGCACGTGGGCCCCACCGTCACGTGTTCGGGTGCTGCCGAAGTTACGCGAGAAGCCGCCCGTCAACCCGAATTCGATCCTCCCGGATCCCATTGTGTAGCCCTTTACCTTCCTGCGTGGAGTGGGCAGCGAGTTGTATTGCTGTAATACTATGTATTATTGTCTCGGGAGTACGAGTTTCGGTCGGGTCCGTCTTCCCCACGCCGAGCGCGTGGAGGTATCATTTTCGCTCCCTTCTCGATATTTTGCTTACTTCATATATATTTGTTTATGCCGCTGCTAGAGAGCATGTTTTAGGACCTAGCTCGCTATATTTTTATATCACCGCTGCTACGAGAGAGAGCGTTACCGTCCCGTGACCCGATCCGGGCATAAAAGTGTGAATTAACCACCCTAGCTCTAGCCGGTTTCTCAACTGTGCACGTCCGACGCTTCCCTCGTTAAGGGACGATCGCGAGCTTGTCGTGTCCGTGGTCTCGTCCCGCATCACATCTCAGTTATGGTCTCCTCCGATTTCATCTTAAACAGCTCATATTCAGAGGTGAGGAGATTCACCTTTGTCGCTTTCACTTGGGATGTACCTTCGTAGATTAACTCCAATTCATCCCACATTTTCTTGGCCGTTTTACTTGCTAAGATGCGGGCGTATTCGTCTAGATGAACTGCACATTGGATGATGTTCAGGGCCGTCCAGTTGAGTGACGAAAGCTTGACTTGATCATCTGTCCACGCATCTTCGTTCGGTGGCAGATCATATGGCCTTGTGGTGATCACCCTCCAAAGTTTGTGGCTCTGCGCTCTAATGAAAATCTCCATCCTATTTTTCCAGAAAAGGTAATTGTTACCATCGAAGAATGGAGGGCGACTGATGGATTTTCCCTCAGCCATGAACCTCCGAGGAGCATTAGATCCGGGGTGACCTTGGCCATTGGACCACATAGTGAAAACCTGCTCTGATACCAGTTTACAGGATCAAGCCCCTACCATTGCGCTAAAAGCTAGAGCTGGTAGCGAAGGTTAGACCGTATTTCCTTATGACAACGCAGAGCCCCACACTATCGTGCTGTGGGCAGACATGAGGGGCTTCGCACATGGACCCCATAATCCATGTGACGGGTTGGGCTGCCAAGCAACGATGGTCCCACGTGGGTCCCATACCCCACGTGGTACACACCAAATCCAAGGAGATGCTGGCATAAAGCAACAATCTCCCCCCTGGCGGCACTTGGGATTTGAACCTGTGACCTCGCTCTGATACCAGTTTACAGGATCAAGCCCCTACCATTACGCTAAAAGCTCGAGCTGGTAGCGAAGGTTAGATCGTATTTCCTTATGGCAGCGCAGAGCCCCACACTATCGTGCTGTGAGCGGACATGAGGGGCTTCGCACATGGACCCCGTAATCCATGCGGCGGGTTGGGCTGCCAAGCACCGATGGTCCCACGTGGGTCCCATACCCCATGTGGTACACACCAAATCCAAGGAGACGCTGGCATAAACTAACAATTTACATATTCATACATATTGGCCATATCATGTTTAAACTGAAATTCATCTCATGAATTTACTGGATTCATGCTTACTTGAATGTTCAAGTCTGTGCAAACTGAAAATCTGCATAAAAAGAATGCATTGACATCTTTGCATATCATTCATAGATTCTGCATATCATTGTGAATTCGAGTCTCATTGCATACCTTGATTCATGAATGCTTGCATGAATGTTTCCTAAATCCTTGCATGTTTACTTGTATCTTGTTTACAAAACCTTCTCTTGATAGTTCTAAGACCTTACCTCCTTCATAAATAACAATGCAGTGATTTTAATCATGTGTGATACATATCATATATTAAAAGGGAGGATTTATTTCCGACCGTGCATACATTTAGGGAGAGTCATAACTGTGTCTTATCAAAATCATTTTATACATGCAAAATATTACCCCCACACTTTTGCACTTAATGAATTTAATGGCTTTAATCGATAAAGATTTGAGAAATTCTTTCCAACACTTTAAAGGGAACTTGAATCTCTACATAGACATTAAGGAGTAATCATGAGGAAAAAGCTGCCTACCCCACAATGAGGGAATCGTCACTGAAATAAATGAGGAACCTCGCATTGAACTGATGGGGACATCAGAGCAAGAGTACTGACATTTTTTATTTTACATTTATGTTCTTTTAGTTTGCTTTTATATCATTGGGAAAGTATGTTTACAATTATAAGGCTTTATAAGCCAATGTGTCATTCCCTAAGGATCTTTGGGTTAATTTATAAAATGTCAGTAGGTCCAGCAAGGGGGCCCCCACTCCTTCCCCATTGGTCCACCTAAGCCATAGGGGTCCATGTGGGGCTAGTCAGCTATCCTAGGTGGCTTCTAGATGGTTTGACATTCAAAGGGGGACAAATGGACTAAAAAGTCCAAGATGCCACCAAGGAAGTCCAAGGGGCGCCCCCCCTTAATTACTTGTTTAATGTGGTTCCAAATCACATGAGAGAATAACTTTTGAACTCCCTCTTTTACCCCTCCCAATTCTAGATCTAGGGATATTTAGAGTCTTTTTACATTTCATACAAATAGATTGTATTTCACATTTTATGAGAATTATTGAATGAAAAATTATGAATTTGATTGGAGCTCCTTGAAGGGTGCACCCCTCTCCCCTCTCCCTCTGCTGTGCTTCCTCCTCCTCCAGCCTTCCAGGCTGTGAGACCCATTCTATCTCTTCCTCTCATCCTCTGAATTCTGATTCTGTCACCGCCGCCATCCCACCGCCATCGCGCCGCCGCCACCATCGTCGGAGTTCTATCCAAATCAGGATAGAATCTCAACTCCAGAATTTTATCTTTTGTTCTTATTGTCTGATCGAGCCCAAACTTTGAGGTTTTGTTCTACCTTCCACCCCTAGTCTCCAATTTAAATTTCGTGTCATTTGGCTTTCGTTTGGTATTTTTCCCATATTTCTTGTTCCCCCCTGTAATCTGCCATTCTACAGATCCACGGGACAGTGTCACCTATTCATATTTTTCCCACCCCCTTAAAAATTTTCAAAAAATCCACAAAAAATTCTCAGTGTTCCTCACGTTTCCCCCTACCTCTCAAAATATTTTCAGTCCCTAGAAAAATCACTTACCCCTCGGTCACAGGTCAGTTTCAGATAGATCCCTTTCTATCCTGAGTGTCAGTAATCAGATCAACAGAAAAAAATAGTGTTGCAGAGCCTTCCATTTCTTATCCCTTCGTTGGATCGACCTACACAATTTATATGTTGTATATATGGGAGTCCTCTTTCCAACGCAACTGGTCTCACCTCGATCTGATTTTTGATTTGAGAGAATTAATTCTTGCAGCCAAGGTGCGCAGATCTGTTTCCGGTGCAGGTCTGAAATAGTAGTCCGGGAGAAATTCACAAATAAATACCAAAAGTCAACTTTCGCGACCGCCGCTCCCAAGAGTCGACTAGGGACGTCCTGCCAACATTCTAGCCAAGCGGCGGCTTCCGAAGATCTCAGAAAGGTGACATTCCTTTGGAAGCCACGCCTTACTGTCCAGCGAGTCAGCACCGAGTCGACGCAGTACCGAGTCGAACCAGCAGGCCGAGTTCGTCTCAAACGCCCGTCCAGCTTGCTACCCGTCAACCCAGGATCGGTCCTCCCTGGCCCACTTATAGCCCTTTATCTCCTTACGTGGAGTGGGTAATAAAATTCACGGTTTTAATTAAATTTTAACCGTTGTTACCGGGAGTTACCGTACTTGGCCGGGAAGTCATCCCCACGCCCGGAGCGTGGAGGTAAACTCGCTACCCTCCTCGTAGGCATTTGCTTTACCCGTATATTTTTGAATGCCGCTGCATGTGATAGGTTATTAGCCCGTTTTATCAATTGTATCACCGCTTTGAGAGAGCGAGAGTGAGTGACCCGTCCCGTGATTCGATCCGAGTTAACGCGGAAAAGCCGATACCCGAGACTCACTGCCGGTTTCTTAACCGCGCACGGTCTAGCGTTTCCCTCGCATAGGGATGATCGTGAGCTAGAGTCCCAGGTCGCGTGTCCGTCCCGCATCACGAACGGTAAAGCAAAAAATCCACATGAAAAGTCAAAATGCGTGACGAATCCAAGTAGCCGAGAATCTCCATTGAGACATATGAGGAAACTCGCGCCGAATGGTGAAGTCTATGAAAAGAAACAAAAAAAATGGGATTGTGCGAAGCTACCGATAGTTGATGATCAAAAGTGAAAGTGTAGAGACCTTCTAGTGTTCTTAAGAAAATCTGAATATCCATATATTTTTTGAAGCTCATTATTCATTGCATCACTTTTCACTCTCGGGTATCATTGTGATGGATGTATACTATGAATTTGTTTACATTCATAGTTTATAAAGTACCTCTAGAATCTGAATGCACTACCTTCTTAGTTATGCTTCATGTTTTGCATTTTGACTAAGAATCATTTGCTCATTTCTTAACCCGTGCCCCATTAAGGGGGAGTTTCTATTAGCACTATTTACATGCATGACCGTTGTGCTTGTGTGCTTGCTTGCTCATGCATTTCCAGTTAATCTTATTTTTGTTGACAACAAATGGAGAGAAAAAGTAAAGGGTGCTTATTTTGGGTTCTTGATATATCATGTGCGTAAGTTGAATTGGTTGAACATTGTGCATACACCTTGCATTTGGAAAATGAAAGTCATAGTGTGCATATTTTGCATTTAGAGCATTCATATAGGGCATACTTTAAATTGCATCATTTTGAACACTTCATTTTGCACATATCTTTAGGCCTCACATGTTCATATCATTTTGAATAACCCCACTGCCAGTTGTTCTTTTGTTGATGACAAAAAGGGGGAGAATTGGGTTTGTGTGCTTAATGATATTGGGTTTGTGTGCTTAATGATTGGTTTGATTGCTAAATGGGGGAGAATATTGGTTTGATTGCTTAATGAGAGAGAGTAGTTTTTGGGAGAGAATGTGATTGAATGCCTAATCAGATTCTGCTGGGTGACGTATTTGATTAATTAATCTGTTTAGACGATCGTGTGAGGTCGGTAAGGCTGAGAGAACTATTTCCTTTAGGATTCAAATCTCATTTTATCTTAGCTCAAATTCGATAGTTGATTTAATCTTGCTAAGTTAGTTTTAAATTTACCATATCGCGTGGGGGACAATTCAACCCCCCCTTCTTGTCCGCTCGCCAACCGGGCCAACAATTGGTATCAGAGCTACGACTCTATTTTCTTAAGGTCTAACAACCTATAGAAAGATACCTCGGCTAGCATCTTGAGCAACATGTCTAGTTTTAGTCTTCCTCCTCGTTATAATGGTAATAACTACACTTCTTGGAGAAATAGCATGTGTGCTTATCTTGGTTTTAATGAGCGTGAAATCAGAACTTGTTATGCTAGGTGCGATTGATAAACACAGATCCAGAGGGGGGGTGAATGGATCTTTCAAAGAATTCTACCCAATTTCAAATTCGCATGAGATGATAACACAAGATCAGTGGACAATTGATCAAACATAAGATATGCAGACTCAATTAAACTCTAGGATATAGATAATCAATTAAATCATGGTCCTAGCATGCATCTAGCGGAAGCAGGCAATCAAACAAACCACTGCACAAGGATTTTTAGGTGGTTCGGTCCAAAGACCTACGTCCACCCCTCACTCCCAACCGGAGTGAGGCATCCACTAGTAACACTAGCACAGCAGACTCAGTCTGCAACAAATGCTGCCAAATAGCTTGACCAGGGGAACAACCTCCCCTCTTCCTCCCAACCGAGAGGACACCCCAAGTGACTCCCAGCCACTTG
The DNA here is from genome assembly GCA_022559845.1 of Amorphophallus konjac. Taxonomy (NCBI): domain Eukaryota; kingdom Viridiplantae; phylum Streptophyta; class Magnoliopsida; order Alismatales; family Araceae; genus Amorphophallus; species Amorphophallus konjac. The sequence continues at coordinate 69,665,086 of CM040118.1, read as the reverse complement.
GAAACCAGAGACACACGGTCTCTCTTCCTCCAGACCCGGAGGGAACCCCTGGACTTGCTACCCATAAGCCCAGAACGGGAGGACCAAACCTCCCTTCCTCCAAATTGGAGGGGAACCTAGAGACCCAAGTCTCTCTTCCTCTGAAACCCAGAGGGAAACACAAGTGACACCAAGTCACCTGCAAACTAGAGGTCTCGGACCTCTCTTCCTCTCAACCGGAGGGAAACAACCACAAGTAGCACCCAGCTACTTGCAAACCGAAGACACAAGATCTCCCTTCTCCTGAGTCCACAGGAGGAACCCGATCCCCAACAGGGCAATCGGAAGAACAACAAGTGACTGTTTAAAAAGGAAAAATAAAAACCGCAGCAACAGAAAGCTGGAGAAATAAGAAATCAGACAATGGCTCTCGCAGGAGCTGGCTGGCCTGGATTTGATCCACGGTCTAGCAGGAACAGATCTTCAGTTGAAGCTTCTATCACTCTAGCTCTCTCTTCTTCTCATTCTTCTTTTTCTTCTCTTTCGCAGGCTCTCTCTTTGTCTCTTCTTTCTTTCTTCTTCTTCGTCTCACTGCTTCCGCCTTCTCCTTCTTCTCACTTCTTTTCTTCTTCTTCTCTATTCTCTATATCGTGGAGGCACTCTTTGGTCTTCAGCTTTTCTCGATGGATCTCTGCATTTCCATTATTCAGCCGATGGAGGAAACTCCATATTTATACCAGCAGCAGGCAGCTAGGGCGTGAACTCTCAACGATTCCCGCCCAGCAGGTTTGGTCCACGTGTCAGCATCTCAGCCTCTAGGATCACGTGCCTGCCTTAATAACCTCATCCATTAATCCTGTCAGATAATCAGTCGAAGACAGTATCAGATGATGTATAGACTTGAAAGTTAACTGAGTGTATAGAGTTGAAGCTTATCAAACGAATGTATAGACTTCATGTTAGCGAATGAGTGTATAGACTTAGTGGAGTGAGCATGCAGTGTACAAGCTTGAAACCCTTCAGCAACTTGAGTGTATAGACTTAGTGAAAGAGTGAGTGTACAGACTTTAGTGTTAACGTGCCAGAGAAACCAGTGTACAGACTTCATGCTGTACAGACTTGATGTTGATCAAAAGACCTTTGGACATCAGCCCAAGGCATCAATGCTTCCATCGTGCAGCGTCGCCTCAGCTCCTCAAGCGAGATGCTCACGCCCTTGGCAACTGGCCAATGCGTCAACGCATCCTGTGTCAGCGTCGACGCAGTGAACAAGACAGAAGGCGAAAGATGCACAATTGCGTCTACGTAGTCAGCCAAGTGCGTCAACGCACTAAAAGCACAGAACCCATGAAGACAGACATGCTGTACAGACTTTGATGCGTGAAGGATGTATATACTTAGCCTTTGAGGAACGATATATAGAGTCTGAACGTGAAGGCAGGCTGTATAGACTTGAATCGCTTGAAGCGATGTACAGACTTGCCAATATGAGACACTGTACAGACTTTGTCAAGTGACTGGCTGTACAAACTTCAGAAGATGAAGACTCTGTATCGACTTGAAGACCAATCGCCAATGTAGACTTTGAAACAAAGACAATGTATAGACTTAAGCATTCTGAGCATAACAAAAGCCAATGTACAGACTTCATTCAATGCAAATGAATGTATGGACTTCGTTTCAAGCAACGTAGGTAAAAGAGACAATGTATATACTTAGCCACCAATGTATGGACTTCAACACAAATGAGAAGATCGGATGAACAGACTTTAAAGCTTAACATAGACGGTGGATGTATAGACTTCATGAACAAGATGCAATGCTGACTGATGTATACACTTGGCAAATAGGGTGATGCATGAACTACACTGTACAGACTTTAAGACTTAATGAGCAACAAAAAGTAGACAAAGCAGCATGGCATCAACCCAGCTGTTCCACTGCGTCAACGCAGCAAGTAAACCAGCAACTACTGCGTCAACGCAGCTAGTGAACAGACAGCCAACGCATCAACCCAATCTCCAACTGCGTCAACGCACTGCATGAACAATTAGCCACTTCGTTAACCCAATCTAGCCACATTCATGAATTAGCTATTCAAGCAAACAATCAGATATTTAAGCAGTCAACCAGTCATCTAAATTAATTAGCACACCTCAGTGTGACTCATGGTGTGTCAGCCATCATCAAAACCACACAGGGGCACAACAGAACTCAAGGTAAGCGTAAGTGAGACAAGAAGGGGGGGGGGTGAATTGTCCCCTTAAATGAGTTGACAGATTTTAATCTAATATGCGGAATTAACGAGATTGAAGAAAATAAGCTGAGTAGAAATAACTCTAGTTCTCTCAATCTCTCCGAGCACACTCGATCATGAAGAAATAAGATAATACGCAAGCAAGCAACCATAGGACACGGGGATTTTAAGGTGATTCGGGATCACGACGGGCTCCCTACCTCTACCTCTCACCAAACCGGTGAGGCTTCACCCGCTTCACAATGAAGCACACAGAAAAAATCTCCAACACACACACGGAGACTCAATCTCCAACACGATCTTACGACGGATCAAGACTCACACATGCACGCTGCAACACTGCAGCACAATAAACCATAACTGTACGCAGACGGTTCAACACACACAGAGTCAAAGTTCATAAAATAAAGATATGTTCAATATAAGCTCATGAACTGAATGGAAATCATTGGAATATATGTAGAAAGGGTGAAGAAATAGATCCCCATATGATGAAAGGGATGTAGATTATCTTCTTTGATGCTCAGTGTTGATCTAAAATATATGTTTTCTTCTTATCATTTTGAAAACCCTTCTTATCCCTCTACTAAATCAATATGAGAAATAAATGGAAAGTAGAAGGGGATAGAAGGGTGTAAACCTGTGTGATCACCACCAAAGTGCAAAATGTGATGGACACACCGTACCTTGGAAAAGAACAGGAGACACTCGCCTATGAACCAGCACTGCAGGGATGCGCGGCCCGTGAAGAACCGCCTTAAGGATGCACGGTCGCTCAACAGACCGCTCGTCAGTGCTGGGGTGGAACAAGGGATGAAGAGCGAGGTAGACGCACGGTTAAGGAACAGCCGCACGACGATGAAGAACGGTGACGGAGAGGCCGCATGAACAAGATGAACAACAAGGATGAAGCCGCTCTACTGCTCGAACGGACAGCAAACGACTGCACAACGCCACCACCTTCCAAAACGTATGAGCTCGACCTCCACTCCTTCCGGCCGACCAGAAAGAGTGGGCCTCGTGCTAGGATGATGCTGACCTGCAAAACATAGTGGAAATACAAAGAGAAAACCCAAATTAGAACTAGATAGTGTAGAAACTATAGGAGAACATGGAAAATGGACAAAGTAACATGGAATGGGTATACCTGGGAGGTTTTTAACCCCTATGGGGCACAAAAGAAACAATAGGAGGGTGTGTGTAATGTGAATGTTGATGAAAAATGATGATAGAGAATAATAGAGAAACGCATGCAATGAATGAGGGATGATTAACAATGACTCAAAAGAACAAAAAGACACAACTACTCCTGAATCAGAGGCTCATATGGACGCAGAGAGCCTCCCTCCCTAGCCACAGTTTGCTCAAAAGTTCGGCAGGGCTTCGTTGCCGACCTTGAAATCCCCCCCCCTTTCAAAGCTTGCCCTTAGGGTCTATTTATAGACCCTAAGAAGCCAGCCCCGAAATTAGGGTTTCCAATGAATTTTGGGTCGAGATTATCAAAAGAAAATCCGTAGATAATATAATTATCTTCCAACCAGTCGAAACGACACCTCATTTGGTTGAGAAACCACAGAGAAATGGTTGGAACAAGTTAGGGATAAAACCACAGATAGAGAGAGAAAATCTGTTAATTCTTCAGAAATCGGGCAGATGAATGGTCACACGATAGACCACGCATCAGGTTGGGCGGCTACATCTAGGCCGTCCATCCCTGTCGGTGGAAATTTAATAAATATAAAATATTATCCAAATACCCATCGAACTGACCGAAACTATCGCCGTTGGACTCTCATAAGATGAACGGCTGATAGTAGACCTTCCATCCAGAAGAGCGGCCAATGAACAACCGTTTATGTCCTGTCGATGATAAATCAAAATAGATTAGATAATTAGATAATTATCTGAAAACCAACGATGTTAGGACTCTGGGAGAAGAGCGGCTAAGATCAGACCGCACAATGAGGTTGAACGGCTATATCCAGACCATATTACAGCTCGTCGGTGGAAATTCAGAAAATCAGCTAAATATCCCATAAATATATGGACGGCCCATAAGCGACCGCGCAAATGGTTGTGCGGTCAGGGTTGAACCGTACATGTTTCTGGATATTTGATTTTTCACAAAATCAAGGCCCATTAAGCCCTGATTGAAGAAGACCTAGCCACGGAGGGAGGCTACCCATAAAATAGGCCCAAAGATGTTGCCTGGAAAATAACCCAACGAGTAATGGACAACTCGAGGCATCAACAAATGGGAGTAAGAGAAATGACTCAACTCATCGGTAAAAAATGGGTGTCAACACTCAGGTCGGAGGGAAGCCGGATATCGTCGATTTGAACGTCAACGCGTTCCTCTCTTCAATTGGCTTCTCTTTATCTTCTATCACGATCTCCAGAAACGCAAGGATGTAGATGATATCCACAGATCTTCTTTTCCTCCTCTTCTTGTTCACTTTCTTCTCCTGCAAGATAGAAAAATATAAGCCCTTGGATATTTCTTCCCAAATTCACAACTCATATATATCCACACATGAGATGTATGAAAGACCATTTAACCCTTGTCGAAACCTTGTAGAACATGCCCCAATATATGTATGATAACCCTAGGGGCAATGGGGTCAAATATTAGCCCAAACGGATCATGATTAATGGGTTTCGAACACAAGCAAATTGGGCCGCCCGCCGTATTCGGTCGACCAAATTTGGCCGTCGGTCGACCGAACTTTTACAGGTTTCAGGTCTGGCAGTGCTATTGATTTTGATCGACCGAAGTCACCCTTCCAGTCGACCGAACTCTGAGAAGTTTTGGTCCCCTACACGTTGTTAATTCTGGTCGACCGAACTCCACATATTGGTTGACCGAAAATCTGTAGAAAGCTATTAAACATGGAAATTGAGTTGGTATAGAAGCTCAAACGCCCCCAATGAAAATGCATGAAGTGTATACATCAAAAGCATTTTAACCACATGAATGATATGCATTATAGTCCTTTGAAAACACAAATCATGCACTTTAACATCAAGAGCTTATGGCTATGCATAAGAACAAGTTGTGAGATCCATTTAACCAACATTCTACCACAGTTCACACTAATTGAAAACACATGTTGTAAGCTAAAACTTCATGAGAAATATGCATGAAAAACACTTAGCATGTAATTCATTGAAGGGCCGACTCACTACAAGGTGGGGTCGACGCTATCACACAGGTAATGCTTGAATTGGCTTGGGTTTCAACGTGAGGTCGACGCCATCCCAGATGAGGTCGACACAGTCTACAACCATCTTAAAGACTTTGAGAGATTTTCAATCTTACCAATGGTTCTTGAGAGAATCAACATGAATTATCACTTATTTTTGATCCTTGGTAGCATGATAGCATTTTCACTTGATAAACCACAGTGATTCAATTCTCTTCTTCCTGTAATGCAAGATGAACAATCAATGAACACCTTGGTTCGTAAAGTTCTTCAGTCAACATTTCAATAACATAAGCACACAAGATTTGTCATCATTAAAACTTAACTATCAAAATCAACTAGGATATCCAACAATCTCCCCCTTTTTGATGATTACAAAATGACGTGTGCATGATGTGTGCATGAATTCCAAGTCAAGTGCCAAAACATTTGTTTGTGCATTCTTTTAAATTTGTTCACGTGAAGAGCAATAGATATGCACTTTGAGATTTGAAAGAATATGCTAATGAGAACTTAGAATCTAGAAACCTGGAATCTGAAAATCTATGCATATGAACATGTATAAAAACTGAGAATTTAGAAACCTAAAATTGAATTCTGAAAATATGCATACACTGAAAATATGCACACTCGCACTTTGTCCTCCCCCTTTTTGTCATTAACAAAAAATGACTGACAACGGGGTTATTATAACCTGATATTTATATGTATGATCTAGAGATGCATCTATGTGAAATGAAGTACGAAATTATTCATGCAAGCAAATAAGCAAGCAAGCATGAAAGACATTCAAGCATGTAATACTATAACTCCCCCTCAGTGGGGTAGTAGGATAGCAAGCGAACAGTAGATTTGAAAATCAAGTTGTGTCACATGAAGCATAATCAAAAGAGGTAGTGCATGCATATGCTAGAGGCTCTGCATAAACTATGATAAGAATTAATTCAAGATACACATTCATCATAATAATACCCAAAAGTGAAATGTGAGACAATGAGCAATGAACTTCAAAAATATATGGATTAGTCTAAATTTCTAAAGAACACTAGAGGGTTATTTCCTTTCTACAATTCCATTTAGATCCTCGACTATCAGTAGCTTCGCACAACCCCTTTTTTTATTTCTTTTATTGGACTTCACCTTTCGACGCGAGTCACCTCATGTGTCTCAATGGGGATTCCCGACTACTAGGATTCATCACTATTGCGGGGGTTTTTATGTCGATGACCGGGGTGAAGGTAGGAATACAGAGGGAAAGGAAAATATGGGAGTTTGACGTATCTCAGGTATTCTCCTTGCAGTTGTACGCCCCTCACGGCGGTACCGGGCACTCTCCTCTTACGAAAGTCGAAAAGGGTCGAATGGCACGAAAATATTGGGGTGTAGGTTAGCTGGATAGGGTGCGGGTGTGCCAGTCGATTTCTCGACAATCACCTATGGAACCAAGGATTGACCGGGGAAGCGCCGCCAGAATGCGACACGTGTCTCAGGAGATCGGGCGACACGTGGATAAAAGGGGTTCCACAGGTGCGAGTGCGCAGACAATTGTGGGAATCGTGTATTGGACATCTTTCCCCACCGACCGTAAGCAATCGATGTTTATTTACATCGGATTGAATCCAAACACCTTTGTTTCTACTACCGAAGAGAGAGTCAGGACCTTGGGAGCCGTAACGTCAGGAGAGTTTAGTCCGTGCAACAGTGACAGGGCAACAACAACACAATAGGGATAATTGAGGGCAGATAGACTGGTTCTGGTGAGGAGGGGGATCCGCTCCCTGACTAGATTACATGACTTATATGCCATGAAAGATATTTATATGGGGGTTTGAGAGCCTGATTACAAGTGCTTGCAAGCCACGGGACAATTCCATCATTCATGACGGTAGCCGAGTCATTGCGTTATTGTGCGGGTAGTTCCGTATCTGTACATAGTGTCCGTCAGAGGACCTGTGGCTCAGTAGGATGGCGCCCAGGGGGCGTCACAATGTATTCCCGACATGAGACAGTGTCGAGGTCGGGACAGTAGGGGTGCCGTGGGCACCGTTGTGCAGGGGAAGTTGAGTGGTTGGGTGTCGCGGGCCACGATGCGACTGGAGTTGTTGAGTGATCGGGTGCCACGGGCCCCGATGGGACTAGAGTAGCTGGCAGTCGGGTGCCGGGGGCACCGTTGTAACTGGAGTAGCTGACTGGAGTTGTTGAGTGATCGGGTGTCGCGGGCCCCAATGTGACTGGAGTAGCTGGCAGTCGGGTGCGGGGGGCACCGTTGTGACTGAAGTAGCTGGGTAGTCGGGTGCCGGGGGCACCATTGTGACTGAAGGAGGCGGGCACCGAGAGACCTCGATGGTCGTGCTCAGGGCCCAGTGTGACTAGCAATCGGGTGCTGGAGGCACTGTTATGACTGAAGGAACTGGGAGTCATGAAGAGGCTGAGACCCGAGTACATGTACATGTATTCAACTGGTTTCATGCTGTATGAGAGCCACGTGGGCTTTACAAATGGGCCGAGGAGGCCAAAGTACAACTGGCGCAAGTCGTGGGACAATTCCGACGCGCGGGTCGGTCCCCGGGTCAATGTTGGATAAGGCGGATATCCGCATGTTTTATAGAGGCTCTCCATGAGGAGATCGAGACAAGCCCGACTGCCTAGGTGGCAGGAGTGGTCGTGGTCTGGCGCCTGACGGAGGTTGGACGCGGCTTAAGATGAGCGGTCGGGTCCGGGCTTCGGAAGGTGAATGTCGTCATGTCGGGGAGTCGAGGCCGGCCCCGGGAATATTACTCTCGGGCCAGGGTCCGGCTAACTTGAGTCATTAGTCAAAGCGATCGACGGCGTGGTCGGAGCGAGCAGTAGGCATGCGGTTCCGTGTTGGGAGCAGGTGCGAGACCATGGCGCATACTTAGCCACCGTGGGTTGTCATACGTGGGCGGACCCGGGATGCGGGTGTGTTCGCCATTGTCTTAACGCCTTATACGCGACGGGGATGGACATGTGTGCGATGGCTAGACGCCATGCGGGGGGAGTATGCGTGACATAGCCTCGGCGTGTATAAGCCGATTAACAAGCCAACCACGCGCGCACTTAGCTCCTCACGTCATCGAGTCCTCAACCCTTGCTGAGTGCCTGAGGAGGAACTCCGAGGGTGCAACAGTTAGGTCGTAGGTTCTTGCATTGCATGTCATGTCCCTTGAGCTCCCTAGGGGGGGCTTTTATAGGGAATGTGAAGGGTTAGGGAAGGGTTTATATTTTTTATAGTTGGGGGCTTTTATTAGGCCCCCAACTTGGTCTGGGTAAACCCTTAAAAATGTATATTTTTCTGTTTATGGAGTGGGGGAGGGAGGGTTTAGGCGGACTAGCCCAAGGGGCTAGTCTGGTCCGCCTAAATCCCTCATGGAGGATTTTTCTTTATTAAAAAACTCTTTTTTTTGTTTCTGGTTGGGTTTAGGCGGACCAGCCTGGGAGGTCAGGCTGGTCTGCCTAAACCATGGGTTTAGGTGGGCCAGATTGGGCCTCCAGTCTGGTCCGCCAAAACCTATGGGGTTTAGGCAGACTGGGCTTGGGGCTGGGGTTCTTTGTAAAAAAACTTTTCTCATCTTTTTTTTATTGTAGTAGGAGTTTAGGCGGACCAGCCTGGGGGGTCAGGCTGGGCGGGTTTGGCTGGGGGGTTTTACCCAGGTTTGACTGAGGGTTTACCGCGAGTTTGACCGTGGGTTTGACTGCACATTTGACTAAGGGCTTACCGCGGGTTTGATTGCAGGTTTGACTGGGGGTTTGTAGGGAGGCAGGTCACAGTCTGTAGGGCACCATAAGTTAGGGTACCAAAAGATAGCAATGCCCCCATTATAAATAGAAATTTTTTTCTTGGGGCCCCGCCCCCGGAAACCCCCGCAAGGGGCGCTGCCCCCTTGAGCCCCGCGAGTGCGAGGGTGCATGATGGTGGTGCATGACCCGATGGGTTGCTGGGAGTACCGAGTTGGGCTCCAGCTTGCTGTAGAGTGGCTGGAGCATATGCGCCCACCAGGTGCTCGGGGAAATTCCTGACACACGTGCGTGGGCCGTATAGAGGTGCTGTGAGCTCCTGAAGCTTGTGGTTGGCCCAGATGGGTCTTCCTTTGACTTCAGAGAGCTGGAGGGAGGCGACTCGAGGGTATACCCCGGCCTCGTTGCTGGGTGCCACATGGCGTGGCTTGTAGTCAGGGCACCCCCTGGTCGGCTCGGGTAGCTGTGTTGAATGCTGGTAAACCCGTAAACTGAGTGATCGAGGGTGGACCCGATCGATTGTTGATGTTGCCACGGGTCACGACTAGCTGGTTAAGACCCTTGGTTGGGCCTGGTGACTAGGGCGTCGACATGATGATGTCGTTTGTCTGGTGGTCGGGGTGACCCTCGCTCCTTGGCGAAGAATCGTATGATGCGGCATGCTGTTCTGAGTCCCGAGTTAACCCGGTTATTGAAGCGTCGGTGGTGTAAAACCATAGGCAGGGTATTCGAAGGTGATCCCTGAATCTTCACAGAGTGCCATAAGGTATGGCAGGTTGTCCCGAATCTCGAAACTGACCCGGTTGTCGAGAAACTGGCTAGCATAGTACCATTTGCTCGGGGCCGATCCCCTGTTGTTATGTTACGCCGCTTGACCCGGAGAAGTGTCTCGATTTTTGAGCTCAACTCGACTGGTAGAGCAGCTTTGGCAATGTACCGTTTTGCTCTATTTAGAGAGTATTTCCCTATGCTTAATCCTCGATTAATTCAAGAAAATAAGCCGGTGCCAACAGTCACGCATTGTGGATGTTTTGCTTAACTTTTCGACACAAGTTTTCGCATTTATTTTAGTGGGGATTCCCGGCTAATTAGTTTCACATTCCACTTATTTAATTTTTATAGGATAGGTAGCTTTTTCCTCATGATTACTCTTCATTTCCATGTAGAAATTTGTTTCCTTTAAAGTGTTGAAAAGAATTTCTGAAATCCTTATCGATCAAAGTCACATGCATCATTTTGTGCAAAGTGTGTGGGTAATTGCTTTGTATGTTGAAAAGGAAGTTGTCAAGACATAGCTATGACTCCCCCTAAATGTATGCACAGTTGAAAACAAACCCTCCTCCTTTGTATATGTCAATATTCACAAATGATCAAAATCACTGTATTTTATCTATCAAGGAGTTAAGGTCTTAGAAAAGATCAAGAAAAAAAAGTTTTCTTAAAATATATACATGCAATCAAGCAAGGATTTGGAAATTAGTTCATTCAAAATGATTTCTGGTTTGAGACGGAGGTGTAGGTCCGAAGACCCGACTCACGCATAATGAGTGTTTCTAGATGGACGTAATCCACCCTTCCACAACTCACTATTTGAGATACCGAATAATCATGACATTCAAGCACGCAAAGATAGAAAGTATGCACAAGCATATACATGTGAATTTAGGTGATGAAAGATTATTTCTATTCACAAGTATGCAAAGATATGTGCATGTGTTTACTATGTATGCAAAAGTAAATTGTTATTTGCAAAAAGATAAACGTGAGTGAAAGTATGAAGGACTCTATGTGCAGTGTTAAGCATTTAATGACTGAATTTATCACTACCAAAATCAACAAAAGATAAAAGCAAGATTGAAGTAGGATCAAAACTTGCGCTCCCTTACCTTTGCCTTGAGAAACCATTATTTATCAACATTCTTCATGTCCTCAAGGCATCCCTGCACTCAGGGAAGCTCATCATGTATGTTTGGATACCCAGATTTTCTTGGGTCCCTTGGAACAAATAACTTTTTGTTCTTTTTCTCATACCATTCATCATCAACCCTCATCAGATCACAGACATACATGGAATGGCCGATCATACCACAATAAAAGCATGTGACATGTAATTTTCTAAAACGACTCCTATGCATATATGATTTATCAACATATGAATTCATGCATGAATCAACAGGATAATGATAACCTGAATCACAAGCTTTCTGAACTTGATTTCTCACGAATGAATGTCCCATATCACTCTTTTCATTCCTAGCATTTTCTCCGCTAGACTCGCCCACTTTTTGTTTTCCTTTCCATTCTTTTTCAACAAGACTTTTTAATTTTCTTAGCTCATCATGCATGGTATTGAAGTTGGTTTCAACTTGTTTCTTGATTTTCTCACATTCACTCAATTTTGATTTAACTTCATCCAACTCCTCAACCAATTTTTCGTTCTCAGTTTTCAACTTCTCAACATTCTCACAAGTACTTTGTTTTTCAACTTCTAAACAACCAAGTTCATCCTCGTACAAGGTTAGCTTAGATTGAAAATATTCCTTCTCATCTTTGAGCTTCTCAATTTACATTTCAAAGAAGCTACACCTATCACAAGGATTAGTGGAACTAATCAAATCATGAAATTTCTTTTTCAGATTTAACCTTCTTGTAACTTTTATATATGTCAACATATGCAAGTTTCCATTGATCACAAGTAAGATTTTCGTCATCAGAATTTACCTCGGTGTCGTTCTCTTCATTTTCCATTAGACAAAGATTTTGGACCAGCTTGTCCAGTCCATCCTCCTCCTCGGATTTGGCCTCGATGCCGTCCTTGTCGGTCAAAGCAGCTTTCATCGTCTTTTGCTTGCTAGCTTTTCCTTTCTTCATTTTCCTCTCAAGATCTGGACATTCATTTCTCTCATGTGTCCAACCTTGTTACATTCATAGCATCTAATCTCTCATTTGTTCCTCAGTGGTTTTTTCTGAATTTTTTTAGAAGAAGTGCCATCCTTTCTAGCCCTCCTGAAGATTTTTTGGCTCTTCTAGTGATGAGGTCGACAAGTTCTTCTCACTACTATCAAAACTTGACGCTTCATCACTTTCCTCAGATGACTTTGGGTTAGCCTTGAATGCAATAGATTTCTTCTTATTTTTCTCCTCCTCTGTCTTTTTGATGTTGATTTCATAGGTCATCAACGACCCAATCAATTCATCCAGCGTAAATGTGGTGAGAGCTTTAGAGTCTTCTATCACGGTCGCTTTCATATGCCATTGTGGTGACAGGGATCGCAACACCTTCCTTACTAGGTCTTGATTTGTATACTCCTTTCCCAGTGCTTTCAAACCATTGGTTATCTCACTTAACCTTGCAAACATCTCCGAGATGGTCTCATGCGGCTTCATCATGAAAAGCTCGTATTTTCGGACCAATAAATTTGCCTTTGTCTCCTTAACTTCTGAAGTGCCTTCATATATCAACTTCAGCTTGTTCCACATTTCCTACATAGACAAACACATAGATATACGTGAATATTCATTAGGATGTACAGCACATTGAATAATATTCATAGCTCTGAAATTTGCACATGATTTTTTGATGTGTTCTTCAATCCAACTGTCCTCATCATTGGACACTTGATAAGGACCTTTACTTATGACCCTCGAAGTATCATAATCCTGAGCACGCAAAAATACTATCATTCTATTTTTCCAATAAGGGTAGTTCGTGCCATCAAAGGATGGTGGCCTATGTATAGAATGTCCCTCAGGGAGCATTCCCCTACTTTCCATTGCTAATGATCAATCCTCTACAACCGTGAGGTTGAATAAAATCAGAAGTCTCACTCTAATACCAATTGTTGGAACATATGTGCAAAATGAAGTGTTCAAAATGATGCATTTCAAAGTATGCACTATATGAATGCGAAAAATGCCAAATATGCAAATATGCACACCATGAGCTTCATCTTTCAAATGCAAAGAATATGCACTATGTGAATGCTAAGAATGCAAGATATGTAGCTATGCACATTATGACTTCTATCCTTTAAATGTAAAGTTTATGCTCAGAATTAGACCAAAGGGGAATGCATGAACATGCAAGCACACAATCACAACCATCATGCACACAAATATTACGTATAGTAACTCCCCCAGCTGAGGCACGGGTTAAGAAAAGAGCAAGTGATTCAATTTCAAAATGGTTGACGGGATCTAGAGGGGGGGGGGTGAATGGATCCCTCAATAAGGACTTAAGCTCAATTTAAAAACCATACCCAAATTAGTTCACAGCAGAAGCTAATGCTTTAGACCAAAGTATTGAATTAAACTGAAGGCTCAAAGCATAACCAGATTTGCACTATATTTCAGTGATACTCAAGCAATGAGTTGAACAGATTAGGTAATGCATAAAACCAATTAGTCAGATGATGGTTCATTCAAGCCAGCTCTCAAACACATGGCGTGGGGACAGTTGACCACAGCAGGCGAAGCAACCTATTGATGGGGGCATCTTTCGCCCTTCATATTTTTCCACAGCTTTGATTACTCGTCGGCATAGCTCCATTGTGTCCGTCATATTTTTCTGAATCGAGTCATGTAATTTTCATATTTTATTTGAGTCATGTCATTGTAATTTTCCTTTTATTTGAGTCAAGTACCTAGGTCATTGAGTCATCTACCTAAGTTTGAGTGTCATTAGGATTGATTAGGTTGTTATTGGGCCCAATTCATTGGGCTGGCCCATGGGCGCCCCCCCACCTTCCTCGGTTATTCGTCATTGAGTCAAATGTCAGGAACTTTTTGTAAAATGTGGGTTGCCTATATATAGGACCCCATTCCCCTCATTTTGAACTAATGAATGATTGAAAGAAAATTTGAAATTCCACTACAATTGTGAGAATATCTCTCTCTCTAAGGGGTGGATTCCCCTCTCTCTCTCTTCTCTCTCTCTCTAAAGGGGGCAAACCCCATTCTCTCTCCTCCCCACCCCAATTTCAAAATTTTTCTCTCTCCTCCCTTCCCAACCACCTCCACTCCCCACCTACCCCATTAAAGTCTCTTCCCATTCCCCACAACCCTCATCAATACTCCCCCCTTCCCAAGACCCCCTCCACCAATCCTCTCCTCACCACCCAACCCCCAACTACCCCTCCCACTTTCCCAAGCACCCTTCCCACTACCCCCAACACCCCTCCACCTCCCTAGGTCTTTGAATTTCAAAATCCCCCTTCCCTCCACAGCCCTAGGTCGCCCCCCCTCTCTCTCATCTCCTCCACTCTCCCATTGTTCTTCTCCATCACCCCCACCTTCCACCATCTAGACTGGCGACCTGCAGAGGATCACCTGTAGCAGTGGCCACCTTGACCACCTCCCCGTGAATCTGAAGGCCCAAGAGATACCCACGGAAGCGTCTGCCTGTCTTCTTTGCAACGGCGGTGGTTTCGTTGTCGTCCGAGCACCGAGCTGCCCGGGAGAGTCGTTCTCCCTCGACTGCGTGAAGCTCTCCTGACAGAGCACCTGAATGTGATTGGAAGCTTCACCATGACAAATCTCGGAAGAATCAGGCCAAGAGTTCTTCTGTAAAGTTCTTCCTCGTGCTGTCTAATTTCAGAATCAAGAACCAGAACTCCGATCGGCATCCGTGTTCAAGAGTTTCCAATTTTCTTCCCCGGGTACATAGTTCTGCTTCCCCACAGTCTGCACCAACCTATCACCACTGTTCAGAGTACACTGGTCTTCTCTGGCATTGTTTGGCTTTCCCGCCAGTTTTGCTGCGAAGAGGGCTTGTCCACGGTTCCAACGGCTTTGACGGCACTTGATTATGAGTTCGGGAGCGGTCGGGGCATCCTCTTCTTCCTGCTGTTGGAAACCTGAGGCTGTCAGTCCAAGAAGCTGCCACCCTGTTTGAGCCTCTGCCCGGACCAGCCTCGGCACCAGAAGAAATCAACAAAATTCAGGGCATTTCCGTTCCAGATACAAAGAGTTTCCCACTAGTCCCGTCATCAGCAAAATTCTAGATCAAGATCTGCATCCTCAACTCTGGCTATCTGTCCCCTATCGCAGAGAGCGGGCAGATTCGGCATCGGCATCTTCTCTTGTGTTTTCATCACTTTCTCCCCTCCCCGCTTGGCCGGCTGAAGGTCCCTCCCTATGTGGAGGTAGTAATTAGATGTATTCTTTGGTTTCCCTTCCCCAAGATCCCCCCCTTGCATGGGGTGTAGTGCATGTCATTTAATATTTCAGGTTGAAGCTTCTCCGGCGCGGCGTGCGGGTAAGCCCACGCTTCCTCGCTCGCCCTCGTCTCGACCGGGATCGGTGTCTTCACACCGATCAGGTGAGCCACTGCACACTCCTCTTTGCTTAAATTCCTTTGCTTAATTAGTATCGCATCTTAGTGCCGTCGGTGGTAAGTGGAGCGCCCGAACCCGAATTTGCTTATGATTGAGTGACTACCGCGAGTGAGCTGCGAGAGAGCCATTAACACCCACGCCCTCGGTGTGCTGGCTGCCTACGAGAGTGGGAATCCTAGGACCCTTGAGAGGTCCAATCCAAAGCTAGCCAACCACCGGAGTAGCAAGGGCCCATCCCGGACCCTCACCACTATCACTGGTTTGCCTACGGGCACAAGACTGCGCTTAGCGGGTGAGTCCGCCCGAGTAAAGTCACCGGTTCATGCGTTGGTTGCTTGCTAGGTCCAAGGATCATTTGATCATGTGATTATCACCCCAAGGTGGTGTCACATCAAATTGGTATCAGAGCAAGTTCACAACTTGTCTCTATCAAGTTGGTCCTAGGGCGTGTTTATGCATTTAGAGTCCTCGGTTGCATCTCTTTGGTCCACTAGCATGACCACCTCTTACCGACCTTACCCATCGGCCCTCTCCATAAGTCCAAACTCCAAAGGGATGTCTACCACTAACACACATGACCTCCCTGGCCATGTCAACTACCTCATGAAGGCCTTGACCCATGCCAATGAGTGGCTTGATAACCTATCGGGTCAACTCGACCAAATAGGAGAAAATGGGCCTACCCCTTGGGCGGATGATAGTAGGGCTCCTCCCCCAGCTCCCATCTTTGATGGAACTCAACCTAGTGACTATTTAGATTGGGAAGTCTCGATGGACCATTACTTCACTTGGTATCCCATGACCGAGGATGAGAAAGTCCGATTTACGAAATTGCAACTTACCAAACGGGCCCAAACTCATTGGTTGAAATTTGAAGGCTTAAGAATAATTAGAAGGGAAGCTCCCCTCACAACATGGGGGGACATGAAGGAACAACTTAGGGCTAGATATATTTTCCCCTCCCATTCCAAACACCGAAGCCCAAAGAGCATTTCAACTCCTTCATTTCCCCTTGGCCAACCCAAGACCCTAATCACACATTCCCCACCATTTTCCACCTCTCCTACCCCAACCACCACATCTACACCCTACCTCCAAGTCCTCACCACAACCATATGTCCACATACCCAATTGGACCCTATGTCCACCCCTCCATCGAAGCCCATGATGGCCACCACCCTCCAACCCAAAATCCCTCACCAAACCCATACCCCACAAAACCCCTTGGCCCCCTCCACTACCCCTCCATCGCCCCCTAAAAGGGACCCACCTCCCAAAACAAATCAAACCAAGCCTCCGCACCCACCCCACCTTCCTCTTCCAACCCCAATCTTACCCCAACCTAGGCCACCACTACTTCCACTTCCAACCTCAATCCAAGTCCGACCTCGTTCACCACCCCGGATGCACCATGTGCCGATCATCATCACCCCACCCACAAAGTACCTACCCACCTCCTTGGTAGAAGAACCCATAATCCTGACACCCTACCCCATAGTGGTGAACACCCCGAATCCAACCCCCACTTTGAAAGAAACACATGCCCAAGATGAGGACAAAGCATTGCATCTTCACTCTATGCCCTCTCCCCTAGTAGGGAGTGAACTCATCATAATTGGGTCCTTGGCTAGATGGTTAAAAGAGAGCCTAGCTCACCTGATAATGGCCTACCCTCCCTCGGAGCGACACCTCCCCATAGTGCCATTCGACTCCTATCGCACCACCATCCAATCATCTTATCAAGTGGAGACACTAGGGGACCTTCTCAAGGGCTTAGCTTGGCAATTTGAGTTGACCGTTTTGTTGACCCCCATGGCCCACCAATCTAGGAGCCTTGACCTCCTACACCTTTGTGTCGGGTCTATCACCTCGGTTTGCACCATTGGTTGCTACACTAGCGACCTCCTCTTATTCCTCCCTACACCCGATGAGTCCGACCTTCTTCTCAATTTGGAGTTTATTATATCGGGTAGAAAGCCAAAATCTCCCTTCATAGCCAATCCACCCACCAAGAACTTCGGCCCAATCATTTCATTGGAGGAGGATGATCCAACACCATATTGTGAGGATCTTGAGGATGTTGAGATGAACTTAGAGTTCCTTTCCCCCGGGTACACTTATGTTGATCCTTTTGACCCCTCCCAATGGGAACCCGGGAATTCATGTGATCCACCCACATCACTTATCACCCACTCCTTGCTACCCTCACCCACCATGTTGGGCCAAGCCCACCTCTCCCAAGTCCCGGGCGACACAAGGGTAGCTATGACCAAGGAAGATCTACACCTAAGGAACAAGGAGGTGCCTCTCCCCATGATGTCCACCTTCCTTGACCCCTTCGACCCTTTTGAATGGAAACTCCAATGCCAAACCATACCCCAACACATCAAAGTCATTTTCAGGTTAGGAAAACATGTGACTTGGCACCTCGAACCACTTGGCATGATTCATAAGTCGGATACATTCATTCATATCACCCACATGTTAAGTCGGAAACATGAGTGGTCCATATTCGGATGTAATGGTCTGCCTTCATTCATCATGAGTCTTAAGCATGTTAGGATCATTCATGGATGTCCAGATCCTCCGGCACTCAGCACACCCATGCATGAGAGGGACACCTATGGATGCCCCGGCCCTCCCACACCCATCAAAGTCTCCATGGCATCACTGCATGATTGGTCTAAGTATGGTTGTCCTGGCCCCCCTTTGCATATCATGCATCTCCCACTCACACCGCATCATAGTACTTGGCATGAGCATTTAAGCAAGCAAACCACAACGAGCGGTGAGGTTCATAATGAGCGGGCAAAAACTCATGAGTGCCACTTTGGATTCCAAGTAGGCAACCCTACGATGGTGGCTTTGGAATGGCTCTATCTTACGGTCACCTCCAAATCGAGGGCACGAGGACTTGGACCTTCCATGTTCCGAGTGGCTTTGGCAACCTGGCTTACGGGTTGGATTTACCAATGAGATCTTGGGATATACCTCACTTTTTACGTGGCGGATCCAGCACCCCCTAAGGGCACCGCGGTGGATCCCAGTGAGCAGTTTGAGCCTACCCTCACCTTTATGAGTGACACCCTCGGAGAGCCTCCTCATATCAGCTTGAGAGTCCGACGTGTGCACACGGAGGCAATACTAAGCAAGCAGGGTACCATCGCCAGCAAGAGGGTGTGCCCGAGACACCATGAGAGGATGAAGAGCAGTCCCCGGCTAAGGACGCGAGGTTGAGTTTGGAGGTTGTGGCTCACCCGGAGCTGCATTGGGGGACCTCTTCCCCAGCAGACCTATACTCGACG
Organism: Amorphophallus konjac; assembly: GCA_022559845.1. Lineage (NCBI taxonomy): Eukaryota > Viridiplantae > Streptophyta > Magnoliopsida > Alismatales > Araceae > Amorphophallus > Amorphophallus konjac. The sequence goes on along the minus strand of CM040118.1, from coordinate 69,646,251 downwards.
GAGTCGAGTTCTTCGCATCCCGGGGGTATGATGGGGGCATCTTTCGCCCTTCACATTTTTCCACAGCTTTGATTACTTGTCGGCATAGCTTCATTGTGTCCGTCATATTTTTCTGAATCGAGTCATGTAATTTTCATATTTTATTTGAGTCATGTCATTGTAATTTTCCTTTTATTTGAGTCAAGTACCTAGGTCATTGAGTCATCTACCTAAGTTTGAGTGTCATTAGGATTGATTAGGTTGTTATTGGGCCCAATTCATTGGGCTGGCCCATGGGCGCCCCCCCCCCCCCACCTTCCTCGGTTATTCGTCATTGAGTCAAATGTCAGGGACTTTTTGTAAAATGTGGGTTGCCTATATATAGGACCCCATTCCCCTCATTTTGAACTAATGAATGATTGAAAGAAAATTTGAAATTCCACTACAATTGTGAGAATCTCTCTCTCTCTCTAAGGGGTGGATTCCCCTCTCTCTCTCTCTCTCTCTTCTCTCTCTCTCTCTCTAAAGGGGGCAAACCCCATTCTCTCTCCTCCCCACCCCAATTTCAAAATTTTTCTCTCTCCTCCCTTCCCAACCACCTCCACTCCCCACCAACCCCATTAAAGTCTCTTCCCATTCCCCACAACCCTCATCAATACTCCCCCCTTCCCAAGACCCCCTCCACCAATCCTCTCCTCACCACCCAACCCCCAACTACCCCTCCCACTTTCCCAAGCACCCTTCCCACTACCCCAAGCACCCCTCCACCTCCCTAGGCCTTTGAATTTCGAAAGCACCCTTCCCTCCACAGCCCTAGGTTGCCCCCCCTCTCTCTCATCTCCTCCACTCTCCCATTGTTCTTCTCCATCACCCCAACCTTCCACCATCTAGACTGGCGACCTGTAGAGGATCACCTGTAGCAGCGGCCACCCTCACCACCTCCCCATGAATCTGAAGGCCCAAGAGATACCTACGGAAGCGTCTGCCTGTCTTCTCCGCAACGGCGGTGGTTTCGTTGTTGTCCGAGCACCGAGCTGCCCGGGAGAGCCGTTCTCCCTCGACTGCGCGAAGCTCTCCTGATAGATCACCTGAATGTGATTGGAAGCTTCACCACGACAAACCTCGGAAGAATCAGGCCAAGTGTTCTTCTGTAAAGTTCTTCCTCGTCTGTCTAATTTCGGAATCAAGAAGCGGAACTCTGATCGGCATTCATGTTCAAGAGTTACCAATTTTCTTCCCCGGTACATAGTTCTGCTTCCCCACAGTCTGCACCGACCTATCACCACTGTTCAGAGTCCAATGGTCTTCTCCGGCATCGTTTGGCTTTCCCGCCAGTTCTGCTGCGAAGAGGGCTTGTCCACGGTTCCAACGGCTTTGACAGCACTTGATTTTAAGTTTGGAAGCGGTCGGGGCATCATCTTCTTCCTGCTGTTGGAAACCTGAGGCTGTCAGTCCGAGAAGCTGCCACCCTGTTTGAGCCTCTGCCCGGACCGGCCTCGGCACCAGAAGAAATCAACAAAATTCTGGGGCTTTCCCATTCCAGATACAAAGAGTTTCCCACTAGTCCCGTCATCAGTAAAATTCTAGATCAAGATCTGTGTCCTCAACTCTGGCTATCTGTCCCCTATCGCAGAGAGCGGGCAGATTCGGCATCGGCTTCTTCTCTTGTGTTTTCATCACTTTCTCCCCTCCCCGCTTGGCCGGCTGAAGGCCCCTCCCTGTGTGGAGGTAGTAATTAGATGTATTCTTTGGTTTCCCTTCCCCAAGATCCCCCCCTTGCATGGGGTGTAGTGCATGTCATTTAGAATTTCAGGTTGAAGCTTCTCCGGCGCGGCGTGCGGGTAAGCCCACGCTTCCTCGCTCGCCCTCGTCTCCGACCGGGATCGGTGTCTTCACACCGATCAGGTGAGCCACTGCACACTCCTTTTTTATTAAATTCCTTTGCTTAATTAGTATCGCATCTTAGTGCCGTCGGTGGTAAGTGGAGCGCCCGAACCCAAATTTGCTTATGATTGAGTGACTACCGCGGGTGAGCTGCGAGAGAGCCATTAACACCCACGCCCTCGGTGTGCTGGCTGCCTACGAGAGTGGGCATCCTAGGACCCTTGAGAGGTCCAATCCAAAGCTAGCCAACCCCCGGAGCAACAAGGGCCCGTCCCGGACCCTCACCACTATCACCGGTTTGCCTACGGGCACAAGAGTGCGCTTAGCGTGAGTCCGCCCAAGTAAAGTCACCGGTTCGTGCGTTGGTTGCTTGCTAGGTCCAAGGGTCATTTGATCATGTGATTATCACCCCAAGGTGGTGTCACATCACCTTTTCATACTCAAATCTAGTCACATAGGTAAATGAAGACACTTCATGGCAAAGCTCAAATTGCAATGTGTTTCAACTCAATAACAGTTTGCAAATATCGTCTAAGACTGACCAACTAAGTAGCAATCAAAACAAGTTAAGACTTCAGCTACTTAGAGCATAGAGCATCTAGCAATTCACATAGGACTTGACTCGTGCACTCAGCATATGATTGAAATACCAAATGAAGGCAATTAACACATTATGAAGAGCAGCTCTTGAGCACCTGGTGTGCAGAGACTGATGCTATACTGAACGACTAATTCACACTGCAGGCACTTGGCACAGAAAATGAATGCAATGCAAACATTGCTTACACAACTACCTGTGAAGGGAGATAGAAGATATGGAATGTACGCACAAAGCAAACCATAGGACACAGAGTTTTTAAGGTGGTTTGATCTGCCAAGTAGATCTACGTCCACCCCACACTCAAACCAGAGTGTGGCTTCCCCTTACAACAGTAAGAACGCAGACTCAGTCTGTAAACAAGATGCTGACGAACAGCTTCAACCAGAGGGAGACAAATCCCTCAAGCTCGGATCTAGCACCAAGCTAGATCAGAATCCACTACCTTAGTAGTGACCAGAGGACCACACCTCCCTTCCTATGCGAGCACAGAGGGAACCTGTGAGCAACGCCCCGTTGCTCACAACCCAAAGGATGATCCTCTCTTCCTCTAAAGCACAGAGGGAACTCTGTGAGTAACATCCAGTCACCCACAACCCAGAGATCTAAGTATCCCTTCCTCTGATACCTTAGAGGGGACACTGGAGATCAGATCTCCATTCTTCTGATCACTCAGAAGGAACCCGAACCCAGAACAAGGTATCAGAAGAACTAGAAGAAAATACAGAAACAAAACACGAAAATAATAAAGGAAAAGATAAGATATGGCTCCGAGGAGCAGATTGACTCTGGATTTGATCCACGAGTCAAGACCCAAGCAGATCTTCAGTTGATGCTCTAGCTGCACCCAATTCCTTTCCTTCTCGTAGGCTCTCACTTTCTCAATTCTTTCTGTCACGCCCCGACGCGAAAAATAGGAACGTGACAGTAGAGTTAAAATATGTTGATTTCCAGACATGTTGTGCCTTGGGTTAGCATTTAGATAACTCAAAAATAACACAATAGCAAAAGGAAGGAATAAATTCCCAAAATAACAAATTACTCATACTAATTAAACACAATAAGTTCCGACATCCACCAACAACTAAAAGAGCCAAAGAAGTTCCTGATATCTACTGACATCTTTACATTACAACTCAAATAATAACTGAATAACCAAATTACACTCCGAAAACAACTTTAACACGATGTCACTCTCGACTCAAGCTATCTAAGGACACTCCAAGTGGCTATCTAGCTGGCTCGCTCCAAGGACTTCACTCCTGCCCATCCCCATCTGTTGGCGATTCCTCACCGGAGCTACCTGAAATGGAGGGGAAAAACTAGGCGAGCGAACGCTCAGTAGGTAATAGCAGGCAAGGTTTAAGTAATTATCCAGTTGCATTAATGTCATGCGATGAAATAAAAGAAATGACAAATAATAAATTACTCAAAGAAGAAGAACAAAGACATATCATATCCAGGAAATTGGCCGATCAAGCATGTAACAAGCAAGTCATGTAGCTAATTCCATATAGGAATTCAATAACTTGTATCATAACAAAAATAATGGAATGATTCAAATGAATGAAATGTCATAGACATCACACTAGTCATGCACTCGGTGCAATGTCTCACCATGCCATTACAACTCCTCCGGGCACTAGTACTTTTCGGGCAGTCCTCCCAGGACCAGATCGGGCCCTTATGATGCGTTGACATTGATTTGGTGGATCCAAGATCCCAAGTTTTGTCTAGACATTTACTAGACTCTACCAGGAAAAGGAATCAAGCTACATCCTGGAAATAAGCAAGAAAAAAATCTAGGATTTAAATGCAGCACAAGACATCCATGGCTCGGCCACCTACGCATACAAGAAAGCAAAACAAACAATCTCTGGAAGCTACGCGGTCACACCAGGGCCGCATAGGATAAAACTGTCTTATAATGGGCCGCGGGAGACGAACTAGGCCAAGGGAAAACCTAGTCCGGTGCCAAGGGATAAATGGTCCTTAAAGGGCCGCTCGAAGTCAAGGACGGTCTGGAATGGGCCGTTTGACAGGTAAAGATGGTCCATATCTGGCCGTTTAGCACAAAAGGATCGAAGGTCCATAATGAGCGCTATACGGTCTACACTGGGCCGCCCCAACACCAAACGGTCCATAGACATCCGTGCAAGGATTTAAACGGTCCCATGTGGGCCGTGAATCTGGAAAGAGGCTAACAAGCGATCCGATCGAGTTAACAGGTGCATGATTTGAGGTACAACCTGCCCGGCGTCTTAGTGGGAATCCCAGACTCGCGGGGGCTTACGGAGGTCTCATAATAGAGGTCCTAGTCCGATAGAAGGAATATCCGGCGGAGAGTCCCAACTATTACAAGAATTGAGAGTTGAAAAAAGCTTCAGAAAATGATGTATAGCGGTCAGTCAGCACCACCGGGGTGGATCGACTGTCAAATAAAACCTAACAATTAATCCAAGGAGAGAAATCTTTTAATTCAAGCGACTTATATACCCATTCAGAAAATAGTCAAGATGATACAATTGAATGAAAAAAGGGAATGAATGGACGCTGGCAATCATGCTCGTAGTTCAACAATTATCAAAATTATCCCATATGTTCCATTTAATTTAGTGAGTTTCTACCCTATTCAAGATAGCTAGAAACGTATATTGAAGTGAAAGTAACTTAAATAGTACTTAGAAACAGTCGTTCACAGGGCCGCTAACCCAAACCTTGCGGTCTATCGAGGGGCCAGTTAGGTCAAAAGGGGTTTAGAATCTGCAAAGGGGAAAACGGTCTGTCGCGAGACCGCCAGGGACATAGACGGTTTCTATAAGACCGTATACAGAATGCCATGTCCGCCCTCCGGTGACTCTGATAGTCTTCGATTGCAACCATAATTTCACTCGGTATAGTGCATCAAAATTGGGCAGAAAGCTATCATTAGAAAGAGGACAAGAAAATGCATGGTTTGGCATGATTTAATTTAGCTTTTAAAGCCTACAGCCTGTCATTTAATTGACATAAAGGGAAGGTTAACTTGATCGGTGTCCTAAATGACATGCTCCGACTAAAGCTAACAATACGAAGGCTATATAGAATAAAAATTGGGGTGTTTACTATCAAAAGAATAAGGACTTGAAGATGAATCCAACGGTATATTTTACTTGAGGTTTGGTCTACTAGAACCTACCTTAATCGAGGGAAGAAGAGGACGACGGTCTCTGGCCGTGATAAGAAAACCCTCCTGGAACTCGCCAAAATTCCCCGTCGTCCTTGCTCCTCGCCGGCAGCCGCAGCAAACGCCGATACTAGGTCGGGCTAGGGTTGGTTTTATAGGGTCAATTGATTCTGTAAGGGTCAATTGAAGGGGATAGAGTCCCACGCACGCGGGTCGCGCGTGATTCGCGCATGACCAAGTCCGATGCCGCCTTAAACTCAAAAATTCTTCTCCTAGGGTTAGGGTTTCAGCGGGCTAATGGAGGGGAAACGATCGACAGATCAACGCCATCCAAATGGGTCCGATCTGGGCTTAAATGATCGAGAGTTGAGTCCGAATTAGGCGCTCTAAGGTCCGATAAGGTTAAACGTGGATTTAGCCCTAATACCATTAATTCGACTTGCTTATAAATTTTATTTAGGGTTTGCCGTAGAAGACAAATTGTCTAAATTTTTCATCCTCTCTATGATTATAATTTTTTTAGATTTTTATAAATTGATTGCATCTTTTCTTATCGTATTTTTCATAGAATTTCTTATCTATTTCCCCTTTATTTTATCTAATAATTTACCTTGGTGCTACACCCTCCCCCACTTTAAGGAATTTGGTCCCCCAAATTCACCTCACTTCTCAAAAATGGAGATAATTTGGATTACTGACCTTAAAATAAATCAGGGTACTGCCTCCGAATAGCTTCTTTGAACTCCCAAGTGGCTTCTTTAGTTCCACGCTGAATCCACTGAATCTTTACCAGCGGTACGGACTGATTCCTGAGCTGCTGCTGCTTACGGTCCAGAATCTTAATGGGTCTTTCTTCATAAGTTAAGTCTTCTTTCAACCCAAGGTCTGTGTGCTGAATGAAATGCGCAGGGTCGTACACATACTTCCGTAACATAGACACATGAAAAACATTGTGCACACCTGACAACTGGGGTGGTAATGCCAATCTGTAGGCAACTTCCCCCGCTCTTTCTAAAATTTCAAATGGGCCAATAAATCTGGGACTCAACTTGCCATGGATGTTAAATCTTCGAACTCCTTTGAAAGGTAAAACTTTCAAAAACACATGCTTGCCTACTAGAAATTCCAAATCTCTTCTTATATTATCAGCATAGCTTTTCTGTCTGGATTGTGCAACTTTCAGACGATCTCTAATGATTTGGATATTCTTGGATGACTCTACAATGAGAACCACTCCCATCTATTACTTCTCACCTACCTCATCCCAGCACAAAGGTGATCGGCAACTTCTTCCATAAAGAGCCTCGTTCGGTGCCATCTGGATATTGGACTGGTAACTGCTATTATACGCAAATTCTATAAAGGCCAGTTGTTCATGCCAACTGCCACCAAAGTCGATCGTGCAAGCTCTTAACATATCCTCAACAATCCGATTCGTTCTCTCAGTCTGACCATCTGTCTGAGGGTGAAATGCAGTACTGAAGTTCATACGGGTTCCCAAGGATTCTTGTAATCCTTTCCAAAAGTGTGAAGTAAATTTGGGATCTCGATCTGACATGATATTTACAGGTATTCCATGCAATCTTACCACTTCCTTCATATAGAAAGTAGCCAATACGTTGACTGTCCACTTTGTCTTGATAGACAAGAAATGTGCAGATTTAGTCAATCTATCCACAATCACCCATATCGCATCGAAGCCTCCACGAGTTCTAGGTAAACCCATTATGAAATCCATACCAATGCTCTCCCACTTCCACTGTGATATATCGAGAGGTTTCAATTTCCCTGCAGGTCTGAAATGCCCAACTTTCACTTGTTGACATACCAAGCACCTACTCACGAATTCTGCTACTTCCTTTTTCATGTTCGGCCACCAAAAGATCCTCTTTAGGTCGCGGCACATCTTAGTGGCTCCAGGATGAATAGTATACTTGGCCTTGTGTGCTTCCTCAAGAACCTTACTTTTTATCTCAACTAAATCTGGAACACAAGTTCTTCCCCGAAATAACAATCTGCCATCATCAGCTAACACAAAATCTGGTTTATTACTTAGATTACCTTTGATTTCTACCAGTATTGGATCATTATCTTGCATAGCCTTAATTTCCATCAACAGCTCGGGGCGAAACTGAAACTGTGCGATCACGACTCGATCCTTACCAATATTAAGATCTAACTGTTCCAGCAGTTTCCATTCTTGCAACATAAGACTTGATAGACTGGCTATCGGCTTGCGACTCAACGCATCCGCCAATACATTACCCTTCCCAGGGTGATACTCTATAGAAAAATTGAAATCCTTCAAGTACTCAAGCCATCTTCTCTGCCTCATATTAAGCTCCTTTTGAGAAAACAGATACTTCAAACTCTTATGATTAGAAAATACCGTGAATGTCTCTCCATACAACTAGTGCCTCCAAATCTTCAAGACAAAAACTACAGCTGCTAGCTCCAAGTCATGGATAGGATAATTCTCTTCATGCTTTCTTAATTATCTAGAAGAGTAGGCTATCACCTTCCCATGCTGCATAAGCACACAGCCTAAGCCAATACCTGAAGCATCCGTGTAAACTACAAAACCTCCTTCCCCAGAAGGTAAGGCCAAAACATGGGCAGTAGTTAAACACACCTTCAGAGTCTGAAAACTCCGCTCACAATCTTCCGACCATTCAAATCGGTTCTCCTTGCGGGTTAGTCTTGTTAAAGGTACCGCAATCTTGGAGAAATCCTTAATAAATCTCTAATAATAGCCTGCTAGGCCTATAAAACTTCTAACTTCAGTTGCATTCACAGGCCTATCCCAGTTTCTCACTGCCTCAACCTTAGAAGGATCAACAGAAATCCGATCTTTAGAAATAATGTGTCCCAGAAAAGACACTTCCTACAATCAGAAGTCACACTTACTGAACTTAGCATATAATTGATGATCCCTCAGTATCTGTAATGCTATTCTTAGGTGCTCCTCATGTTCCTCCTAGCTCTTGGAGTATATTAGAATGTCATCAATAAAAACCACGGCCCACCAATCCAAGTAGGGTCGGAACACACTGTTCATTAACTGCATAAAAGCTGCAGGATCATTTCTTAGACCAAAAGGCATTACAACAAATTCAAAATGCCCGTACCTGCTCTGGAATGCCGTTTTAAGAATATCCACGTCCTTGATACGTAACTGGTGATATCCAGATCGAAGATCAATCATGGAAAAGTAGTGTGCTCTTGCTGTCACGTCTCGAGATTATGCAGCGAAAATAATCGGGAACGCGAACAGCCGGCATGGTAAGCCTCAAGCAAGCAATATAATCAAAGTGCAAGAACAATCACACAAAGTAATTGCACAATAATTTAATCAAACTTTCACCTTTATTTCATATCATATAATCATAATCCAAGTACATCAATATTCACCTCTTCTAGACTCAATAAAAAGAAAAAATACATGTAAAGACTCAATCTAGACATTATTTGACATTCTAAGTCTTCACTCAAATCCATAGACTTTCAATCGCTCTCGGACCCGCTACTTGAGTAATCTGAATCCGATTCACTCGTATTTCCTGAAAAAGATTAGAAAGTAGGTAATGAGCACACTTGCCCAATAGGTATCTTTGTATCAACATGTAGGCAATGTTAAATTAACTAATGTCTTAGCTCTAAAGAAATAAGATAAATCATGCAGATACGATGAAACAATGTGAATAAAGCCAAAGTAACAAGATATGATCAATCTTGAGATATGGAAATATGATTGAGCAAGTATGATCAAGCAAGAATGTATTAATGGCCGTTCATGAACAAGAATTTTCTTTTCATAACCATGAAGGCTATGCACTAGAATGCCATGTAACAAGCAAGAATGTACTCCTCACTTAGTAACAAGTACTTCGTGAATTCATGTGGATTTCCGTGGATCCCGTGGATATTTCACTTATTTATAAAGAAAGTACTCCCAGTGCAATGCGACACTAGTATCATCATACCCCATGGTTTATATAGTATGTTTCCGACAATCAGCCGAGAGGACTAGCATAGAGCCCTTGAACACAATCAGCGCTCGAACTGCATCTTCAAGTATAAATCAAGCTACTTTCACGTTATAACAATAATATGGCCAAGAATGTACACATTCAATAATAGTTCCATGATAAAGTAATCAAAAATAAGAATGCTTCTGTTGACAATAAGGAATTTCAATAAATGCATTTAATAACTAGGTTATGGTATAGAAACAAATCGGCAGCATAGCAGTACATTCTTTAATTCTCAAAATTTACTTAGATATCTTTGGAATAATGTGACAGGCTCTAGATAATCAATTGGACCATCTAAGAACATAGGAAAATCAACCCATTAGTCAAACCCTGGGTTAATCAATCTCATAACATTAGCGGTCGATTACTGGACCGTTTCTTGATCCTTGCGGTCTAGTTCAACACCGTTTATGATAAGACAGATCGATATCCGAAACAGAACCTCTGGAGTTTTAGCGGTCTAGCGGAGAACCATTTAAGATCCGTTAGCGGTCTAGTGAAGGGCCGCTAGCAGACTCTGGCGGTCAACCAAATGGCCGCTAATAATCCAGAATGCATAAAACATCGATATAAGTCCTTTCTAGACAATGGGCTTTAATGGTACAACCAGCTCGGCGTCCAGGAGGGAATCCTAGGCTCACGGAGTCTTACGGAGGCCTTGAAACAGGATTTCTAAGTCCATTAGAAGGAATATCTAAGATAGAGGTCATCATGTCCAAGATTATGCTCCTAATGTGCAAAAAGTGTAACTAATGACAACATACAGGGATATGTGCCATATACTTAAGAAAATGACTCTGAGGAGAGATAGAATTATGTAAAATAGAGTTCAAACCACAACTTCCCTCCCTTATTTACAACACTTATTTACTACAAAATATATGAATTTGGTCACAAATTAACATAAGTTAAAATAATACCAAATATGCTTAGAAACATGAAATATATTATGATAAATAATGAAATCAACTAAGTATATAAAACTAATACTTAAAACAAGCTTAAAACTTAATTAACTGGGCTTAATATATATTAACTAGGGTTAATTCTGCAATATGGTTCGGATTTACAATATTACAAAATCTGAAACAGAAAACGGTCTAATACAGGACCGTCGCTTGCGGTTAGCGGTCTATCGTACGACCGCGAAAGTTCTCTAGCGGTCGATAGGAAGACAGTTTCTTCCTGTATAAAATCGAGTTCAATGGAAACAATACAAAATGCTAATCTAAGATACATCATGTCTGGAAATCAACATATTAGAACTTCCATAACCATTATAGAACAAAATATGGGCCAACAATATGCATAGGTTTGTGAATAACAAGAAAAACTCCTATTTTTACTTCATTAGGGCTAGTTAATGCATGAGGAATACACTAGATGCATAGTCCTAAGTAAAACATAAAATTCTCAAGATATAATGCATGAAAACGAATGAAATCAGAGGGCTTTTATTCCTGACACAAAGTTTAAGCCATCCATGAGATAACCTATCTTTAATAGTGCTCCTAGACTTCAAATTTCTGACTGGAATCAAGCCCTAGTTACTGCACTTTCTTGTACTAAGTTAGCAACTTCACGTCCCTCTATCTCCTGATTCCCTTGACCTAAAGACGTAAAATTTTGAGGGTAGACAAAAGATATGAAGGGGAACATAAAGTTCTAAAGACACTTTTGGTAAATACCTTGTTTAGGGCTCCGAATTCCTTGGTCTTCTTGGGTCGGATGCACTAATCCCTGAGTTCTTAATATAGAATCAAAAACTTTGGATGATTCTAACTTCCTGTAAGCTTGATCTCCTAGAACGAAAATTGGAGAGTAGTAAGTTCTAACTATAATGAACAAATTCCTAGAAGAAACTTACCTCTAATTCGGTCTCCTTACCTGACTTCTACGCATGCCAAAAGTAAGGGTCGCACAGGTCAAATCTGGGATCTATTTATAGGGTTAGCTAGAGTTTTATGGATTAGAACGAAGTTAGAGTCCCAATTAGACTTTCCATTCGATTTACCATCCTTCTAGACCTATTTAATTAGCTGATAGAGTCGATACAAGATGATTTGGATGCTAAAAATCTAACCTTTTCACGTTTTCTTCCTCTCACGGAATCTGCATTCGTTAGCGGTCACTGGACGATCGTTTACAGAACGTTAGCGGTCTCGCGATAGACCATTTTCAACCTTAGACGCCGAATTTGAAAGACTTCAAACTCTTTTGTTCTTATCCCCAATATTATCCTTTTATTTATATCACAAGGAGTAATTATCTCCTTAATTCCGTGATTACACCTATTCCTAGCTTCTAAAATATGGGCTAAAGTCCAACACAACCTTTTTGGGTCTATTGGGTTTATTATTTGGGTCTAATCCTCTTGGATCAAATGTAGGGCCTAAATAATTAGATTTAATTATACAAAATTCATTTATAGCCCATTAAATGCTTTATAATTATATTTTAAATCTGAAAAATTCGTAGAAAATTCTCGGGTGTTACACCCTACCCCACTTAAAAAAAATTTATCCCCAAATTCAATACATGGATTTATGGAGAGTGTACTTACATTCAAATAGTTTTGGAAATCTCTTACGCATGGCCTCTTAGGTTTCCCATATTGCTTCATGTGGACACAACTTGGTCTATTGGACTTTGACCCTCAGAATAGTTTTATTCCGAAGTTGACGAACCTCTTGTTCAACGATCCTTATTGACTTTTGCTCATATGTCAAGTCCTTTTTGATCTCCAAATTGTTGTAAGTGATGACATGGAAAGGATCAGGTACATACTTCTTGAGCATTGAGGCATGAAATACATCATGGACTTCGGCTAATTGAGGGGGCAAAGTAATATAATATGCAACTTCACCAACCCTTTCGAGAATTTCAAAGGGGCCAATGAATCTTGGTGTAAGCTTGTCTTTGATACCAAATCTTCGAATACCTCGACCTGGAGAAACCTAGAGGAATACATGGTCTCCTACTTGAAATTCTACGCCGCGCCTTCGATTATCAGCATATGACTTTTGTCTGTCTTGAGCCATATGAAGTCTTTCTCAAATGAGTTTTATCTTCTCTGTAGTATCCCTAATGATGTCGAGACCAAGAAATTACCTTTCTCCTACTTCATTCCAACAAATAGGCGAACGACAACTTCTGCCATATAAGCTTCAAATGGTGCCATTTGAATGCTAGCTTGGTAGCTATTGTTGTATGCAAACTCTACTAAAGGAAAGTGATCATGCCAACTTCCTCCAAAGTCAATAGCACATGCCTTGAGCATATCTTCCACGACTTGATTTGTCCTTTCGGTTTGACCATCAGTTTGTGGATGGAATGCCGTGCTAAATTTCAATCGGGTCCCTAATGAATGTTGTAGACCCTTCCAGAATTGTGATGTAAACTGAGGGTCTCGGTCAGATATAATGGTGACAGGGACACCATGTAATTTAACAATCTCTTTCATGTATAATGCTACTAGTACATCCACATACCATCGACTTTTGATTGGTAGAAAATGTGCAGATTTAGTCAATCGGTCTATGATCACCCATATACCATCATGTCCACCTCTTGTCTTAGGTAAACCCATGATAAATTCCATCCCTATACTTTCCCATTTCCACTCAAGAATATTCAAGGGTTGTAATTTCCCAACGTGTCTTAAATGTTCCACTTTTACTTGTTGACAAGTGAGACATCTGGATATAAAATCCGCTACTTCTCTTTTCATATCGGGCCACCAAAAGTTTCCTTTCAAATCTTGATACATCTTGGTAGCACCAGGGTGAATAGCGTACCTTGATTTATGTTCTTCCTCCATGATCAATTTCTTAGTGTCATCATGATTCGGCACACAAATTCTATCCTTAAATAATAATCTTCCATCAGGTGAAATAGAGAATTCCGGTCTCTGATCAATATTATCCTTGATTTCCATCAATGTAGGATCATTCTCTTGCAATTTAACTATATCCTCAATCAATGTTGGTTGAGACCTTATATTGGCCATTGTACATCCATCTCCTTCCCTGTCAATATCAAGATTTAAGTGAGAGAAATCTTTGATAAGACAAGTCATACCTTCTCTGAGGCTTGCTAGTGTTTCCATCGGTCTTCTACTAAGAGCGTCTGCTACAGCATTCACCTTCCCTGGATGATATTGAATAGTGAAGTCGAAGTCTTTGAGATACTCCAACCATCTGTGTTGTCGCATGTTTAACTCCTTCTGGGAAAATAGATATTTCAAACTTTTATGGTCTGAAAATATAGTGAATTTCTCCCCATAAAGGTAATGTCGCCAAATCTTTAATGTGAATATAACCACAGCAAATTCCAGATCATGCACAGGGTAATTTTCTTCATGACGCTTCAGCTGTCTTGAGGAATAACAAATCACATTTCCATTCTGCATAAGAACGCATCCTAGGCCAATGCCAGATGCATCCGTATAGACTTTAAAACCACCACCCTCAATGGGCAATGTCAAAATAGGGGCTGTAGTAAGGTGATCTTTAAGATTTTGAAAACACTCTTTGCAGTCCTTCGACCATATAAAAGGATTTTCCTTTTCTTGTGAGTCTAGTCAAAGGAATGGTGATATTGGGGAAATCTTTAATAAATCGTATATAGTAACTAGCCACACCCAGAAAACTTCTAACTTCAGATACGGTCGTCGGTCGGCTCCAGTTCTTGACAGCTTCAATCTTAGAAGGATCGACAGCGATACCTTCTTTTGAAATAATATGGCTAAGAAAAGAGACCACCTTTAGCTAAAACTCACACTTACTAAGCTTCACATACAGTTTGTGCTCTCTTAGTGTTTGCAAGGCTATCCTTAAGTGCTCTTCATGTTCTTCCTTAGTCTTGGAATATATAAGAATGTCATCAATGAACACGACCATGAATCGATCGAGATAAGGCCTGAAGATGTTATTCATAAGTTGCATGAATACTACCGGGACATTAGTTAACCCGAACGGCATTACTACAAATTTGTAGTGGCCATATCTGCTCCGAAAAGTAATTTTGTGAATGTCTTCATCTTTGATCCTGAGCTAATGATACCCTGACCTGAGGTCTATTTTGAAAAAATATTCTGCTCCAGAAAGCTGATCAAAGAGTTAATCGATACGCGGCAATGGATACTTGTTCTTGATAGTAAGCTGATTTAGTCGCCGGTAATCGATACACAGTCTAAGAGATCCATCTTTCTTCTTGACGAATAGGACTGGCGCACCCCAAGGGGATGTGCTAGGTCGAATGAATCCCTTATCTAATAATTCTTGAAGTTGTTTATTTAATTCCTTGAGCTCTGTGGTGGACATCTTGTAGGGAGCTATTGAAATAGGTGCTGCTCCAGGAACAAGTTCAATAAAGAAGTTTACTTCCCTTTCGGGCGGTAAGCTGGGTAAGTCTGATGCAAATACGTCCGAAAATTCATTAACAATAGGGATGTTTTCTAAGACGATTTCCTTGGATTCGGTAAGGATTACAAAAGCAATAAAATCTACACATCCTTGCGAAATCAATTTGCAAGCGTGCAGAGATGAAATTATAGTAGGATGCTTCCTATATTTGATACCAAGGAAAGAAAACCGTGGAAGACTAGGTGTAGTGCCCCAGAAATTTTAAATAATTTTCTAGAAATTATAAAGGCCTAAATAAATTTATAAATGGTCTATTTGATTAAATAAGTCATTAAAAGGCCAAATAGTGTTGATCAATTAACCCAACCCACTTAATTAAAGTCTAAAAGGTTTTTAACTCAGGCCCATTAAGTTGGCCCACATTCCAGAAGGTATTTAAGCCTATCCACGGATTTTTAAAGGATAAATACTAATAATATAAGATAATTATTTAGATAATTAACAAAAGAGTTTTTATAAATTGAAACTCTAAGCTACGATGACTGTAACGGTCTATCGTAAGACCGCCACAGCCATGTAACGCATGAGCACTCGACCGTTACATTCCTGTTAGTTCCGTAAGTGAAGGGACTCATGAAAAGATTGGAACTTGATGTTCCTATCCACTATGGATCGACTTGGGAAGGCTTGTAATGTTACTAAGGACTCTTAGGGATTAGGAGTTGATGAAATAAGGACTCTAAATTCGATCTAATCCTTAAACCCTAGCCTAAACTCTATAAATAGGGCATAGTTCTGAACTGTGCAACCCTTACTTTTTGGACGTAAAGAAGCAAGGTAAGGAGTCACTATCTCAGGTAAGTTCTTTAGAAGTATTTGATTACAATACTTTAGACTAACTCCCCTCCAAATTTCACATCTTTAGGTCAAGAGGTCGTGGAGTTAGAGCCCAAGGAAGTTGCTGAAAAAGTCACAAGAGAAGGAAGGGATCTAGGGCAAGGTTCTCAACCAAATTTAGAAACTACAGTCTAAGTAAGAGGTAGGTTATCTCATGAACGGCAAAAACAACATGATAGGACTAAAAGCCCTCTGGTTTGATTGAATTCCATGCATTATAGAGCGTTGATTTCATGTTTTATTTGTTCTATACACATCATGCACCTCTTAGCCAAATTAAGAAATTAAAACATGACTATCCATCTATTCATGATTACCTATACATGTAGATGGCCTTACTTCGTTAACATGACTAGAAACTCATCATGTTTTGATACAAGACATGATGTGAGTTGATCTCTTAGTTTCTACGATTATTTTCTGTTAGCAGATACTGTAACGCACTAGCATAGGACCATCACTTTCAAGTAACGGCCCTACGACAGACCGTTACACACTCTGTGGTATTTGAATTACACTGTTGGTTCTAACGCGCTTGGACAGACGCGTTACATTCATGTAACGGCTGGGTCCTGACCATCACTTTCACTGTGACGCTCCATCTCCAGACCGTTATATTCTGTGTTCTGTCAACCCTAAGACAGAATATAACCTACCAATATTATTATTGTGAAAGCCTAGTTACCTAAGTTTTAAACGTAATCATGTGATTTTAAGGCTATTTGATTATTCATGATAGGTATTGCATGTTTTGGTTATCTCACTTGTATTTGAGTTATGTTAGTTTCTTGAAACCAAATTATATAGTTTTGTACTATAAAGCATGACTTTTTAACATTGTATTTTTGACGCAGTTTTTATCATGATTTTCACATTGAGTATACATATCTCTCTCTGTCAATAGAGTCAATTCTATAAGTACATGGCACATATTCCGGTATGTTGTCATTAGGTCACACTTTGCACTATAGGAACACAATCTTGGACATGAGGACCTCTCTATTGGATATTCCTTCCAATGGACTAGGAAATCATTGTTTCAAGGCCTCCGTAATTCTCCGCGAGCCTGGGATTCCCACTAGGATGCCGAGTTGGTTGTACCAATGAAAGCCCATTAATTAGAACACTCTATCGGGGTTTTGATTCTTGAAATGTAACGGCCTTGAACTGGACCGTCAGGATCACGTAACGGCCCAGTGCCAGACCGTCACTTTCCTCTGGGTCTACTTTTATCCTTCTGGACTCGGATCACTGTAACGGCCCATTACTGGCGCGTTACATAATGTAACGACCCAGATAATAACTGTTACATAGCTTGCGTTTGTTAACCCAAGGTTTGACAAAGGGTTGATATTCCAATGATTCTAGACAAACCTTGATGATCTAGAACTTGTCATATTGCTTAAATTGATCTAAATGAAATGGAAGTTACGGAAAATATCGTTATGCTGTCGATTTATTTTTATGAGCATGACATTGTTTAAAGTCTATTTCTTGACTCCTACATTCTTACGATGAAGCATTCATTCATTGATTTTCGTTATCATGGAATTATTGGAAGTACTATATTCTTGGCCATACTTTACTGTTATATTACGTGGAAGTAGCTTAATTTATAACTGAAGATACAATCGAGCACTGATTGTGTTCAAGGGCTCTATGCTAGTCCCCTCGGCTGATTGCCAAAAACATACTATTTTATAAACCATGGGATATGATGCTACTGGCGTCGCATTACGCTGGGAGTACTATTTCTATAAATAAGTGACGATCCACGACACGACATGACATTCTTGCTTGATATTCCACAGAAATTCATGAACTATGTACTCAAAAGAGACTAGTCTGATGAATATATGGCTTGCTAGTACAATCTCGTTACATTATTGTTCATGGAAGGCCAATACCATGTTCTTGTTATATTCTTGATAGCTCATTCTCGATCATTATATCTTACATGGTTATCTTGTTTCTATTAATTTGATCGCATGATTGATTCGCATTCGCATGATTTTACCTTATTTCTTTAGAACTAAATTGATAATCACTTTAATAATACCTTCATGTTGATGCAAAGATACCTACTGGGCAAGTGTGCTCATTACCTATTTCCAATATTTTACAGGAGATGGAAGTGGTTCGGATTCGGATTCGGATTCGGACTATACTAGTAGCAGGTCCGGAAACGAGTGAAAGTGTTATAAAGATGAGAGTGAAGACTTAGGAAGTTTATCATGTTTAGATTGAGTCAATGTAATTTTTCTATTTCTTGAGTCTAGTAGAAGGCAAAAGATGATGAAAAGTGGTTGTATTATGAATATTGATCATTTATAAAATTGAAGTTTGATTAAATCCTGTGCAATTACATTTATGTGTGTGATTGTCTTACGCTCTGATTGATTCTTGCTTGTAAGAGGCTTACCATGCCGGTTGTTCGCGCTTCCCGAGCGAGTCTTCTGCTGTAATTAAAGGCTCGGGACGTGACAATTAAGTTGGTATCAGAGCCTAAGTCTCAGGACTTAGGGAAAAGAGTCATGTCATAGGATAAGTCCAAGGTTAAGGACCCATACCTATGAACTAAGGAAGAAATTTCACACCCATGTGAGAATTGGGTAGAGCCCGAGATAAGATAGCTAATTAGTTTAAGATTTATTATGCTTATTCCAATATTCATGAGAAATAACAAGTTGTTATTTTCTCTCAGGTATCTTATTATTCCTATCATGGCTCATCGCGTAGATTGGGACGGTATGCAACAAACTATTGCCGGCCTCACCAAGGCACTACAAACTATAGCACAAGGTGGTGCGGGGGCAAGGGCAGGAGACCTTCATCGCAATTTCTGGAGTCTAAATCCTCCGCGTTTCTATGGATCTTCCAATCCAAATAAAGCAGAAAATTGGATCGACGAGATGAATAGGATATTTGATGTTATTCAATGCATTGATCAGGAGAAAGTCCGTCTAGCTACGTTCCAATTCAACAAGGATAGCTTTGCAAACACTAAGAGAACACAAGCTATATGCCAAACTCAATAAGTGTGAATTCTAGCTCAAGGAAGTCTCGTTCCTAGGCCACATTATTTCAAAAGAAGGTATTGCTGTGGATCCTTCTAAAGTAGAAGCTGTCAGAGATTGGAGTCGACCAACGACTGTATCAGAAGTCAGAAGCTTTTTGGGTCTAGCAGGTTACTATAGAAGATTCATAAAGGACTTTTCAAAGATCACGGTTCCTTTAACTAGACTTATCAGAAAAGAAAATCCTTTTGACTGGTCGAAGGACTATGAAAAGAGTTTCCAAAGTCTTAAGAATCATCTTACAACAGCCCCTGTTTTGTCACTACCAATAGAGGGTGCTGGATTTGAAGTATACATGGATGCATCTTGAATTGGCTTAGGGTGTGTCCTTATGCAAGATGGAAAGGTGATTTGCTATTCTTCAAGATAATTGAAACATCACAAAGAAAATTATCCTGTACATGATTTAGAATTGGCAGCAATTATCTTTGCCTTGAAGATTTGGCGTCATTATCTTTATGGAGAAATGTTCATGATCTACACAGACCACAAGAGTTTAAAATATTTATTTTCTCAAAAAGAGCTTAACATGAGGCAGAGGAGATGGTTGGAATATCTTAAAGACTTCGATTTCGCTATTCAACATCATCCTGGCAAGGTGAATGCTATAGCAGATGCACTTAGTAGAAAACCAATTGGTATGTTATCAAGTCTCATGATTAGTATGACTAACCGTATTCCTCAATTTGCTCAGTTAAATCTAGATGTTGACATTAAGGAAGAAGATTGCTTTATAGTAAGCATCCGAGCTCAACCTACATTGATTGAGGATTTGGCCAAGTTACAAGAGGATAACCCAATTTTACTGGAAATTAAGGCCAATATTGAACAGAGACAGGATTTTTCTATTTCCGAAGATGAAAGATTGCTATTCAAGGGCCGAATGTGTATACCAGATCATGAAGACACAAAGAAATTGATCTTAGAAGAAGCACATAAATCAAAGTACACCATTCATCTAGGAGGTACAAAAATGTATCAGGATCTTAAAAGAAACTTCTGGTGGCCCAATATGAAGAGGGAAGTAGCAGACTTCGTGTCACGATGTCTCACATGTCAACAAGTTAAGGCGGAACATTTTAGACCTGCAGGAAAATTGCATCCCTTAAGTATTCCTGAATGGAAATGGGAGAGGATAGGAATGGATTTCATCATGGGATTACCTAAGACAAGAGGTGGACACGATGGAATATGGGTAATCATAGACCGATTGACTAAATCTGCACATTTCTTACCAATTAAGAGTCGATGGTCTGTGGATATTCTAGCAGCCTTATACATAAACGAAATTGTTAAACTACATGGTGTCCCTGTCTCTATTATATCAGATAGAGATCCTCGATTCACATCACAATTCTGGAAATGTTTACAACACTCACTTGGGACTAGATTGAATTTTAGCACAACTTTCCATCCACAAACTGATGGACAAACAGAAAGAACAAATCAAGTGGTAGAAGATATGCTCAGGGCTTGTGTCATTGATTTTGGAGGAAGTTGGCATGATCACTTACCTCTGGTAGAATTTGCATATAACAATAGTTATCAGGCAAGCATACAAATGGCACCTTTTGAAGCCCTATATGGGAAAAGTTGTCGATCACCAATATGTTGGAATGAAATAGGGGAAAGGCAATTTCTAGGCCCCGATTTGATCTGGGATTCTACAGAGAAAATCAAGCTCATTCAGGAAAGGATGAAAATGGCACAAGATAGGCAGAAATCTTATGCTGACAATCGAAGACGCGACTTGGAATTTCAAGTAGAAGAATATGTATATTTAAAGGTTTCTCCGGGTCGTGGTATTCGAAGATTTGGCATTAAAGGAAAGCTAACTCCAAGATTTATCGGTCCATTTGAAATCCTCGAGAGGATCGGTGAAGTGGATTATAGATTGACTTTACCACCATAATTAGCAGGAGTTCATGACGTATTTCACATCTCTATGCTGAAGAAATATGTGTATGATCTAGATCACATTATCACTTATGACAATATAGAGATTCAGAAAGACTTGACATACGAACAAACACCGATAAAGATTCTGGATTGGGAAGTGCGTCAACTCAGAAATAAGGTCATTCCTATGGTTAAGATTCAATGGAAGAAAGCATGGCCTTATGAAGCAACATGGGAAATCGAATCAGCTATGAAGAAAAGATTCCCGAAATTGTTTGACTGTAAGTACACTCTCCACAATCCATGTTTTGAATTTGGAGACCAAATTCTTTCAAAGTGGGGGAGGGTGTAGTGCCCCAGAAAGTTTAAATAATTTTCTAGAAATTATAAAGGCCTAAATAAATTTATAAATGGTCTATTTGATTAAGTAAGTCATTAAAAGGCCAAATAGTGTTGATCAATTAATCCAACCCACTTAATTAAAGTCTAAAAGATTTTTAACTCAGGCCCATTAAGTTGGCCCACGTTCCAGAAGGTATTTAAGCCTATCCACGGATTTTCAAAGGATAAATACTAATAATATAAGACAATTATTTAGATAATTAACAAAAGAGTATTTATAAATTGAAACTCTAAGTTACGATGACTATAACGGTCTATCGTAAGACCGCCACAGCCATGTAACGCATGAGCACTCGACCGTTACATTCCTGTTAGTTCCGTAAGTGAAGGGACTCATGAAAAGATTGAAACTTGATGTTCTTATCCACTATGAATCGACTTGGGAAGGCTTGTAATGTTACTAAGGACTCTTAGGGATTAGGAGTTGATGAAATAAGGACTCTAAACTCGATCTAATCCTTAACCCCTAGCCTAAACTCTATAAATAGGGCATAGTTCTGAACTGTGCGACCCTTACTTTTTGGACGTAAAGAAGCAAGGTAAGGAGTCACTATCTCAGGTAAGTTCTTTAGAAGTATTTGATTACAATACTTTAAACTAACTCCCCTCCAAATTTCACATCTTTAGGTCAAGAGGTCGTGGAGTTAGAGCCCAAGGAAGTTGCTGAAAAAGTCACAAGAGAAGGAAGGGATCTAGGGCAAGGTTCTCAACCAAATTCAGAAACTACAGTCTAAGTAAGAGGTAGGTTATCTCATGAACGGTAAAAACAGCATGATAGGACTAAAAGCCCTCTGGTTTGATTGAATTCCATGCATTATAGAGCATTGATTTCATGTTTTATTTGTTATATGCACATCATGCACCTCTTAGCCAAATTAAGAAATTAAAACATGACTATCCATCTATTCATGATTACCTATGCATGCAGATGGCCTTACTTCGTTAACATGACTAGAAACTCATCATGTTTTGATACAAGACATGATGTTGTTGACACCCGTTTTATACCCAATAAGTCGGGTCATCTCCTTATTTATTCAATATGATGCTCCGAGTTGTTCACTCTTCATTGAATTCCTTTTAATCAGTTGAAGCCTGTTTTCTGGGTCTCAATTCCTGGATTAGACCTGGTTTCTGGTGGCACTTCGTTCAAAAGCTTGGCAATCCCTCCATTCTATTTTCTTGAAAATCAATGATAATAACGGTCTGGACTAGGCGCGTCATTTCATAATAACGCATGAAGCCTAGGCCGTTACTCTTTGAAGAGTCCCAAGACTTAGGGCCTCGTTGTCCTTTGATATTAACGGTCTACTCCCTAGCCGTTGTTTCTTTATGACGCCCTATGCCCTGGCCGTTACTTACTTGCAGAGTCCTATTGTTTAGATCTTCTTCCCATCGATCTTATCCTTTGGATAGGGTTGAAAATGACGGTAATTCCTTGGAGCGTTATTTCCAAGTGGCGGTTTATCGTGAGACCGTTACTTCCTTCAGAGAGTCCTAACAGTTCAGGCCTTTTCTCTGCTACTCCGTGGACGAGATAGGGTTTTGGATTGGCATTATCTCCTTCAATTCTAATCCTCAGGACCTCTCGTTTGTTTCTTTGGACTCTTGTTGATTTTATCCTCAAGGATTTGCTAAGGATTATCCTCCTTTCTTGGCTGATTTATCTTCAACTCGACCTGAGAGTTTGAGGGAGTCTATAAATAGAACCCTTGATTTCATGACCCAAGAGAGAGGAAGATTTGATTCACGACGAAGTGCTGCCAAATTCAGGAGCCATCTACATCCAGGAGGAGCTGCTTCCCACGTCCATCTTCCAAGTCAAGGGAGTAATTTTGGGTTTTAGCTTGTCAAGATCATCATCATTGCATGCTCAAGTTTCCCTTGGTTTTATCAATCAAAAGCATTGTCCCTCCTCTTCCTCCACGTTTTTCACTGTTGCTAAGCATACACATATCCTCCTAAACTTAAAAAACGCCCAGAGGGGTTAAAAAACCAACAACTCCCCGGTAATCCCCTCTCCTTTTGATGTTCTTAAGCTTTTTAAGGATTGATGCTATACTTATGTTGAGGGCTAATTGAGGTTGTGTTGTTTTGCTTTCTACATCCTTGGCAGGTTTTACAGGATCACTAGCACGAGGCCCAAGCCTTCTAGCCGGCTGGAAGGGTTGGAGTTCAAAGAATTCACATCTTTTCACTGCAGGTTATCTGACGGTCAGGTGCAGGAGCGTTATTTCCTTCTGGCGGTCTATCGCATGACCGTTACTTCCAAGCGACGCACAGGGTTTGGACCGTTATTTGCAAGTTGATCTGCAGGCTTTCCTTGGTTTTCTCTCCCGTGGGCGGGTGTTTCATCCACCTACTTCCAAGGTATATTCGAGTCTTTGACTCGTGTTTACTTTGGTGGCGATCACGACTTTCCTTAGTGTTGGGCACTAGCTGTCTTTTTCATCAAATCTCTTTATTCCCCTTGATTGTTCCACCCCTAGCGGTGTGTTTTTATTTATCTTTGCTCCACGCCCCGGCGTTTGTTTTTGTTTTTCCCTTAGCGTAATTTGATTGAGATAGCATGCCCATGCTAGAGTTAGATTTGATTACCTAGGTTCATGTTCACATGTGCATAGGTTGAGCTGATCTTTGGTAGTTTATTTATCATCTCGCCATATCATTTTTTAAAACCCTCACAATCAACAAAAAAAGAAAGAAGATAAGAAGAGATAGGTAAAAAAACAATCAACAGATAATTTTTTGGCGATCACGGTGGGACAAGTAGTGCCAATCGTGCTTCTGATTCCTGTTTAAACCTGCCATCATCTGTTTGTTCAGTTGTCTTTTGATCCCTTTGTTTTCACCCCTCTTTCTGGTTTTCTGAATCATATGACGGCCCTGTCTCGGCGCGTTACAGTGTTCTGACGCGGGGACATCAGGCCGTCGCTTGTCTCTGTGGTGTGAGCTTTCACGGGTTTTCCTGTTACTTCAGTTTGTTTTTTGGTTCCCTGGCTCATACGACGGTCTGGAACCCCTGCGTTACATTATTTATGGCGGTCTGGTCTCTGACCGTTATTTGGCTCTGACGCAGGGGCCTTCGTCCGTCACTCTCCTGGCAGGAACGCATCCGAAGTGCAGTTATTTCCGCAGTTTTTGGCTGTGATTTATTGCTTGGGTGCTGCTTGATTTCTGCCATAATTCCATTCATATCTTCATATCATTATGTGCACCGTTGTTTGCTAGATTCTAGGCTAGACTTTGCATGCACTCCGGTGCACAAAGGGTCATCCATCTTTTCATATATTAGACTGCATTTTCCTACCTTGTTGTGAGGACCTCTCGTCTCCATATTCCTTGGGGCCGAGTAGGAAATCACAGCAGGGACCTCCATAAGTCCCCGCGAGCCGTGGATTCCCACACGGACGCCGGGCCGGTTGTACCTTTCCCCCCTTGTGTCTAGGGTTGCATAAGTGAAGGAGTGGTCACACTTAAAGTCAAGCCAAGTTCATATCCACCTCCTATCAGGAACCCATTTGGAGAGAGCACATATCAATCAATTCACTAAAAGTTCCAAAGGAGAAACCATAAAGAAACTTTGTTTGCATCATCTTAAGCAACTTGGTTGGCTTTTGAGTGTCTTCATTCCCTATCACTTATATCTTGTTTGAATCACCTAGGTGCGGTTGCTCATTGTGTGTTTGTTGTGTTTGTTGTTTTGCATTTATCAAGGTTGTCCGTTGCATGTGGAGTTGTTTTCGTTCGTCCGAATCATCTCCTCGAGTCGCTTCCTCCTTCACATTCTATTCCAATCCCCTCTTCGAATCTACCATGGCATCCTGCAATCCTCCTCGCTCCCAAGAGGATTCCCTTCCTCAAGGGCTCCTTGAGAACCCCCCGAGGGTTATTTCTTTCTCCGCCGGAGAGGGGACCGCCCCTCTCTCATCCTCCACTCCCATAGAAGGTGGTCAGGTCATCCCTTCTTTATCCGCTCCTTCCGCGGGCTCTGTCCTCCGTATGATGGCCCAGTTGGATCCGACCCAACTCCAGGTCCTCTATCAGGCCATGCAAGGGTCCAATCCTCCTCCCTTCGCTACCGTCCAGGGGCACTCTAATTCTTCCATTATTGGGCCGTCTGTTCAGCCCACCCCGATTGAGCTCACCCCGGTCCAGCCCCGGACCATCACCTTTGCTGGCATGGAGATGGGTCAATCCTCCAATCCGACCCATCAATCTTTTGATAAGGGGAAATCGCCTATCCCCTCTCTTCCGATGGATTATCACCCCTCTGCTCTGGCGGCTCCACAGGTCCTCGTGGGCCCATCCGATTTCTTGCCCCAACAGCACGGGGTGGCCCAATTTCACTCCAATCCGGGTCTATCTCAGGCCCAGTATCCTTCTTACGGCCCCCCTAATTCCACTAGTTATCCTTCTGCTCCTTCCTATGGGCTCCCGCCCTCGGCAACCGCCATTCCTCCTGCTCACCAGATACAATCAACTCCCTTCACTGCCCCTGCTCCCTCTCGAGAGCAGGATTTGCTTAATAAGTGGGCCACCATGCAGCAACAACTTGATTTTCTTCAGAAGAAGGTGGGCCCACAATCCTTGGCTGATATTCCCATCCCAAGCTTCCAGAACATCCGTTTCCCTCCGCTGTCTGAGCTCCCCAACTACCGTAAGTATGATGGGAACAGCAATCCCTTCATCCATGTGAGGGATTTTCTGTATGAATCGGCGCAGTTCCAATATGATGATCGCCTTATGGCGTACCTATTCCGCCGATCATTGGATGGCGTTGCTCTGGAATGGTTTTATTCTCTGCCCCTAGAAGAGGCCGAGAGCTTCAAAGTGGTCAAGGACAAGTTTATTCAGCGGTTTCAAGATCGGGTCGGCCCGGAATATTCATTCACAGATCTGGTGGCCGAGAAAATGAAGCCGGATGAGGAATTCGCAACTTATGCAGATAGATGGAGGCAGATGGCCGCCAGGGTGCCCGACCATATTCCAGAGGAAGAAAAAGTTAAGCTGCTAATTTCAAATGCTTCGCCCACCTTCAAGAACATCCTGGCAATGAACGATATAGCCAATATGCATCAACTGTATAGCCGGGCGCGATTTATACAAACTCAGTTTAAGGACTCCCCTATCCATTCTCTTTTCGAAAACCAAAAGCCCAAGTACCATAAGAAACCACAGGGGCCGGTTACCGAAGGAGTCCAGACAAATGAGCAAGTACAAGCTGTTGCTTTTCCCTACCAAGCCGCACCATTCCGCTACAACCAAAGCCCCCGCAATCCGCAAAACTCCGCTCCGCAACACTTTCAAAACACTCCACAAAACCCTCCGCCTACCTTCACCATCCCGCAAAACACCTTCACCGCACCACAACAACCACCACCATCACCGCAATACCATAACGTCCCTCCACCCGGCGGCTACAACAATAATAATCCCAACAGCAAGCGCCCGGCTCCCAGAAGAGCCCAGTATCCTCCATTGCCAGAGACACTTACAGACATATTCTCAGCGCTCATGGCAGTAAATGCAATTCAACTTCCTCCAGAAAGGACTATTTGGAACCCAGCTGTTGATCAAACTAAGTATTGCATGTTCCACCGGCAGCCGGGTCACACTATAGAAGGATGCTTTCACTTCCGAGATCTCGTGTACGACTTACACGAAGGACAGAGAATAGACTGGGCCGAGATGCATAGGGCCATTATGGAAATCAAAGAGAAGAGAAGGCAGCCGCAGGGGCAGCAAGTGCAGCAGCATCCAGCACCGCAGCCGCAGCAGCCGCCACAACAGCAGCCACCGCAGCAAGCACAAGATCTGGGCATCCATCAGAATCCGATGCCGAACCATCAACCCGCTCCTCCGCAACAGCCGCCAGCACCGGCACAAGTTAATGTAGTCCAACCACCGGCCTCCAACGCCGGGTGGTCATTTGATGATGATGGCGCCGCACCACAGGTCATGGCCTTCCACCACAAACCTTCCTTCATCCTCCCTACACAACCAACACCCTCTCCGCTCATCCCATAGTTCACACCCGCTCCACCAAATCCGCTCACCATCCCGTCGTATCCTTCGCCAACCCCCATCACCGTCATCACACCACCATCCAATCCCGCACCTATCCTTACCCATCCATTCTCTCTGCCTTCACCAGCATCCACGTCCATCACCACCCTACCACCCACCAATCCTTCACCTATCACCCGCGCATCCCCCATTAACTTCACCAACCCTCCGCTTTACCAAACTGCCTCCCCCACGCCACCTATTCCACTCATTCGCCCCGCAGGGCCCATCATACTATCCCCCGATGCCGCGGCAAATTGTGCTCTAAGGAGCGGGAAGATGTTCCATCGGAACTACGCCACTACTAGCAATCCCCAGTCTTCCCAACCGGTGGCCGAGCAAGAGGAAGCTGAACCGTTGCCGGGGACTCAATATGATTTACTACATCATCTAGATCGGGTACCCGCCAAGATATCTGTGCTGGAGTTAATCAAGAGGTCCACTCTCCATCAAGATGCACTGAGGGATTTTTTGCAGAAGGTCATGGTTAGTGAAGACATGGCAGTCGACAGTCTACCAACGGCACTAGCAACTATCTCTAAAGGGCCGGCAATCACATTCTCTGAGACCGAGCTTGCACCTCCGGGGGCTCGGTAAATGCCGCTCTGCATAACAATTACTTTGAACAAAGTCGACGTTGAAGCAGCACTGGTCGACACTGGGGCCTCAATTAATGTCTGCCCCCTCAGCACTCTCTGAGCCTGCAATATATCTGAGGAGTTACTACGGCCTACCCCCACCACTATAGCAGCATACGACAACTCAAGGCGGGCATGTCACGGGGTAGTCACTATTCAGGCTGAGCTCGGGCCTCTTTCCATGGCTGTAGAATTCTATGTACTTGATATCAACCCTATGTTCAAGGCTATCTTGGGTCGTCCCTGGATCGACACACTTGGCGCCGTGCCCTCTACCGCACACCAATGCATTAAATTCCCTTTTCAAGGGAGGGTCGTTAAAGTTAAAAGTTTATCCACGGTACAGTCAGTGAAGGCCATCTCTGAACAGATTCTTCCTACTCTCTGTCCAAGCAGCCGGCCCGTGCTATCAGTGCTAGACCTAAACTTTCCTTGGGCGTACACCACTCCTAAGCCCGTCACTACCCCGGTCAATATCAAGGCAAAGCCGCAGATTCGAGATTCAAAGGGGTGGAACATTATATTGAAACTGGGCTATCAACCGGGGAGAGGCCTCGGTGCACAGCTGCAAGGGATGACCAAGCCCATACCAAAAGGAAGAAAAATGGGCAGACGAGGTCTAGGTTACAAGGAGACAGCATTATCAATGATGGGTGACTCTGGGTCGCTTACCTGGGATTACCGTCAGCATTTTGTCAGAGGGCCCCCACAGCCGGGCACGTTAGCTGCGAAGCCAGTCCAGTCAGAAACCGACACGGTTTGTCCAGTCGCCAGTCCACCCCCGTTGCCAAGGGGGCTAAATGACGATGTGATCGACTACAGCTGGGCCCTCCAGGGGCTGTTTTGTGAAAGAGGCAGCCAGAAGCCACAGAAGGTTCAGCTTATGCAGTGGAGGCCGAAGAAGCGGCCTGGTGATGATTCAAAGAAAGAAGGGAGCTCGCTGATTGCTCTTTCTCTATCTCCCTCTCATTTTCAGTGCATGATCCAGCTGAAGGGGTTTGTACCCCGTCCTCCTCCGATTATGATTAATCCATCTTTCAGTGATCCATTCCAGATTCCAATCAATCCTCTTGCTTATAGGCCTCGCTGCCCCATTAATCTGCCTGCTTTCCCCATCCCTCCGTTTTTTAACTCTCAAATCCACGAGATGTGGGGTTCCTCCTCTTGTGATCTTTTCTTCGATTGCATCTTTCCTGAGCTGTTCCCTATGCAGCTCCCGCCTCCTCCGTCGTGCTGCGTGGTCTCCACTAATCTCCAAAAAAAAATGTCAAATTTGAAACGGAGATTTCAGTGGAAGATTATGCTATCCTGTCTCCATTCTCCTCGTCCCAGGGGCACGAGTCCCCTGCTCCTTCCCTTCCATTAAGCTTCCTCTCTCCTAGGTCAGAGTTAGGGTCTAGCGAGTCTAGAGAAGTAGAGTCAGTTAGGTCTAAAGAAGTAGGGTCTTGTTCTAGGTCGTTCAACCCTTCCCCTCCTGAGCCGCGCTCGCTTGCGCATCCTTCCCGATCTATTCCTGATAGGTTCTTGCAAGATCTAGCTCAGCGGTGTCATGCTCTTTTGAAGTGCCCAGAATTCGTCGCCGCGGCGATTGCGATTGAAGATGAAGAGGAAATAGAAGGGGTGTGGAGCGATGACGGATTAGGCGTCTATGAAGTGCTGGATGAGAAAGACCCAATTGATGAAGACAGCGATGTAGAGGACACTGCCGACTTATATGCAAAGGGACTGAAGAGATTCGACCAGCCGTCGACGGTAGTGGATGAACCTACAAAGGAAATCAACTTGGGAACAGAAGAAGATCCAAGGCCCATCAATATTTCAGCTAATCTCCCTCCACAGGTAGAAGAGGATCTAATTAAGGTACTGAGGGAGTATAGCGATTCTTTCGCCTGGTCTTATGAGGACATGCCAGGTCTTGACCCCTCCTTAGTGGAACACCGACTCGTGCTTAAACCAGGGGCAACACCTGTTAAACAAAGGTCGAGAAGATTTCACCCCCACATGGCCTTGCGGATTAAGGAAGAGGTCGACAAACTTTACAAGGCCAAGTTCGTCAGAGTAGTTTTATATCCTCAGTGGGTGGCAAACATAGTCCCTGTTCTCAAGAAGGATGGGAAAGTGCGCATATGCATTGATTTCAGGGACCTTAACAAAGCATGTCCTAAAGATGATTTCCCGCTGCCTCATATAGACGTCCTTGTTGATAACACTGCCGGGTACGAAGCTCTATCATTCATGGATGGGTACTCGGGCTATAATCAGATCCGTCTCGCTCCTGAAGATCAAGAGAAAACTTCCTTCACCACGCCCTGGGGCACATACTGCTATGTAGTTATGCCTTTTGGATTAAAGAACGCAGGCGCCACCTATCAAAGGGCGATGATGGCTATCTTCCACGACATGATGCACATCTATATGGAAGCTTACGTGGATGACATTCTGGTGAAGTCAAAATCAAAGGAAGAACACCCCTCTATTGTGGCTAAGGTGCTGCAGAGAGCCAGGGAGTACAAGCTAAAGATGAATCCGAAGAAGTGCGTATTCGGAGTCTCCTCGGGGAAGCTGCTAGGTTTCATAGTGAGCAAACGGGGTATCCAGATTGATCCTAACAAAGCACAGGCCGTCATGGATATGCCTCCGCCAAAGAACATTACGGAACTTCGAGGACTGATTGGTAGATTGCAATTCATTAGAAGATTCATATCCCAGCATTCTCAAAGGTGCCGTCCGTTTTATGAATTGCTCAAGGCGGGGGTCAAGTTCGAATGGAATCAAGATTGTCAAAAGGCCTATGAGGACCTCAAGGAATATCTATCCAATCCCCCGGTTTTGCAACCTCCTGTCCCTGGGAAACCCCTGATCCTATACATCTCGGTCATTGAGGACTCCCTAGGGGCGGTTTTAGCACAAGTGGATGACGAAGGAAAAGAGCGGGCTGCGTACTATCTTTCTCGGTTGTTTAATCCAGCTGAATCCAGGTACACCGCTATGGAAAATACTTGTGCCGCCTTAGTGTGGGTAGTTCAGAAGCTTAAACATTACTTTCTCGCCCACGAAGTTAGGCTGATCTCTAGAATGGACCCGATCCGTTATCTCTTAGAAAAGCCCGTTCTTTCTAGTAGGTTAGCTCGCTGGCAGAGCTTCCTCTCTCAATTCGATATCACCTTTGTCGTTCAGAAGGCAGTCAAAGGATATGCCATCGCTGAGCATCTTGCACATCTCCCTATTCCTCACACCGACTCTATTCAGGACGATTTCCCTGATGAGCATCTCTCTGTCCTTTCTCAGCATCCCTTCTGGTCTCTGCACTTTGACGGTGCGCTTAACTCACAGGGCCAAGGGATCGGGGCTGTCTTGCTTACTCCACAGGGAGTAACCATCCCCTTCGCTTATCAACTTCGATTTCCTGCTACCAACAACATCGCTGAGTATGAGGCTCTCTTGGCCGGCTTGAAGCACGCCTATCTCTTAGGCGCGCGTTATTTAAACATCATAGGAGACTCTCAGCTCGTCTTACGGCAAGTTCTGTCCACTTACCGTACCCGTGACCCCAAGCTCAAGCCCTATCAAGATTTGGTCACGCTCATCGCTAAGCGATTCCGCAAGTTAATCTATATCCATACTCCCCGTTCTCTGAACATTCTGGCGGATGCATTGGCATCTCTGGCCTCCTCCTTATCCTTCCCTCTCAGTCGTAGTACTGAGACTGTCGTCGTTCAGAGGATGGACGCACCCTCTCTCCAGGATCCTTGGTTCACCAACCTTAGGAAGTCTGCAGAAGTGAGAGCTGAAAAGGAAGATCTCGAGGAGGTATCATTGGCAGAGCTAGAGGAGATTTTGGATGAAGAAGAATTGCCTTGGTACCATGAAATCGAGTTATTTTGCAAAGAAGGGGCATTCCCAGAAGGGGCAAGAGCTGAGTAGCGCAAAGCAATAAGAAGAGCCGCTGCAAGGTACACTATCATTGCAGGAGAACTGTACAGGCGCGCTACTAATGGGATGCTCATGAGATGCCTAGATGATGTGGAAGCTTGGAAAGTAGTAGAAGCAGCACATTCTAGCGAGTGTGGAGGTCATGTCAATGGCCAGGCTCTAGCGAAGAGGATTCTTAGGCAGGGCTACTATTGGCCTACTCTGGAGGAGGATTGCTCCCTCTATGTCCGGAGGTGCCTTAAATGCCAACTCCACGCTGATAAAATCCACTCTCCAGCTTCATCTCTTCATCCTATGACCGCTCCTTGGCCATTCTCTATGTGGGCTTTCGACGTCGTCGGCCCACTCGGTGATCCTAATTCTCAGACCAAGCAGAAATCCTTCATTCTCACAGCAACTGAGTACTTCACCAAATGGGCCGAAGCCGAGGCGTACGCAGAGATCAAAGCTACAACGGTGTGCCGCTTTATCATGAAGAATATCATCTCGCGGTTCGGAGTGCCAAGCAGCATCATCACCGACAACGGACCCCAGTTCGTTTCCCAGGAGCTTAAAGACCTCTGTAAGAAGTTCAAAATTACATTGCATCATTCATCACCATATTACCCTCAAGGCAACGGTCAAGCCGAAGCCACTAATAAAACTCTTCTTAAAATCATTAAGAAAACATGCGAAGCGCATAAATTTTCTGATTGGCCTGAAAGATTGGTGGAAGCTCTGTGGGCTTACCGCACCTCCGTCCGTACTCCTACGGGACAAACTCCCTATTCTCTAACCTACGGGATGGAGGCGGTGCTCCCATATGAGATCTTAATCCCTTCACTCAGAGTACAGCTCGATAAGGAACTTAATCTCGATGAACGTCGAGAGGCGTTGCTGGTCCAACTGGAACTCCTAGATGAGAAGAGGATGAATGCGGCCGATCACGTATCTGTTTATCAAAAGAGAGTTTCGCGTTATTTTCAAAAGAAGGTAATTGAACGAAAATTTTGCAAGGGTGAAATGGTTTTGAAACGCAAATTCATTCGGTCTGCAGGTCCTAGGTCTAAATTGCAACCTAACTGGGAAGGGCCGTTCGTAATAAAAGAAGCTTATCCAGGGAATGCTTATCGTTTAGTAAACGCGGAAGGTGAGGAGCTCTCTCACCCGTGGAATGGGTTGTATCTTAAGCGTTTCTTTCCTTAAAAATCTAAACCATGTGCTTTTCCGGCAATAAGAACTGCCTCCCTATCTTCAAAAGAGAGTCTTGAGTAAGGCAAACACACACTACACGACGCCCCTGGTCGGGTTCCTTGCTTAAAAAGACACCGTTTTTCCTCGGCCATGCTTTGGGGGAAAGTCAAAGTCCCTGTACGTTTCATTCTTCGGCTGCATCCAAGGGGCAAGGAGTGAATAAGAAGGCGACAACCGATCCAAACTCCCTAACGAGAAGAGGTCTCAAATAGGGGCAAGTCCGTTATGACCTGACTCCACAAGAAAGAAAAGAAAAGAAAAGCAAAGGAGTGCTCTTTACCATGAAATCAAAAGCATCATCTAAAGGTCTGTGAATGAATTCTCAAAAGCTCAGAAAGAAAAAGAAGATTAGGCATGACAAGAGTGGCAGTACAGTTCCCCGCGGGACGTTATGAGCCCGGTCGCATGCATGCCTAAGTGGACAAAGGTTCGATGACGGACATAAAAAGCCCCGGCACAACAGACTGAATCTCTAATAAGGTTGTACGGTGAGGGAATCAAGTTCTAAAAACTTCCATACCTGGCCTAAGCTTCCCCCCCATGTTCTTTTTTCTTTTTAGGACTGAGACGAGTACCCTAGGTATGGCTTTGGTAAAAACACCGTCACGATGATCAGGTCTCGGCCAGGGGTTGCCACGCTATTGCACGCCGGTCTCGAGACTCAAGCTAAAACAAGGGAGGTCTCGTGTTGCTAGAGAGGCACTGGTTTTCCAAAAATCCAAAAACAACAAATATTTCCACAATCCAAAAACAACAAATATTTCCACAATCCAAAAATAACAAATATTTTCCAAAAATCCAAAAACAATCAAATATTTTCAAAATCTAAAAATAACAATTTTTTCAAAATCCAAAAAAACAACGAATATTT
Source organism: Amorphophallus konjac (assembly GCA_022559845.1). Lineage (NCBI taxonomy): Eukaryota > Viridiplantae > Streptophyta > Magnoliopsida > Alismatales > Araceae > Amorphophallus > Amorphophallus konjac. Next base: position 69,612,205 of record CM040118.1, on the reverse strand, counting down.
TCAAAACCCCCCAAAATACCATCATATGCATAGCATGCATCGCGTTTTCATTATGTTTTCGCCTATTTTATAAGGCTCCACCCCTTGACCAAATATCAAGAAACGGTCATTTTCTAACTTGCTTCAAGGCAAGGGGTTGAGTCTAAGAACAGATCTAACTTGTTTAATGTCTAAGTGTGTGCAGAATACAGGGGCAAGCCCAAAGGTAAAAGCTCACAACTATGCAGGTTCAGGTGTGTAACGCGCCAGCATCAGACCGTTAAAATCATGTAACGGGCCCATCTTTTACCGTCACTTCCTTCAGGCGTGGGCCTTCTTCCTTTCAATTAAACCATCATTATAACGGTCTGAGACTCACCGTTACTTTAAGTAACGCCTCAAGACCCATCCGTCATATCCTTCAGAGACTGGGTTCTACCCACTCTCATTATGACGGCCTGTAGAAGGACCGTCATTTCCAAATAACGGCCCAGAGTACATCCGTCATATCCTCCAGAAGCCCTGTCTGCTCACATCAGTCTAGCCTTTTAAACTATGGAACTCAAGATCCCTCAACTGTGGCAATCTCATCTCATTCAAGCAAAGATTAATGAAGTATGAATTCAACTTTGATTGTCCATTACATGATATCTCTAATGAACAAAAGGAAAATCAAGATACATTCAGTTTCGTATCCGCAAGAGGGCGGATCTTCCTCAATTCTTTCACGTAATCTCGGCGTGTTTCGTCGTTCTCTTCAACTTCTACTTGCCACGGGCGCACCTTGCTGATCTCCCATATGGTCAGCGCGTTCCGGATCGCTCTTTCATCTTCCTCGGTCCCCATCTTCCTAGGTAGAAGGGGAGGATAGTGTGATAGTGCAGAAACACCAATTCGAGGTAATCCGATCTGAAGATGGCATCGGTGCGGGTTGTAGATCGCCATGGTAGTATTCCCTACTAGCTGGAGGTCGAGGCCTTGGCGCCGCGGTATTTTGAGAAGAGCACTTCGAAGAACGCTTGGTCGCATGATGAACTTTTCAAGAGGCAAAGCATTGAAGAAGAGGCGCCATTCATCCCGCGTTTTCTTATCCGCCGTCCTGCATTCAACATGAGAAGAATGTCCAAAAGCCCCTCCAATGAAGAAGAGGGGGTGGCTCCCGAAGATCCGGCTCGCCGAAGTTATATCTTCCTTGGGAAGGAATTTGATTCTCACTCCTATCCAACACTCAAGGAGTATCATGGAACCGAACAAAGGCCCTCCAAGGCAAGCCGAGCTTAGTCCTTCATAGAGGTATGAGAGGACCGCTTGAGAAATAGACATACCCCGCCACAGTCCACTAATAATGCTAAGATTTTGGATATCTAAGAGGTGGTCGGTTGTGGAGAAAAGGAAGACCCCGCACAAGCAAACCGCCACCACCTTGGCTATTGCTTCGTGTCTCTCCCACTTATTTTTACAGTGAGACACTATCCATTGTGCCATAGGGATCATGTGAATGTGGCGCGGGCTGATCATGGTCCGCACGTCCTTTGGGTTATGAATGAAGTCGCTTAAGATCAAGGACGGATCAATAGGTTCTATTGTATAGCAAACCCGATCCTCATCCCCCAACTTAGTCTTAGGAAGGGCTAGGTAGGTCTCTACCTCCTCCAATAGGATGGTTGCTTCAAAGGAGGGGAAGATGAAGGTATGAGTTTGTGGATGCCATAGTTCCACAAGGGCTGAAAGGCATGGCCAATCCAAAGACAATTTCTGGAAGTTTTTGCCTAGAACCAAGAGGGGTTGGAGGTGCCATGCTTTGAGGATTGATACCACCTCTAAAGGGAGTGCCTTTACCATGGGAGCCACCCACTTCAGGTTGGAGTAACACCTTGGGCCAGGAAGAGGCTTGAAGAAGAAAAGAAGAAGGAAAGTTATGAAGAAAATTAAAGTGCAGCAAAAAATCTGAACTTTGGATGAAGTCATGCAAGCTTACCACCCTTTGGACATTAGAGCTTAGATTCTTGGGGATCGAGGACAGCCGTTGAGGCTCCCCATGTTCCCTCCTTGCAGCCTTAGGGCCGGTGTAGATCTTCTCTTCCATAGCCGCCATCTCGAAGCACCTCTTCATCTTGATTTCTGCTTGATTAGGGAGAATTCTTCAACCCTAGAACGGAGGTTTTTGCAAGCTGCGATTTTGAATAAGTTTCCCAAGTTGCTGGGGTTTTTTATTAACTTTGGAAGGATAAGATTGGAGTTGGGAGGCTTTATCTGAAATTTGGATAAGTTCTAGCAAGAGATTAAGTGGCTGAACCTCGGACTCTAAGCTCTCACGGCCGAATCCGTTTTGGAAACGACCCAGACTATGACGGTCTGTCGTAGGGCCGTTACTTCACTCTGGCGCGCCTACCCTGGGCCGTCACTTTTCTGTGGGTTGGGTTTTCCTTAAAACATGTTCTGTGGCTGTTTACGGTCTGGTCTCAGACCGTCGCCTTTCAACGGACGAACCCTAATCCGTTATATCCTTCAAATCGCTCAAGTCTCTCTCTTCTGGGCTGAACGCCATGTAACGGTCAGGTTAGGACCGTCGTTTCGTTATGACGCGTCTCCTTCAGGCCGTCGCATTTTCTGCGAGTAGTTCTAAAACCATGTTCTGCCATGAACAACGGTCTGGTCTAGGACCGTTGTTTGCTTTTAACGCTCCTACCATGGGCCGCTATTTCCTCTGTAGCCCGGCTATCAGAATAAGATATTTCATGAATGACGGCCCAAGGTAGGTGCGTCGTTCGATTATGACGGTCCAAGACCAGACCGTCATTTCCTCTGCTACTAAATTCAGGCAGTTAGTCTATCCTTTGCCTAGACCTGGCGGTCTTTCACATCTGTACACCACACCTTCTCCACACAAGCATTCATTCACACATACACATCCATCATGCGTACTTTCAATCACTCATTCGTGCATATCCATTCATACATCCACATAAAAAAGTCAACAAAATTTCATTTTCATAAAAAGGCATGTACAAGTGGTAAGAAAAGCATAAAAGTACATCATTCGGCCGGCTTATCCGTCGGGCCGCCCTCATCCTCTCCACCCTCGGGTTTCCTGGGTGGCGGTGCTATGGAAGCACTCTCCTCCTGCTGTCCTCTCTCTGCCCTCTCATTTCTCTGTTGGCTGGCGGAACTAACTAGGAAATCCCCAACCGAGCCACTAGGGGCAGCACTCCTATGAGCCCCGCTCCGGGAAGAACTCCGCTCTGGTGCCCGGCCTAGCATCCGGACCGTCTGCTCCATTGTCTGCAGTGCAGCCTGATCTTCAGTGTGAAGATCTGGCGTCGCGTCTCCCGTGCCTCGGTCCGGTAGCGATCAAGATCCGCGGTCCCAAGGCGAAGGTCCTTCACCTCGGCCCGCGCCCGTGCTAAATCTGCTCGAAGTCGCTCCATCTCCACATCGTCCACATGACGAGGGGTCTCCGCTCTCAGTCGGGCTATCTCTGCCCGCACGAGCTCCGTCTCTGCTCGAGCTCGATCAGTCTCGGCCCGGCTCCTCTCCACCTCTGCCCTCGCCTGGGTGGCCTCCGCCACTGCCGCTGCCAGCTCTATCGCCTGTAGATTGCATTGCATTGCATATAGGTTAGTCATATAAATTTAATTAGCATAAGCATAATCATAAAGCATGTAAGTATCTTACCCGCTCCGCGAGGGTGGCCTCCGCCTCCTCGGCCCGGGCGACCGCCCGAGCAAAGTCAGCATCTCGCCCAGCCCTGTCTCCCGCAGGCTGCGAGGACGACGATGGGGCATCCGGTCCTGCTCGTTGAGCTCCCTCTGCCCGCTGCATTGTCATAGCCAAAGCATTAGCATCATGTATAATCATAGTCATATCATAAGCATTCAGAATCTCACTAGGAGCTCCAAAGCAGTCCGGTACTCATCCCGCTGCTGGATGGTAGAATGGAGTAGTCCCTCTAGCTCAGCTATCCGCCCTCAGGATCGAGCTGCATGTAGAAAGCATGAGCCAGCATGTCACATCCGCATTTCATCATATAGAAAGAGTTTCTTAGTTTAGAATTGCATACCGGTCGTCGGGTACCTCGGTATACCCGGTCGCCGTAGTGTCGAGCAAAGGCCTTCAGGTAGGCCTCGTCGCTCTCTGCCCGCTCTTTCACAGCCCTGCCTTGCTGCCTCCAGTCGAGGACGTACTTCACCTTCCGGGCACGCCAATCCACATTCCCACTAATACCTCTCGCCGACTTGCCTGGATGGTCGTCGGTGCGGCGTGGAAAGGTCACCTCGGGCTGGTGTAGTCCTCGGGTCCGCAAGATCAGCCTGTAGTGTAGAGGCTCGATGATGTGGAGGCAGTGCAGCCAGACGTCTCGTCCCCGATACGATAGAGACGCCTCCACCCATGGCTGTCCTGTGTAACCCTCACCGCGGTAAGGGGTCCACCTCACCTGCAGGCGTTTAGATCCATTAGCATTCGCATAACATGAGCACATATAGGCATATAAAGCATTTAAAGCATTTAAGTTCTGGGCTCACCGATGTGTGTGGGTAGGAGTCCAGGTCCTCCTGGATCATCCGGGTCTGTCTCAAGACCGACCCCGTATCCCTCGCCACCGACCATCGCCTCGCGATCGGTATCAGGCCAGGATGGAGTAATGCGCCTCTCCCAATGCCCGGGAGGTACAAATAGCTCCAGATCTGCATTTAGGAATCAAGTCAGTTACATAAATCATCAATCATAGCATACATCATGGCATAGTAGAAAGCACTTAAGCGCATGTTTACCTGTAGGAAGGGCGAGAAGCCTCCCAGCATCGTCAGTCGGTCCGTGGTGCTTAACGAGTTGATCAGGAAGGCCAAGACCGCTGCTCCCCAGGCGTATTTCCTCACTCTGCTTAAATCCTCTATCAGCGGCAGCAGTCTGCAGCTGATGACATCCGCTCTGGTCGCGAACAGGAGCTTCCCGAACAACAGTATCAAGAAGCGCCTCATCACTCGATCCCCCTCCTCTCCTGCCTCTGCCGCCACACGAGGGCGCAGCCGGTCTATCACCCTGCTTAGATGCTCCTCGGGCAGTTCTCCCACGGCAATCGCTGCCCCTCTCAGCCCCAAACTCTCCTGCAGCACCGATCTCGAGAGCTGGGATGAAGACTGGCCCGGCCTGATCAGGTCCAACCCCAGTAGCTGCTGCGCTATCTCCCGATAGTCGCCGTACGTCCATCCTGTCACTGCAGCGCCGTGGACTCTCAAGCCTGTAATCCTCGCCATGTCTTCTAGCGTGGGGATCATGTGGCCCCACGGGAAGATGAACGCCCTGCTAACCGGGTCCCACCTCTCGTGCAAAGCGTACAGCAATGGCGTATCCATCCGGATCACCTCGATGCTGAGCATCTCGGCGAAACCCATCTCTGCAAGTCTGTCTCTCTGGTAGTCGGGCAGTGCCTGGTACACCGCCCGAATCTGCAGCCATGAGATCCTCGATCTCCTCTTTCCCTGCATTGCATATTAGAGCACTAATTAGTCCATTCGCATCATATAGACATTGCATAAACATTAAATATCGAAAAGAAAAACAAAAATTTGAAAATTTGAAAACCCTAAAAAAGTTTGGAACCCTGGCAGAAGTAACGGCCCTGGGATGGGGCGTTACTTGTCTCTGACGGCCTTAGCCTGGAGCGTCAGAGGAGTGACGGTCGCTGGCGGGACCGTCACTTAGTCTGCCAGTAGGGAATTTCTCCCCTGCATCCCCATGACTTCCCACTTTGGCCAAATGGCCTACAAGTGTTCCTAGTGGGTTCATAGACCCATTTCTACCCTTATCCCCCACATGCATTCATAAATAAAGGCATAAAAATCAAAAATTTAAAAATTAGGGCGGAGGGCCTACCTCATGGTCGAGGACCTTCCTCTTCTTCTTCTCTGGTTCCTTGGGCTCCTCTGCACCCAAGGAGGCTTCGGTTGGTTCTTCCACGACCGTGGGGACCTCCTCCTCTTCCCTTGGCTCCCTTCCCCTCGGTTCTTCCTCCACGGGCGGCGGGGTGGTCTCTCGTTCGAGCCGGCGGTGGAACCGCCTTATAGCCATCTTCTTTCCTCTCCCTCTCTTCTGAGGTGGTGGCTGCGGTGCCTCGTCGCCGGCCATTGGAGTGTGGAGATGGAGGTCGCCGGTGGGTTTTTCTGGTTTGGCGTCTTGGTTGTTTGAGCATGAAATGAGACCGAACGACCGTTCGGTTTGTTTTTTTGAAAACTCAGGAGAAGCGAAGGTCTATCGTTAGACCGTCACATCATCCTGACGCCCCCCTCTAAGGCCGTCGCTTGTGACGGACTGTTTTATTGAAGAATATTAACCGACTCGGTGTTGACGGACTAGGCTTAATCCGTCATTTTCATGTGACGCTCCTGAGTCAGGCCGTTATATGCTTGCAAGTTTCTTGATGAATGAATGGTCAAAATTAATGTTTAAACTTATCTCCATCATAAAAACATTTGATGAGTTTATCACATAAACAATGGTTATGCCTTAACTATTATCATAACTATCTTGTTGGCTAACCTATCTTTCATGAAAGGAACTATGAACAGAAGGCACGCTTCGCCGTCCGTCAAGCAGGTAAGTCAGGTATTGTATCTCGTTCCCTTATCCCTTAATGCATTACTATATGTTATCTATGATATATTATCTCGAGAACCGGCTGGTCATTCAGGTGTCCTGGGATCTGATGTTCCCCTTAAACAAAAATGATGATGATCTAAGTTCACATGAATAATCGTTGGATAGGCCGTTAGGTTGGAAAATTTAGGGATGATGGTTCTATCTTGCACGCCGTGGTTGCAGATAGTGTCTTGACTCTGGTTTCCCCAATCTAGCAATATTATTCTCGAGTATCTAGTTATTTTATCTTTCTTTGCATTTGCTTTGAAGATTTGTTTTTCTTTAGCCCAGCATGCATCATACGCATTCTTTGAGCATTCATGAGCTTCATTTGTTCAAGAGGTCTCATTGACGGTGAACAGCTGTGTTCTTGATCCTGGATAAGGAGAATTATTCCACTCTGAATTTGAAGGTTTCCTTCGATTTGCTCGCTTGATCTGGTTGACTGAAGATCCTTGTCTGGAGTTTAGTCTCTTTCCTTTCCGTTGCCTCCGGCGGCCAGCCGTGTTTCCTTTCCTTAGTTAATTAAATCCTCCAGACTTGCATCCTTTGGTTAGCTATTTCCTTGTTATCAGTTTTGAAGTTTTTCCAGAAAATTCTTATCGCTTGTTGGTGAAGAACGGGTGTCGTTTACCTTAACGCCTTCTTTTTGATCCACTCCGCTTCATTTCCGCTTCATCTCCATGTTCCATTTCACTTTCGCTTCACTTTCGCTCGTTCCCCTGCAAAGAGGACGTTAAGGACGGGCATCTGTTGACACCCGTTTTATACCCAATAAGTCGGGTCATCTCCTTATTTATTCAATATGATGCTCCGAGTTGTTCACTCTTCATTGAATTCCTTTTAATCAGTTGAAGCCTGTTTTCTGGGTCTCAATTCCTGGATTAGACCTGGTTTCTGGTGGCACTTCGTTCAAAAGCTTGGCAATCCCTCCATTCTATTTTCTTGAAAATCAATGATAATAACGGTCTGGACTAGGCGCGTCATTTCATAATAACGCATGAAGCCTAGGCCGTTACTCTTTGAAGAGTCCCAAGACTTAGGGCCTCGTTGTCCTTTGATATTAACGGTCTACTCCCTAGCCGTTGTTTCTTTATGACGCCCTATGCCCTGGCCGTTACTTACTTGCAGAGTCCTATTGTTTAGATCTTCTTCCCATCGATCTTATCCTTTGGATAGGGTTGAAAATGACGGTAATTCCTTGGAGCGTTATTTCCAAGTGGCGGTTTATCGTGAGACCGTTACTTCCTTCAGAGAGTCCTAACAGTTCAGGCATTTTCTCTGCTACTCCGTGGACGAGATAGGGTTTTGGATTGGCATTATCTCCTTCAATTCTAATCCTCAGGACCTCTCGTTTGTTTCTTTGGACTCTTGTTGATTTTATCCTCAAGGATTTGCTAAGGATTATCCTCCTTTCTTGGCTGATTTATCTTCAACTCGACCTGAGAGTTTGAGGGAGTCTATAAATAGAACCCTTGATTTCATGACCCAAGAGAGAGGAAGATTTGATTCACGACGAAGTGCTGCCAAATTCAGGAGCCATCTACATCCAGGAGGAGCTGCTTCCCACGTCCATCTTCCAAGTCAAGGGAGTAATTTTGGGTTTTAGCTTGTCAAGATCATCATCATTGCATGCTCAAGTTTCCCTTGGTTTTATCAATCAAAAGCATTGTCCCTCCTCTTCCTCCACGTTTTTCACTGTTGCTAAGCATACACATATCCTTCTAAACTTAAAAAATGCCCAGAGGGGTTAAAAAACCAACAACTCCCCGGTAATCCCATCTCCTTTTGATGTTCTTAAGCTTTTTAAGGATTGATGCTATACTTATGTTGAGGGCTAATTGAGGTTGTGTTGTTTTGCTTTCTACATCCTTGGCAGGTTTTACAGGATCACTAGCACGAGGCCCAAGCCTTCTAGCCGGCTGGAAGGGTTGGAGTTCAAAGAATTCACATCTTTTCACTGCAGGTTATCTGACGGTCAGGTGCAGGAGCGTTATTTCCTTCTGGCGGTCTATCGCACGACCGTTACTTCCAAGCGACGCACAGGGTTTGGACCGTTATTTGCAAGTTGATCTGCAGGCTTTCCTTGGTTTTCTCTTCCGTGGGCGGGTGTTTCATCCACCTACTTCCAAGGTATATTCGAGTCTTTGACTCGTGTTTACTTTGGTGGCGATCACGACTTTCCTTAGTGTTGGGCACTAGCTGTCTTTTTCATCAAATCTCTTTATTCCCCTTGATTGTTCCACCCCTAGCGGTGTGTTTTTATTTATCTTTGCTCCACGCCCCGGCGTGTGTTTTTGTTTTTCCCTTAGCGTAATTTGATTGAGATAGCATGCCCATGCTAGAGTTAGATTTGATTGCCTAGGTTCATGTTCACATGTGCATAGGTTGAGCTGATCTTTGGTAGTTTATTTATCATCTCGCCATATCATTTTTTAAAACCCTCACAATCAACAAAAAAAGAAAGAAGATAAGAAGAGATAGGTAAAAAAACAATCAACAGATGTGAGTTGATCTCTTAGTTTCTACGATTGTTTTCTGCTAGCAGATACTGTAACGCACTAGCATAGGATCGTCACTTTCAAGTAACGGCCCTATGACAGACCGTTACACACTCTGTGGTATTTGAATTGCACTGTTGGTTCTAACGCGCTTGGACAGACGTGTTACATTCATGTAACGGCTGGGTCCTGACCGTCACTTTCACTGTGATGCCCCATCTCCAGACTGTTATATTCTGTGTTCTGTCAACCCTAAGAAAGAATATAACCTGCCAATATTATTATTGTGAAAGCCTAGTTACCTAAGTTTTAAACGTAATCATGTGATTTTAAGGTTATTTGATTATTCATGATAGGTATTGCATGTTTTGGTTATCTCACTTGTATTTGAGTTATGTTAGTTTCTTGAAACCAAATTATATAGTTTTGTACTATAAAGCATGACTTTTTAACATTATATTTTTGACGTAGTTTTATCATGATTTTCACATTGAGTATACATATCTCTCTCTGTCAATAGAGTCAATTCTATAAGTACATGGCACATATTCCGGTATGTTGTCATTAGGTCACACTTTGCACTATAGGAACACAATCTTAGAAATGAGGACCTCTCTATTGGATATTCCTTCCAATGGACTGGGAAATCATTGTTTCAAGGCCTCCGTAATTCTCCGCGAGCCTGGGATTCCCACTAGGACGCCGAGTTGGTTGTACCAATGAAAGCCCATTAATTAGAACACTCTATCGGGGTTTTGATTCTTGAAATGTAACGGCCTTGAACTGGACCGTCAGGATCACGTAACGGCCCAGTGCCAGACCGTCACTTTCCTCTAGGTCTACTTTTATCCTTCAGGACTCGGATCACTGTAACGGCCCATTACTGGCGCGTTACATAATGTAATGGCCCAGACAATGACCGTTACATAGCTTGCGTTTGTTAACCCAAGGTTTGACCAAGGGTTGATATTCCAATGATTCTAGACAAACCTTGATGATCTAGAACTTGTCATATTGCTTAAATTGATCTAAATGAAATGGAAGTTAAGGAAAATACCGTTATGCTGTCGATTTATTTCTATGAGCATGACATTGTTTAAAGTCTATTTCTTGACTCCTACATTCTTACGTTGAAGCATTCATGCATTGATTTTCGTTATCATGGAATTATTGGAAGTACTATATTCTTGGCCATACTTTACTGTTATATTGCGTGGAAATAACTGAAGATGCGATCGAGCACTGATTATGTTCAAGGGCTCTATGCTAGTCCCCTCGGCTGATTGCCGGAAACATACTATTTTATAAACTATGGGGTATGATACTACTGGCGTCGCATTGCGCTGGGAGTACTATTTCTATAAATAAGTGAAGATCCACGGCACGACATGACATTCTTGCTTGATATTCCACAGAAATTCACGAACTATGTACTCAAAAGAGACTATTATGATAAATATGTGGCTTGCTAGTACAATCTCGTTACATTCTTGTTCATAGAAGGCCAATACCATGTTCTTGTTATATTCTTGATAGCTCATTCTCGATCATTCTATCTTACATGGTTATCTTGTTTCTATTGATTTGATCGCATGATTGATTCACATTCGCATGATTTTACCTTATTTCTTTAGAACTAAAATGATAATCACTTTAATAATGCCTTCATGTTGATGCGAAGATACCTACTGGGCAAGTGTGCTCATTACCTATTTCCAATGTTTTACAGGAGATGGAAGTGGTTCGGATTCGGGCTATACTAGTAGCGGGTCCGGAAGCGAGTGAAAGTGTTATAAAGATGAGAGTGAAGACTTAGGAAGTTTATCATGTTTAGATTGAGTCAATGTAATTTTCCTATTTCTTGAGTCTAGTAGAAGGAAAAAGATGATAAAAAGTGGTTGTATTATGAATATTGATCATTTATAAAATTGAAGTTTGATTAAATCCTGTGCAATTACATTTATGTGTGTGATTGTCTTGCGCTCTGATTGATTCTTGCTTGCAAGAGGCTTACCATGCCGACTGTTCGCGCTTCTCGAGTGAGTCTTCCACTGTAATTAAAGGCTCGGGGCGTGACACCAGGTTTTCGGAAAGAGATAATTTAGTTGCGGCAATTTATGTAGGCATCATGGTCAACAAGCCAATCCACGCCTAGAATAGCATCATAGCCCTGCATATCAAGGCTCACGAGATTTGCAGGAAGATTGTGACCTTCTACCTTTATCTCACTATCAGGATAATAATTTGTAAGTTTGGTTCCAGGACCTAAAGGTGTAGTAATAGCAAGGTCCGAAGGTAAAGGAACTGATGAAATAGGTAATGTTTTTGACAAAGTAGTGGATATAAAGGAATGAGAAGCACCAATATCGAATAATACGAATGCAGGATTGGAATAAATATGAATGGTACCTTCCATTAACCCATCATTTTTGGGCGCTTCCTCTTCTTCCAGAATTGCATTAAGGCGTGGCTGACCCTTGCGTCCAGTACCGGAAGATAATTCCTTCATAAGGGGGCAATCCGGCATGCGGTGCACCCTGCTGCCATAATGTAAACAAGCGCCAAGGCGCTTCCAGCACTCTTCGGCCGAATGGCTGAATTTCTCGCAAAAGTGCAAGCCATGGCGACCTGCTTATCTTCTTTTTTGACTTTCTTGTTTTTGTGGTAGCCACTACCACTCCCATTTCAGGATCTTTTCTTGCTATCACGGGATTTGTAGGGTTCCGTGATACTAAATTTGCCCTTTTTATCACACCGATCTGACCTTTGGCTTGGCTCCTCGCCCTTGCCTTTTAACTTCTCGACCTTCTTTAAAGTCCTTTTGCATAGATCTGCCCGTTGGACCATCTCCATGTAAGTACGTATATTCTGGGTACCAAGTTGTTGAATATAACCGGGCCTTAAACCGTCCATAAATCGATTAGCCTTCAGTAAATCAGTGCTAATCAAGTGAGGAGCATATGGTGCTAGTCGGGAAAACTAAAGTTCATACTCTGCCACTGACATCATGCCCTGGCATAATGAAGCAAATTCCATGGCCTTTCACTCCTTAACTTGCTCGAAAAAGTACTTAGCTCGAAAGAGCGTAAGAAAACCTTCCCATGTGTGAGGTGCATCAGCTGGTGGTGCTGGAACAAACTTCCACCATGTACGGACATCTTTATTTAATTGAAATGTTGCCAATCGGACCCTCTCTTGATCCGTACATTGCATAACTTCAAAAATACGGTTCATCTCATCTATCAAACTTTCAACTTCATTGGGATTAGAAGAACCCGAAAATCGAGGAGATTTAAGCTCTGAAAATTGTGATGTAAATCTCCCGCTCTTGCCCCTGTGCCGGCTTGAGCCATAGTTTATAATGCCTGAGTCAGACCCGCAACAATCTCTTGCATATCGTTCCAGTCTACGTGATGAGCCATTATGATGAAAATAAGGTACCTGAGAAAAATAATGAATTTGTTAATTCTAATGGAATAAGTGAGGTTGGTCCTTAGAAATAATTCTAATTTTTATGTCATCCCAGGTTCTACCCAATTTCTCTCATAGGTTGAGAAATTCTTTCCTAGTTTCATATGTGTGGTCCTTAAACCTTAGACTTATCCTATGACAGGACTTTTTCCTAGGACTTCTAGTCCTAGTGCTATGATACCACCTTAACTATCATGCGCTGAGATTATGCAGCGGAAACAATCGGGAACGCGAACAGCCAGCATGGTAAGTCTCAAGCGAGCAATATAATCAGAGCGCAAGAACAATCACACAAAGTAATTGCATAATAATTTAATCAAACTTTCACCTTTATTTCATATCATATAATGATAATCCAAGTACATCAATATTCACATCTTCTAGACTCAATAAAAGAAAAATTACATGTAAAGACTCAATCTAGACATAATTTGACATTCTAAGTCTTCACTCGAATCCATAGACTTTCAATCGCTCTCGGACCTGCTACTTGAGTAATCCGAATCCGATTCACTCGTATTTCCTGAAAAAGATTGGAAAGTAGGTAATGAGCACACTTGCCCAGTAGATATCTTCATATCAACATATAGGCAATGTTAAAGTAATTAATGTCTTAGCTCTAAAGAAATAAGATAGATCACGCAGATACGATGAAACAATACGAATAAAGCCAAAGTAACAAGATATGATCAAGCCTGAGATATGAAAATATGATTGAGCAAGGATGATTTAGCAAGAATGTATTTATGGCTATTCATGAACAAGAATGTTCTTTTCATAACCATGAAGGCTATGCACTAGAATTTCATGTAACAAGCAAGAATGTACTCTTCACTTAGTAATAAGTACTTCGTGAATCATGTGGATTTCTGTGGATCCCGTGGATATTTCACTTATTTATAAAGAAAGTACTCCCAGCGTAATGCGACGCCAGTAGTATCATACCCCATGGTTTATATAGTATGTTTTCGACAATCAGCCAAGGGGACTAGCATAGATCCCTTGAACACAATCAGTGCTCGAACTGCATCTTCAAGTATAAATTAAGCTACTTCCACATTATAACAATAATATGGCCAAGAATGTACAAATTCAACAATAGTTCCATGATAAAGTAATCAAAAATAAGAATGCTTCTATTGAGAATAAGGAATTTCAATAAATGCATTTAATAACTAGGTTATGCTATGGAAACAAATCGGCAGCATAATAGTACATTCTTTAATTCTCAAAATTTACTTAGATATCTTTGGAATAATGTGACAGGCTCTAGATAATCAATTGGACCATCTAGGAACATAGAAAAATCAACCCATGAGTCAAACCCTAGGTTAATCAATCTCATAACATTAGCGGTCGAAGACTGGACCGTTTCTTGATCATGGCGGTCTAGTTCAGGACCGTTTATGATAAGACAGTTTGATATCCGAAATAGAACCTCTGGAGTTTTAGCGGTCTAGCGGAGAACCGTTTAAGATCCGTTAATGGTCTAGTGAAGGGCCGCTAGCAGACTCTGGCGGTCAACTAGATGGCCGCTAATAATCCAGAACGTATAAAACATCAGTATAAGTGCTTTCTAGACAATGGGCTTTAATGGTACAACCAGTTCGGCGTCTAGGAGGGAATCCCAGGCTCACGGAGTCTTATGGAGGCCTTAAATCAAGATTTCCTAGTCCATTGGAAAGAATATCCAAGAGAGAGGTCATCATATCCAAGATTATGCTCCTAATGTGCAAAAAGTGTAACTAATGACAACATGCCGAGATATGTGCCATATACTTCAGAAAATGACTCTGAGGGGACATAGAATTATGTTAAACAGAGTTCAAACCACAACTTCCCTCCCTCATTTGCAACACTTATTTACTACAAAATATATGAATTTGGTCAAAAATTAACATAAGTTAAAATAATACCAAATATGCTTAGAAACATGAAATCTATTATGATAAACAATGAAATCAACTAAGTATATAAAATCGATACTTAAAATAGGCTTAAAACTTAATTAACTAGGCTTAATATATATTAATTAGGGTTAATTCTACAATATGGTTCAGATTTACAATATTATAAAATCAGAAACAGAAAATGGTCTAATACAGGACCGTCGCTTGCGGTTAGCGGTCTATCGTACGATCGCGAAAGTTCTTTAGCGGTCGATAGGAAGACCATTTCTTCCTGTATAAAATCGAGTTCAATGGAAACAATACAAAATGCTAATCTAAGATACATCATGTCGTGAAATCAACTTATTACAACTTCCATAACCATGATAGAACAAAATATGGGCCAACAATATGCATAGGTTTGTGAATAACAAGAAAAACTCCTATTTTTAGTTCATTAGGGCTAGTTCATGCATGAGGAATACACTAGATACATAGTCCTAAGTAAAACATAAAATTCTCAAGATATAATGTATGAAAATGAATGAAATCAGAGGGCTTTTATTCCTGACAGAAAGTTTAAGCCATCCATGAGATAACCTACCTTTAATAGTGCTCCTAGACTTCGAATTTCTGACTGGAATCAAGCCCTAGTTACTGCACTTTCTTGTACTAAGTCAGTAACTTCACGTCCCTCTATCTCCTGATTCCCTTGACCTAAAGACGTGAAATTTTGAGGGTATATAGCAGATATGAAGGGGAACATAAAGTTCTAAAGATGCTTTTAGTAAATACCTTGTTTAGGGCTCCGAATTCTTGATCTTCTTTGGTAGGATGCACTAATCCCTGAGTTCTTAATGTAGAATTAGTAACTTTGGATGATTCTAACTTCCTGTAGGCTTGATCTCCTTGAACAAATATTGGAGAGTAGTAAGTTCTAACTATAATGAACAAATTCCTAGAAGAAACTTACCTCTAATTCGGTCTCCTTACCTAAGTTCCACGCGTGCCAAAAGTAAGGGTCGCACAGGTCAAATCTGGGATCTATTTATAGGGTATGCTAGGGTTTTGTGGATTGCACGAACTTAGAGTCCCAATCAGACTTTCCATTCGATCTACCATCCTTCTAGACCTATCTAATTAGCTGATAGATTCGATCCAAGATGATTTGGATGCTAAAAATCTAACATTTTCACGTTTTCTTCTTCTCACGGAATCTGCATTCGTTAGCGGTCATTGGACGACCATTTATAGAACGTTAGCGGTCTCGCGATAAACCATTTTCAACCTTAGGCGTCGAATTTGAAAGACTTCAAACTCTTTTGTTCTTATACCCAATATTATCCTTTTATTTATATCCCAAGGAGTAATTATCTCCTTAATTCTGTGATTACACCTATTCCTACCTTCTAGAATATGGGCTAAAGTCCAACACAACCTTTTTGGGCCTATTGGGTTTATTTTTTGGGCCTAATCCTCTTGGATCAAATGTAGGGCCTAAATAATTAGATTTAATTATACAAAATTTATTTATAGCCCATTAAATGCTTTATAATTACATTTTAAATCTGAAAAATTCTTAGAAAATTCTCGGGCGTTACACCTGCTAGCTGATCAAACAGTTCATCTATCCTTGGCAACGGATACTTGTTCTTGATGGTGAGTTGGTTAAGCTGACAGTAATCAATGCACAATCTCAAAGATCCATCTTTCTTCCTTACAAACAATATTGGGGCTCATCCCCGCCACGGGGATGTGCTTGGACGAATAAACCATTTCTCAAGTAATTCCATTAACTGCTCCTTCAATTCTCTCAACTTCGCAGGGGACATATGATACGAAGCCTTTGAAACTGGGGTTGCGTCAGGAACTAAATCAATGGAGAAAACTACCTCCCTCTCTGGAGGAAATCCTGGTAAATCCACAGGAAATACATTCGGGAATTCTCGAACAATGGGAATGTCCTGGATCTTCAAATCCTTCTTGTCAGTCAAAGAAACCAACGCCAGGAATGCCTGACATCCCTTTCTTAATAACTTCTCGGCTCGAAGTGCCGAAATAAGCGGCACAGACCTAGAATGCCTAACCCCAACAAAAGAGAGCTCGGGGTTACCTGAGAAGGACACGGTGCCAGATTTACAGTGAACACTAGCCTCATGTCTAGCTAACCAATCTGCTCCTAGGATAACATCATAATCCTTCATCTTCATGCAAACCAAGTCAGCTGGCATACTAAGTCCATTAACCAGAATCTTACTTGAGGCGTAATAGTACTTAATAGCTGAACTAGTACCATTAGGGGTTGAAATTTCTAGTTGAGAGCTCATCAATATAGGTTAAGTAGATAGAGACTTAGCAAAACTCTGGGAAATAAAGGAATGCATTGCTCCGGTATCAAATAGAACAAAATCCGGCTTATCAAAAATAACAAGTGTACCTTCTACCAGTCCACCCTCCTCGGTGGCTTCAGTCTCGGTTTCTTGCATGGCTTGTAACTTGCCCTGCCGCCTCTGGCCTCCTTGTGGCTTACTCGTGTGGCTTGATCGGACAAGAGAGGACACTCAGGGATATGGTGGTCCCTGCTACCGCAACACAAATAAGCGCCTAGCTTTCGCCAACACTCTTCCATCTTGTGACCTGGATGGTCATACTACTTGCAAAGGGCCTTGGATGGTGCACCCGGGCCAGGTTTCTTATCATCATTCTTCGGCTTCTTATCTTTCCACGAACTAGACCCACCATTGGGCCTCTTCTTGTCATTGCCGAGTTTGAAATTCCTGGAACTAGTGGTCTGCTCCTTCTTAGAGTTCCTTCCTCGGATCCTTTCCGTCATTTCCAAGGTATCTTCAAGAACTTGTGCCTTTCTTACCATTTCGGCATAAGTCTGGATCTCCACAAGCGCTAACTAGTTGATATATTGTAACTTCAAACCATTGAGAAATCGCTTGGCCTTCATCTTTTCAGTAGATACCAAATGTGTAGCATAGCGGGCTAATCTAGAGAACTGCACCTCATATTCCGTGACTGATAAGTTCCTTTGCTTCAAAGTAGCAAATTCCGCTGCCTTTTTCTCTTGTACTCGGTCCGAGAAATACTTACTATTGAAGAGTTCCTCAAACTCCTTCCATGTCACTTGCTTGTCTCCCAATGTGGCTTTCACAGCGTCCCACCATGTTCTTGTTGGGTCCCACGCAGTGCAATCGGATCTCGAAGGGGGAGTTGAATAGATCCTATTAATAACTTTGGCTTATTTAAATCTTGACTCGTAAAAACATAAGCCACTCTTATAAGGTAAATGAATTACTTAAGCATACAATACATCGGAATAGATAGGAATGGAACAAGTAATGATGTTAAACTCCAATGCTCAGTTCAGACAGGTCGACACTCCCAGCGGGCAGGTCGACACTCCTTTAGCAGGATCTAGCTATGAAGTGAGCTGGAGTCTGCTCTTCAGGGAGAGAGGTCAACACCTCTAACAGATCAATCCAGACAGGTCGACACTCCTCAAGAGAGAGGTCGACACTTCTTCACTAGCAACTCAGATCCGAATGAGATGTAATCCAAAACACCAAAGAGATCTTGAAATAGAAAAGCTAAGCTAAATGATTATCTAAGGTGGGAGAGCTATAATGATCAGCTAAGAGGACTGAGTGTTCAGCAAGACGAAGTTCCTTGGGAAAGCTTTCACCTTGGTCCCTATTTGCAAGGGTGCAACAGGTAACCTAAGGCGCAAATGTAGTTAGATACACAAGGGAGAAAGCTGCTCACACACCGTGATAACTTCCTCTGCTTGGGAGATGCTCCAAAGTGTCTGTAAGCAAGAGTGCTGCAGACACCTGAGAGGATCCACGTTAGCTATGATAGCAGGAGGATCGAGATAAGACTGTTGTGCAAGCTGAATGCTTGAGTGTGCAGAGAAAATAAACAGCATAAGTAGCACACGAGCCTATGAAGTAGGGATAGAGGATATGGAACAAGCTCACAAAGTATACTACCCACAACACAAGGATTTTAAGGTGGTTCGGTTGTTAGCCCACAACCTACGTCCACCCCTCACCAAACTCGGTGAGGCTTTCCGGCTGACACACAGCTTGCTTACACAGCTGAGCAGCACAGCTTACTTTCCGCTGACTAACAGCTTGAACCACCCAGAGGATCTGATCCTCTCTTCCTCTGAAACCATAGAGGGAACTCGGTCCCTAAATAGGGGATCGGAGAAGCTAGATATTTTGGTGATAGACGAACCGAAACAAATAGAAACTAAATACTGCAAGTACAATGGAGAAACACAAGAGACACTATAGACACCAGCTGAAAAGAATGAATCAAGACAACGGAGCTGGTGATTACAGCTACAAGATTGGATATAAGGATCCTTTTCTTCAAGCACCGATAGATTGTAGGAATTGTCTTCTCTCTCAATGCTGCTCTCTCTTCTTCTTCTTCTTCTCTCTTTCACAGCACTGGACTAAGTCCCATAGGTGCTGGGGTTGCTCTCACGCTACTTAGGAATATTCTTCATAGATAGATCCAGGGCGTGGCACTTTTTGGATGGCAGCAGCAGCATCTTCATGGGAAGTTAGATATTATACATATATACAGCGTGCCACGTAGTCACTTGGTGAGGAACCTTTTCCCGCCGAGTTTTCCCGCCAAGTGCTTTCTTTACTTTGAAGAAGATGCTCTGCAAGATTTGGCGTGAGTTAAATTGCTTTTAGTACAAGAATAGTACGATGAGAGACTTGTGTGAACATGCAGACTAAATCTCCCTTTGGTCAGTCTCAGATCTTCACATTAAATCCCCTTCAGACAAGTAGTCTTCTCATTTTGCTTGAAGTGTACTTTTCTGCAAACTCTGCCTGGTCAGACAGCCCATTGGATGACTGCAAGATAGTTGGCAGACTGTCAAGTGTCCTACTTCCAGTGGCAGACTGTAATGTTTTACATTTCCCAGTGGCAAATAGAAAAGTGTCCTTCTCAAGCTGGATTTCTGTCATAAGTGTCTCCAGGAAGGTGACATGTTGACAGGGACATAAGTCAAACCTGGATACCTCGTCCGGACCTCGAAATCTGTGAATTTGGGCACTTGTGGTACCTTTTTATCTCTCTAGATGGCCCACTGATCTGATAGTTTATTAGCTTGAGGATTTCTGGAAGAACAAGAGTGTCGACCTCCTGTATGAAAAGAGTCGACACATCTTATTAGAATAGCCAATGGAGCACTTCTTGTAAGATAAATGGTGTCGACCTCCTTTGAGGTAAGTGTCGACACTACTTAGTGAGACATCCAATGTTACGCCTTCAGGAGTGGCAAAGGTGTCGACCTCCTGGGAAGGGCAGGTCGACACATTCCTTTGACCTTTCTTTGAATAGTAGGCACTTAGGAATAGTATGCACGAACCTTGATTGGAGTATGCTCAGACCTTGATGTTTGGACCTTGATCAACTTGCACAGACTTTGCCTTGCCATAAGGTAAACATGCACTGACCTTAAATGTGCATCGACCTTGTTGTATACGAGCAAAATGTGCACCGACCTTATGGTAGATGTGCACGGACTTGATTCGAAGCCTGTGTGTAGTCCTTTTAAGGCATGAGGGAAAAATGTGCACCGACTTCATAGCAGATGTGCATCGACCTTGTCTGTCACTGGCTTGAGTGTGTACCAACCCTGCTGCGAATGTGCATGGACCTTGAGGCAAACGTGCACAGACCATAGAGCATGCTAGCTAGAAGTTGCACTCACTTGGTGTTGTACTGGCTATGCCACAATAAAGACATGCACAGGCCTTAGTCACTTTCCTTGGCCTACTAGCATCGGCCTTGGTCCTTCTTGGTCTGCTGAGTAATGGCTGCAGTGTCGACACATCTGTTGAAGGAGTTGACACTTCTCTTGTGATACTTCAGTGTGTGTATCATCTCCAGCAGTTGCATTGGCCTTGACTGCATGGATTTCTGTGAAACCATGATTCTGCCTTGATTCTTGTGCAACCTAATGCCTCAATCTCTGTGCCTTACTTGATTTCTTTCTATCTTTGCAGACACACTTTGTTGCCGGTGTGGGCTTGACCTGAAATGCATGAGTGTTTGTCTCTATCAAATGCAGGTCAAACTATATTAATGAATCATAGTCAGACATCATCGAAACAAAGGAATGTTATACACAAGCCCAACATACATAGTAAGACATCATCAAAACAATAGAGTTATACATGTTATACACATGCCCAACAGTTCTTGCATCACGCTCTAACGGGAAGGTAGTCAAAAGTACGCGCTCTTGGTCGCTACATTGCATGACTTCGAAAATCCTATCTATTTCTTTCAGCCAGTGCTCGGCCTCATCCGATCTGTTGAACCACCAAATCGCGGGGGATTCATCCCATGAAAGTTCCGGGGGAGATCACCGGCTCCTTGGTGCGCTGCTCCACCGTGGGCCACTTGCTGAAGGGCCCGCGTTAATCCTTGCACTATACGCTGCATGTCCCTCCATTGTGCACGCTCAGCCGCCATTGAAACAAACCTCTACACATGGAATAGATTAAATTAGAGCAACCTAGCGGGAATCTTTTAGAGTTGATTTATTAACTCAACCCGAGTCTCTACCCAATCTCACCAGGTTGGATCTTAAACTTTTAACAAGTCTTGGTTCTATGACACCACTAGGAAACCAAGGAACCTTTGAAAACCTAGGCTCTGATATCACTAAACAGTCATGCCCCGACGCGGAAAATCGAAACGCGGTAGTAGAGTTAAAATATGTTGATTTCCAGACATGTTGTGCCTTGGGTTAGCATTTAGATAACTCAAAAATAACACAATAGCAAAAGGAAGGAATAAATTCCAAAAATAACATATTACTCCCACTAATTAAACACAATAAATTCTGACATCCACGAACAACTAAAAGAGCCAA
Source organism: Amorphophallus konjac (assembly GCA_022559845.1). Classification (NCBI taxonomy): domain Eukaryota; kingdom Viridiplantae; phylum Streptophyta; class Magnoliopsida; order Alismatales; family Araceae; genus Amorphophallus; species Amorphophallus konjac. The sequence continues at coordinate 69,590,810 of CM040118.1, read as the reverse complement.
TTTAAAGAAGTTCCCGATATCCACTGACATCTTTACATTACAACTCAAATAATAACTGAATAACCAAATTACACTCCGAAAACAACTTTAACACGATGACACTCTTGACTCAAGCTATCTAAGGACACTCCAAGTGGCTATCTAGCTGGCTCGCTCCAAGGACTTCACTCCTGCCCATCCCCATCTGTTGGCGATTCCTCACCAGAGCTACCTAAAAAGGGGGGGAAAACTAGGTGAGCGAACGCTCAGTAGTGTTAGAATGAAAGGCCCAGATACAGAGGGGGGTGAATGTATCCCTCTACAAGTATGGCCTAATTAAAACTGTAATGCTCAGTAATGCGGAATTAAAACTGTTGCAGAAATAGCCTGAGGAACCTTAGAAGGATCAAAGCAAGACAGCAACTCAAGAAGCCCTCAAACGATCCTAAGCAAGCATCAAATGCGCAGCAATTAAGTGAACATATAAGAAACTCAATTAACCTCTAGGATAGATAAGCAATTAACTCACGGTCCTAGCATGCATCTAGCGGAAGCAGGCAATCAAACAAACCACTGCACGATGATTTTAGGTGATTCGGTCAACAGACCTACGTCTAACCCTCACTCCAGACCAGAGTGAGGCTTCCACTAGTAACACTAGCATAGCAGACTCAGTCTGCAACAACTGCTACCAAACAGCTTGACCAGGGGAACAACCTCCCCTCTTCCTCCCAACCGGAGGGACACCCCAAGTGACTCCTCAGCCACTTGGAAACCAGAGACACACGGTCTCTCTTCCTCCAGACCGGAGGGAACACCTAGTCTTGCAACCCACAAGACTAGAATAGGAGGACCAATCCTCCCTTCCTCCAAATCGGAGGGGAACCTAGAGACCCAAGTCTCTCTTCCTCTGAACTCCAGAGGGAAACACAAGTGACACTAAGTCACCTGCAAACCAGAGGTCTAGGACCTCTCTTCCTCCCAACCGGAGGGACCCCTGGACTTGAAACCTACAAGCCCAGAACCGGAGGACGAGCCTCCCTTCCTTTAACCAGAGGGAACCCACAAGTAGCACCCAGCTACTTGCAACCGGAGATATCAATCTCCCTTCTCCTGAGCCAACAGGAGGGACCCCGACCTCTCTACAGAGAATCGGAAAAACAGCAAATGAATAGTTCAAAAGAAAAAAACGAAACTAGCAACAGAAAGCTGAAAAAATAAAAACAAATGTGGCTCTCGCAGGAGCTGGCTGGCCTGGATTTGATCCACGGTCCAGCAGGAGCTTCTTCTTCTGCTTCTCTCTTCGTCCCAGTACTAACTCTCTTCTCTTCTTCTTCTTCTTTCTTCTCCTTCTTCTTCTTCTCACTACTTCTGCCTTCTCCTTCTTCTCACTCTCTCTATCTCACTGTCTCTCTCTTTCTTTTCTTCTTCTTCTTCTCACTGCTTCTGCCTTCTCCTTCTTCTCACTCTCTCATCTCACTGTCTCTCTCTTTCTTTTTCTTCTTCTGCTCTTTCGATCTGGCTCTCAGCTTTCTCTATCTCTTCTTTCTCTTCTGCACTTCTTCTCTTTAGCTCTGGCTGCTTCTACTTCCGTCACTCTCTGCGCTCCTGCTCGCCCCTTCCTCAGAGGAAGAAGACACATATATATAGCAGCGGCAGATTAGGGCGGCGTGTGCTCTCCGCGATTCTCGCCCAAATGCTTCAGTCTACGTGGAGGCTTCTCTGCATCTCGGATCACGTGCCAGATGCCAGCCTCGTATCACGTGCCCACTCTTCAGAGGCTTCACGAACTTCTTTTTCTTCTTCTCCTGCAAAAGAGATTAGAACCATTAATACTCAGGGTTCTCTATATATATACCTGAAGTAAGTCGATTGACACTCAAGCTAAAGCTGCACGAGGTGTGTAGGAACAACACACGGTGCACTATACAGAGAACGACACGAGGTACATAAGGTGACTACATCACGGGATAAAAGGAAACGACACGCGGTACATGCAGTAACAAAGCTAACACTACAAAGAGAATCGACACGAAGTCAGATGAGAACAGCACGAGGTGAGAAAGAATGACACGAGGTACACACGATGACACAAAACACAGAAACAACACGAAGACATAAACACAATACGACGACACAAACACAGAAACAACACGAAGACACAACAAGGAAACAACACGAAGACACAACAAGGAAACAACACGAAGACGATGGATGCAACAGTGCAATGTCTAGACTTGAAATCCAATACAACCGGCTGTACAGACTTGAAGAATAAGCCAGTGTATAGACTTGAAAAATCTGAACCAATGTACAGACTAGTAGATGTGAAGCCGATGTACAGACTTGAAGGTGAATGATCAGACAATGTATAGACTTCACAGTTCAACAGCCATTGTATGGACTTTGAAACAGCAAGTGAATAAGTATGTACACTGAGTAGAAGAGGCAGGCTGTATAGACATGGAGTTTAACATGCAAGAAAACCAGTGTACAGACTTGAGAGTTCAAGGCCACGATGTATAGACTTTGCCCAAGGAAACGAATGTGTAGACTTTGGCTTGGAACGAAGGTAAGAATGAGGCTGTATAGACTTGGCCAGAACGTAGGGAAAAGCACCAATGTGCAGACATGAACATCCAACAGTGTATAGACTTCGTGAACAAAATGCAATGCTGACTGATGTATACACTTGGCAAATAGAGTAATGCATGAACTACCCTGTACAGACTTTAAGACTTAATGAGCAACAAAAAGAAGACAAAGCAACATGGCGTCAACCCAGCTGATCCACTGCGTAGCTATTCAAGCAAACAATCAGATATTCAAGCAGTCAATCAGTCATCTATATTAATTAGCACACCTCAGTGTGACTCATGGTGTGTCAGCCATCATCAAAACCACATAGGGGCACAACAATCTCCCCCTTTTTGATGATGGCAACACTATGAGTTACACTGACTCAAATTAGATTATTCTCCCCCTTTGCCTTCAGCAAAAAGATTACTTTAGCAAAACGAATAATCCAAAGATGTCATAAGAGATGAGGGCAGCTCAATATCATAAGCAATTAAATCAAATTCTCCCCCTTTGTCAAACAACTTATGCAGTGATGCGTATGCAACAAATACTCCCCCTTTGACATGGCAGAAGATATAAAGCTAATGCAGAGAATGAGTCATGATTCAAAAAAAAATGAAGATCTCATGCAATGAAACAGCTCTCCCCCTATCAACATGCATGATTGACTACTCTCCACTTGAAGCACAGAAATGGACTCTGGTTATCCAATAAATCAATCTGAAATCAGCCATTACAAAGAATCTGAATTCTGGTGAAAATACCACAGAATCAGAACTTATGGCAGAACAAGATGGAAGATTCCAACAGTGTGAAGAGAAATACATCTCAGGAATCAATCTGAAATCCACCACCATAAAGAATCTGAAGTTCAGAGGGCTGCAAGTGAACAAGGTAATAATGAGAGTGGCACTTCACATTTGTATGGTCAGAAAAATGCAGAAGGAATCAGTCAACTGATAAGAGAGGAGTTGACTATACAGTTTTTGTTGATCATGAGGGATTTGAATGCATACATCACTTCAATAAGTCTTAAAAGATGTAGACTCTTCTATCATAAAGAGTTATGAAGTGGCAACTTAATCAATCTGATTTAATTTTGATATATACCAACTTTGCCAAATTAAATTCAATACTCATATCTGAAGCCAAGTTTTAATAAAAGTGAACCAAATAGTCAGAAAATACTCAAAAATAATCATCTTTTATCTTACACATATGATCTCAATGGCACTTTTGAAAAATACACAGGTTAGTACTGAAGTTAAACAATTTTTCAAGAACATGAGTTGACAGATTTTTCAAGATAATTTTATTTGAAGCACATTATATTTTTCCTGAGCAATTTAAGTTGATCAACACCTTTTTACATGAGGCACAACAAGTCTTAGTTGAAGTGACCTAGTTACTCAGTGTGATAACTGGCATTGCCTCTCACTTTGAGAGCAGAGTTAGCAATATGAGTATCTTTTTACATGAGAAGACACCTTTATCAGAGGCCAGACTCCCCAGCTACTCAACACAAATAAGCTATTGCTCTGTCAGGTTTTGTTTCACTAAATTTTTTTTTTTATCAGAGATAACTATGGCACCTCATGACATGAGTTACTTTATTTCACTGATAAAGAACTCAGTTTCTCAGTGACCGAGTCATTGTTCTGAATTCACAATTTTTCATTTAGTCAACTTTTTCAAGTTAATGTTTAACCACAACACTCACTCTATGTATCTCTACCAAAGTAGCCTAGATTTCAAATTTTCAGATATCAGATGAGAGACTTAAAGGATTACATGACACAAGAGGTTAAAGTTTATTAAACCTTATCAACAGATATTTTCAATTCATTTAATTACAAAGCTGAGAATACATTAATCTTATATCAGTCTGATTCAGTGATAATTCTTAAACCCATATGATAGGAGTTTCTACCAAAATCTCAGACTGAATTGCATGACATGCAGCTTAAGTTCCTCAGATCAGAACAATAAATTTAGTTGACCAACAACTCAATAATGGAGCCAAAATAGTCACACCAGCTAAGAGGTATGTGAAGGAAGAGTATAGGCTGGTGGAAGAGTCAATCAGCAAGAGAGAATAAGGTTTAAAGCCACTAGCAGAGTCAATCACTCAATACAGGTTGAAAGACATTTCAGTCAGATAAAAAGAGACACTCCTTCTTCAACAGATTGAGGATTAGCAGCCAAAATTTCAGATTCAAGAAGGTATGAACTCAAAATAGTCAATTGATGATTTGAAGGAGTGTAGAGAGTGAATTTCAAAAAAAGTGACAACAAAATAATAATGCTCCCCCTTGACTATATGCAGTGACTTACATAAGACTCAACAAGCTCCCCCTGAATTGATGCAATTTATGCAAGATGATTATTCAAACGTCAGAGCATTCTTTATTCAGAGAGCATCATGCTAGAGCAATCAACTTTTCAAGATAATTCAATTTAGCACAGACAGATTATTATGATATGCATTGATCAAAAACAGTTGGACTCCCCCTGACTATATGCATGAAATGTATTGAAATCACATCACATGATATCAAATTTAGCATTCAGATATGATTCATGCAAATTAGACAGAAGAGAATTACTATAAGCATGATTGTTCAATTCATATTTCAGAAAACTTCAGTTTAGCACCAACAGATCCACATGATATACAATACACTGCTCTATATGACTTAACCCATGGTACTGGGCGGAGGACTTGGTCCAAGGACCACCTCACACATGGCAGTAGCATCCAGACATACTCCATCTGCCCTCCAGCACTGTTCCATTTCATATACCATGATGGTCATGCAAATGACATATGCAGTGCAAGGCAATCTCATTTACTTAGTGCAAACAACAGCATGAGAAGAACATCAAAAATCAACCAAGCAAAACAACAATTTCAGATAATGAACTTGAGACAGATTTCAGAACTGACCTGAATTGAGTTCTAGGGTTTTCTTTTTGAGTGCCTTGGTTAACCCCTTTTATTTCTCCCTCCAAGGCACACCAGCAAAGTATTTGATCATCTTAATCCTGCAGGGACCCAAGCAGCTTTGGGTCCTGCGTTAGCCTTGACAGGTTTTCTAAACATTTTCATTGCAACATTATCATCAAATTTCATCAGTGAACAGTCATCCATAGAATGTCCAAATTTTCCACAGTATCTACATGAAATGGCTGGTGTTTGATTCTTATGATGCATATTGACAGCAGGGTGATGTTTATAAACATGTTCATAAGATTTTCTGTTATATGCATGAGCAGTTTGATGCTTGTTCTTAACCACCCAACATTCAGCAGATTTATGGCCTGGCTTCCCACAGTTATAGCATGAAATTTTCACAAAAGGTTTTGCAGGGAATTTGACAAAATGGGATTTAACATAGTTCTTTTGAACATACCAACAGTCCTTGACTGTGTGCCCATTTTTCCCACAGTGGGAGCATGCAAAAGAATTTCTTCTATGAAAATCATTTTTACCCCAAGTGGATCTAAACCAGCACTCAGCAGCCTTGTGCCCTGGCTTATTGCAGCTGAAACACACAATGTGCTGACTAGAGTTTTGTTTAGATCCATATGGACCATGAACATGAATGGGGGACTTGGCATGCTGTTTATTGTCTTCTTTCATGATAAAACATTCACTCATGAGATGACCATGCTTCCCACAATAATAACATGAACCCTTTTTAATGTGAGTGTGTGAGAAATCATGTGAATTGTGTGCAGTCTTCTTTACAGCAACAGGAGTGCCCTTTTCCTTTTTCTGTGAATTTTCACCCTTTTTCAGTTTTTGATTTTGTTCCACAGTTTTGGGTTTCACAGTGGATTTTTGTGCAGTGAATTTGAAGACAGAAGGAGCAGAGGTTGTGTTCTGATTGGTGGCTTTGACAAAAACAGTAGATGTTTCATTCCCATTACTCCTTTTATTTGTCGGACTATACCCCAGTCCCTTTCTCTCAAAGTTATCACTCTTTCCAAGAAGCTTATTCAGATTGTCCTTACCCTTGACAAATTTTGATAGAGAGTTTTTCAAATCTTTAATCTCAAAATTCAAATTAGCAATTTTAGCTTCAGATTTGGACAGATCTGTTTCACAGGAAATGACTTGTTGATGCAAGGCATCATTCAGACTCTTGAGTTTTTCAACTTCCTGTTTTAATTTTGTTTCATTTTTGGCTTCAGATAGGGACTTATAAAGATCATCAACTTCTTGTTGAAGGGATGTGATAGTAAGCTCATATCCAGCTATTTTCGTTCACTACAACTGACATTTCCATTTAACATTAAGTTGATGGTTTTCAGACTCTCAATTTCTTGTTCAGCATTCATCAACCTATCAGAATTATCCACACTCACACACTTGCCTCTTTCCATTGTTATTAGCCTATCTGTCAACTGGGTGTTTAGATGTTTCAACTCATTGATTTCCTCTTGCAGTTTACCATTCTACTCTAGGAGATCAGCATCAACCACCCATTCATCTGAGAGAGACTGACATTCATGAAACATTTCCTGTTATTTTTCAGAATCTTTCTGTAATTTTATGTTTACAGATTTTATGGCATTAAGCTTTTCAATCAGCAATTTGTTCTTCTGTCTAAGTTTCTCTGATTTTTCATCATTTTTATTGGAGAACTCTTTAAGAGAATCATTTTCAGATTTCAGCTTGTTTACTTCAGACTTAACACATTCAATTTCTTTCAGCAAATCCTTGCTCTGAACAGAATCATGACTAGCTAGACTAAGCTTCTTTTCAAGTTCAGAGATTTCTTTCACATGATCTTGATTCTCAGTTTTCAATAAGGAAATTTGTTTCTTCAACATTAGAGAATCAGACATACAGGCATCATGGATATTTTTTCAATTCAACACACTTTCTACAAGGAGAACTTGAACTATCTAAACCAGTACCCTTCTTCAATTTTTTATACTATTTTCTTAACAGTTCATGAGATTCAAATAATTCAGCATATGCATTCTCCCAATCTTCTAGAGAAAAATTCTCGAAGAGATTTACCTCATCATCATCATCTTCAGTCTGACTGCTGCCTTGATTGCTGCCAATTGGATTACTTCTGTTAGCCATCATGCAGTTATCCTCGTTTACCCTGTGAAATTGCTTCAGCCTATCTAGGATGTCCTTTGCTGAGCTGCAATTATGAAGACACGACCATAAGGCTCTGTCAGTAGCTGCTTTCAGCAGGTTAAAGGCTATCTGATTTTCTCCATCCTTTGATCTGTGTCTGTCAGTCCATTTGGACACTTTCGTTGGTAAGGTGTGAGGACCTTGTGAAATTAATTTCCACAAATCAGGATTAGCAGAATTTACATAGTCATATAAAGCAGAGTACCACTGACTGAAACCAGAACCACTAAAGACGGGTGGTAAAGCCATTGAAAAACAAATAGCGAATAAGTTCAAGGCAACAGGAACAATTATGCACTAAAAGCAAATTAGCACCTAAGACAGCAAGATCGAATCTGCATGTCGCTGGACCTTGTATGCAGACACCGCTCTGATACCAATTGTTAGAATGAAAGGCCCAGATACAGAGGGGGTGAATGTATCCCTCTACAAGTATGGCCTAATTAAAATTGTAATGCTCAGTAATGCGGAATTAAAACTGTTGCAGAAATAGCCTGAGGAACCTTAGAAGGATCAAAGCAAGACAGCAACTCAAGAAGCCCTCAAACGATCCTAAGCAAGCATCGAATGCGCAGCAATTAAGTGAACATATAAGAAACTCAATTAACCTCTAGGATAGATAAACAATTAACTCACGGTCCTAGCATGCATCTAGCGGAAGCAGGCAATCAAACAAACCACTGCACGATGATTTTAGGTGGTTCGGTCAACAGACCTACGTCCACCCCTCACTCTAGACCAGAGTGAGGCTTCCACTAGTAACACTAGCACATCAGACTCAGTCTGCAACAACTGCTGCCAAACAGCTTGACCAGGGGAACAACATCCCCTCTTCCTCCCAACCGGAGGGACACCCCAAGTGACTCCTCAGCCACTTGGAAACTAGAGACACACGGTCTCTCTTCCTCCAGACCGGAGGGAACACCTAGTCTTGCAACCCACAAGACTAGAACCGAAGGACCAATCCTCCCTTCCTCCAAACCGGAGGGGAACCTAGAGACCCAAGTCTCTCTTCCTCTGAACTCCAGAGGGAAACACAAGTGACACTAAGTCACCTGCAAACCAGAGGTCTAGGACCTCTCTTCCTCCCAACCGGAGGGACCCCTGGACTTGAAACCTACAAGCCCAGAACCGGAGGACGAGCCTCCCTTCCTCTAACCAGAGGGAACCCACAAGTAGCACCCAGCTACTTGCAACCGGAGATATCAATCTCCCTTCTCCTGAGCCAACAGGAGGGACCCCGACCTCTCTACAGAGAATCGGAAAAACAGCAAATGAATAGTTCAAAAGAAAAAAATGAAACCAGCACCAGGAAGCTGAAAAGATAAAAACAAATGTGGCTCTCGCAGGAGCTGGCTGGCCTGGATTTGATCCACGGTCTAGCAGGAGCTTCTTCTTCTGCTTCTCTCTTCCTCCCAGCACTAACTCTCTTCTCTTCTTCTTCTTCTTTCTTCTTCTTCTTCTTCTTCTCACTGCTTCTGCCTTCTCCTTCTTCTCACTCTCTCTATCTCACTGTCTCTCTCTTTCTTTTTCATCTTCTTCTTCTCACTGCTTCTGCCTTCTCCTTCTTCTCACTCTCTCTATCTCACTGTCTCTCTCTTTCTTTTTCTTCTTCTGCTCTTTCGATCTGGCTCTCAGCTTTCTCTATCTCTTCTTTCTCTTCTGCACTTCTTCTCTTTAGCTCTGGCTGCTTCTACTTCCGTCACTCTCTGCGCTCCTGCTCGCCCCTTCCTCAGAGGAAGAAGACACATATATATAGCAGCGGCAGATTAGGGCGGCGTGTGCTCTCCGCGATTCTCGCCCAAATGCTTCAGTCTACGTGGAGGCTTCTCTGCATCTCGGATCACGTGCCAGATGCCAGCCTCGTATCACGTGCCCACTCTTCAGAGGCTTCACGAACTTCTTTTTCTTCTTCTCCTGCAAAAGAGATTAGAACCATTAATACTCAGGGTTCTCTATATATATACCTGAAGTAAGTCGATTGACACTCAAGCTAAAGCTGCACGAGGTGTGTAGGAACAACACACGGTGCACTATACAGAGAACGACACGAGGTACATAAGGTGACTACAGCACGGGATAAAAGGAAACGACACGAGGTACATGCAGTAACAAAGCTAACACTACAAAGAGAATCGACACGAAGTCAGATGAGAACAGCACGAGGTGAGAAAGAACGACACGAGGTACACACGATGACACAAAACACAGAAACAACACGAAGACATAAAGACAATACGACGACACAAACATAGAAACAACACGAAGACACAACAAGGAAACAACACGAAGACACAACAAGGAAACAACACGAAGACGATGGATGCAACAGTGCAATGTCTAGACTTGAAATCCAATGCAACCGGCTGTACAGACTTGAAGAATAAGCCAGTGTATAGACTTGAAAAATCTGAACCAATGTGCAGACTAGTAGATGCGAAGCCGATGTACAGACTTGAAGGTGAATGATCAGACAATGTATAGACTTCACAGTTCAACAGCCATTGTATGGACTTTGAAACAGCAAGTGAATAAGTATGTACACTGAGTAGAAGAGGCAGGCTGTATAGACATGGAGTTTAACATGCAAGAAAACCAGTGTACAGACTTGAGAGTTCAAGGCCACGATGTATAGACTTTGCCCAAGGAAACGAATGTGTAGACTTTTGCTTGGAACGAAGGTAAGAATGAGGCTGTATAGACTTGGCCAGAATGTAGGGAAAAGCACCAATGTGCAGACATGAACATCCAGCAGTGTATAGACTTCGTGAACAAAATGCAATGCTGACTGATGTATACACTTGGCAAATAGAGTAATACATGAACTACCCTGTACAGACTTTAAGACTTAATGAGCAACAAAAAGAAGACAAAGCAACATGGCGTCAACCCAGCTGATCCACTGCGTAGCTATTCAAGTAAACAATCAGATATTCAAGCAGTCAATCAGTCATCTATATTAATTAGCACACCTCAGTGTGACTCATGGTGTGTCAGCCATCATCAAAACCACACAGGGGCACAACAAGTAGGTAATAGCAGACAAGGTTTAAGTAATTATCCAGTTGCATTAATGTCATGCAATGAAATAAAAGAAACGACAAATAATGAATTACTCAAAGAAGAAGAACAGAGACATATCATATCCAGGAAATTGGCCGATCAAGCATGTAACAAGCAAGTCATGTAGCTAATTCCATATAGGAATTCAATAACTTGTATCATAACAAAAATATTGGAATGATTCAAATGAATGAAATGTCATAGACATCACGCTACTCATGCACTCGGTGCAATCTCTCACCATGTCATTACAACTCCCCGGGGTACTAGTACTTTTCGGGCGGTCCTCCCAGGACCAGACCGGGCCCTTATGATGCATTGGCATTGATTTGGTGAATTCAAGATCCCAAGTTATGTCTAGACATTTATTGGACTCGGTTAGGAAAAGGAATCAAGCTATATCCTGGGACATAAGCAAGAAACAAATCCAGGATTTAAAGGCAGCACAAGCCATCCACGGCTTGGCCACCTAAGCACACAAGAAAGCGAAACAAACAACCTCTGGAAGCTACACGGTCACACCACGGCCGCATAGGATAAAACGATCTTATAATGGGCCGCGGGAGATGAACTAGGCCAAGGGAAAATCCAGTCTGGTGCCAAGGGATAAATTGTCCTTAAAGGGCCGCTGGAAGTCAAGGACAGTCTGGAATGGGCCGTCTGACAGGTAAAGACGGTCCATATCCGGCCGTTTAGCACAAAAGGATCGAAGGCCCATAATGAGCGTTACACGGTCTACACTGGGCCGCCCCAACACCAAATGGTCCACAGACATCCGTGCAAGGATTTAAATGGTCCCATGTGGGCCGCGAATCTAGACAGAGGCTAACAAGCGATCCGGTCGAGTTAACAAGTGCAGGATTTGAGGTACAACCTGCCCGGCGTCTTAGTGGGAATCTCAGCTCGCGGGGGCTTACGGAGGTCTCATAATAGAGGTCCTAGTCCGACCGAAGTAATATCTGACGGAGAGTCCAAACTATTACAAGAATTGAGAGTTGAAAAAAACTTCGAAAAATGATGTATAGCAGTCAGTCAGCACCATCGGGGTGGATCGACTGTCAAACAAAACCTAACAATTAATCCAAGGAGAGAAATCTTTTAATTCAAGCGACTTATATACCCATTCAAGAAATAGTCAAGATGGTACAATTGAATGAAAAAGGGTAATGAATGGACGCTGGCAATCATGCTCGTAGTTCAACAATTATCAAAATTATCCCATATTTTCCATTTAGTTTAGTGAGTTTCTACCCTATTCATGATAGCTAGCAACGTATATTGAAGTGAAAGTAACTCAAACAGTACTTAGAAACGGTCGTTCACAGGGCCGCTAACCTAGACCTTGCGGTCTATCGAGGGGCCGTTTAGGTCAAAAGGGGTTTAGAATCTACAAAGGAAAATGGTCTTTCGGGAGACCGCCAGGGACATAAACGGTTTCTGTAAGACCGTATACAGAACGCCATGTCCGCCCTCCGGTGACTCTGATAGACTTTGATTGCAACCACAATTTCACTCGATATAGTGCATCAAAATTGGGCAAAAAGCTATCATTAGAAAGAGGACAAGAAAATGCATGGTTCGACATGATTTAATTTAGGTTTTAAAGCCCGCAACCTGTCATTTAATCGAGATAAAGGGAAGGGTAACTTGATCGGTGCCCTAAATGACATGCTCCGACTAAATCTAACAATACGAAGGCTATACAGAATAAAAATTGGGGCTTTTACTATCATAAGAACGAGGACTTGAAGACAAATCCAACGGTATATTTTACTTGAGGTTTGGTCTACTAGAACCTACCTTAATCGAGGAAAGAAGAGGACGACGATCGCTGGCTACGATAAGAAAACTCTCCTGGAACTCGCCAGAATTCCCCTCGTCCTTGCTCCTCGCCGACAGCCGCAGCAAACATCGATACTAGGTCAGGCTAGGGTTGGTTTTATAGGGTTAATTGATTCTGGAAGGGTCAATTGAAGGGGATAGAGTCCCACGCATGCGGGTCACGCGCGATTCGCGCATGACCAAGTTTGTCGCCGCCTTAAACTCAAAATTTCATCTCCTAGGGTTAGGGTTTTAGTGGGCTGGAGGGGAAACAATCCCCAGATCAAGGCCGTCCAAATGGGTCCGATCTTGGCTTAAATGATCGAGAGTTGGGTCCGAATTATGAGCTCTAAGGTCTGATAAGGTTAAACGTGGATTTAGCCCTAATACCATTAATTCGACTTGCTTATAAATTTTATTTAGGGTCTGCCGTAGAAGACAAATTGTCTAAAGTTTTCATCCTCTCTATGATTATAAATTTTATAGATTTTTATAAATTGGTTGCATCTTTTCTTATCATATTTTCCAAAGAATTTCTTATCTATTTCCCTTTTATTTTATCTAATAATTTACCGGGGTGCTACACTTTCTCTCTTTCCTTTTCTCGCTCATATCTTCTCTCTAATTTTATCTCACAGATCTTCATATCCTTCTCTCTTTTCTTCCTCTCTGCGGTCTCTCTTTCTTTTCTTTGCTTATCAACCCTTTCTCTCTTGAGTTCGCAAGGAATTACTGCTACTTCTCTTGTTCTGATCGGATGTTATATATAGCCGAGAGATCGTCTTCTACAAAACGAATTTATCCATAGCCGAAATAAATCATTGGTCTAGGTGGCAAAAGGAATATTCTGCCAGTCTGAATCTTCTAGAGACTCAGCCACGTGGGCTGGATTATGCGCCAAGGTTTCTGGAGCGCTGGCATGTGATTCACTTTAATTCATCACGAGCTTGCTGTCTGAGAGGATGAGGTTGAGGCACAATGTCGCCAGGTCGAGGCAGCGTGGATCGACATATCGCTTACATCTTGTTGCGTCGAATCATCAGTTGGCTGCTTCGACCTTGTTGGCTTCCGATCACTATTTTCGAACTGAGTGTGTCGATGCACTCCTCAGATGCATCGAGGCACCTATTGAACGACAGACTTCAAATATTGGCTTCATGCTTGATGCTTCGATGCAACTACTTGGTGCTTAGAAGCAGTCACTTGTGGCGACAAGCACTAGTGAAGATAAAACGTTGGAAGCTGTATCTTTGACTTGGTGCATCGAGGCAGCTCTCTATTGCTTCGACGTAGTAATGATCAGATCCAGTTCCTTGGCTTGGTGCATCGAGGCACTACTCTGATGCGTCGGTGCACCACAAAAAGAACAAGCTTCTGGAAGGCTTCTATGTGCATGACTGCGTCGATGCACTTCACTTGTTGCTTCGACTTGTTGACGTGAGCTGGAGCTTTGCAATGATGTGCTGCATCGATGCACTTCTTGATGCTTTGATGCAGAACTTGTAAATCACTTCTGCGAGCATGGCTGCGTCGATGCACCGTCAATCCTGCATCGCCGTCTTGATAACAACCAGAATGCTTTGTTCTCTTGATTTCTCTTCTGGTGATTTCAGTCGACCGAAATGATTAGTTCGGTCGATCGAACTTAGCTTAAGGCTTGATCTTGTATAGGTAACTTTGCTGAGAGTTTTCTGAAGATTGCTTGTATAGATTGTTGTATCTTCACTAAGCCTTCACTATGGCCTTGAGCTTAAGCTGCTGTTTAGCTTGACTTCATCAACTCCATCACTAATTGTCTATGTTGTCCAACCTTGTTTTTATCAGTATTCAGACACACACTTTTTTATATGATCAGATCATGATAGGATCAAAAATGCATCCAACAGGTGACTTCAACATAGCATAAAAACAATGCTTCAAGATCAATGCACCAATGGACTATGACTCATGATGACATTAAGACCAATGAAACATCAACACATATGTCATCATCATCTCGTTCAGACTCATGATGAGTCATAGTGTTTGACATCATCAAAATCACAGAGATACAACAATCTCCCCTTTTGGATGATGGCAACATTATGAGTCATAAAATATCATAAAACATCATGCTGACTCATACCAAACTATTCTCCCCCTTTGACTTCATCAAAAAAGATTAAACAATAGTTTGAAAATAACAGTAGAGTTAGACTCAGTGAAAACATGCTTTGACATGAAATGTGCAATGTTACTCTGCCCCAACTATTCTCCCCCCCCCCCCAAAAAAAAAAAAAAAATCGCCCCCTTAATATATGAACACATCTCCCAGATCAGATTATCTCCCCTTTGACAAAATAAAGAGTTGAACGGAGGTGTAAAATTTGGAGATGATTAAGGCAGGAAGGGAGTTAGAATAATGAAAGACTTCAGACACATAGTTTATGATAATATCAGCACAAGCATAGGTAATACATGGTCTCAACCATGGATAATTCAGGTCCAATTAGTGAACAACAACAATCAGAATCTGATAATAACATGAGTATGCAGTGAAACATTAGATATGTGATGAGCAAACAAAAGATTTCCAGTAGAGGTAAGAATTGAATACAAGATTTCTGACTGAAATTTCAAATGAATGGATTGTTCAAGAAAGTTTTCAATAGGATACCAATTTCATAAATCTAAGGATAAAGAATTTTCAGACTCTTCCATTATAAGGGTTTATGAAATGACATGGTTTAAGTCTGATGTGTTCAGAGTTTGTCAATAATGTTTCTATACTTATATCTGAGTTCAGGTTTTAATAGATATGAACCAAACCCTCATATTTACATCTTGTTTTAACCTCCTTTCGTCTTACTCATTCAAATTTCAATGACTCCTCTAGGAGTTTCAAAAATTAGTAAGAGGTTAAACAACCATGGTACATTCTGATTTTTGTCCTGGGTTTTTGAAAGTTTTCCTTGACCTTTGGTCACATTTTCAGATTTTTCTTTTTGGCTCAAAGATTTTTAAGAGGAATCAAGTATAGTCCACAACTTTGGACTTAAGGGCACACGTTGATTAGACGCCAGTACCCCTAGTTACTCAGTGAGACTAACTATCCTGCTTCATTTAGAACAGAGATAGCAAGGACACCTCATGACTGAGTGCACTTCATGTCCTTGATGAAGGCCTTAGTTTCTCAGTGTAGTCTTAGCCATTGCTCTGCCTTAAGCATTGAAATACAGTTTTTAACCCAAGAAATTTTTAGATTCTATGATGTTGAAAAAATAATACTCAATTCATGTATTTCAACCAAAGTTGCCATGATTTTAGAATTTTTAGAATTCAACAGGTTTTACAAGACAGAACATAAATAAGCTGGTTAAGGTCTATTAAACTTGACACAGATATTTTTAAGAGATTTATATCCAAGCTCAGAGAATACATTAAACTTAAACCAGCTATCTATATTAGACATTCATAATTCTGTATAATAGAAGATTCATTATTTCTAGTTGTTTCCATATTTATGATTTTGGTATACAGATTGAAATCTTCTTGCATTTCAAAGAATATTTTAAGAGGCAGCCAAGAATAGTTCAGCAAGTATGAGGTAATTCTGAGGTGACTCAAGAATGACAATCATGAATTATAAAGCTTCCCCTGGGTTAATGCAAGAGCTTGAGAGCAAGAAATAAAAAAAATGTGACAACTTTAGTGCTCAACTGATTTCAACAAAGCCAAGACATGATGGGAGTAACGAAGAATTTATTAGGCATTTTAGATTGACTCAGAATTGAATGGATTTTGGCTCAAGGGTATGACAAAAATAGTCTAAAATGCAGCAGACAGACAACAGATATGTCCAAGAACAAGTTCATTGTGAGGGCCATTCAAAATGAATCAGTAATTTATTTGAATTCACTCCCCCTAACAGTGTGCATGCATGTCAAGCAATCTTTTTGAAACTTTACACAAGGATATGCACAGGAATCAAATAAAATAAAACAAGAGAGTGATATGCATTCCAAATCAGTTGTTCAAGCTGTGTATGAGTATGCAAAGATACACAGATGTAGTTTGTAGACAAGTTTTTCTTTCCCTCTTCCCTTTAACTCAAAAGTGAATATGAAAGTGATGAAATGGGCAAAAAGGGGGAAAGGGCAACCAATGAATCACTCACACAGAAACGCACGCAGTGATCGCCACCAAGATATATAGCACAATGAAGACGTACCACATACCTTGGAAAGGGGGAGAGAGTGAAGACACTCGCCAATAATGCAGTGTTGGAACAGGAGAAAATGGTCCTATGAAGACCGCTTATGAACGTAGACGGCCGACCGATAGGCTGCTCAGCGCTGAAGAGGAACGGGGGAAGAAGACCTGGCTGGCGTCTACAAACGGTCTGTATCAGGCCGCTAGAAGGAACTGGACGGTCCGAGGAAGACCGCTCACCCCGTCAGACGGATGGAGATAGACCGCGCAGAAACTCCAGATCCCCAACTTGTGGAACTTATTCCTCCACCCCTTCCGGCCGTCCAGAGGGGATGGGAATTGTGCTAAAGCTTCTGTTGACCTGCAAAACACGGTAAATGATAAGAAAACACAACCCAGATTAGTTCTATGAAGTGTAGTACCTATAAGAATGAATGTTAAACTAAGCACATAATGGAATGGGGGATACCTAGGGGTTGGGTTTTTTAACCCCTATGGGCGTAGAAAATAATCGGAAGGTGAACGAATGTGAAATGCCAATGAAAAACGTGGAGAAAAAGTGAAGGAAATGAGCATGCAATGACAAATGGATGACCAAAAACCTAGACCAAAACACTAAAGAAACTACTACTCCCTGAACTGAAGGCTCAAATGGATGTAGAGAGCCTTCCTCCCTGGCTGAGATCCACACAAAAGCTCGGCAGCACTTCGACGCAAACGCTTGATCTCCCCCCTTTTCAAGCTTGGACCAAGGGTACTATTTATAGACCCCTGAAAGTTCACTCAAATTTGAGGATTTTTCAGCGATAATTAGGCCAAGATTCTAAAGGATAAATCAAAGATAATACTCCCAGCTTTCACTAGGATCAAACGGAACCCAATTTGGTTCAGAATCTGCGAAGAAAAAGGTGGAACAATCACCAATTTAAACCACGAGTGGAGAGAGAGAAAAAACCAGCCAGTCCAAGGATCCCGGCCATATAAACGATCGCTCAATGGGTCGCTCAACCATATAAACGATCTCATGCTAGACCGCCTATAGGTGTCGGTGGTAAAATAGAAATTAAGATAAATAAACCATTTATCCCAAGGAACAGACCGGCTGACCCGGCGTAGGACTCTCAGGATATAAACGGTCCATCGATAGACCGCCCAACAGGTCACATGGCCCATTGCCAAACCGTGTAACTGGTGTCGGTGAAAAATGAATAGAGAAGGATAAAAATACCTATTTATTCACAGACCAAGATGAAACGGTCCTCCAATAGACCACTGATTCATGGAACGGCTCATCGTTAGACCGCTTAATAAAATGAAGGTTGACGCTAGCGAAGATAGAGTCGACGCTAGCACAGGGTATGGTCAATGCCAGTTCTTCAGCCATAAAAAGAGGTCTTTCAATAGACCGTCACATTTAAGTAACGGTCCAGAGAGAGACCGTTTACTAAAGATGAAGGTTGATGCTAGTGAAGAGTAACGTCAACGCCAGTGAAGATAAGGTCGATGCTAGTCCAACAAAATGGTCTTCCAATAGACCGCCCAGCTTGAATAAACGGCCCAATGACTGACCATTTATAAGGTTGCTGGTGGAAAATCAGAAAATAGCCAATTAATCCAGATATAAACCAGTGATATAAACGGTCTCCAAAAGGACCGCCTAACATCTCCAACAGTCTATCGCTAGACCGCCATTATACTGGCCGATAGAAATTAACAAAAATGGGATAAATAAGCCTACTTACCCCAAAGACCAAATGAAATCAAGGCCCATTAGGCCCGAAATTGAGAGCAAACCTAGCCATGGAGGAAATACCCATAAAATAAGTCCAAAGACAAGCCTAAAAATGGCCCAATGAGTAATGGACAACTTGAGACATCAAAAATAGAGGTAAGAAAAATGACTCAACTCATAGGCAAAAAATGGGCGTCAATAGATGCCCCTCCTTAACGTCCTCTTTGTAGGGGAGCGAGCGGAGGTGAAGCGAAAGCGAAGTGGAACATGGATATGAAGCGGAAATGAAGCGGAGCAGACTGAAAAGCGGGTTTCAAGGTAAAAAGACACCCGTTTTTTCACCAACGAGCAATAGGAATTTTTCGGAAAACTCAGAACTAAAACACAAAGAACGATCGGACCAAAATGACACCAGTCTGGAGAAACTAACTAAATAAAAGGAGAAGAAACGAGCAACCTCATCAGGGGACACAATCCACAACCAATGAGGGTAAATAAGCAGCAACGAAAAGTAAAGAAACCGACTAAAAACTCCAGACGGGGGGCCCTTAGTCAATCAAACCAGGTGAGTAGACCAGAGAAAACCTTCCAACTCTGAGTGGAATTATTCCTCTTACCCAAAAAACCATGAGCGCATAATCATCCATCACTAATGAGACACTTTTAGACAGACCATAGGCCATGAATACTCAAAAGATGCGTATGATGCATGCTGGGCTAAAATAAAAGAAATCATTAAAATGAATGCAAAGAAAGCCATAAAATAGAAAATACTCGAGAATAGTATTGCTAGACCGAAACAATTAGGGTCAGGGTATTATCTGCAACCACAGCGTGCGAGATAGAACTGTCGTCCCCCAATTTTCCCAACCTAACGGCTTATCCGATGATTAAACACGTGGACCTAGATCATCATCATTTTTGTTATAGGGGAACATCAGATCCTAGAACATGTAAATAACCAGCCGGTTCTCGAGATAAGATAGCATAGATACCATATAGTAATGCATTAAGGGATACATGGATCTAGATACTTACCTGACTTGCCTGTCGGTAATGGAAGTGGAATAATGCTGCAAAAGAATCATGAACAAGGTTTCGCAATTGATATATCATGAAATAATTCAATTGAGCACAAAAGATTATCAATGAAGCATATAATGCAGCAAAATAAGGCTTAAAATGTGTCATTTATCATTTTAACCATACAAACGGTCTATGTCAGATCGCCAAACAATCTAAACGGTCCAGATAGGGCCGTGAAGGCAATGCTAGAGTGGATCTGATCGTGGCTTCTCGGGGCCTGATGCGAGACCGCCCAGTGAAATGAACGGTCAAAGCATGACCGTTTAAAGGGAGCTGAGACGTTACTACTGAACGGTCTGATCTGAGACCGTCCAATAGATAAACGGTCTATCGATAGACCGTGTACCAACTGTCATTTTCAAAAAAAATAAACCGACACCTCCATCATCTTCCTCACTTCCTCTCCCACTCCCCCTCTCACCGTAACCGACGGAGACCACCCCCACGTTCTCTATTTCCTATCCCACACCCTCTCTCACTCTCATTCCTTCTCATTCTCCACTCCCCATTCTTCCCATCTTCTATGCGTTTCAAGAAGCAGTTCTTACGCCGCCTAGCTCGACGGAGTATGACCGGAGGGGACGCCCCATTACCGCCGCCACCATCGGTGGACCCCATGGAGGCGGTGTCACAACCGACGGAGGAGGGAGGAGAAGGCCCTCTCGCGGACATTGAAGCAATGGAGGTTGCTCCACCGACGGAGGAGGCCACGCCGGTGGCCCGGACGCCCGCCAAGGTGCCTCGTCCCTCCGAGGTAGGCCACGGCCAAAACCCACCCGTTTGATCGTTTTAGTAGATGCATGTTAGTTTAGATGAACAAAATGGGGCATGCGACGCCTTTGGAGATGATTATAAGGCCTCTAGGGCCATTAAACATAGTGGGGGAGAGCTCGGATACCAGTGGGCATGATGGGCAGAAAATGGTTCAACAGTGACCGTATAGGTTATACACGGTCTCTATAGGACCGTTTAACGGACAAAGCGGCCCAAACCAAACTGCCCTAAAGGATAGAACAGTCCATGGGTGACCGTTCATAGGGAGTTGAACATGCGGGGCTTTGGGGAGCAGAAACGGTCTGAAGAAGATCGTGTAGATATTAGGCGGTCCACCTCGGACCGTCCAGAAACTGAACCGTTGAGAATAAAACGGTCTTCATCAAACCGTCTGGTATCCAAACGGTCAATGGGACGACCGTGTAGACTCAGATCAAGGAGGGTTTGAGGGGAAATCCAAACGGTCAGATGGGGACCGTCGGATACCCAAACGGTCAAGGAGCTGCCGTTAGCGGGATATACACATGGTGGGTAAACGATCTAGACTGGGCCGTCCATGAAACCGATCGGTCTTCAACAGGCAGTCTACAAATGGAAACGGTAAATGGATGACCGTATAGCTTTAGATCTTGGAATGGGCTTATTGGAACCATAAAACGGTTAAAAACCAACTGCTAGAGGAATAAAAACGGCCCATAGGAGACCATTAACCTGACTGACTGCATTTTATTATTATTATTTATTCTGATGATTTATTATGAAATGTATGACTAATGCAAATTATTAAATACATGAAGGGAAAGCGTAGGACTCGGATCTCCTCGCTCCAAGTTCGAGCAGTGTACCTCGCACTGCCGGACTTCCAGCAAGTGCGGTTGACAGCTATGGGGTTCGGTGAGTTCCTGAGCATGGAGGTGACACGGCTCGACACCGCGCTGCTCTACACCCTACACGACCGATGGAATCTGGTGAGCCAGACGTTCCTCTTCCCGTGGGGCCACATGGTCCTGACGTTGGAGGACGTCGTGGGCATCACCGGATTGCGCGTGCATGGGGCAGCGGTCAGCGGGCGGACCTTCCCCGACTACCGTGAGCTGGCCCTGAGGCTAATGGGCCTGGAGCTACTACGGTCGGAGCGTCAGTGGACAACGCTGTCGAGGGCGAGGCTACAGGAGAGTCTCGGCTTGAGGGGAGCCGGTATTGCGACGGGAGACCCACACATCTCTTTAGGGGCTCCCCAAGTACAACGTGCATCGGGGGTGACCATCCATGGCCGGGGTCTAACTTTACTGAACGGCACCTCTGTTGAGGCCATACCCGGGGTATGATCTAGTCCTTGGGAAATAAAAAATCGATAATAGGGATAGAGGTTTTTAGGGCTTGAGTTCTTCTCATGACAATCCGTCTTCAAGAGATTTGGTCTGTTGCGCCGGAGCTTTGTGTCCGTCATCGAACCTTCATCCGCTCTAGGCACGCATACAACCGGGCTCATAACGTCTCGCGGGGAAACTGTACTGCCACTCTTGCCAGGCCTAGTTTCATTCTTTGGAGTAGTTAGACTCTTGAGCTTTGAGCATTAGCTTTTACCTTGATTTTGCACCTTTTCTATTATTTCTTTTCTTTCTTTTCTTTTGTAAATGTGGAATTAGGCCATAACGGACTGCCCCTATTTGAGACCTCTCCTTCATTGGGGTGTCTAGATCGGTTCTTGCCCCCTTTTATTCACCACTTGCCCCTATATCCAGCCGAAGAAGGGGAAAAATAAGGATTTTCACTTTCCCCAAAGTATGGCCAAAGGAGAGACGGTATTGCGTAAAAGAGGAAAACCCAACCTTGGAGGTCGTGTAGTGTGTGAATGTCGTACTGGGGGATCTCCCTTTATGATCAAGGAGAGAAACACCCCGCCACCGGGCCGTCGCAAGCTCGACTCTAAGGATAAAAACGTTTGAGATACAACATGTTCCACGAATTAGGTAATTCTTCGCCCTCTGCATTGACTAGATGGTACGCGTTCCCAGGATAAATCTCTTTGACTATGAACGGACCCTCCCAGTTGGGTTGCAGTTTAGACCTAGGACCTCCGAAACGAGTAAATTTATATTTCAAAACCATATTACCCACTTGAAATTTTCTTTCGATGACCTTCTTTTGAAAATGACCCGAGACACGCTTTTGATAAACAGAGACGTTATTGGCCGCATTAAGCCTCTTCTCGTCCAAGTGTTCCAGCTGGACTAGCAACGCCTCTCGGCGTTCGTCAAGATTAAGTTCTTTGTCGAGCTGCACTCTTAGAGAAGGGATCAAAATCTTATACAGGAGTACCACCTCCATCCCAGAAGTGAGAGTAAAAGGAGTTTGCCCCGTGGGAGTACAAACGGAGGTGCGATAAGCCCATAGAGCTTCTACTAACTTATCGGCCCAATCAGCAAATTTATGCGACTCGCATATTTTCTTGATGATTTTAAGAAGAGTCTTATTGGTGGCCTCGGCTTGGCTGTTGCCTTGGGGAATGTTGAATTTCTTACAGAGGTCCTGGCGTTCTTATGACACGAATGGTGGTCCGTTGTCGGTGACGATGTCACTCGGCACTCCAAACCACGAAATGATGTTCTTGAGGATCAAGCAGCAAACTATGCTGGCCTTGATTTCTGTGTATGCTTCGACTTCTGCCCACTTGGTGAAGTACTCCGTAGCAGTGAGGATAAAAGATTTCTATTTGGTTTGGGAGTTAGGATCACCTAGTGGGCCTACAATATCAAAGGCCCACATGGAGAATGGCCAAGGAGTGGAAAGAGGATGGAGAGATGAAGCATGAGCTTAAATCTTATCGGCATTGAGTTGGCACTGAAGACACCTACGGACATAGGTGGAACAATCTTCTTCTAGGGTTGGCCAGTAATAGCCCTGCCTAAGAATCTTCTTCGCCAAGGCCTGACCATTGACATGCCCTCCACACTCACTCGAGTGAGCTGCTTTGACAACTTTCCAGGCCTCATCATTGTCTAAACATCTCATGAGAACTCCATTAAGAGCCCGCCTATACAATTCCCTTGCAATAATTGTGTACCTGGAGGTGACTCTTCTTATGGCCTTACGCTGCTCGGCGTTGGCTGACTCTGGGAATGACCCATCCCTGCAATACTGCTCGATTTCGTGATACCAAGGCAATTCCTCTTCTTCTAAAATTTCCTCGAGCTCCGTTAACGATACTTCTTTCAAATCTTCCTTCTCAGCTTTCTTCTCTACATATTTCCTAAGGTTATCAAACCATGGATCTAGAAGGGAAGGAGTGTCTAACCGCTGGACCACAATGGTCTCAGTGGAGCGACTGAGGGGGAAGGAGAGGGAAGAAGCAAGCGATGCAAGTGCATCGGCGAGAATATTCTGAGATCGAGGGGTATGAATGTAAATCAGCTTGTGGAATTGCTTAACCAAGAGCATGACCAAATCTTGATAAGGTTTGAGCTTAGGGTCACGGGTGCGATAAGTGGAAATAACTTGACGCAGCACCAATTGAGAATCTCCTATAATATTTAAGTATCGCACACCTAGAACATAGGCGTGCTTCAATCCGACAAGGAGAGCCTCATACTCGACTATATTATTGGTAGTAGAAAAAGAGAGTTGGTATGCAATGGGGATGGTCACTCCCTCCGGAGTGAGGAGAACAGTGCCGATCCCTCGGCCCTGAGAATTAAGTGCACCATCAAAATGTAGCGACCAAAAAGGGTGATGAGTGAGCACATCCAGGTGTTCATCAGGGAACACATCTTGGATTGAATCTGTACATGGGATAGGTAAGTGAGCAAGATGTTCAGCAATGGCATATCCCTTGATAGCTTTCTGAACAACGAAGGTAATATCAAATTGAGAGAGAAAGTTCTGCCAGCCAGCTAACCTACTAGAAAGGACGGGTTTCTCTAAAAGGTAGCGAATTGGGTCCATTCTAGAGATCAACTTAACCTCATGGGCAAGGAAATAGTGTTTCAATTTCTGAGCTACCCATACTAAGGCTGCGCAGGTCTTCTCCATAGTGGTGTACTTAGATTCTGCAGGATTGAACAACCTAGAGAGGTAGTAGACTGCCCTTTCCTTCCCTTCATCATCCACTTGTGCCAAGACAGCTCCTAGGGAGTCATCAATAACAGAAATGTATAAAATCAGGGGTTTCCCAGGAATAGGGGGTTGCAAAATCGAGGGATTAAATAAATAAGCCTTAAGATCTTCATAGGCCTCTTGACATTGTTCGTTCCATTCAAATTTGGCCCCCGCCTTCAACAGTTCATAAAATGGGCGGCATCTTTGCGACTGTTGAGATATAAACCTTCGAATAAACTGTAAACCCCCAATCAATCCTCTAAGCTCAGTGATGTTCTTAGGCAGTGGCATTTCCATAACGGCCTTTACTTTGTTTGAATCAATTTGAATCCCTCGCTTGCTAACTATAAAATCTAGCAACTTCCCTGATGCCACCCCAAACACACATTTCTTTGGATTCATCTTCAACTTATACTCCCTAGCCCTTTGTAACACTTTGGCTAGGACAGCAGGGTGCTCTTCTTTCAACCTTGACTTCACCAGAATGTCATCCACATAGGCTTCCATATAAACATGCATCATGTCATGGAAGATTGCCATCATTGCCCGTTGGTATGTGGCACCCGCATTCTTCAGTCCAAACGGCATGACCACGTAGTAGTAGGTGCCCCAGGGCATGGTGAATGAGGTCTTTTCTTGATCTTCAGGAGCTAGACGAATCTGGTTATACCCTGAATATCCATCCATAAATGAGAGGGCTTTGTACCCGGCCGTGTTGTCCACCAACACGTCGATATGAGGAAGCGGAAAATCATCTTTAGGACATGCCTTATTTAAGTCCCTGAAATCGATGCAAATTTGAATTTTTCCATCCTTTTTCATCACATGGATAATATTCGCCACCCATTGAGGATACAAAATAACTCTAATGAACTTGGCCTTATGCAATTTATCCACTTCTTCTTTTATCCTTAGGGCCATTTGGGGGTGGAATCTTCTTGATTTTTGTTTAACGGGTGTTGCCCCTGGTTTGAGTACCAATCTATGTTCTACCAGAGTGGGTCAAGGCCCGGCATGTCCTCGTAGGACTAGGCAAATGAATCGCTATACTCCCTCAAAACCTTGACTAGCTCCTCTTCAACCTAAGGAGAGACATTAGCGGAGATGATTATGAGCCTGGGATCCTCTTTAGTTCCAAGATTAATTTCTTTCATGGGTTCATCCACTGTCGATGACGGTTCATCAAATTTCTTCAAACCCTGTGCGTATAAATTGGCAGTGTCCTCCACGTCGCTATCCTCATAATCGATCGGGTCATTCTCATCTATGATCTCATAAACACCTAATCCATCATCGCCCCAAACCCCCTCTAGCTCTTCATCACCCTCCAAGACTGTGGCTATCTCTACAAACTTAGGACACTTAAGGAGGGCGTGACAATGCTGAGCAAGATCATGGAGGAACCTATCAAGAATGGTTTTAGAATGACACGTCACTTGGCGCGTAGCAAGCGTGGAAGGGTTGGAGACACTTGAACCAGATCCTACTTCACTAGACTCAACCAACACTACTTCCCTAGCTTAGACAGATCCTACATCTAACTTAGAAGATAGCAAATCTAGAGGAAGGGGGACAGGGGCCTCGTGCCCCTGGGAAGAGGACTGACAAAACACAGCATAATCCTCCACTGAAATCTCTGTTTTAAAATTGTCATTTTTTTTGGAGACTGGTGGAGACCATGCAACAAGACAGGTTAGAGGGGGGAGGAGGAGGAGGAAGTTGAAGGGGGAAGAGAGACAGGAAAAGAACATCAAAGAATGGATCGGATGAAGAAAACCACATAGTGGAGAGGTCGGATGAGGGGGACCACATGGTCGAGAGATCAATAAGTGGGCAATGCCCAAATGGACATGTCACAATCAGAAATTCAGTTGGCATTTCTACCAACAAAGGATTGATCACAATCGGGGGTGAGCGGGGTATGGACTCCAGCTCTTGGAAAAGGGAGGCAAGGCAGGATGGTGATCAAGAAAATGTAACAAGGGCGCTCCCCTCTTCTCGCGGCCTTCGGTAAACTGGCTCTGCTAGAGTGTACTTTGCAAGCTGAACCCCTGGATTTATCGGACAATCTTCTTCTTCATAGAACAACTTCTCAAAACTATTACAAAAATCTTCCATATCACCCACCAGCCCCTTCAGTGGCGGCGGCGGGTCAGCAACTATACTAGCAACATCATTTCTCTTGTCAGAACAAGGTGGCATCTTCAGGGTGTCTGGCTGCAATGGGCCCTTCACAAAATGCTGACGATAGTCCCACGTCAGCGGCCCTGAATCTCCAAGAATCGACAATGCGGACTCCCGGTAGCCGAGGCTTCTTCTGCTCATTTTTTTGCCCCTTGGGATTGGAGTAGTTCGTCCTTGTAATTGGGCTCCAAGACCCATGCCTGGCTGGTAACCTAGTTTCAAAATCATGTTCCAACCCTTGGAGTCTCTTATCTTGGACTTGGCCTTAATATTAATAGGTGTAGTGGTGGGCTTGCGCGACGCATATATCAAGGGAAAATCCAAGTCCATTACAGAAAGGACCGGCTTAGTGCTCGGCCAGAGAGTTGGCAGAATCTTGTCGGAAATAGCTTCAATAGTTTGCACAGTGGAGATGCTCTTAACTTTGACCACCCGCCCCTGAAATGAAAATTTAAGGCATTGGTGAGCGATCGAGGGCACAACATGCAGGCTGTCAATCCACGGACGGCCTAGTATTGCTTTGAACATTGGATCAATGTCTAATACATAAAACTCCACGGCCATTGACAATGGCCCGAGCTCGGCCTGAACGGTCACCACCCCATGGCATGCTCTCCTGGAGTTGTCATAAGCAGCAATAGTCGTCGGAGTTGGCCTTAGCATATCTTCTAAAATATTACAGGCACGTAGAGTGCTCAAAGGATAGACATTTATCGAAGCTCCCATGTCCACTAGAGCTATGTCGACCGCCACTTTATTTAATGTGATTGAAATGCAAAGTGGCATCTGGCGTGCCTCGGGGGGTGCTAATTCTGACTCTGAAAAAGAAATGGATGGCCCCCTCGTAATTATGGCCAATGCCGATGGCAAACTATCTACTGCCATATCTTTGTTGACCATAACCTTATGTAGAAAAGTCCTCAAAGCTTCTTGGTGCAGCGTGGAGCACTTGATCAACTCTAATACAGAAATCTTGGCTGGCATCCGGTCCAAGTGCTGCAGTAGATCATATCTTGTGCCAGGTAGGGGGCCGGCTTCTTCTTGCTCAACTGTGGGTGAGAAAACTAGAGGGTTGGGTGCAGGTGCACCAGTAGAGGGATAACTTCTCTAAAATAAACGCCCGCTCCAGAGGGCAAGTTTATGTGTCGGCACGACATTCGATGGACTCTCGACCGGCCCTGTGGGGTAAGCGGAGGGAACAACAGTGGGAGAGGCGATGGTGGTGGCGGGTCTGACAGGCCCTAGCGAAAGGATGATAGGTGAAGGGTTAGGTAAGGGGGTGACAATGGGGGGTATGACGGGTGAAGGTGCCAGGATGGGTGAAATGGTGGGCAAGGCGGTAGGTGCAATGGGGGACCTGGAGGAAATGATGGGTGCAGCGGAGGTCAAAATGGTGGGCGGGATAATGGAGGGGACAGAAGGTGAAGGGGAGTTGGTGTATGTATGGTGGAGGGCCAAAAGATGAGCATGAGTCTCATCATCATAGGACCACCCAACGTTGGGAGCTGGGCGGTGAACAATATTTACCTGAGCCGGAGCCGGCGGCTGAGGCTGCGGAGCAGGCAGGTGGTTCGGCATTGGATTCTGATGAATCCCTAACTCTGGTGCAGGCTGCTATTGCTGAGGTTGCTGTTGCTGCGTCACTGGCTGCTGCATCCTCGACGCTTGTCTTCTTCTCTCTTTCATGTCTTCAATCAACTTATGCATCTGTGCCCAATCAATTCTCTGTCCCTCATGCAAATCATAAACAAGGTCACGGAACTGATAGCACCTTTCTATAGTGTGCTCGGGCTGCCGATCATATATGCAATATCTGGACTGGTCAACAATCGGATTCCAACTCGTGCATTCCGGAGGGAGCTGAGGGTCACCAATGTACATTAGAGCCAAGAAAATATCTGGGTAAGTTTCAGGAAGTGGAGGGTAGTGTGCTCTCTTAGGACCCGATCGAGCAGGTGCATAACCATTTGGTGGCAGGACATTATGGTACTATGGTGGCTGTTGTGGCTGTTGCGGTGGTGGTTGTTGTGGCGGATGAGTAGCGGGAAATGATGGTCAAGTAGCTGGTGGAGTGGTGAACTGGGGGTTGCGGGGAGGTTACTGGAAGCGTGGTGGAGCGGATTGGTTAGAAAAGTGGACAACCTGCACCGGCTCGTTTGTCTGGACTCCTTCAGTGACTGGGCCCTGAGATTTTCTGGTGATTTTGGGCTTCTGGGCCTCAAACAAGGAATGAATGGGGGAGTCTTTAAACTGGTTCTGGATAAACCGGGCCCTACTGTACAACTGGTGCATATTGGAAATATCATTCATTGCTAAGATATTCCGGAACGTGGGTGTGGCATTGGAAATTAACAGCTTTACTTTCTCTTCTTTCGGAATCTGCCCGGGCACACAGGAGGCCATTTGCCTCCATCTATCAGCATAAGTTGCAAAGTCTTCATCGGCCTTCATCTTCTCGGCCACTAGATCAATAAAAGAATATTCCGGGCCCACCCGGTCTTGGAATCTTTGTATAAATTTTTCTTTGACAATTTTAAAACTCTCTACCCCTTCCAATGGTAGAGTGTAGAACCATTCCAATGCTACCCCGTCCAACGAGTGGCGAAAAAGATACGCCATGAGGTGGTCGTCATATTGAAACTGAGCAGACTCGTATAAGAACTCCCTTATGTGAATGAAGGGGTTGCCATTCCCATCGTACTTGCGGTACATGGGGAGCTCCGACTGGGGAGGGAAATGGATATTACGTAAATTGGGAACGGGAATGTCAGCAAGGGATTGTGGGCCGACCTGTTTGTGAAGGAGGTCAAGTTGCTACTGCATGGCAGCCCACTTATCAAGAAGCTCCCGATCCCGGGATGGAGGAGGCAAAGCTGGGAGAGCGGACCCGGTTGTGTAAGGGGCCGAAGGGTAGGTAGACGGAGGGGGTAGCCCGTAAGAAGCATAATGGGCCAAGGATGGGCCCATATCCACGTGAGCCAATTGGGCGGCCCCTGCTTGAGTGCGTAAGAAATCGGCTGGGCCTGTAAAAGCCTGCAGCACTGGAGGGACGGTTCCATAAGGATCAGCATAAGAAGACGAAAGAAGCGGGGTCTTCCCCTTATCAGGCATCTAATGGGCCGAGCTAGAAGCATGGCCCACCTCCGGATTGGTAAAGCGGAGGACCCTGGGTTGGACAGGGGTAAGATCGATGGGCGCAGCAGACGAGGCCCCTGGCCCACTAACCAAAGACTAAGAAGTGGCGGTAGCAAGCACGCCTTGGGAAGGAACTGAAGACAGGGCATCCTGCCCCTGCAAAGCTTGGGGAAGGATATGAAGCTGGGAAGGATCCAGCTGGGCCATCATGTGGAGAACATGGTTGGACGAATTATGAGTCGAGGAATCAGAATGGGAGGGCTGACTACCCTCAATAACAATAGTCGGAAGAGGAGGGGCGGACCCCTCACTCCCCTACACAGTGGTGACCCTAGGTGGGTCCTCCAAAAGTCCATGAGGAAGGGTGTTGATGTGACACCGACCTATGGACCTATTTTGCAAGCATTCAAGTTTTGAGTAGCGGATTCACACTAGCGAGCTCACCCGTATGGCGCACACTTAGTGCCCGATGGCGACTAGGCGATGTTGGAGAGGGTCCGAGGCGGGACCTTGAGACTCCAATGGTTGGATAGCTTGGGGAGAACCCCAAATGGACCTAGGATGCCCAAATCATGAGCGGCCAACACACCAAGGGTGTGGGTTAAGTGGATGCTCTCACAACTCGCCCGCGGTGGTCACTCAATTTGGTGGCAAATTAAGATCGGACACTCTCTTACCGCCGACGGAGTAACTATAGCAATACTAAGCTAAACAAGTCCATTACAGCAATGAGAGATGTTCAGGAGCTCACCTAGCCGGCGTGAAGATGCCGACTCCGTCCGGAGACGGGGGCGAGCGGGGAGGCGAGGGTATGCACCCGCACGCCGCGTCGGTGTCGCTTCAACCTGAAATGGAAAGATTACACCACTACACCTCTCGCAAAAGGGGTGATCTTGGGGTGGGGATTAATCTATTACATCCAATACTACCTCCACGCAGGGAGGGGCCTTCAGCCGGCCAAGCGGGGTGGGGATTTATGCTAAGGAAACCCGATTTGTCGATCCCCGCCGGTTCTGCCAACCTTCAGAATTGTTGGATAGGGGGCCGGTGATGTCACTACCACAAATTCCACAGAGCTCAGATCTTGACGAAACCTGCGCCAAAAGTTTCCCAACTGATAGAGGATGATGCCTGAATTTTTTGGGAAGCTCTGGACCTCGGGGATGATCGGACCGGTGACTGGAGCAGGACAGCAACACTCTGCTTCGGACTGATGCAGAACTGATGCAGTGGGTTGCAGAAGGCGCTGCGGTCGCTCCCAAACTTCAAATTGAACGAAACTGGCGGTGACGCGATCGTGGTCGGAGTAGCTACGAGCAGAAGTTGACGGGGCCACAATCCGAGGTAGGAGATAAGAATGGTGGCCAGATAAATGAAGACAGGTCAAACCTGAGTCCACTGGTGGCAGACTGCACACTCCGATGAAATAATTCAGAACAAATAGCTCGGGCAGGCGATTGGCATCGTTCTTTCTGTTACTGATGGAGGACTAGACGAAGAAGAATTTTGTAGAAGGAAGTGTGCTCGAATTCCTCCAAGGTTGACCGCAGAACAGCTTCCAAGATCGCTCTGGTCTTCAGTCTGGGACAGATTGCGCAGTCGTTGAAGATGACGCTCCTCCGGACAGCTCCGAACTCGGAAGCCGGCGAGACCACCACCGTTGGAAAGCTATCTCGATCACGATTCCAGCAATGTAGGCCTTGCCACCTGAATTATTGAGAGACGGTCGTGGCTGCCTCTGCAAGTCACTGCAACTCTGCTGCCTGAAATAGAGGCTGAATGAGAAGAAGATGAGGGGGTGGGGAAGGGGATGGCCAAGAGAGCAAGAGGTGGAGGGTGAACTTGGCTGGTATGGGGAAGGGGGGCTGCGACTTTGGGTGGTTTGGGAGGTGGGGAGATGGAAGGGTACTGCCCTAGGGAGAGGGAAATTTGAATTTGGGCTTAGGGAAGAGCCCCTTCAACCTTGGGGAGAGGAAGAGGTGCTTAGGAAGTGGTGTTGGGTAGTTGGGGGTTGGGAGGTGGGGTGTGGATTGGAGGATGCCACCTTGGG
Organism: Amorphophallus konjac; assembly: GCA_022559845.1. NCBI lineage: Eukaryota > Viridiplantae > Streptophyta > Magnoliopsida > Alismatales > Araceae > Amorphophallus > Amorphophallus konjac. Next base: position 69,558,956 of record CM040118.1, on the reverse strand, counting down.
TTGGGGGGGAGTTAAATGGGTGTATGGGGAAGGGGAGAGGTCTTAATGAGGGGTGAATGAGGAGGAGAGAGAAAATTCTGAAAATTGGGGTGGAGGGAGAGAGAGAGAGGGGGGGGACCCCTTAGAGAGAGAGAGAGATCTAGTGGGATTTGGAAGTGGATTTCAATTTTCATTCAATTGTTCATTACTTCAAAATGAGGGGAATGAGGTCCTATATATAGGCAACCCACATTTCTACAAAAGTCCCTGACATTTGACTCAATGACAAATAACCGAAGGGATAAGGGTGCCCTTGGGCCAAGCCCAATGAATTGGGCCCACTAGCCTAACAAACCAACCTAATGACACAATACTTAGGAAAATGACTCACTAACCTAGGTACATGACTCAAATAAAGGGAAAATTACATGATATTGACTCAAATAAAATGTGGAGATTACATGACTAGACTCAAAAATACATGACTAACATAATGGCGCTTGTCGACGAACAATCCGAGTCCGGAGAAAATGTGGAGGGGCAAGGGATGCCTTCATCATACCCCCGGGGTGGGGAAAACTCGACCCCGTCGAGTATGGGTCCACCAGGGAAGTAGTACATCGAACTGCGGCTCTGGGTGATCCACGATCTCCATACTCAACCCACGACCATAGTCGGGGAACGGCGCTTCAGCTCGACAAAGTGGCTTGGTCATACCCTCATGCTGGCGATGGGATCTTGCTTGCCTAGTATTGCCGCTGTGTGCTCACGTCGGGCTCTCAGGCTATTTGTGGTGGCACTCCGAGGGTGTCTCTCACAAGGGTAGGTGTAAGTTCGAGGCACTCACTAGGATCCACCGCGGTGCCCTTAGAGCGTGCTGGATCCACCACATGAGAAATGGGGAGAATCCGAAAACCCTTTTGAAAGTTCAACCCATAAGCTTGGTTGCCAAAGCCACTCAGAACTTGGCAAGGTCCAAGTCCTCGTGCCCTCAGATTGGAGGTGACCCTAAAGTAGAGCCACTCCAAAGCCATCATCACCAAGTTGTCAACTTGGAACTCAAAGTGGTGCTTAGGAGTTTGTGCTCGTTTCTTGTGAATCCCACCGCTTGTTGCTTGATACTTGCTTGAATGTATATGCCATGTACTATGATGCGGTGTGAGTTGACAATGTATGGTATGCAAAGGGGGTCCGGGACAACCACATATAGACCTATCATGCATTGATGTTATGAAGACTTTGAAGGATTTGGGAGGACCAGGGCATCCATAGGTGTCCCTCTTGTGAGTGAGTGTGATGAATGTTGGAGGACCCGGACATCCATGAATGCTCCTAACATGCTTGAAATTTATGATGAATGATGGTGGACCATTACAACCAAATATTGACCACTCATGTTTTCTTCTTGACATGTGGGTGATATGGATGAATGTACCCGACGGACTAATCATGCCAAGCGGTGTGATGTGCCAAGACATATAAATTTCTTTCCCAAAGATGACTTCCTCATGTGGGATGGTGGGGTGGTCTTTGAGCTTCCACTCAAAAGGGTCGAAGGGATCTAGGTAGGTGGATATAGGGTGGGGCACCTTCTTGATCTCTAGGCGGGTGTTGCCTAAGGTCATGATTCCTATGGTGTAACCTGGGTCATGGATGAGGTGGGCTTGGCCCAACATGGTGGGTGGGGGTAGGAAAGGGTGGGTGGTGAATAAGGTGAGTGGGTTACATGGAGATCTAGGCTCCCATAGAAAAGGGTTAAAGGGATCATGGTAAGGGTCACCTTGGTAGGGATACTCTATGCTCTCAAGGTCCTCGAATGGTGAGTCCTCCTCCTCAATAATTGGGCCAAAGTTGCTAATGGGTTGGCCGATCAAAGCACTTGGGATCTCTATGGTTGGGGAGTGGAATAGGATAGGTTCTTCCTCCATGGGAAGAAGGAGGATGATCTCACTAGTAACTTGGCCATTAGTGTAGATGGAAGTGATGGAGCCAATGGTGGGATATGCTAGGCTAATTGTGTTAGTTTCGGACGGTCTCATGGCTAGCATATTGGTCAAGTGAATTTGCCAATGTAGGTAGTTCACTAAGTCTCCCAAATCTTCCACACAATAGGAAGTTTGATAAGTGACATGTGGCTGAATGGGAATGATTTGGGATTGATATCCCATGGGTAGGTGACATGGTTGTGAACTAGGAATGGTGAGACCTTTCTTGAGCCATTGGAGTATGGACTTATCTATGGTGAGGTTGGGTGTCTCTAGAGGAGCTAGGCTAGAGGTGTGTGAGTTGTTTGGCCTTTGGATTTCCTCTATGTTGGGAGGTGGATTCGGATGGGCATCCTTCTCCACTTGGGTAGGTGTGTGGGTAGCAACTTCTATTGCTAATGGAGTAGGGGGATCTATGGTGGGTGGTTTGGTGATAGCTAGCGTATGACACACCCGGGGTGGTGAACAAGCATGGGCTTGGGTTGGGATAGGAAGGGGAAGTAGAGGAGGCCTAGGTTGGGGAAAGATTGGTGTAGGAAGTGGGAGGTGGGTTGGGTGAGGGGTTTTGGGTTGATTTGTTTTGGGAGATGTGTCCCTTTTTGGGGACGATGGTGGGTTTGTGGTGGTGATCAAGGGGGCTTGTGGGGTACGGGTTTGGTGAGGGGTTTTGGGTTGGGTGGTGGCCAATTTGGTTTGAGTGGTGGTGGTGATCGGGATTGGAATCATTTGGGGTGGTGGAGTTTGGGTCTTAAGGGAGGTCTTGGGTTGACTGGGAGGGAAAGGGGGAGTGGGAGTGCTCCTCGGGTTATGGTTCTCAAGGTAGGAGTGGGAAGGTCGGGGAGTGAAGATCTTCCTAATCTCAGTCCTTATCTCTTCCAATGAGTTTATGGGTCCTTTGGCTTCCCATCCAAATTCATCCCGAGGTGACCAAGCTCTAGGGCCGTGGTTCCGTTTTGCTTCAAGCCATTCAAGCCGGGAGGTAAGGGTATCTATACAGTTATGAATCTTGTTGACGACAGTGTCAAATTGGCCCATGTGTGGGCATCTCCCTAGGGTGGTCATGCAAAGGAGTGATGGAAAACATGATGCAAGGGAGACTCAAATGCTAATGCCCTAAGACTAGACTCGTAGAGACAAGTCTAAAACTTGCTCTGATACCACTTGATGTAACACCGACCTATGGACCTATTTTGCAACCATTCAAGTTTTGAGCAGCGGACTCACACTAGCGAGCTCACCCGTATGGCGCACACTTAGTGCCCGATGGCGACTAGGTGATGTTGGAGAGGGTCCGAGGCGGGACCTTGAGACTCCAATGGTTGGCTAGCTTGGGAAGAACCCCAAATGGACCTAGGATGCCCAAATCATGAGCGGCCAACACACCAAGGGTGTGGGTTAAGTGGATGCTCTCACAACTCGCCCGCGGTGGTCACTCAATTTGGTGGCAATTTAAGATCGGACACTCTCTTACCGCCGACGGAGTAACTATAGCAATACTAAGCTAAGCAAGTCCATTACAGTAATGAGAGATGTTCAGGAGCTCACCTAGCCGGCGTGAAGACGCCGACTCCGGCCGGAGACGGGGGCGAACGGGGAGGCGAGGGTATGCACCCGCACGCCGCGTCGGTGTCGCTTCAACCTGAAATGGAAAGATTACACCACTACACCTCTCGCAGGAGGGGTGATCTTGGGGTGGGGATTAATCTTATTACATCCAATACTACCTCCACGCAGGGAGGGGCCTTCAGCCGGCCAAGCGAGGTGGGGATTTATGCTAAGGAAACCCGATTTGCCGATCCCCGCCGGTTCTGCCAACCTTCAGAACTGTTGGATAGGGGGCCGGTGATGTCACTGCCACAAATTCCACAGAGCTCAGATCTTGACGAAACCTGTGCCAAAAGTTTCCCAACTGATAGAGGATGATGCCTGAATTTTTTGGGAAGCTCTGGACCTCAGGGCTGATCGGACCGGCGACTGGAGCAGGACAGCAACACTCTGCTTCGGACTGATGCAGAACTGATGCAGTGGATTACAGAAGGCGCTGCGGTCACTCCCGAATTTCAAATTGAACGAAACTGGCGGTGACGCGATCGTGGTCGGAGTAGCTTCAAGCAGAAGTTGACGGGGCCACAATCCAAAGTCGGAGATGAGAATGGTGGCCAGATAAATGAAGACAGGTCAAACCTGAGTCCACTGGTGGCAGACAGCACACTCCTACAAAATAATTCAGAACAAATAGCTCGGGCAGGCGATTGGCATCGTTCTTTCTGCTACTGATGGAGGAGTAGACGAAGAAGAATTTTGTAGAAGGAAGTGTGCTCGAATTCCTCCAAGGTTGACCGCAGAACAGCTTCCAAGATCGCTCTGGTCTTCAGTCTGGGACAGATTGCGCAGTTGTTGAAGATGACGCTCCTCCGGACAGCTCCGAACTCGGAAGCCGGAGAGACCACCACCGTTGGAAAGCTATCTCGATCACGATTCCAGAAATGTAGGCCTTGCCACCTGAATTATTAAGAGACGGTCGTGACTGCCTCTGAAAGTCGCTGCAACTCTGCTGCCTGAAACAGAGGCTGAATGAGAAGAAGATGAGGGGGTGGGGAAGGGGATGGCCAAGAGAGTAAGAGGTGGAGGGTGAACTTGGCTGGTATGGGGAAGGGGGGCTGCGACTTTGGGTGGTTTGGGAGGTGGGGAGATGGAAGGGCACTGCCCTAGGGAGAGGGAAATTTGAATTTGGGCTTAGGGAAGAGCCCCTTCAACCTTGGGGAGAGGAAGGGGTGCTTAGGAAGTGGTGTTGGGTAGTTGGGGGTTGGGAGGTGGGGTGTGGATTGGAGGATGCCACCTTGGGTTGGGGGGGAGTTAAATGGGTGTATGGGGAAGGGGAGAGGTCTTAATGAGGGGTGAATGGGGAGGAGAGAGAAAATTCCGAAAATTGGGGTGGAGGGAGAGAGAGAGAGAGAGGGGGGACCCCTTAGAGAGAGAGAGAGTGAGAGTGGGATTTGGAAGTGGATTTTAATTTTCATTCAATTGTTCATTACTTCAAAATGAGGGGAATGGGGTCCTATATATAGGCAACCCACATTTCTACAAAAGTCCCTGACATTTGACTCAATGACAAATAACCGAAGGGATAGGGGTGCCCTTGGGCCAAGCCCAATGAATTGGACCCACTAGCCTAACAAACCAACCTAATGACACAATACTTAGGAAAATGACTCACTAACCTAGGTACATGACTCAAATAAAGGGAAAATTACATGATATTGACTCAAATAAAATGTGAAGATTACATGACTAGACTCAAAAATACATGACTAACATAATGACGCTTGTCGACGAACAATCTGAGTCCGGAGAAAATGTGGAGGGGCAAGGGATGCCCTCATCAGGTGTCCTCGTAGGAGTGGGTGAAATTGTAGGAAGACATGGTAGGTGAGGAATCGAACAACAGATTAAAGTAGGAAAAGAAATGGGAATTGCCCCTAGGAGACGATCCTATGGGTGTGAAGCAACTCTACATGCAAAGAATACCTTGAATCAAGAGAAACAACACCTAACAAACACCTAAATGAAGGTAGCTAACAAACAAAGAGGAGAGAAGAGGCAACCAATTATCAACCAAGTTGCAATGATGCACGAAAATTTTTATGTGTTTCCCCTTTAAGAACCTTAGTGAATTGAATTAAATGTGGTTCTCTCAACAACAAGGTTCCTAGTAGGGGTGGAATGGGGACTTGGTTGACTCTAAGTTTACTCTCTCTCACTAATGCAACCTAGACTCGGGGTGATAAGGTACAACCTGCCCGACATCCGTGTAGGAATCCACGGCTCACGGGGGCTTACGGAGGTCCCGGATAAGGTCACCTAGTCGGCTCCAAGGAATAAAGAGACGAGAGGATCCCCTACCAAGGTAGGAATGCAACTAGTATGATAAAATGTATAAACCTATGCGCACTGGAGTGCATGCAAAATCGATCCTAAACTAACAAGCAATGATCACACAATATGGCAACATATGGCAATAACCATGCAAAAATAAATGACAACCAGGGGAGATGAAAAGCACCAAAACAATCATGAAATGATATGAAATAATGCACAAAATATCAATCTTGGGTGCACTGTAGCACAATAAATGGTCTGATGGGAGACCGCGTAGGGAGTATAGACGGCCCTGGACAGGACCGCTAAATAACAGGGAGCAATAAAATAAAAACTCAAAAACTAAGATAAACAGAAACTATAGAAATGACAGCGTACCTGAACGACCTGGGCGGTCTGGACGACGACCGCGAAACCTATGAGACGGCCTTGACAAGACCGTGTAATGATAGAAAATCCACATAAATATGAATGGCCAAAATGTACCTGAGGCAGAAGTGGACGGTCTATCGACCGACCGCTTGGTTCTGTAAACGGCCTTTCAGAAGACCGCGCACAACCCCAGGAACAAAAAAAAGGGCAATAATCGAAACGGCCAACCCAAGTGAACTTACAACGAATCCAACCACACAAAAAAAATAGATCAACAAAATCAGAAGCATGATGGGCAATAGGGGTCCCACCGTGATCGCCAAAAAAAGGGGTGTAGATAAGTTTTTCTTTCCCTCTCCCCTTTAACTCCAAAGTGAATATGAAAGTGGTGAAATGGACTAAAAGGGGGAAAGGGCAACCAATGAATCACTCACAAAGAAACGCATGCAGTGATCGCCACCAAGATATATAGCACAATGAAGACGTACCACATACCTTGGAGAGGGGGAGAGAGTGACGACACTCGCCAATAATGCAGCGCTGGAACAGGAGAAAACGGTCCTCTGAAGACCGCTTATGAACGTAGACGGCCGACTGATAGGACGCTCAACGCTGAAGAGGAACGGGGGAAGAAGACCTGGGTGGCGTCTACAGACGGTCTGTATCAGGCCTCTAGAAGGAACTGGATGGTCCGAGGAAGACCGCTCACCCCATCAGACAGATGGAGATAGACCGCGCAGAAACTCCAGATCCCCAACTTGTGGAACTTATTCCTCCACCCCTTCCGGCCCGCCAGAGGGGATGGGCCTCGTGCTAAAGCTTCTGTTGACCTGCAAAACACAGTAAATGACAAGAAAACACAACCCAGATTAGTTCTATGAAGTGTAGTACCTATAAGAATGAATGAAAAACTAAGCACATAATGGAATGGGGGATACCTATGGGTTGGGTTTTCTAACCCCTATGGGCGTAGAAAACAATAGGAAGGTGAAGGAATGTGAAATGCCAGTGAAAAACGTGAAGAAAAAGTGAAGGAAATGAGCATGCAATGACAAACGGATGACCAAAAACCTAGACCAAAACACTAAAGAAACTACTACTCTCTGAACCGAAGGCTCAAATGGATGTAGAGAGCCTTCCTCCCTGGCTGAGATCCACTCAAAAACTCGGCAGCACTTCGACGCAAACGCTGGATCTCCCCCCTTTTCAAGCTTGGACCAAGGGTACTATATATAGACCCCTGAAAGTTCACTCGAATTTGAGGATTTTCCAGCGATAATTAGGCCGAGATTTTGAAGGATAAATCAAAGATAATACTCCCAGCTTTCACTAGGATCAAACGGAACCCAATTTGGTTCAGAATCTGTGGAGAAATGTGGAACAATCACCTAATTAAACCATGAGTGGAGAGAGAAAAAAAACCAGCCAGTCCAAGGATCCCGGCCATATAAACGGTCGCTCGATGGGCCGCTCAACCATATAAATGATCTACTACTAGACCGTTTATAGGTGTCGGTGGTAACATAGAAAATAAGATAAACAAACCATTTATCCCAAGGAACAGACCGGCTGACCCAGCGTAGGACTCTCAGGATATAAACGGTCCATCGATAGACCGCCCAACAAGCCACATGGCCCATTGCCAGACCGTGTAACTGGTGTCAGTGAAAAATGAATAGAGAAGGAGAAATATACCTATTTATCCACAGACCAAGATGAAACGGTCCTCCAATAGACCACTGATTCATGGAACGGCTCATCGTTAGACTGCTTAATAAAATGAAGGTCAACGCTAGCAAAGATAGAGTCGACGCTAGCGCAGGGTAAGGTCAACGCCAGTTCTTCAACCATAAAAAGTGGTCTTTCAATAGACCGTCACATTTAAGTAACGGTCCATAGAGAGATCGTTTACTAAAGATGAAGGTCGATGCTAGTGAAGAGTGACGTCGACGCCAGTGAAGATAAGGTCGACGCTAGTCCAACAAAACGGTCTTCCAATAGACCGCCCAGGTTGAATAAACGGCCCAACGACTGACCATTTTTAAGGTTGCTGGTGGAAAATAAGAAAATAGCCAATTAATCCATAGATAAACTAGTGATAAAAATGGTCTACAAAAGGACCGCCTAACATCTCCAATGGTCTATCGCTAGACCGCCATTATACTGGGCGATAGAAATTAACAAAAATGGGATAAATAAGCCTACTTACCCCAAAGACCAAATGAAATCAAGGCCCATTAGGCCCGAATTTGAGAGCAAACCTAGCCAGGGAGGAAATACCCATAAAATAAGTCCAAAGACATGTCTAAAAATGGCCCAATGAGTAATGCACAGCTTGAGACATCAAAAATAGAGGTAAGAAGAATGACTCAACTCATAGGCAAAAAATGGGTGTCAACATAGTTGACATGAATTCATTGTGTCGATGCAGTGCAATTCGGAGAGCAATAATTTCTAATGAAATGAACTGTGAGGTTGATGCAGTGCAATTCGCAGAGCAATAATTTCTGATGAATTGAACTATGAGGTCGATGCAGCTTAGGGAAGTGTCGAATCACTTGCTCTACCGAAAGAGTCTTACATGAATTGTATTTCTCTTTGTGCAATAGTTAGAGTGTACATGCATTTCAAATGAACATTGACTTTTCGACACATGAACATGCAATCCAACAGATGTATGCATGATTATTTACTCCCCTTATTTGAATGCAATTAAAATCAATTTTGACATGAGTGTTTTGCATGGGTTATTGAACTAAGTTCATGGATGTTTGAATTGATCTAATTGCAATACTAATCCCAAGGTACTTGGCGGAGAACTTAGGTCTAAAGATCACCTCTCGCATGGTTAGAGCTTCCAGACAGACCTCATCTGCCCTTTGACAATACACCATTTGATATACCATTAAGATCAACCATGAAAGTGCATACCATATGCGGTGTAGTGCTGTAAGCATTGTAGATTTTAATTTGTGCGTGAGAAATGCATGAAAGCAATGCAGCTCACATATGCAAATGTAAAGATAAATGCAACACATTTTCATAATATCTAATTTATTCAGAATAAGCATGACAATGCACATTGCATATGCATATATGAAAATGTATGCATGGGCTGACTCATTAATCAAATGTAAATGACATATGCAGATATGAGAACTTATGCAATCAAATTTATGTCAACTACCCCTTAAGCATACAACTAAAAGGGTAATATTAGAAATGAAACATGAAATTCTTAATAGATTCTAAACATGATATGCAACTCATCAAGGAAGATGATTTTTATTTTTTTATATATTTTTTAAGTCAGCAAACACAAAGATGGGTTTTACCAACCATGGGTGCCTTGGTTTATTGAACCCCCTTTTATTTTCCATCACTCTCCAAAGCACACCTGCAAAACAGATTCTCATTTTACATGCAAAGGTACCCAAGATTTCTTGGGTCTTGAAAAATTAGTAACACCTCTGGTTGGTGTTTTCCAGAGCTTCCAGGCATAAGAATCATCAATCTTCAACAATTGACAATTAAACATGAAATGTCCCTAATGACCACAATAAAAACAACATTATGTGTTTTTCATATTTTTCTGATAGACATTATTTCTGAAATTCTGTGAATAACCAGATCTATCATTATGAAAGTTTTTCTTATTCTTTGCATGCCAACAGTCCTTGGCTGAATGGCCATGCTTTCCACAGTGAAAACATGAAGGAGAATTTCTCTTATCAATAGCTGACCAGCATTCATTAGCCCTATGCCCTGGTTTCCCACAATTAAAACATGCAATATAATTTTCTTTTGAAGCATATTTGTTCCTATAAAAAACATGCTGGTTCACAGAAGTTTTAGAATGTTCAGCATGAGAATTTTTCTTTCCCTTGGCGGACCAGCAATGTGCAGGTATGTGTCCAAGTTTACCACAATGAAAACATTCATTACTTCTTTTCTGAACATTAGGCAATTTCCTAGCAAGAAAATTCCTATCATGCAAATTCCTACCAGCATTTTTGATCATCCAACTTCATCACCCTACAGTCATGCATCAAGTGTCCAATTTTTCCACAATAATGACATGAATTTTTATTTGCATGTGTAGGTGACTTGTGAACAACATGCCCAGTGGGAACATGAGAGTTCGTGGTCTTTTTCTTCAAGTTATTGCTCTTTTTCATCTTTTCAGTTTATTTTTTAGATTTTTGAGCAGTAAACTGAAAGACTTGTGGACTTGAAGTGGTCTTTATTTAAGAGCTGTCAACAAAAGAAGTATACAGTTTGTTTTCAAATTTCTTTTTGCTCACTGGGTTGTAGTCCAACCCTTCTCTCTGAAGGTTTATTTTAGTTCCAAGAAGCTTATCCAGGTTATTCTTCCCATCAACAAATTTGGACAAGGATTCATTAAGATCATCAATTTCTTGTTGAAGGGATGTGATATTAAGCTCATAACTAGCCATTTCTTTTTCACATTCAGCAACTCAGATTTTTAAAGCTCCATTCACAGATTTACAACCATCATTTTCTTTTTGCAACAATGTCAATTTTTTAGATTCATCAATAACCACAGATTTTTTTTTCTAAAGTTAACAGCCTATCAGAAATGACAGTGTTCAATTCTTTTAGATCTTCATTTTCCAATCTCAATTTTTTGATCTCTTCAATAGGCTTATCATCATTAGACACAAAACTTAGCTTTTCACTTAACTCCTCTCTTTGTTCAATTTCTAAGTTCTTGTCCAACAGATTTTTGTTTTCTTCTCTTAGGGAAACAATTAAGTCTTTCTGTTAGTCTAAGTCTGAGTGAAGACTTTCATTTATTTTTTTTAGAAGTTGACATTCATTACAAGCAGATTTAACAGAACATGTTGTTTCTGTTGAGTAGTGGATATCGGATCTAGAGGGGAGGGGTGAATAGATCTGCCCCTCTTTTCGCAATACAACCCTCTTTATGGCTACTTAAAATGAATTACAGCGGAATACAACTAGCTTAGCGAAGGACACTACGATTCACTTGGTAAGATGAGCAAATAATATATCGATTCGAACCTAAGCATGCATCTAAGACAAAGCAATCGTACAAGCAAACCACAACACACGAGATTTTAAGGTGGTTCGGACTGAATCCCCAGTCCTATGTCCACCCCTCACCAAACCCGGTGAGGCTCCACTAGTGCCACGCACTGAACCGCAGATCGAAAAAATCTTCGATTGCCTTCCTACTAATCACAGGTAGGGACGTCAACACCACAGATCAGACAACTTCCGATTACCTTCCTACAAACCACCGGTAGGGATGATCTTCAGTTTCAAATGTTTGAATGAAATGAAAAGAGAACAAATATGAAAACACTCAAACAAGATATAGAATATGCTCAAAGAGGAAAGATCTTGTCTGAGATTACTGGAGCTTGAATCTGAAGCTTCAATGGTATCTTCTTCCTTGTGAAATGATCTTCCTTGGATCACCTTGAGTTGATGAAGAAGATAAAGGATGTAGATTTGATCTCACTTGAAAACCTTATGAAATCAACTTTCTTGGATCACCTTGATAGCCTTGCTTGCTTATGCACTTCCTTGGAGATTGCTTGCTTTGATATAAGCTTGAAACACCTTGGAATATATGAAGAACTCTAGCCCGAAACACTGTTCACGGAGGTGCTACAGTACCCGTGGATCTCCTCCTTAGGCTCCCTTGGTATCTCCTTGTTCCCCTTGAAGCATTAGGGTTTCTAACCCTCTTATATGTGTTTTATATCTCTTTGGATGGTCAATAGATACCCCCCAGACTAGATCCACAATCTATGGGGGATTGGGTGACTTTAGGATTAAAGAAATACAAGGAAAGGGGCTGGCCTTAAGGTGGAAATCGAAGTCAACAATTGTTAGCTCGGGACTGGCGGTTGATCGGAACCTTCTAGCGGTCGACCGCTACTGAGAAACCCTGTAGAGATTTGGTCCCTAGAAATTCCGGTCAATCGCCCTGGGCTGGCGGTCGACCGCCACTGAGAATCCCTGTAGGCAGTGAGCTGCAGGCAGGAGCGGTCGACCGCTGGCCGCTGGCGGTCGACCGCCACTGAGAATCCCTATAGGCAGTGAGCTGCAGGCAGGAGTGGTCGACCGCCCTTGGGCCAGCGGTCAACCGCTGGCTGGGGCAGGCCTGGGTTTCCCCGGTTCAGTCCGTTAACTCCTTCCGCTCAGTCCTTTAACTCCTTTAGCAACTTGTTCATGTCTGTGGCATCAACCTTGATAGTCTTGAAGGTGTCAACTAAGTCTTTAACCTTGTGTTCTCTTGGCTATGCTTCCTTGTGCATCGACCTTGGCTATGTGAAGTGCCGACTCATTTCGTGCTAAGTGTTGACTCTTCTTGAAGCTAGCTTGATCTTCTATTAGCTGTCCAGCCTATTGCTTCTTGAAAGGAGTTTGTTTCATTCGTGCTTGGGCGCGATCATTAGGCTTTCACATTTGCCATCTCCACTCCATTCCTTGTCCATTCATTGGCTTATCTGTGTCATGAACAAAACATCACGTATTTCAGTCATATGAGAATGGAAAACAACAATGACTTATAGTGTATATCCATTATCAAAACTAAGAATGTAAATGACTCAAATGACTACAGGGGCACAACAGTTTCAACTTTGAGTTTTTCACATTGTTTCCTAAGAAATTCATTCTCAGATTTCAGAATTCTCAATTTAGAATGAACATCATGAATATCTTTCAATTGCTTTCTCAGACTGTCATTTTCAGATTTTATTTGATTTAGTTCTGAATTAATGAGATCAAGATTGTTCAGTTGTTTTCTAAAAATCTCATTTTCAATTTTCAAAACTTCAATATTATCATGGTCAGAGCCAGAACTCATGACATCATTCATTTTGTTTTTTAGGGATTTATTTCATTTTCTTAGTTTTTCATTAGCTTCTAGCAATATAGCATATACATCCGCCCAATCTTCTAAACAGAAGTTCTCGAATGGATTTACCTGATCTTCATCTTCATTTTGATCACTTCCTTCAGCCATCATACATTTGTCCACTTCTTCTTTGTTGATGCGTACCAACTCATCTAATATCTCTTTAGCAGTTCTGCAGGTTAAGGCGAAAGGAAAAACATTAGATTCAACTGCAGCTTTCAATAAATTTAAGATCCTAAGATTATCACAGTTCTTCGATCTGTGATCATCAATCCACTTGGACTTTTCTTTAGAAAATTTATGTGGCCCTTGAGTGACTAGAGTTCAGAGATTTTGATCAACCTTACTAACAAAATGAGTCATGCTGGCTATCCATATATAGAATCCAGATCCATTAAATGTAGGTGGGTGAGCCATTGAAACAGTTCAAATTAATAATGTCAAAACAACAATGCACCAAGATGGCAGTAACAAATAACAGGAAATGCACCAATTAAGCAGGATTCTCTCTGCAGATCGTTGGATCTGATGAATATAAGAACCGCTCTGATACCAACTGTTAGGTGCAAAGATGGGATCTAGAGGGGGGGTGAATGGATCTCTTAATAAAGACATAAGCTCAATTTAAAAACCACACCCAAATTAGTTCACAGCAAAAGCTAATGCTTTAGACCAAAGTATTGAATTAAACTGAAGGCTCAAAGCATAACCAGATTTGAACTATATTTCAGTGATACTCAAGCAATGAGCTGAAAAGATTAGATAATGCATAAAACCAATTAGTCAGATGATGGTTCATTCAAGCCAGCTCTCAAACACATGGCGTAGGGACAGTTGACCACAGCAGACTAAGCAACCTATTCATACTCAAATCTAGTCACATAAGAAATAAAAATGTGCGTCCATGTCAGACGACACAGATTCTTGGGCAAAATAAGGAAATAAAAAGGTTTCCAAAATTAAAAATAAGAATTAATGTCAATGACCAAGACGTTATTTAATTTGCGTCTTCGTAAAGAGACGTGGATTATTCGTGAAATATGAATTTTAAATTCAAGAAAATTCCAAGATATCAAGAAAATTGGCGTCCATGGTATGGACGCTAATTAATATGCACTCTGTAAAGAGATGCAGATTCCCTAAAATTATGAATTTTCTAGTTGAACTAAAAACTCAAAAAATGAAAGAATACGCGTCAACGAGACTGACGTTAATTAATTAACGCCTCTCTGCGAAGGCGTAGATTTAAAGAATTGGCGTCTTGGGCTAGGACGTAAATTCTAATTTGAATAGACTTAAAAATGAAAGAATCTGTGTAATGACCCAAGATCCGGATACCAGGAAAGGAACCCGATGCCATTCGAATCTTGGCCCGCCGCCCAAGAGTCGGAGTGCTCGGAAGGGCTAAAAGGAGTATGGAGGCACAATGAAATAGAAAATAAAGTAGGATAATTCAACAATTAACATAAATAAATAATCTAACTACAACAGAGTCCAGTCCAACAAAGTACAGGCTAAGGAAGGGGAACATATCCAACACCGAGTGAACACTCGGCCCTACGAGCTGGCAACTAAAAACCTCCGCACAACACCCTCAAACCTCGAGGAAGAACCATCGCACCTGAAAAGTAGGGGTGAGCCTCCTGTCACTGGCTTAGTAGGGATCCCGCGGAACCCCAACCGTAAACAACGGCCGTAACAGAAAGCAGTAACTATAGCAGGAACAGCAAACCGGTGGCCGGTAAAAACTCGGCACTACAGCTACTCCTACTGTACCGGAAAACACGCCACGATCTCACGATCGAGGGACCACCGAACTAACGGGGAAACCTCTGACTACGCCACCAGAAGAGACATCACGATAACGCTGTCGTGGACCTAACATTGTCTAAGGAGAACCCTCGGTGACGCTCACCGGAACCCTAGACCTCTATCTCTGGAACACACCAGGAAACTACACGTAAAACCACGTCTCGTAGACGGGAAGCAAAAACTCAAGTCACAAGAAACTCACGTCACGTGACGGGAGCACTGCTCACTAGAAGCAAAGCCGGATGCGTCCACTGATGACTTAGTCTGTGCCTCAAGTGTCTCACTGTGACACCCCAGGCGGAGACAGAGACACTGCAGTAACCAGTACCACGAACAAGGACTGGCTGGGGTCACGCTCGTCAGCGCAGGTCCGACAGCCCCCAACACCATGTGCCCTAGGTTAGATCCTATAGCTAGTTCTTCCCCCGAAGCCCAGACTCAGGCTGCGCATGGAGACCCTATGGTAACCAGCCTAAAAATCATCTCTCTCGGGTAAGCCGCTTCACCACTCCCGGGTGGGTCAGCACACGCGTGCTGTAAGAAGACTACGACCAGTGGGAGGTCACTAAACGTGAACACGGAAAGTCATGCACACACCCATCACGAGTAACACGGAGTGCCATGTGGCAAGATGCCACCAGACTCTAGACAGCCCACTAGACCTACTAAATCCAACGGTCCTTGAGTCACAGACTTGGGTCAAGACTGTCATACACAATGGCACAGCGCCGTTCATCTAGCCTAATCCCTAGGTTTGAAACCTCGGCACGATGACTCACGAGGCAGTTCACAACTACCGAGACCATTCCCTCCTAAAGGGAACTCAAGAGACCTCCAGCCCCAGGTTGGGTGATTGGACTCACAGTCCAAGGCCACAAACATGGCCCACTAGGAAACCACCTTCTGGAGAAACCCACGACGTGCGGGGAAGCCCCACCGCACTCATACCGGCACATAGTGACTTGATCTAGCGAGAACACGGAAGCCCGGAACACATTGGGTCACCCGGACTCTCCAAACCCACGTAGGTAACATGGTACCTCTGGACACCCAAAAACACGGTCACGGAACACCCCGGGGTGTCCGGGACACTCACGGGCCAAGGAGAACACACCAAGCCATCTTCCCCTCACATCGGTCCCTAAACTTTAGCCCTACATGAACGTGCCACTCACCTGGTGCGTGTTGAGAATGAGCCACTCTCCTGGTGCGTGTTCATAACAGAACGTAGCACTCACCTAGGGCGCGTTCAGAATGTGCCACTGATCTCCTGGTGCGTGTTCATAACAGAACATGGCACTCAGCTGGGGCGCGTTCAGAATCGCCTTACTGTTCATCTTCTCCGATGAACGCGACCCCACGACACGATGCCTTCTTCGAAGAATACGACCACCGTGATGGTCGCGTTCTCAGTCCACGCCCGAAAATGGCGAAAACTGCGGAAAAATCCATTCCACACCCCGTTCACACCCATGTGAAGGGGAAAACAAGGGCAAACCATTCCCCAACCTTTCTAGCACCAAGAGGAACCATTTAAACCCCAAAAACATCATCGAAACGTGAAATCCGACTCACACCCCAAAATTACACATTTTAACCCAGGTGGAGAAATAAACCCTCTGGGCTCGCCTCGGGCTACCAAACTCGCGGGAATTGAAGTACAGGGGTTAAGGATCCATCCCCCTACCTCCACCGAAGATTCCACGCACCGAGGACGCCGATCCATCAAGAATACGCCGTTAAAACCGCCGCCAGCTCGTGATCCCACGAACCGCCTCCACCATCACGATCCTTGTCCCGTGATCGTCGCTCTACGCCCCAAGAGCATCGCCGCCCCGCCCTCGCCACCTCCATCGGTCGCCCGGAGTGAGAGGGGGAGAGGAGAGAACGTGAGAGAAGAGAGGGTGAGGGAGAGAAATGAGAGATGGGGAGAGAGAAAAGGTTTGATATATTGAAAACCTGGAAATTTTAGAAATTACCAAAAATAAGAAAAAAATACTCCCCATGATCCTCAAAAAATGCACAACGCAGTGATAACGTCCCGAAGTCGGAGAACGCAACGGTTCACCCTACACCGGGTTCCGAAGGTCCGACAAGTAAAAACACGCGTGAACTGTAAAACTTAATCCGGGACCCACAAAAGCGATCTGAAACCCACGGATCCTGATCCGAACAATAATCTGAAAAACCTAGGGCATTACAATATGCGTCAACTGCGAAGGCGTAAATTAAAAGAATTAGTGTCCAGATTAAGGATGTAAATTCTAAAATGTCCATAAAATAGAAAAAATATCTTATTAAACAAGTAATGAGGTTCACTTTCAGGGTGTTATGATGTGACATGGGATTTGCTCATCTTAGTGTCAGTTTTGGCATGTCTACACTTCTCTAGCTAGAAAGTCACCCGGAGGACCTTCTCATGATTTGCGCATTGCATCACATGGAAAATTCATTCCAATTCCTCAATCCAATTCTCGGCTTCATCTGAATCCATTGTTCCCTATAATATAGGGGGATTTAATCATCTGAAACTCTAGTACAAATATTATGTACTATGCTAAGCAGCTCCCTGCACCATCTGTTGCAAGACCTGAGTTATACCCTGAATGGTACGCTATATTTCACGCCATTGAGCTCTTTCGGCCGCCATTTTAGTCAATTAAAATGTAAAAAAAAATAACAAGGTGAATTATCTCATTCTCTCTCTCTCTCTCTCTCTCTCTCTCTATATATATATATATATCTTTTACATATTTAATGCTTAACCCTTGGCTCTACCCAATCTCACCAGTAGGTTACAACATACTGACTTAAGTTATGGGTTCTATTGATTGCGATATTCTAACATAGGGCCTTAAAGAAAACCTAGGCTCTGATACCAAAAAATTATCACGCCCTGATGTGGAAACTTAGAGCATGATAGTTATAATCATTCAATCAGAGCGATAATCGAAAATTTTCAGACAACACAAAGATATCATAAACACAATTAACATACCCAACCGACCAACCAAACTTTATTAAGAGTCAAAATATTCCAAGAGTACACCATACCACATTACTAAGACTCGAGTACAATGCTTCCTTCATCAATAACAACTCAAAATTTCAATACTACTCATGAACTTACGACAATTACAACCAGGCCACTCATAACTCAAGACAACTCAAAACTTTAAACTCATGACAACAAGACCCAAGGCAATGGTCTTCTAAAAGCCGCTCTTGGTTACTCCAGTCCCAGCCCATCCGATTGAGGTTCCTCTTCATCAGAACTACCAAAAAAATATTAAGAACACTATGTGAGCTAACGCTCAGTAGAAATTACTTCTCTTATACCAGGCAAGGTTTAAGTAATTAATGCATTCAATATAAATTCCCGATAACATGATGCAACTAAAGAGCAATAGAAAATGTGGAAAAATCAATCAAGAATAATGAGAATTAAGAAAGATAACAGTGGATAGGGCAATTTCAATGAATTATGATATCAAGATTTGGTTAAGATATCAAGATTTGGTGTAAACATTTCAATGAACAATATTCAGTCAATGAACCATGATAAGGATGACAACAATTGGTTATAGTCATTTTAATGAACATTTTCAATACAATAGGATTGGCATTATTATTGGACAACATTCAATATAATAAGATTGGCCATGCATTCATTGGATCAATCACAATAACAAGCATCCATTCAATGTTGAATTATCTAAATCAATCTTGCATTTCATTCAGGTGCAATGTCACACCACAAGTCACATACTCCCATGATTAAATCTGTAATTCGAGTGCTCCTCCCAGGACCAGATTGCGCCCTATATGCACAGACATTGGGGTCATTAGACCGTAGTTCCATTCAACAGTTCCCAGATAATTCAATTATTGCATTTTAGCGAAAAGGAGTTCAAATGGCAAGCTCATGTGTAAACAGGGAAATTAAGAGTTGGAACAGGAGTTTCTAAGGATTTCCAATAAATCAAACTCATATGAACTAGGTAATGAGTCATTAAAGTTATGTCAATGGAAAGTAGGCCATTGAACATATAGGCTCATCAATGAAGGGTCTAACCCCAAGAAAAGGGTTGAAGATGTCAAGGAAATACCCAGGAGGGCATGAAATCACACATCCATCATAGAAATGTTAATTCCGAAAAATTGGGTTGAACGTGGCCTGTTCAGGAACCGCAACCTGAACACGTCCAGTCCGAGTGACGCAATCAAGGTCAGTTAAATCTGTATACAAGGAAAAGGGGTCAATGTAGTCAATGTAGTCAAGCATGAACGCATCGTATCGGGTGGGCGCGTTCAATAAAGGCATCCTATTCATCAAACGCGTCTAATATCGAATAGTCATACTCAAAGAAAGTACAAGAATGTGATCTCTGGGTCTGCCGCGCCCAAGAAACAGAACTTGAACGCGGTCACTTGGTCAACCACGTTCAGTACAGACTTAACAAAGCTCTAGCAGAACCACGTTCTATCCTTTCAAAGGCCGGTTGAACCCTATCCTACGTAGTAGGATGTGGATTCCAGTGATTTTTAGGGTTTTGTGGTACAACCTGCTCGGCGTCCTAGTGGAAATTTTAAACTCATGGAGACTTACGGAGGCCTTGATGAAGAAGTTCTAATTCGACAGAAGGAGTATCCGACGGAGGGTCCTAACTTCACCAAGAATTAGGGTTTGATAAAATAGCAAAAAACTATGACTGGCAGTAGGTCAATGCCATCGAAGTGGTACGACTTTCAATAAAAATAATATATATAACTATTCGAAGGAATCACCGGTCATATAACAAGGTTGGCAAGGCGATGAAGATAGTAAATCATGCAATAACATTTAAATTGGTGTTCATTTAAACTCTATTCTTTTTGACAGCATGGTAACAAGGATTGCATGTAATAGAACGGGAGTTAGAAAACATGAATCATAAACTTAAATATTAGAAGTTAATTGTTTGCATGATTACCTAATTATAAAGTTTGTCATGTTAACAAATGCAGATGAAAGAGACACTTCAAAACCTAAATAAGAATAAACCACTAAGAAACATTAGGGTTTTATGGAACCCATGGCAGAATGTGTTCCTTGCAGGTGCCGCGATCAAGAACGCGGTCAGGGGAAACACCGCGATCAGTCAAAGATTGATCCATAGACGCGTCCTTATGGAATGACGCATTAATATAGACATATCCAGTCAGACAGATGCGTTCAGTTTAATATATATTTTTTAATAATAATATAACTCGTATAGTCGCAGACTACCACGGAGCCACGATCATAAATGCAGTCGCTGTTGGTACTGCGATGGAACACAGTAACCATAAGTCCAGCGGAAATCAATAGATCTCGATTCAATCATAAAATACATGTAGTGGGGTCAATAAAAATTGGGCAAAACACGTTCCTAAACATCTATACATGAAAATTAACAAAATTTGAAACTTTAATTAGTTTATGTCTGGGACAAAACCTACCTTTGATCGAGCCTAAGAAGAGGGACAAGAACTCGCGCTCACTCGCGAATGCCCCAATCCTATGCCTTCTTCTCTCCCACGATCCACCTATTCGCCACCTCCATGACCTTGCACAAACTAGGGTTCGGACAGGCGCCTCTAGAGTCCTATTTATAGGGATTTGGCCGCCAAAAACCCTAACCCTATCTAGGATAGAAATTCTCTTTGCAAAAATAGGCCTTTCCAATAAAAGCGTCACCCAAACACCCTTCCAAACCCTAATCCTACCAGAAAATCGAAGGAAAAATAGCTCCTCAACATGGGCTAGGGTTTTGCTAGGATCTAAGGCCCAATAGGCTAGGTTCTAGCTACCCAACCCACAAATAATTAAGGTTTAAGCTATTAATCTGATTTTAAGGTTTAATGAGTTTAATGACCCATTACTAACCCAATCAAGCTTTGATCTTGCCCAAAGGAACGCTATTATTAGCCCATTTAGTCCATTTTAATTATTCTAACTTTATATTTATTTTAGCTAATTTATTTAAACACTTATACAATTATCTTTTATATTGTTAAGAGGAAAATAGAGAAAATAATTTCTTATTTTTATAATTCATATATATATATATATATAACCAAGTTACTACAATTAGATTTCACCACCTTCTTTTCTTTATCTTCAATTTTCTTGACAGAGAGTACCTTCGGCTTTTCCAGGTATATCGAAGCATCCAAAAGATGACACTGAAATACCTAAAATGGATGTAAATTAGCGAATATTCTCTCTTCTTTTCCATCTCGAGAGTATTTGATGCATTGATGGAGAGTAGAAGGTACCACCCAATTCTGATACAGCCATAGACGGCAAAGAAGGGCCTTATATGAGGTGTTGGAATTAATCACATGAAACTACACCTTGGTAGCAAGGTCCCCAAGTGAGAGATTAAATTCTGCCACACCCAACGGGACATCAAATTTTTGATTGAAGCCAGCAATTCTCATATCTCTCACCTCTCTTAATTGTAGATTGAAGTAGTATTTCTGATAAATCCGGTAAGGGAGTATATTAACCGCTACCCCCGGGTCAATCAAAATCCTTCCCAATGGTTGATTATTCAGCTGCCCCCTCATATACAACGGCTTGTTATGATTAGCAGAAGGCATAAGCATGTCCTCTTCAGAGAAAGTAATTGTTGTCATTCGCTGCATCTCTGTAAAGTAGCTTTTATAGTGTGATAAGGTTTGTAACGCAACAATTATAGCTTGTCGAGTGTCTTCGCTCAGAGAAAGAATTTATAACACCTTGGATCTTTCGGATCGGAATCCGAGAATTTTCGGAGCGCTTTTGTGGGTCCCGAGTGGAGTTTAGCCTTTTAATTCGATTTTCGGGCTATTTTATCTTCGGATCCCCGTGGAGGGTGAACCGTTGATATTTCGGACTCCGGGACGCTGCAGGTGCGTTGTGCTCTTTTCGAGGATCGCGAAGGTAATTTTTTCTCATTTGTCTGATTTTTTAGAATTTCGAGCCCAGAAATATTTTCCGAATATTTTATTTTCTTTTCCTTTTAACCCTCACCACCCTCTCTCTCTCATCTCACGTTCTCACTCTCTCTCTCCCTCTGTTCTCTCTCTTCTCTTCCCCTCTGCTCCGACGGCGGACGGATGAGGTGTGGACGACGTGGAGGTGACGTGGAGCGTGGATGGCACGAGGAACAAGGCGTGGCGCGGCGTGATCCCATTCATGGATTCGAAGCATTGCCAGGGTTTGAAGCAGCATTTTCATGTGGAATTGGCGTTTTCAGTGGGGGAGATCGTCGGTGAAGGTAGGGGGATGGATTCTCTACCCTTTTCCTACATTCCCTTGCGATTTCGTGCATATTAGATCGAGTTTGAGCGGGTTTCCCCATTTTAGGGCAAAAGGCATGTTATGGGATATGTGAAACGAATACGCAGTTCTATGGTGTATTTCTTGATTCTAATGCTAGATTCCTACTCTATGGCATGTCGGGATGCGATTCCCGTTCATTTGGTAGTATTTGCTCGCGATTTGAGGCCGGTATGAGGCTGAATGTTCATGTGATGTGTTTTAGGGCATTTGGAGGAAATCGCCATTTTCATGATCATTTTGTAGTTTTCTGGATTCCTTCCAGCTTGTGGAAGGCTTATAATGGGTTTACCATTATTTTCCCCATCGTATGGGATGATTGGGACGTGGAACAATCAAGTTTTGTGAGATTTTATGAAGTTTGGATCGGAAGTAGGTCGCGGTTGTCCCAGTAACCACGTTCTGCTCTCAGTGCTGATAGGAGTCCAGTTGGAATCGCGTTCTCTTTTTGTGTGTGGTGTAGGTAAGGCGGTTGAGGTCGCGGTCTTGCGACAACCGCTACCTTCAGGTAGGGGTTGGGTAGGATCCCCGACCAGGGAAGTCGGCCTGATGATAGCAGTCAGCTGATAACTGCTACCTGGAGATAGCAGTTATCACTCAACAACTACCAACCTATTGTGTTACCCTGTTGTTGGTGGTCTTCTGAGAACCACTACCTGATGGTAGTGGTCATCTCGCAACCGCGATCTGTGTTTGCTTCGACTCCGTCTTGTGGGGCGTCGACGCAACCCCTTGTGTCCCCTGTTCATGGTAGGTGGCGGTCTGCTTCTGACAGTGACCTGGCCACTATTTGGAGGTAGCAGTCTACTGATAACCGCGACCTTCCTTCCCTGCTGGTGCTGGTCTGGCCTTGACTGCTACCTGGTTCTCTTTGCAGATGGCGGTCTAGCCATGACTGCTACTTGTTTATGCTTGTAGGTAGTGGCCTGGTGACAATCGCAACCAGGTTTGTTTCAGCATGTTTTGCCGTTTTGGTCCTAGATCAACCCGGTTATGATCCTTTGGTCGACCTTTGACATTATAAATGTCTTGGACACCTTGTGAGGGCCAAGACCGCGTTTTTGGGTATTCGGATAAATCGTTGTTTCTTGATTAGCATGCCCAAGTGATTTAGAGGGTCCGGATGACCCCATGTGCTCGGGCTTTTCTGTTATGCTAGATCGAGTCATCATGGGTTTGCCTGAGTGCGGAGGGTTGTCCTCGCACAGCGCAAGATTCATCGAAAGATGGGTTTTTGACCCAGGGACTAGGCTGATTTGACGGCATGTTGCCGCATTGTACAACAGTCTTGACCTGAGTCATGTGACTCAAGGAGTGTTGTATTAGCAGGTCTAGTTGTGTAACGACCCAAGATCCCATACCATTCAAATCTTGGTCCGCCGCCCACAAGCCGGAGGGCTCGGAAGGGCTAAAAGGTGTGTGTGAGTGGCAGTATACACAGAAATAAGAAATAAAGCATGAAATATAATAATAAACTAACTACAGAGTCTAGTCCAAAAAGTACAGTCTACATAAATAAAACATACCCAATGCCGAGTGAACACTCGGCCCGGCGAGTTGGCACCTAGAAACCTCCGCACTGCACCTCCAAACCTTGAGGAGGAACCGCCACACCTGAAAAGCATGGGTGAGCCTCGTCTCACTGGCTCAATAAGGGTCCCGTGGAACCCCAACCGTAAACAACGGCGGTAACAAACAACGCTAGGAAAAACAACAACAACAACGGAAACGGTAAGCCCGACGGCCGGTAAAATCTCGGCTCTACAGCTACTACTACTGTACCGGGAAACAAACCCCGATCTCACAGTCGGGGGATCGGACTATCTAACACCATAGCTACCGAGGGAAAACACACAGAAACTCTACCGTGGAGGACTATCACCAACATGGAGCCTAACCTGGACCACACGGTCCATGAATACCACCATGTCCTTGCTGTCGTGAACCCCACCTAGCCAAGGGATGAAGCCTCGGTAACTCTACCGAGCGTCCCTGGCCTCAACATCGGAAAACACATTGAAACGGTCCAGGAGACCATGCCTCGCAGTTAGAAAACAGACTCTCAGGTGATGCGGGACGGACCACGGACTCGAGACCAAAGGATATGCGACCCTCGGACTCTAAGCAAGCTCGTGATCGCCCCTAACGAGGGAAGCGTACGGACGTGCACGGTTGAGAAACCGGCAGTGAGCTAGGGTTGTCAACTCATAAATTCGTGCCCGGTTCGGGTCACGGGATGGTCTCGCTCTCTCTCGCAGTAGCGGTCAAATAAATATATCGAGCTAATGGCCCTAACACATGCTCTCTAGCAGCGGCATAAACAAGTATATATGAATAAAGCAAATGCCGGGTAAAGGAGCGAATATGATACCTCCACGCGTCTGGCGTGGGGAAGACGATCCCGGCCGATCTCGTACTCCCGGAATAATAAATTACATAAATTACAGCAATGACTTTACTGTCCACTCCACGCAGGGAGGTAAAGGGTGACACAACGGGACCCGGGAGTAGTGGGTTCAGGTTGACAGGCAGCTTCTTGTGTAGGTTCGGCGGCACACGTACTCACGATCGTGGGACCCACGTGCTGGTCCGTGGGGCCGTGTGGGCCCGGAGTGGCACCGCTGTGATGGGGACGTCTGGAGGGGCGCTCCCTAGGAAGGCGGCACGCTGGTTCACCTCGCGGAAGGCGAGGAGGCTCCGATCGGTGAGGGTTGGAGTTGCTGCCCACGAATTTGAATTCTGTTTCAAACCTGCGTGTCCCGATGAAAATTGATGCTGCGATCGACCCCAACGTCGGATCGATGCACAAGAGGTACCAATGGAAAGATAACTCAAAATCCTTCGATATATGATCGGAGAGAGAAATTTGAATTTCTCGTTTATGGCTTTTGTCGAATATTCAAGCTGCTGGTTCACAGGATCTGAAAACTCAGGACAGAAGTGCTTTTTCCTGAGAGGTGACGTTAATCGCATTGTTGACCTCCGATTCAGCTGTTGAGATCTTCATGAAAGTGGTAGAGGCCGAAGAGAGAAAAACGGACATAATTTTTATGAAAGGTTTGGTAGATATTTGACTGGGAAAAAATATTTTATAGTACCGGGTGGTCGGATCTGGATAGTAGAAACAGAACTGAATTTGGGAGAAAGATACAATTTCTAAAAATAAGTAGAGGGCTTTTGAAATTCGATGAAATTTTGTGGATGATGGGGATGGTGGAAAAAACCTCCAGTAAAATTAAGGATTCAAGAAAAAATCAAGAAGGGGAATAAAAGGGCAAAACTCAGGGTTGCTGTGAAACTGGACAGACTGTAGACAGAATTAGTGGATTGGGAAGCATGAAAATGAAAAAATATAAAACGAGGGCTGGAATTTTTTTTAATTTTTCTGGGACGTGGTAATGACCTATAGAACTCGCCCTGAAAATCTCAGCT
The DNA here is from genome assembly GCA_022559845.1 of Amorphophallus konjac. Classification (NCBI taxonomy): domain Eukaryota; kingdom Viridiplantae; phylum Streptophyta; class Magnoliopsida; order Alismatales; family Araceae; genus Amorphophallus; species Amorphophallus konjac. Next base: position 69,533,233 of record CM040118.1, on the reverse strand, counting down.
CCAGAATATGTAGGAGTTTGGAGTTAAAATTCTCGGAGTAACCCTCTATCCAATAAAATAGTACCTTTTTTTTAAATGAAAGGTAATACTTGCACGGTGAGAAACGAGGGAGTCCGTTCATCCCTTCATTACGGAAAGGACAGGACGTGTCACCCCAGCCACCACGCAAGCGATTTTTCATTAAGAAGAGCAGGAAGTAAGGAACATAACATGGGGGGATACAAGGGACAAGTCAGGTCCGAGAGAGGGGCAACACCCTGTCAAGGATGACAAGAGGTCTAATACAACACAACAGCAAAGCCCAAAAAATCAAAAGAAGAACACAACCAACAGCCAAACACATGGCCAAAACAAGAAACCACGAACAAGAGGGCGACAGCAGTAGGAAGAGCCCAAAAGGACAGCCAAGGGGAGGAGACAAAGAACAAAGGCCTGAGACTCCAAAACAGCAGGACCGAGCGGCCCGACGGTATCTCCAAACTCGCCGAGAGCAACCAAGGGGGAACCCCCCTTGTAAGGATGACCAGAAGGCTGGACAGCCGGTAGCAGCACCGCCTCAAGCGAATCTCCCTGGGAGAGTGACGTACTGGCTGTAGGAGTCAGGAGCAGAGCTGAAGACCGGAGAGACGATGGCCAAAGGAGGCTGGGGAACCAAGCCGGAGGCCGCAGATACTCCAGAGCTAGCCTGCCTAGGAGCATCACCTAATGACGGGGACTCCCAGAATCGCTGAAGCGGTAAGGTCGCCTGCGATTCCTACGATTGCTCCGACGGGCAGGTTGGAAGCCAAAGTCATCGGATTCCACGGTCGGCTCATCAACCAAACCAGGAGGATCGGCAACTTGGCTGACGGGCAAGGTGCACTGCACCTCAACCAGATCTACAAGGGCAGACTGAGAGGAAGTAACAAAAGGGATGGACGGCGGGGGCCCAGCAACAGAGGGAGGAATGACATTCACGGAGCACGCCGGGCGACCCGCTATGCTTGGGGAGGCAACAGTAGAAGGGTGCGGTGAAGGCACGCAGACCTCCAGACGGGATACTGGGCGGGGAACAGTAACTTCGGAAGCGAGGGAAGGTGGAGCCAACATCCCCACCAGGAACTGAAGCAAGGTTCGAAGTAGAGCCTGCTTGGAGGGACGACGAGCCACTGTAAGGACGGGCTTGCGAACAGCCGTAGCTCCAGGCACACCAGAGAACGCCAATGAGCCAGGAAGACATAGACCTCGAGGGGGGCAGAACAATCGAGCGCCACCGCCGCTGCAGGGCCACTAGCAGCAGCTCCAAGCGAACGGGCAGGAGCCGTAGGAGCACCCACGGCAGCGGCTTTGGCAAGCGGGGCGGCGCCGGGCAGGGCACCGACTGTGGAGGCCACCGGGCCTGGGGAGGCCGCCCCGGAATCCACCGCGGTGTAAAGGCCACCACTCGGGGAAGCAGGGCCCGACGGAACGGATGAAGAAAGGTCCACAGGAGGCAGCAAAGGGTCGCCACCTAGCACAGGATCCCTGTCGGCGGCATGAGGCAAAGCAGGGGCGATGGCAGCCACTGGAGGGGACCCAGTCCTCTTCTCATCAACTGAAGTAGGAGACGGGTGTGGGACAGCACCATCCGGAGCATCTGGTTCAGGCGGTACAGCAAAATCAGAAACATTGGCCGCCATGATATCCGCTTCTATACGCGTACAGAGCCCAGCGGCAGGAGAGTCGACTCCCTGGGAGGGGGCGTCGACTCCCAGTAAGGCAAAAGCAACAATCGGAGGAGAGCAAGGCTTGGGGACAGTAGCAGAACCAGTAGCAGAAGAGGAGTTGTAGGGGACCGGAGTAGGGACTAGGAGTTGGCTGGGCAGCGGCAAACCACCAGCACCCTGCGAACCACCAGAGGCCGTAGGAGACGGGTCGACCCGCAAGGCGGTGGATACGGCCACGCCGGGCAGAGCACGAACAACGCAGTCCGAGGAGGAAGAAGGCAGGATGTGCGCAGCAGGGCCACAGGGGGAACCAGCGAGGAGGAGCTTCTCTCCATCTGGGGGAAGAGTAGGAGAAGCGCACCACGAGCCGGTAGGAACAGGAACGGTCAGGCCCTCCTCAGGGGGAGACGGCCCACAGGGGGCAGAGTGGCTGTTGAGCTCTGGGGTCTGAAGGTCCACGGAAGCGACCAAAGGAGCCAGAGGGGACGAGGCCACAGGAACCAACGCAACAGCAGTCGGTGAGGGGCCAAGCAGTCCAGCGCCGACACGCTCCACCGGCTCAGGCGAGGCAGTACAGGAGTCTTGGACAGCACTTCGGATCTTGCTTCGCGGTGGCTCGATGGCGGCACAGCGGCGGCGGCAGAGATAGAAACCGGAGATAGAGGGGCTAAGATAGAAGGGGTATAGACCCTGAAATGTTGAAGGAGGAAGAAGGAACCAGAGAGAGAGAGGGGGGGCGCAGCTTGCTCCAATGCACATTCAATTTTTCTTCTCATTAATTAATACAAAATGTGGAAATACAAGTATTTATATAAAACGGAAAATGACTCAAAATGCCCTCAGATCTAGAATTAAGAGGGGTAAAACTGGGAGTTCAATTCTTTTTATCCCATGTGGTTTGGAACCACATTAAACTAATATTAAGGGGGGGGCGCCCCCTTGTCCAATCTAGTATCCAAATTGGACTTTTTGGTCCACTTGTCTCCCATGTGTCTAATTGAATGTCAAACCTTCTAGATGCCACCTAGGATGGTTGACCAACCCCACATGGCTTAGGTGAACCAATGGAGAAGGATTGGGGGCCCCCTTGCTGGACCTACTGATATTTTGCACAAAAACCCACTAAGACTTACAATTGTGTACCCATATATCACAAGGGTATATATACAAATATAAAAGGACATAAATGCAAACAAAATGTGAGCGGTCTTACTTTGATGTCCCCATCAATTCTCCCAAGGTGGGAGGAACTCGACCCCGTCGAGTAAGGGGTGCTACTGCTCGAATACCTCCGACGAATCTGTCACCATACCAAGTAGCGCGGGTACGCTCCACTCCAAGTGATCGTCACCTGCTCATTCCGTATATACTCGATATGCACAAGCTGCTATGGGAACGACGCTAGAGGTGGACAAGAAGACTCGTCCTCGGGTATGGAAGTGTGGGAGGATTAGGGGATTGGTGACGGGAATGTAATCCGAACGTCTAGTGTAAAGCACGATAATAATGAAGTCCGGAGACTGTTTCTCGTACGCATGGCAGAAATCAAACCATACTGTGTCAACATAGGGTATCGACAGTGGTACGGTAGTCACTAGTGGCTGCGCTACCGTAGGAGAGACGGGTAGAAGTGGGATGGTGGGGTCCACCGAGGACAAAGTGGGTGAAATAGACGGGTCCGGGATGACCGGTGTGAGTGGGGTGACTAACAGTCCCTGGCTCTCTATTGGCTCACTCTCTAACCCCCAAACATCAACGAGGTACTCCTCGACCAACTCTTGGTCAGCCTCATAATCCACTAGAATAAGCATGGGTGGGACATCCTCGATATGTGTGTCCTCTAGGGTAGGGGAATGTTAAGGACACGGATCGGAGAAGTGGCTAGGGGCCACATGGTTGGGCTCCGGGGGAGGTAGTGGACATGAGTCCGTAGGCGGAGCGGACTGATAGGGGTGGGTGGTTGGTGACACCAAGGTGGTCGGCTGAATGTCGTCGTGGAAGATGAACTCGTCGGGTAGGTGAGGTGGATATAAGGTGCAGGTCCTCCTATCCCGGTCAAAGGTTGCTCTCCTCTCTTCCAACCATGGTTGCCCTAATATAATGCATGGTCCTGCGAGCGTACCAATATTGCACCATGCACCATCGCAGTCAAATTCGGAGCCGATCATCCTTTGGAACTCGACACAAGCAAAATCACCGTCGCGGATAATCTCGCCCGTCTTGGAGAGAGACTCCACGATATCAAGAGAAACCTAATTATCCGACTCCTTATGAGTGAAATGGAGTTCCATTGTGGACCCATTAGGTAGAGTGGCTTTAGAAATGAGATGGGTGAAATCCATGGGTCGGGCCATGAAGGCATTGAATTGGGCCACTAGGGATGACCACTCGGACACATGGTCTTGGGGAACGGCCATGGGGGTGGCGAGTAGTGGACATACAGGCACATGGTGACAAGATCAGACTCTCGTGGACTAGACACGAACCTACTATGCGATGCAAAGTTGGAATGCAGACTTGACTACACACCTAGACTTAGCCAAGACTCGATACGTGGCGGAGTTAATCGACCCGAAGATCACTCGCGCAAGTGTGCGGCCTTCCCGATAGGCGTAGCCTAACGTTCGGACAACACCTTGTGATATACCGATTAATGGGATGTAAATGCAACCTAGACCGACTTAAATAATGACTAGACGTAAATGACACTTTTTTATTTTTAAACACCCTAGACTCAACTTGGCTCTGATACCAAATTGATGCGGGACGGACCATGGACTCGAGACCAAAGGATATGCGACCCTCGGACTCTAAGCAAGCTCGCGATCGTCCCTAACGAGGGAAGCATACGGACGTGCACGGTTGAGAAACCGGAAGTGAGCTAGGGTGGTCAACTCACAAATTCGTGCCCAGTTCGGGTCACGGGATGGTCTCGCTCTCTCTCGCAGCAGCGATGAAATAAATATATCGAGCTAATGACCCTAACACATGCTCTCTAGCAGCGGCATAAACAAGTATATACGAATAAAGAAAATGCATGGTAAAGGAGCGAATATGATACCTCCACACGCCTGGCGTGGGGAAGACGATCCCGACCGATCTCGTACTCCCGGAACAATAAATTACATAAATTACAGCAATGACTTTACTGTCCACTCCACGTAGGGAGGTAAAGGGTGACACAGCGGGACCCGGGAGTAGTGGGTTCGGGTTGACGGGCAGCTTCTTGTGTAGCTTTGGCGGCAAACGTACTCACGATCGTGGGACCCACGTGCTGGTCTGTGGGGCCGTGTGGGCCCGGAGTGGCACCGCTGTGATGGGGACGTCCGGAGAGGCACTCCCTGGGAAGGTGGCACGTTGGTTCACCTCACGGAAGGCGAGGAGGCGCCGATCAGTGAGGGTTGGAGTTGCTGCCCACGAATCTGAATTCTGTTTCAGACCTGCGTGTCCCGACGAAAACTGATGCTGCGATCGGTCCCGACGTCGGATTGACGCACAAGAGGTACCGATGGAAATCTAACTCAAAATCCTTCGATCTATGAGTAGAGGAAGAAATTTGAATTTCCCTTTGATGGCCTTTGTTGAATACTCAAGCTGCTAGTTCATAGGATCTGAAAACTCAGGACATGAGTGCTTTTTCCTGAGAGTTGGCATTGACCGCATTGTACACCTCCGATTCAGCTGTTAATCTATTCATGAAAGTGGTATAGGCCGAAGAGAGGAAAATGGGGATAATTCTTATGAAAGGTTTGGTGAAGATTTGACCGGGGAAAAGTATTTTATAGTATCGGGTGGTCGGATCTGGACAGCAGAAACAAAACTGAATTTGGGAGAAAGACACAATTTCTAAAAATAGGTAGAGAGCTTTTAAAATTCAAAAAAAAAATTGTGGAGGATGGGGATGGTAGACAAAATCTCCAGTAAAATTGGGGATTCAAGAAAAAATCAATAAAAAGAACAAAAGGGTGAAACTCAGGGCTACTGTGAAACTGGACATACTGCAGACAGAACTGGTGGATTAGGAAGCACGAAAATGGGAAAATATAAAAGGGGGCTGGAATTTTTTTTCAATTTTTCTGGGACGTGGTGATGACCTCTAGAACTCGCCCTGAACATATCAGCTCCAGAAGATATAGGAGTTGGGAGCTAAAATTCTTGGAGTAACCCTCTGTCCAGCAAAATAGAACCTTGGACAGTACTTCGGATCTTGCTTCGCGGTGGCTCGATGGCGGCACGACGGCGACGGCAGAGATAGAAACTGGAGATAGCGGGGCTAAGATAGAAGGGGTCTAGACCCTGAAATGCTGAAGGAGGAAGAATGAACTAGAGAGAGAGAGAGAGAGGGGGGCGCAGCTTGCTCCAATGCACATTCAATTTTTCTTCGCGTTAATTCATACAAAATGTGGAAATACAAGTATTTATATAAATAGAAAATGACTCAAAATACCCTCAGATCTAGAATTAAGAGGGGTAAAGGAGGGAGTTCAATTCTTTTTATCCCATTTGATTTGGAACCACATTAAACTAATATTAAGGGGGGGGGCCCTTGACCAATCTAGCATCTAAATTGGACTTTTTGGTCCACTTGTCTCCATGTGTATAATTGAATGTCAAACCTTCTAGATGCCACCTAGGATGGTTGACCATCCCCACATGGCTTAGGTGACCAATGGGGAAGGACTGGGGGCCCCCTTACTGGACCTACTAACATTTTGCATAAAAACCCGCTAAGACTTACAATTATGTATCCATATATCACAAGGGTATACATACAAATATAAAAGGACATAAAAGCAAACAAAATGTGAGCGGTCTTGCTTTGATGTCCCCATCATCGGGTCACGAAAACTCACGTGCCGTGACGGGGGCACCTGCCCACTCAAAGCATGGCTGGAAGCGTCCACCGACAACTTATTCCACGCCTCAGGTGTCTCTCTCACCCTAGGCGGAAACAACAAACAGTAAAAATAAGGGTCTAGTCGGGGTCATGCTCGTCAGCACGCGTCCGAAGCCCCCGACCATGTGTGTACACACTGACAGACTGTACAACGCCAGGCCCTCTAGCTGGTTTTCCTCCTGACTCAGACTCGAGTCACTACAGGGGAGGCCTTACGGTAACCAGCCTAAAAACCATCTCTAGTGGGTGTAGCTCTCCACCTACCCCTAGGTGGGTTATCACATGCATGCCCAGAAAAGCTACTGTAGCTCTCCACCTACGCTCAGGTGGGTCGGCACACGCGTGCCCATGAAGCTACTACCAGTTGGGATCACCACAAAAATGACCCTCGGTGGAAACCACCAGAACACGGACTGGCCACGCATAGGCCCTGTCACGTCCAGCTCGGGAAATAGGTGGCACGATGCCCCCGGACTCTAGCAAGTCCACTAAAACCTATTAAACCAATGGTCCTTGAGTCACAGGACTCAAGGTCAAGACCATTACACAGAATAGCCCTAGTCCGTCAATCTAGCATATCCCTAGGTCAGAAACCACGATAATATAATACTCAAGGCGGCTCGTGACCGCCGAGCTCAATCCCTTCAAAAGGGGAGCTAAGAAAACCTGCCAGCCCAAGGTTGGGCGTTTGGACTCACAGTCCACAGGCCATACGCATGGCCCCCACGGAAACCATGTTCCAAATAGACTAACGGCGTGCGGGAATAACCCACCGCACTCACGTCGACACACAACGACTCGATCTAGTGAAAGCACAGAAGCCCGAAACACAAAGGGTCGCTAGGACCCTTAAAACTCACGGGCATGCTAATCGAGATAAAATGGTACCTCCGGACACCCAAAAATACGGTCACGGTACCCACAGGGTGTCCGGGACACTCACGGGTACAAAGGTTGATCATTGGGTCTCAACCAGACCGACCAGAACCCAAAACGGGCAAGAGGGGCAGGGGTCAGTCGACCAACGGGCTGGGGTCGGTCGACCAAGGCACCCTGCGCCGGTCGGTCGACCGGACCAGCCTGGTCGATCGACCGGCGAGACCGGGCCGCATCAATGCAGTGCAGGTGCGTCGACCTCCCTTAGCAGTGCTTGGTCGACCGGCCCGCTAGGGTAGATCGACCGAACCGAAGTGGTCACGCCCCCTCTGTGAACACCAATCAGTCGACCGACCTGCCCGAGTCGGTCGAACGATTACGGTAGAATTTTGACTAGAGCCACCCTAGGGCTCCGATTTCCATGCCTTCTCGACCCCAATCGAGGAGGAAAACAATAGGGATAATTCCCTTAGCCCCAAAACCCAAAAACGGAAGGAAAAGAAGCGAGAAACCTCGCTCGATCGAGCAAAACCATCTCACGCCCTAAAACATGCTTTTAACCCCCAAACGGGAAGGAAACCCTCGCTCGGCTCACCACGGCCTATGAAACTTACGTGAAAGGAAGTACAAGGGTTAAGGATCCATCCCCCTACCTCCACCGAAGATTCGACATCCCATGGATGCCGTTCCATCGCGAAACGCCCCCCGAACCACTGCCGGCGCATCGAACTCGCAAACGACGAACACCTTGCCACCATCCCTCGATCCTCGACCCGTTCCTGCTCCACGACCTCTCAGCATTGCCGCCTCGCCCCCGTCCACTTCCGTCGGCCGTCGGAGAAGAGAGGGAGAGAAAGAGATGAGAGAGAGAGAGAGAGTGAAAGAGAGAATGAGAGAAAGAGAGAGGGTCAGGGTTTAAATAGAAAACCCACATGGAATTTCCACAATCTGGAAAATATAAAAATGGGGAAAAATACTCCCCACGATCCTCAGAAAATGCACAACGCGCTGGTAATGTCCCAAAGTCAGACAACGCATCGGTTCACTCTATACGGAGTTCCGAAGGTTCATTAGACACAAACCCGCGTAAAGCCCAAAACACGTTCTGGGACTCACCACGACGCTCCGAACTCAAGGATCCTGATCCAGAAAAATCAAAAAAAAAATCCGGGGTGTTACAGTCCCCCCCACCTTACAGAAATTTCATCCTCCAAATTTGAGGCAACTACAATCTCAAAGGGAAGAACGACATGCCCAGCTGGCAACGCTCCTAAAGCTCCAGCCAAACCTCGACACTCGCGAGAATACAAATCCTAAGGGACACAGCCAGACCTTGATCACGATCAACATGCCTCGCTCTATACATGCCACGACCATCGATCATCAGAGCAGGCATAACGCAAAAGGACATAGTCCGGCATCACCTCAGCCACAACGGAAAACCAATCATGGCATCGCTGCCACCATCTCGCTCACCGAGGAAACGTAATCCTCGTTACGAGAGGCAGCCATCGATAAAACCTCTTGCTTGGCAAACCAATCACACATCAGCTCCGCTACCAGTTGACTAGTTTCACACCCTGCACCAGGGACGACCATCACTGAGCTTCCACCAGCTCACACAGTCATCACAACTGACTGCGACAAATCTGTCAGCTCTGCGCCAAGGACCATCTCGCACCTAGCAAGCTGAATGCCAATAACTGCACTGGACCAGCTCTGTCAGAACTCAAACTTCGACAAAGCCCAGATCGCATCCGAAAAAAGGTGCGTCACGGAAACGGCCACCAAAGGCCTCACTTGCACACGACTCTCACCGTTCTCGGCTTGCTACAACCATTATCTTCTGTTTGTGAAACACCATCCACTGGTCACTAGCCATTCATCAACAGAAAACGTCTGCTTGCTCAACTTCTTCCTTCTTTCATCGTCTTCCACCAGATCCGATGAGCACATTACAACTCTCGAGGCCATCGCTGACTCTCGCACATACCATTACCGCCTCACGAGCCGATCCTCACTCGGACACCACATCCGAACTTGATCCTCGCGCCGACTCTACCCTGGTGAGGACACCAGAGCACGAGTACGGCCCGACTCAGTGAGCCGTCGGTACCGGACCAGCAGCACGACTCGGTCGACATCGACATCGTTGTGGTTGGGCGACAGTATAGAGTCCCTCCCTGAGTGTTGATACTTCCTTTATGTTTAGTGTATTGGTATGTATTTATTTGAGTATTTATGAGTGTAATGGGTCAAGGTTGTAAAATGGGTTACACTTCATGTAAGGAGCCCAATTTCTCAATTGGGCCTCCAAACTTTTAGGAGCCCCATTGGGCCTCTCTCTCCCTTGTGGGCTTCTACACATGTGGGCCCAAAAGGCTGATCCAAGGTCTAAGATGGGCTTCTAGAAGACTTGGACTATTAGACCAAGGAGACAAAGGTAGAGGATGCCCCCTCCTTCTCCCCCATGCTTGTCTCCCACTTACCCTTGACCAATGTTAGTGGGTGTCCTTTGGAGTTAGTGGATGTCCTTTGGAGTTAGTGGATGTCCTTGGGTCTAGATCTAGGGTTTTCATATTTATAGTCTCTTGTTGTATTTTGTGTGGAACTAATGAGAAAATTGAAGAGAATATTGATTGGTGTGCACTCCCCTCTCCCTCTTGAGTGTTCTTGGTGTTCTTCCTCCTCCCACCACCAACTCTCACTAGATCTGATCCCAAATCTTCTATCTCCCTCATATTTCTTCTACTTCTCTTCTTCCTCTATCTTCTGTGAACGTTCACCGCTGCTGCTGTCGCCGCCGCCGTTCGTGCCACCGTTCAGTCTCCACGAGCCGATCTTCATCCTGCTACCCCAAACTTGGAGTTTCAGGATAGAAGCTCGGTGAAAGAACTGGTATGAGAGATCCGACCGTTGGATCGTTGCGAAACTTTGAGGGTAGGCTCCCCCTATCAGAAGCCATTTCCAGTTCAATGTTTAGGTTGATCAGAGTCTGTTTGCCTCATTTCCCATCCACCTGTTCATCTTCCCCAAAATCTACTTGTGTGCAGGTCTGCCAGATAGATCTTAGTAGCCAATTTTTCTTACCTATCAAATGTTATCCAAATCTCACAATTAAGCTATGTCTGTCTCCATCACCCTCCTCTATACCTACCATAAAAATATCTAGTCCTAATTCGCCCATTTGGTCCTTGGTCAAAGCCCTTATCAGGGAGGTTAAGTTCTGTCCTGTCTATTCTTTATTTCGAGACAGTGTGCTCAGTCAGTTTGAAGTCGCTCCCATTTTCAATCCAACCGTTGGACGAGTCTGTAGTTCCCGTATGTTGTAGGATTTCAAGTCCTCTTTCCAACTGTACCTTTTGTGTCCCAATCCAACATCGAAGTTGAGCGTACCGGCCGATCTCACCGGAGCGCGTAGATCTGGACAGAAACACAGCTGCGGGACAGTATTGGGAGATAATTCCCAAGAAATCACCCGCCTACACTCCGGCGACCACCGCTCCCGGGGATCGACCCGGGACACTCCAGGAGCGTCCCCGTCAGTCACTGCAGGCAGGAGCCACCCCGATGCTGTCGTACCAGTAGCTGGTCGCACGTACCATTCGGTGGGCCCGAGTGAACGGAGCTGAACCGGCCGACCGCGTCCGCCCGAGTGCCATCGACTGCTACCCGCCAACCCAAGATTGGTGCTCCCCGATCCCACGTGTCGCCTGTTACCTCCCTGCGTGGAGTGGGCTTAGCATTATTTCTGTAATTATTAATTATTTTTGTACTGGGAGTTCCAGATCTCGGCCGGGAAGTCTTCCCCACGCCCCGAGCGTGAAGGTACACTCGCCACCCCCTTTTGTCGTATTTACTTAGCTAGTATGCGTTCTAGATGCCGCTGCATGTGAGTAGGTTACTTTCCTAGCTAGCTCGCGATACATCACCGCTGTGAGTTTTGAGTGCGAGACCCGTCCCATGACTCGTTCCGAGCATGAGAGCTAGCCGACCACCCGAGACTCAAAGCCGGTTACCCACAGTGCAGATCGTCACGCTTCCCTCGATGGGGACGACCTTGAGTTAGCACTTCTTGTTTGGGGCACATCGCCTCTTCTAGAGCTCTTTAGGTGCCACATTGTATCGTTGTTGCTGGTCGTGTCGTCCAACCCGTCGTGTCGTCCTATAGAGTCCAAGGTCGCAACTCGTCCGCGTCGAGTCTCGTTGTCGTCCCGCATCAAATTGGTATCAGAGCCGGTTGGAGTCTAGGGTAGTCATTATTTTCAAAATAAAAAAATGTTTTAAATTGTATTACACCCCAATACTCCAGTATATCAAAAGACGTTACTGGAAGGTTAGGTTACGCCTATCTAGAAGGTAGCTCCTCGCGTTGAGTCGGATCTTCGGATTACTGCCTCCGCCACGTACTAGAGACTGTGATAAGTCTAGGGTCCTCAACTTGCATCGGTCCATCCATATAGGTCTAGTGAGTCACCCTTAGCCCTCTTTACATCTCATTACATGCCCACCCGTGGCGGTGCCCAGTACCATCGCCCTGACACTATGGGTGAACACCGAGGTGCCAACCCGGGAGGCTGTTCCCTGGAGGACATGATAGCTCTACTCATGGAGCGCATGGATAGGTCCAAGCAAACTCTTAAGAAGCATACCGAGCGTATGGAGAGCCGATTCAAAGCCATGGAGGACCGCGCCGAGGCTTCTGACTGATCTATCCAAGGTCTGGTTGGAAGGTTAGAGAGTGTGGAGAAAACCCCTCGCCGAGACCTATCGGGCATTCTCCCAGCTGCTCAGGCACATGCTGCCCAGCCCACTCCTGTTGCTCAGCTCGCACCACCTCAGGCTGAGGAGCAACGGCAACGTGCCCCCCATTTTGAGGACTACGAGTCCAACAACGATTTCGAGGGAAATGGCCGGTGCCGGCATGGTCACCGACAACACATGGATGATGAGGACGAACGGATCCTGAGGACCGTCTGTGCTGACCCTCCCACGTTTGATGGCTCCAAACCTTTGGAACCCAAGATCTATCTTGATTGGGAGGACAGCATGGATCGGTACTTTGAGTGGTTCAAGATGATGGACCACCGGAGGGTCAGGTATGCCAAGATGAAGTTGTTAAGGCAAGCACAGACTTACTGGAGCAATGTAGAGAGTTTGCTCTTTCAGCGTCATGAGCCTCAGGTAGGTTCTTGGGATGAGATGAAGGACAAGCTTAGGCGTAAGTACCTTCCTGCCACATACCGTCAGCGACTTATTGATAGGTGGCAGAGTCTCACCCAAGGGGACCAATCCGTGTCAGACTACATCGCAGAGTTTGACGAGTACTTTTTGCGATGTGGCGTTACGGAGGAGAGCACCATGCCTGTATCGCGCTTCCATCGTGCTTTGCGGCCCCACTACCAATATGAATTATTTCACTGTAATGTTACCACCTTGGAAGACGCATACCAGGTTGCTCTTGAGTTGGAGCAGTTCGAGGCGGAGTTCGCTCCTATCCAGCGCCCGGGGTTCACTTATCAGCGTGGGACCAACCCTCGTACCATGCCTACCTTCTATAGCCGGTTTCCGGTGGCCCGTCCCCCGAAACCCCCTCAGCAGGACCCCACTGCTCCTAGGCTCTGCACTTTCCCTCCGAGGGACCCTTCCCCTCGCCCGCAGGCACCCATCCCTGCCCCTCTGCCTTATCAGCCCACCGTACCAGCTCGGCCTCTTCTTCCCACACCCCTAGTCCATCGAGAGGACAAGGGTAAGGGGCCAATGATTAGTGGAACATCTCAGGGCACTGGGACACGAGACCGTTGCTACACTTGTGGTGGAGTTGGCCACTTTGCCAGCAAGTGTCCCACTCGGGGAACACTTGTTATTACCGACACGTTGGCCTGTGACCCCACCCCCGAGTTGGTGCCAGTCAGTTATGAGCCGGACCAAGAATTGGCTGAGGAATTTTTTGATGAGCTGTTGGAGGGCGAGCAGGTCGACGTCACTGGTACCCAGTATCAGGATAGCATACATTTGGGTGTACTCAGGTACATCCTTACCCAGCCGCAGGTGAGTGACGACTGGCGTCGCACCACCATATTCCATACATTTTGTAGGCTGGAAGGGAAGGCATGCAAGGTGATTATTGATAGCGGGAGGTACATCAACGCTATCTCCACAGGCACCGTCAAGCGCCTTGCTTTGACGCCCGTGAATCACCCCGCACCCTATAGAGTTTTTTGGGTGGATTCCACTTCTATCCCGGTCAGACTACGGTGTCTGGTGCCGCTGCAGTTCCAGGCATACCATGACGTGATATGGTGTGATGTACTACCTATGGAGGTGGGTAGTATTATCCTTGGTAGGCCTTGGCTCTTTGACTGAGATGCCACCCTTCATGGCAGGTCGAACACTTGCACCTTCGACCATGATGGCCATAGGATTACCCTCCACCCAATCCAGCCGAAGGACCCATCTATCCGCGGACCAGCTGGCCCCAGCACTACGACCACTTCTGGTCAGGGGAAAGCCGGTCCACCCACTTTGTCCTCGGCACAGGCATCCACCTCTTCGACTACTCCTAGCAGAGTGGACCCTCTACCCAGGTGGTTGATGATGATCAGTCCGAGAGAGATGGAGCAGGAGGTGACTGGGGGTAACCCCATTCTAGCTGTCATCGTCAAGGGCGTTGAGGATATTGCCCCTAGGTCCGAGGATGAGCATCCCCTGGAGATAGCTGCAATATTACGGGAATGCTCCGATGTATTTCCCGAAGACCTCCCGGGAGGCCTTCCACCCATGAGGGATATCCAGCATGAGATCGATCTCATCCCAGGCTCATCCCTGCCCAACCTTCCCCACTACAGGATGAGTCCCACGGACCATGCCGAGCTACAGCGGCAGGTCGAGGAGTTGATGAGTCAGGGATCTCTTCGGGACAACAAGAGCCCTTGCGTTGTTCCCGCATTATTGGCCCCGAAGAAGGATGGCACATGAAGGATGTGCATTGATAGCCGTGCAATCAACAAGATCACGGTAAAGTATCATTTTCCCATTCCTCAAATAGATGACTTGCTTGATATGATGTCGGGAGCCACAATCTTCTCAAAGATAGACCTTCATAGTGGCTATCACTAGGTGCGGATCAGGCCTCGGGATGAATGGAAGACGGCATTCCAGACCAAGGATGATCTTTATGAGTGGTTGGTCATGCCCTTTGGGCTTTCCAATGCCCCTAGCACCTTCATGCGGTTGATGACCCAGGTCTTACGCCCTATGATAGGGGTCTTCTTGGTCGTCTACTTTGACGACATTCTTATCTACAGCCGCACTAGGGAGGATCACTTAGACCATCTTAGGCAGGTCTGCATTGTGTTGAGGCGTGAGACTTTATACGCCAACCTGAAGAAATGTGCTTTCATGTCTGATCATATCACATTCCTCAGGTTTATTGTGTCGAGAGATGGAGTCTCCGCTGATCCGGAGAAGATTAGGGCCATCCAGGAGTGGCCTGAGCCCCGTACACTCCACGATGTTCGGAGTTTCCATGGCCTAGCGACGTTCTACCGTCGCTTCATTCATGGTTTCAGTTCTATCACTGCCCCAATCACTGATTGCATAAAGAAGGGGGCATTTGTATGGACCAAAGCCGCAGCCACGGCATTCCAGGACATCAAGGAACATATGACCCAGGCACATGTCCTTTCACTTCCTGATTTTTCTAAAGTGTTTGAGGTCACATGTGATGCTTCTGGGGTAAGTATTGGTGGAGTGTTGAGTCAGGAGTCCCACCCCATCGCATTCTTTAGCGAGAAGCTTAACGATGCCAAACTGCGCTATTCCACTTATGATAAAGAATTTTATGCAGTCGTCCAGGCATTTAGGTATTGGAGGCATTATCTTTTACACCAGGAGTTTGTCCTCTTTTTTGATCATGAGGCCTTACGATTCCTCCATACCCAGAAAAAGTTGAACGCTCGTCACAGTCGTTGGGTGGAGTATCTCCAAGAGTACACCTTTGTGCTCAAGCACAAAGTAGGGGCGGAGAACAAGGTCGCCGATGCACTGAGTCGTCAGGTGATGATGTTGACCACCATGAGTGTTGAGGTGGCAGGGCTAGAGAGGCTGAAAGACGCCTATGTTGACAGTTCGGACTTTGGTCCGATCTATGCCGTCCTTCAGGCCGGTCCCTCGCGCGATTATAGCGAGTTTGTACTGCAGGAGGGTTACCTATTCCGGGGTGACAAGTTGTGCATCCCATGGACTTCTGTTCGTGACTTTCTTACATGGGAGATGCACACGGGAGGTCTTGCTAGTCACTTTGGCCGAAACAAGACCATAGAGGTGGTTGAGCACCGATTCTACTGGCCTAGCCTAAAGAGGGATGTTGCTCGTATTGTAGCTCAGTGCCGCATTTGTGCTATGGCCAAACAGAGGAAGCAAAATACCTGGCCTCTATACTCCCCTTCCCATCCCGGATAGCCCATGGCAGGACATTAGCATGGACTTTGTGTTAGGACTGCCCCGCACCCTCCGAAAGCATGACTCGATCTTTGTGGTTGTCGATCGGTTCTCCAAGATGGCCTTGTTCATTCCATGCTCCAAGACTTCGGATGCCACTAGAGTTGCCCGCCTGTTCTTCTCTCATTGTGTCTCCATGTTTGGCCTTCCCCGTACCATAGTGTGAAATAGGGATGTACGATTCACTAGCTATTTTTGGAAAACCCTATGGCACATGATGGGCACCCAATTAAAATTCTCCACTGCATATCACCCCCAGATCAATGGTCAGACTAAGGTTGTCAATAGGAGTTTGGGAGATCTTCTTAGGTGTCTTGTCCGAGATCGAGTCAGGGATTGGGATTTGGTCTTACCCTTGGCCGAGTTCACCTATAACGATTCGGTCAATAGGTCTACAGGTATGAGCCCCTTCGAGATTGTCACTGGCCGTAGACCTAGGAGACCCATAGACCTAGTCCCATCTCCCATCCAGTCCCGTGTGTCTGAGTCAGCCGAGTCTTTTGCTAGCCATATTAGACAGTTGCATGAGCATATTCGTCGTCACGTTGAGTCCAGCAACGCATGATACAAAGAATTGGCTGACACCCATAGGCACCACCGTGAGTTTCAGGAGGGCGATTCTGTCATGATCAGGGTCAGACCTGAACGGTTTCCCTCGGGAGCCGTGAAGAAGTTGCATGCTCGCGGTGCCGGTCCCTTTCGGGCAGTAAGGCGAGTCGGATCGAACGCATATGTTGTGGACTTGCCAGAGGATTATGGGATCAGTTTGACTTTCAACGTCTCCGATCTCTTCGCTTATAGGGACACAGCGGTGATACCCAGTGAGCCCTTTGAGCCGTCTGCACCCATTGTGAGTGACACCACCCTAGAGTATCCACCTCTAGCCTTGTTACGTCAGCAGCGAGAGCAGATAGAATGTATACTAGACGAGCAGGTGATGAATACTCGAGGCGGAGTGTACCAGCGCTACTTGGTGCGTTGGAGGGGACGACCCGCGTCCGATGACACCTGGATCACCCGGGCAGAGCTACAGAGGATAGATCCAGATCTGCTGGATCGGTACCAGAGCGACCCGTACCCTTACTCGACGGGGTCGAGCTTCTCCCACCCGGGGAGAATTGGTGAGGACACCAGAGCAGGAGTACGGCCCGACTCAGTGAGCCGTCGGTATCGGACCCGCAGCACGACTCAGTCGACATCGACATCGTTGTGGTTGGGCGACAGTATGGAATCCCTCCCTAAGTGTTGATACTTTCTTTATGTTTAGTGTATTGGTATGTATTTATTTGAGTATTTATGAGTGTAATGGGTCAAGGTTGTAAAATGGGTTACACTTCATGTAAGGAGCCCAATTTCTCAATTGGGCCTCCAAACTTTTAGGAGCCCCATTGGGCCTCTCTCTCCCTTGTGGGCTTCTACACATGTGGGCCCAAAAGACTGATCCAAGGCCCAAGATGGGCTTCTAGAAGACTTGGACTATTAGACCAAGGAGACAAAGGTAGAGGATGTCCCCTCCTTCTCCCCCATACTTGTCTCCCACCTACCCTTGACCAATGTTAGTGGGTGTCCTTTGGAGTTAGTGGATGTCCTTTGGAGTTAGTAGATATCCTTGGGTCTAGATCTAGGGTTTTCATATTTATAGTCTCTTGTTGTATTTTGTGTGGAACTAATGAGAAAATTGAAGAGAATATTGATTGGTGTGCATTCCCCTCTCCCTCTTAAGTGTTCTTGGTGTTCTTCCTCCTCCCACCACCAACTCTCTCTAGATCTGATCACAAATCTTCTATCTCCCTCATATTTCTTTTACTTCTCTTCTTCCTCTATCCTCAGTGAACGTTCACCACCGCCGCTGCCGTCGCCGCGGTTCGTGCCGCCGTTCAGTCTCCACGAGCCGGTCTTCATCCTGCTACCCCAAACTTGGAGTTTCAGAATAGCAGCTCGGTGAAATAACTGGTATGGGAGATCCGACCGTTGGATCATTGCGAAACTTTGAGGGTAGGCTCCCCCTATCAGAGGCCATTTCCAGTTCAATTTTTACGTCGATCATAGTCTGTTTACCTCCTTTCCCATCCACCTGTTCATCTTCCCCAAAATCTGCCTGTGTGCAGGTCTGCTAGATAGATCTTAGTAGCTGATTTTTCTCACCTATCAAATGTTGTCAAAATCTAACAATTGAGCTATGTCCGTCTCCATCACCCTCCCCTCTACCTACCATAAAAATATCTAGTCCTAATTCTCCCATTTGATCCTTGGTCAAAGCCCTTGATCAGGGAGGTTAGGTTCTGTCCTGTCTGTTCTTTATTTCAAGACACTGTGCTCAGTCAGTTTGAAGTCGCTCCCATTTTTAATCAAACCGTTGGACGAGTCTGTAATTCTAGTATGATGTAGGATTTCAAGTCATCTTTCCAACGGTACCTTTTGTGTCCCGATCCGACATCGGAGTTGAGCGTACCAACTGATTGTTGTGCCCCTGATTTTGATAATGACAACCATGAGATGTGAATGTAGTATTTAACCCAAGATGTTGAATTAATTCTTGATTTAGTAATGATTCCACTTGATTTCATTCTTGTTGCAAGAAAGGAACAGGGTCGACGCTGGGAGCTTAAAGCGTCCACGCATCAGTTGAAGAAGCCTTCACTGATATCTCTCACAGCGTTAACTCCACGAAGCAAGCAGCGTCAACTCATCATACTCTGAAGCAGAGACCTTCACAGGTTATTCCACTGCGTCAACGCCACAATAGAGCAGCGTCGACGCAGCAGTTAAAGAGGCAGAGCTAATGGCTTACTGGAATGCTTCAGTGCGTTAACGCTATTGCATGACAGCATCGACGCAGCAAGTCAGATTGTTGTGATTTCAGCTCAGGGACAAGTAAGTGGGTTGACGCAGCAACCCCATGCGTCAACGCATCCTGCTTTACTATCAAGACATATGATAGATCTCAAGGCTGCGTCAACCCTGTGGACTCAATGGGTTGACGCCTACGGGAACTTCCGTGATCAGTTGGGTGGACCCCAGTCACAAGTGATGTCGAAGGCCACATCAGCCCAAAAGTGATTGCGATCTGCTTTTTCCCTCTCGACTCCAGAAGGCTCTACACGGAGCAATCACAGGGCTAACCAGAAAATCTAGTTGGGGCCCACTAGATGTATATATGCATGGATCTAGAAATGAGCGTGGGAATGCTTGCTGAATTGTTGAAGGAGTTGGAGCTTTTAGAAGTGTGCTGAAGATAGGAGCTGAGGAAAAGAACCACGAGAAAAATAGCGAGTTGATCTTCCTCCTGATGTCGAACTGCTGAAGACAGTTGGGAGATCCAGGAGCAGCGTTCCTTGTGAAGCTCGTCTACATTTTGGAAGAAGAAGACCAGACGATCATTGAAGCTTCTTCCTCCAGATTTCTGGATTCAAGGCCGAGCTTAGGCTGCTTCATAGATCTGAGTTTATTCCTTCTTTTACTAAGTGGTTTCGTTTTGTTATTTGTCTTTCCATTTTGAACTCTATTATACTGTTTCTCCCTCGTACTGGTTTGAGTAGAGGGAGGGGTTGATCCAGCAGACTGTGCTTGGATCAAGGGAAATTGGGTGTGTTGCCTGCAAGCTGTTTGTCAGCGGGACAGAGAATTTGTTTCTCTGGTTAAGCCAAGCTGTAATGCTCATCGGTGTATGTGAGGAAGCTTTTTCCTTGGTGTAGCTAAGTTGTAAAGCTCAGCAGGGATCCTCATTGGTTAAGTGAGGGGTGGACGTAGGCCTCCACAGGGAGACCGAACCACCATAAAAATCAGCGTACACTGTGTGGTTTGATTTCTCTTATTATTCTCCCTTCGTTAGATGTTTGATTAGGCACGATTCTCATTGCTGTTTAGTTATTGATTTTATCTCTATTATTCTGCACCATAATTCGTGTGTGATCGTGCATAGAATATTTTAAAGGGTCAACCTATTCACCCCTCCCCTCTAGTTTGACATTCCACCTAATCCAACACGTGGTATCAGAGCTCGGCTCTCTTGTCAAGGGTCTTACAACCCAGAGAGATTCTGTGGAATGGAAAACAAGGGACTCATGCCCGAAGGGTATGCTGTAAATAGGCCACGCTTCTTTGATGGCACTAACTATGCGTACTGGAAAAATCGGATGCAGGTATTTCTGAGCGCTCAGGGCCATGAGATTTGGAAAGTCGTGAGCAAGGGACCATATCAGATAGAAGGGGATGAAGAATTGTGGGTGAAGGAGCAGATCCGGAAGTCCAATGTTAATTGGCAAGCCATGAACATCATGCAATGCTCACTGCACCCCATGGAGTTTTCACGAGTTTCCTCATGTGCCAGTGCCAAGGAAATGTGGGATAAACTCCAAGTCACCTACGAAGGTACGTCAGAGGTAAGAGAGACGAAAGCCAATATGTTAATTTCAGAATATGAAGCTTTTGGAATGAAACTAGAGGAAAATATTTCTGAAATGTATGCTAGATTAACCTTATTAGTGAATGGTCTGAGAGGTCTGGGAAAGGCCTACACTGACTATGAGTTGGTCAGGAAAATTCTTAGATCCCTAACTCCAGTTTGGCACACCAAGGCCACTGTTGTTAAGGAATCTAGGAACCTTCCTACCACTACTCCTGATGAACTTATCGGATCACTAATGGCTTATGAGCTGAATCTCAAAAGGGCAGATGAGGATGTGAAAAAGAAAAAACCTCTTGCATTGAAGGCAGGACCAAGCAGCAAGGAGAGTTCTGATGACAGTCACTCATCTACCTCAGAAAATGACTCAGGTGAGATAGCAATGCTCACCAGAAAATTCAGGAAGTTTCTAAGGAAGGAAGGTAAATTTAGAAGTTACAGAAGACCAGAGGTAAGAAAAAGTTCAAAGTTCAAATCAGAAAACTCTAGGAAATCTGACAAGGTTGTTTGTTATCAATGCAGGAAACAAGGTCACATCAAATCCGAATGTCCAGAGAATGTGAAAAAAGCCCAACCGAAATGGAAGAACAAGAAACCAAAGGCCATGATAAGCACATGGAGTGACGAGGAGAAAGATGAAGATGAAGAAGAAAGTACTTCTGAAGAAGAGAGTGATGCTAAGTTGTGCTTCATGGCTAAGGGAGATGATAATGATGAGGTAACTTCTTCTTCTGAAAATTTCTCTTGTAGTGATTGGGAAGAAGCATTTAATGAACTGCTAGACAAATATGATCATGTAAAGAAAGAGAATAAATCACTCAAGAAGAAGAAAAATCTGACTAGCCAAGAGACTTCATTAAATGATAAAATCAAGTGCCTAGAAGCTGAAAATGTCAGTTTAAGAAAATCTCTTTGTGAAAATGACGAATATAGAGATCAAGTAATAGAGATGAAAAGAGAAAATGAATTCTTGCTGAAAACTCAGGATGACCTAAAACTCAAAATGCAAAAATTGGAGAGTGATGTAAAAATTGCTAAAGAAAAATATGAAGCAGTTCAAGGAGTGAATCAGGAACTCCAAGAAAACTTGAAGAAAATGGAAGATGAAAATTCAAGTAAACAAGCCTCTCTTGAGAAATTAACTCAAGGTAAAAATAATCTTGAAGCTGTAATGGGAATGAGAAGTAATTTTGGAAAAGAAGGACTTGGTTATAATCCAACCAAGAAGAAGGAACTAGGAACTAGATTTATAACTTTTGTGTCTGAACAGGGTATTTCTGAGCAGAGTCAAATGGATGAAAAGGAGTCTTGTGAGGAAAATCAGGGAGAAGAAAAACAAACAAATGAGATCAGAAAAGAAAAGGGCAAAGAGAAAATGCATGATACCCTTAATGCCAAGCATCATAAAAATGTGCCCAAGTTCAGAAGAAAATCCTCATGTCAGCCCATAGACCCTAGCTCATCAACCCAGCATCAAGAACATAGAAATTCATGGAGTCATAGGACTGGTACCCAATAGATGCGTTAACACACTGAGCATCATGTGTCCACTCATCCCATGTACCAAGGGTTTTACAGAAACAACGCTAGATCAAATCCTTGGGCGCGTCAACGCAGTGTCCGCACTGCGTCAACGCATACACCCTTCCCCAGTGGGCACTCCTTGAGAAACATGAGAATGAGTCGACGCAGCCACTTCAGTGCGTCAACGCACCCTATGTACCTGAACCCTTATGACAGAAAGACTTACTGGATGAGTCAACGCTATCATGTTACAGGGTCTACACAGCGAACCTTCATGCCATCTAGAGCTCATTATTCCTACAGAACTTCACACCCTAAGTTCCCCAATGATTCTTGGAGTCACAATAACTATTGGAATAAAAATAAGAACAACACCTCATACTTCTCTAATAACAGAAATGGTTCAAAGAGGTCATTCCAAAAGGTACCTCAATCCAATCAAAAGAATCTCAAATCTATGAACCCCACATCTTGAAAACCTCAACACAACAGATCTGGATTCCCAAAAGCATGCTGTCTTACTTGACGCAATCATATGGTCTGATGGGACCCAAGCGTATTTGGGTTCCAAAATCTCTTGGTTGATGTGACCTGCAGGAGTGCCTTGCAGCTATACACAACAGATGGTACCTCGACAGCGGTTGCTCAAGGCACATGACGGGCGATAAGGCAAAATTCTGTCTCCTAGTTGAGAAAGAAGGAGGACATGTCACTTTTGGGGGAAACAATAAAGGTAAAATAATTGGAAAAGGTAAAGTTGGTAAAACTCTCCTGAACTCTATTGATGATCTGTTACTGGTTGAAGGATTGGAATACAATCTTCTAAGCATAAGCCAACTGTGTGATAGGGGGCACAAAGTTGTGTTTGATTCCCATGCATGCACTATTATTAAAAAGCAGTCTGAAAGTGTGAAATTCTCTGGAAAAAGAATAAATAACATGTACATGGTAGATCTAGATGATCCTGCACATGACAATCTTTGTCTAGCTGTGAATAAAAGTGAACTGGCTTGGCTGTGGCATCGCAGATTAGGACATGCTAGCTATAGTGTCATGCATAAGTTAGCCAAATTCAACATGGTAAACGGTCTGCCAAATGTTTCATTTAAGAAAAATGACAAAATCTGTAATGCATGCACTCAAGGCGAGCATAATAGGAAGTCATTTAAATCCAGAACTGAAAATCAATCTTCTAGACCTCTTGAACTTGTTTACATGGACTTGTTTAGACCCACAAGAACAGCAAGTTTAAGCGGCAATAAATATGGATTCATTTTGGTAGATGATTTTTCCAGGTTTACTTGGGTGTTCTTTTTAACACATAAGAATGATGCATTTGAAGAATTTCAGGTATTCTTCAGGAAAGTTCAGCAGGATGGTAAGTACACTATCTCATCTATCATGTCAGATCATGGAGGAGAATTTGAAAATTCAGAATTTGATGATTTTTACAGGACAATGGGAATATCTCACAAATTCTCATCTCCAAGAACTCCTGAACAGAATGGAGTGGTGGAAAGAAGATAGAACTCTTGTTGAAATGGCTAGGACCATGCTGATTGAAGGACAACTCCCAAGGAAGCTATGGGCAGAGGCTGTAAACACAACTTGCTACATTGTAAACCGGGCAATGGTAAGACCTATGTCCAAAAAGACTCCATATGAGCTGTTGAAAGGTAAGAAACCATCTGTTATCCACTTCAGAGTTTTTGGATCTAAATGCTTTGTTCAAAATAATAACAAATGGGACTTAGATAAATTTGAACCTAAGAGTGAACCAGCCATATTTCTAGGTTATTCAAATCACTCTAGGGCCTATAGAGTCCTGAACATTAAAACTCAATCTGTTGAAGAATCTCCTCATATCATCTTTGATGAAATGGATGTCAAATCTGAAAATGAACTATCTTGCAGGGACAAAGATGATGGTGAGTTTCTTGAAGAAAAGGAAGAACAACACACTCAAGAGGAAGAGCCAAGGTCAAATGAGGATCTAGCAAAATCAAGTACTAGAGGTAATGCAGATGTCAATGAAGGTAACTCCTTGACCAATGTTAGAATGCTAAAAGACCATCCTCTATCAAGCATTATTGGTAATCTGCATGATCCTACCAGAACTAGATCTCATTTTAGAATCATTGAAGAAATGGACAACTTAGCTCTTATATCTCAAATTGAACCAAAAAATATAACTGATGCCCTGAAAGATGATTGCTGGATAAATGTAATGCATGAGGAATTAAATCAATTCAAAAGAAATAAAGTGTGGCACCTTGTGCCAAGACCTAATGAACTTTCAGTAATTGGAACTAAATGGGTTTTTAGAAACAAGCAAAATGAAAATAGAGATGTGATAAGAAATAAAGCAAGACTGGTTGCACAAGGATATAACCAAGAATTTGGCATTGATTTTGAAGAATCCTTTGCACCAGTAGCAAGATTAGAAGCCATCAGATTATTACTTGCATATGCATGTTGTCATGGAATAAAACTCCATCAAATGGATGTAAAAAGTACATTTCTCAACGGGTTAATAAAAGAAGAGGTGTATGTTGAACAACCCCCTGGTTTTGAATCAATAGATTGCCCTGACCATGTTTACAGATTAGACAAAGCTCTCTATGGGCTAAAACAGGCACCTCGAGCATGGTATGATAGACTCAGCTCATACCTCACTGAGAAAGGATATTCAAGAGGTAAAGTGGACCAAACTCTATTTACCAAGGTGAGAAACAATGACATTATTTTGGTTCAAATCTACGTTGATGATATAGTTTTTGGTTCCACTAAACCTAGCATGTGTGAGGATTTTGCAAATTTGATGACCACAGAATTTGTGATTTAATGGGTGAGCTTCAATTTTTTCTAGGTCTACAAATCACCCAAAGCAAGGATGGATGCTTCATCAATCAGGCAAAGTATGTCTCTGAACTTTTGAAGAAATATCAGATGGAGAATCTTAAGGCAATCAGCACACCCATGAGCACCAATACAAGTTTGGATGCAGATCTGAAAGGTACAAAAGTAGATGCAAAAACTTATCGAGGTATGATCGGATCACTCCTTTATCTTACTTCATGAAGGCCAGACATCCAATTTTGTGTTTGTATGTGTGCTCGGTTTCAGTCTGATCCTAGAGAATCCCACTTGATTTCTGTCAAGCGTATTTTTCGATACCTTGCTGGAACTCGAGACTTAGGGATTTGGTATCCTGCATCTTGTACTTTTGATCTGGTATCATACTCAGATGCAGACTATGCTGGATGTAAACTTGACAGGAAAAGCACAAGTGGCTATTGCCAATTTTTGGGAGGGTGTTTTGTTTCTTGGGCATCTAAGAAACAACACTCAGTGGCACTATCCACTGCAGAGGCAGAATATGTCGCTGCAGGGAGTTGTGGCACTCAAGTGTTGTAGATCAAACACCAACTCCAGGATTATCAAACTGATCTTGGTTGTGTCCCAATATTGTGTGATAACACAAGTGCCATTAACCTGGCAAAGAATCCCATCCAACACTCTAGGACCAAACATATCGAAATAAGCATCACTTCTTGCGAGATGAAGTAAATAAGAGTAGCTTTAAATTGATCTTTGTAGACTCTGAACATCAACTTGCTGATATTTTCACCAAGCCACTGAATAATAAAAGATTCTCTTGTCTTAGGAGAGAGCTTGGTTTGTGCAATCCTTATTTTGTTGCCTAAATTGATTGCTTGAATTCTTCCATGAAACTTGTCTGACTAACTTTGCCTAAAAATAAATTGATTGCACGTCCTACTTGAGTTGCAAATTTCAATTTTCTAAATAAGTCACAGATTTAGGGGGAGTTTAGTTTTGAGCTTATCTGCTTAATAACTCATGTTGAATAAATACCCATCATTAATAAAAACACATCATGAATAAAAACCCATCATGTCAACAATTGCATTTTCATTCATACTATCTGTCATGAATAAATGGAGGGTTAGTTTGCATCAGACTTTACACGCTAAGGAGTGCAATTCCGTTCTGTTAGAGTCAGCTGTTTGGGTATCTGAAGATTGGTTTATGAGACTGAGTCAACACTGAAAAACATCTTCTGGAAACAGATTGAAAATTGATCTGATTGGTTGAGTGAGTAAACGCAGTCATCAGGTTGAGTCAACCCACTGACAGAAATTTTCTAAAATAGTTGCTGGAATTGATTGGATGTATTCAGAAGGGTACTGCAGCTCTGAAGTTTGGATCTCACATATCCTTCTCTATATTGGCGCTGGGTATCCAAGTCTATACATCCACTGTTGAACCTCAAAGTCTATACATTGCCTCATTTCTTCAGAGTCTAGACATTCCCCAAGTCTGTACATCGCTTGCATCTTCAAAGTCCATACATCCATAGCAAGTCTATGCATTGGCAGCACTGTACAAGTCTATACACTGGCAATGTGTCTGTGTTTCAAGCCATTCGTAAAGTCTATACATTGTTCACATTTATTCAAGTCTATACAGCCATTTCCAAGTCTGTACATCGCTTGCATCTTCAAAGTCCATACATCCATAGCAAGTCTATGCATTGGTAGCACTGTACAAGTCTATACACTGGCATTGTGTCTGTGTTTCAAGCCATTCGTAAAGTCTATACATCGTTCACATTGATTCAAGTCTATACAGCCATTTCCAAGTCTGTACATTGGAGAACCTTCCAAGTCTATACACTGTCCTGTGGCCTTCAAGCATTTCAAGTCTATTCATTGATGTTTTGGCCAAGTATGTACAGTCTTCTGTTGAAATCTTCGAGTACCTCAGCTTGTCTTCTCAACTTCTCGTCAATCCTGTTGCTTCTACATTCAGTGTTTCAACTTGCAGTGAAGAACCACTCAATCTTGAGTATGAAGGAAGTTTCTTGAGATCTGAAATGTGAATTGATGCCATAGATTCAAGGGGAGCTAAAATGATAATTCCCTTATAAGATGTGATGATTATTATTGACTGTCTCTAGGCTATATTAATGGTTGGTGTTTTATAAATCTTCTGTTCTTTGAACGAAAAAAATTCGTGAACGCTAAAGTGCTGTGCATATGGAATAGGTTCAGAACCATTTAATAAAACTGAGAACTCCTCATTTCTTAACTATTATGATCAATAGTAAAGAGACCTTTGTGCAAAATTTATTTAACATCTGTATTGTTCTTAAACTCAGTTCAGGGTTACAATGGCAAGCCTTCACTGAGAAACTGTCGCTATGCACCAATGAAGTGCAAATGAGCATGTCATGATGTGGGTTGTTACCTCTATTTTAAAAGAAAAATAATTCAGTGCAGAGCAATGGTTACTTTCCACTGAGAAACTACCTTCATGCACCAATGAAGTGCAACAAGGCATGTCATGATGTGAGTTGCCAACTCTGTTTCAGGTATGCAGAATAGTAAGCTATGCTAAGTAGCCGGGGACTCTGGTGTCTGATAAACATGTGCACCTATGTCAAAAGGCTAGCTATACTTGACTGCAACTGTTGAAAAATAAAAATTATCAATGTTCATATGGGGTTGACCTAAAGCTCAAAAATAAAATCCTTTTGAGTTTATCCTCAATTCATGTTAAATTCATAACCATAAGGGTATCTTGAAATTGAACCTTCTAGGGATATGATTTGAGAAAGTTCCATGTGTGAAAATTGTTCAATCCTCATTCCATAATCATGCTCTTCTTATTCAAGGATTTTTCTCAAAGTCTTAAGATTATCTTACTCCACATCGTTATATGGATTTAGGGCCCTCATAATCTCTCATCATAATATCTTATAGGGGAACTTGAATTTTATCGATTAAAAATCCCTAGATATCATTTCATCTCTTCACAACTTCTTTGTCTTAAGAATGCCTAAATACTGTGGGACTTCACTATCTACTGTCCACTTTACACTATTTTACTTTGGTGGCGTTGATGCAGTGCCTTACAGCGTCGACGCAGTCATTTACTTACTCCACTTACATCCCATTCCAGTTCAGCACAGTGAACCGGTGTACCCTTTTTGACTCAAAAAGTGAATGGTCTTCTTATATAAAACCCCGTAGCGTCAACGCTGTAGTCGCCTCCGCCTCTTCCAAAACCTAGTGGGTTTCTACCTTTCTGAATCTCTCCACCCTGCCTCTTCCGTTCTTTCTCTCAATCTTCACCCTTCCTGTTCCCATTTGTCTCTCGCTGCCATGGCGCCTCCGGAACAATAGAATAAGGGGAAGAACAAGAAGGGTCTACAGATGAGAGATCCCATCTTTTCTACGAGCAGGATTGAGCCTCGCACCAAATATACGATGAAGGAAACACCGTCTGTGTCAGCTCCACCACCACAACAAGGAAAAGAGAAAAGCCCGCCGGCAAAGACAAAGGCAGCAAGGAAAAAGGGCAAAGATAAGGGCTTGGCAGATCCCTCAACAGAGAAACCGTCTCCTTCAGCTCCAAGGAAACGGAAAGGCAAAGAGATAGTGTTACCTCTTCGGAAACGCAGTCTTCATCCCAGCCCGCCAACCAAAAAGAGAAAGGTATCTAATGTCAGGATAGAAGAGCAGGTTCCATCTTCAAGTGCTGCGACGGGAAAGAAAGGTGCGGACAACTCTCATGCAAGGTCTTCTGATCCCTCTCTTACCGTCAACGTAGAAGAACCTCTGAAAGTTCTTATTTCACGGTATATTGTTGCTACCGACCATGAATTGCTTGAAGTTTTTCCGCAACTATTTCCTACCTTGGATTATCAGGGGTGGTGGTCCTTCGTTACAACT
The DNA here is from genome assembly GCA_022559845.1 of Amorphophallus konjac. Taxonomy (NCBI): domain Eukaryota; kingdom Viridiplantae; phylum Streptophyta; class Magnoliopsida; order Alismatales; family Araceae; genus Amorphophallus; species Amorphophallus konjac. The sequence goes on along the minus strand of CM040118.1, from coordinate 69,504,586 downwards.
CATAAGGTCTATTACCCTACCCTGGTCCGAGAATTCTACCACAATTTGAAGTATGAACCTCATATTCCGAAACTTTCATCAACTGTTAGGAATGTTAGTTTTGAATTATCAAATAAATTGTTTGCCAGAGCTTGGAAAATTCCCATGAATGGAGTTCAGCTACATAGCTTTGAGTTTGATGAACATGAAGCCTTTGCTCTCCTGACTGAAAAGCCTAGTGATACTACAGCCATAAGGAAACCTACTTATCAAGTCTTAAAGTAAATCAGTTCCCTCCTTTAAATAGACTACTCCACCATATGTGCACATCAATGATCACACCTCAGAGTAGTGGTAGGGAACGGGTCACTGAGATGCAAAGATTTTTACTCTACTGTATGCTGAAAAGGATACACATTTCACTGTCAGATGTAGTCATTCAGACTATGGATTCTTGCTTGACCCAATCCAGAACACTCCCTTATGCTGCCCCATTGACTGCCATTTTTCGAAAAGTTGGAGTGGATTTTGGTTCTGAGAAGACACTGATTATCCCTCAAGGAAATGTATACTCCATTTCATACATACAGAAGTTCATGGGATTTAAAATTATCAATGGACAACCAGTCAGGATCCTGCCAAGTCAAAAACCAATGCCCACCTCAGTGGAGACTGATCCTGAAGCAAGACCTGACAATCAATCTCAGCGAGAGGCCAGTCTAAACAGAATGGACAGAACAGAGGCTCGGGCAGATATACCTGAAGCTAGTTCAGCCAGAATGGATGACCAAGACTTCAGCACTTTTCCAGATAACTATAATGTCCAGGATGATACTCCTGTGACTCCTGTTGCTTCAAGAGAGATTGTCATAGTCCAAGGTCCGCTTCCAGCACCCTCACCACCAAGGGGACATGGATCTACTTCTGAGGAGATTCCAGCCAACTTTCAGACTAATTTTTCGAACATCAATCCCACTTTCATTCATTTTCTGGAAATGAAATTCAAGAGTATTGACTCCTCAGTAATGCACCTAAGTTCCACAGTGGATTTGAGGCTGTCACACCTTGAGCAGAAGATAGACAGCAGATGGGAGAAATTTACTCATGACAAATACAAGTCCGACAAAAAGCTTCATGAATTTATGGAATCCCTTTTTCAAGCATGTCAGAAAGCTGGCACAGTCTTGCGCAATTTACAGAACGTGAATCAACAATGTTTGCACAGGATACAAAGTGTACAGACGTACAACTATGATGTCAGAGAAAATCAGTCCAAGCTGAACTTGCAATATTCCACCCTGATTGACAAGAACAATGAATTCAGTGCACAAGTTCAAGCCTTGTTTGACAAGATTACCTCTTTTGGTCAGGACATCACTAGACTGTTTGAAAGAACCACCTCGGTCGGTGATGAAGTGGTGGATGTGCTACACATTCTGAAAGAAAATTTCCCACCCACAATTGAAGATCAGCGTGATGTATACTGTCCTCCACCAACTGAAGCATCCTCCTCTGCACCTGAATTTGGTACTCAGCAGAAAGCCCAGGTGGACTACCTGTTTGAAATTCTACATAACTGGTTTGATGGTATGTCTACCAAGGTCAAAGAATATCACAAGCATATGGTGGATAGAGATCAGCTGCTCTCTGGCAGGACGGACACTATGGCAGAATCGATTGCTCAGCTTCAGCATCAGCTGGATGTTGTGTCTGCAACTGTTCTTCATTCTTCCTCATCTACTCCCCTTCCTGATGATGTCAAAGGGGGAGAGACATGAGAGCTCAAGCTCAAGTTAGAGTCTAGACTAGGGCTGCATTGCATCTGCATCAAATATGTTGATTGACTAAATATTTCCTTCTTTTTTGTCTTGATCTACGATGTAAATCCATGGACTTAAATGAATGGCAAAATTGATGTATGTTTCAGTCATTGAGTTGAATTCCTGTTGATCAGAACCTTTTGCTTAATCTGAATAAATACATGCTTATTTAGATGCAATGGCATTCACATCATAGTTGCCATCATCAAAAAGGGGGAGATTGGTGTGCCCCTGATTTTGATAATGACAACCATGAGATGTGAATGTAGTATTCAACCCAAGATTGAATTAATTCTTGATTTAGTAATGATTCCACTTGATTTCATTCTTGTTGCAAGAAAGGAACAGGTTCGACGCTGGCAGCTTAAAGTATCCACGCATCAGTTGAAGAAGCCTTCACTGATATCTCTCACAGCGTTAACTCCACGAAGCAAGCAGCGTCAACTCATCATACTCTGAAGCAGAGACCTTCACAGGTTATTCCACTGCATCAATGCCACAATAGAGCAGCGTCGACGCAGCAGTTAAAGAGGCAGAGCTAATGGCTTATTGGAATGCCTCAGTGCGTTAACGCTATTGCATGACAGCGTCGAAGCAGCAAGTCAGATTGTTGTGATTTCAGCTCAGGGACAGGTAAGTGGGTTGACGCAGCAACCCCATGCGTCAACGCATCCTGCTTTACTATCAAGACATATGATAGATCTCAAGGCTGTGTCAACCCTGTGGACTCAATGGGTTGATGCCTACGGGAACTTTCGAGATCAGTTGGGTGGACCCCAGTCACAAGTGACGTCAAAGGCCACATCAGCCCAAAAGTGATTGCGATCTGCTTTTTCACTCTCGACTCCAGAAGGCTCTACATGGAGCAATCACAGGGCTAACCAAAAAATCTGGTTGGGGCCCACTAGATGTATATATGCATGGATCTAGAAATGAGCGCAGGAATGCTTGCTGAATTGTTGAAGGAGTTGGTGCTTTTCGAAGTGTGCTGAAGACAGGGGCTGAGGAAAAGAACCACGAGAAAAATAGCGAGTTGATCTTCCTCCTGATGTCGAACTGCTGAAGACAGTTGGGAGATCCAGGAGCAGCGTTCCTTGTGAAGCTTGTCTACATTTTGGAAGAAGAAGACCAGACGATCATTGAAGCTTCTTCCTCCAGATTTCTGGATTCAAGGCCGAGCTTAGGCTGCTTCATAGATTTGAGTTTATTCCTTCTTTTACTAAGTGGTTTCGTTTTGTTATTTGTCTTTCCATTTTGAACTCTATTATACTATTTCTCCCTCGTACTGGTTTGAGTAGAGGGAGGGGTTGATCCAGCAGACTGTGCTTGGATCAAGGGAAATTGGGCGTGTTGCCTACAAGCTGTTTGTCAGCGGGATAGAGAATTTGTTTCTCTGGTTAAGCCAAGCTGTAATGCTCAGCAGTGTATGTGAGGAAGCTTTTTCCTCAGTGTAGCTAAGCTGTAAAGCTCAGCAGGGATCCTCACTGGTTAAGTGAGGGGTGGACGTAGGCCTCCATAGGGAGACCGAACCACCATAAAAATCTGCGTACACTGTGTGGTTTGATTTCCCTTATTATTCTCCCTTCATTAGATGTTTGATTAGGAACGATTCTCATTGCTGTTTAGTTATTGATTTTATCTCTATCATTCTGCACCATAATTCGTGTGTGATCGTGCATAGAATATTTTAAAGGGTCAACCTATTCACCCCTCCCCTCTAGTTTGACATTTCACCTGATCCAACACTGATCTCACCGGAGCGCGCAGATCTGGACAGAAATACAGCTGCGGGACAGCATTGGGAGATAATTCCCAAGAAATCGCCCGCCTCCACTCCGGCGACTGCCGCTCCCGGGGATCGACCCGAGACACTCCAGGAGTGTCCCCTTCAGTCACTGCAGCCAGGAGCCGCCCCGGACGCCGCCATACCAGCAGCGGGTCGCACGTACCATTCGGTGGACCCGAGTAAATAGAGCTGAACCGGCCGACCGCGTCCGCCCGAGTGCCATCGACTACTACCCGCCAACCCGAGATTGGTGCTCCCGGATCCCACGTGTCATCTGTTACCTCCCTGCGTGGAGTGGGCTTAGCATTATTTCTGTAACTATTAATTATTTCAGTACCGGGAGTTCTGGATCTCCGTCGGGAAGTCTTCCCCACGCCCCGAGCGTGGGGTACACTCGCCACCCCCTTTTTTCGTATTTGCTTAGCTAGTATGCGTTCTTGATGCCGCTGCATATTAGTAGGTTACTTTCCTAGCTAGCTCACGATACATCATCGCTGTGAATTGTGAGTGCGAGACCCGTCCCACGACTCGTTCCGATCATGAGAGCAAGCCGACCACCCGAGACTCAAAGCCGGTTACTCAACCGTGCAGATCGTCGCGCTTCCCTCGATGGGGATGACTGTGAGTTAGCACTTCTTATTTAGGGTGCATCGCCTCTTCTAGAGCTCTTTAGGTGCCACGTTGTATCGTTGTTGCTGGTCGTGTCGTCCAACCCGTCGCGTCGTCCTATAGAGTCCAAGGTCGCAACTCATCCGCGTCGAGTCTCGTAGTCGTCCCGCATCATACCCTCTCAGGGGAGCACTACGAAACCAAATGACAAGATCCTGAAATCCTCGGTCCCCACTTCACTCGACTTAGACTTACAGAGAGATCCTCCCATGCTGGTCACAGACCAAGGACCACTATCCACTGACAACGTCTTCAAGGGATCTTCGCGCAGGCACTGTCCTTCGCCCTGTCTCATCAAATCCTATCTCATCTCAATCGCTCCAAATCGACGCCTGCCAATCCTCGGCTCCACTCTCATCACAGAGGCACAAGGTAACGCTTGAACGATCCATGACACACATCTTCAAAACAGATGAGTGCCACCTGCCACCACAGCATCATGGTCGACGACGCCACGACCAATGCACACGAGTCCCCAAACCTCGCAGATTCTCACCACCGCAGAGTCCCCTTTCACATCATTTTAAAACTTCCGAACTCAACAGGACCTCTTGATAATACATACATTACCGTATCCGATCACATGACTAGCATCACCAGCCGCTGACAGCTACCAACTAGGACCCATAATCTCTCCGAGATCACTGCTCGAGAATCACGATCTCCACCGAGGACACAACTTCCAACACAGCTTACCGACTCTAAACTCGTATCCTCAACCATTATCAGGTGATACCATAGCAACCTTATCCAGGTCTAGAGCCCAAACACCTGACACGGCTTCCAATCGATGAACATGGTACTCATGCGGCAACCTTGCCAACATATTTCCCCAACTCTCCACTTGCCAGTGCCACAAACCACGATATCTCAAGCAATGGTACGGCAACAACACGTCTCACACAGCTCGAGACGGTCTCACACCGAGGAACCAATCCTCCGATGCTCTTCAACACAGCCTCAGGGATTCGCCCATAGCGACCAACGCTACGATCCTGAGCCAACGGGTCATAAGCGCATAGCTTCCGCTACGCACTCTGATCCACATGCACAGGCACCGTAACAACGACTCGGGATCTGCCATCCCGACAATCTTCAACTCAGCTAGCTAACTCCGAACAGTAGGGTGAGGAAAACATAGTTACCTCGAACCCAAAGCATAGACTCTCTCGCTAGTCTAGCAATCCTCTGCAACTATGTAGCCTCCAATCCAACGCATAGGGAACCACAACACTAGCCACGATTCGTCACGAGCACTACCCAAATGGCACACATCTTTTCGGAATAGTGCCAACACCCTCAAGCCTCAAGGAAATGGGCAACACTTCTCACAGGCAACCTCCTTGCCGAAACACCAAACGCGTCTCGCACGGACTTCCTGGCACACGGGAGATGCCAACCAATCCGAACATGCAATGCAAGATGACGACCTTGGCAAAAGCGTGACATCTCCAACGAGGGAGAAATCAACATACCTCCGACTAAACGGAAGGTCTCCACGCTTGACCTGACCTCAAACTTTGCGCACATGTTGGGAACAGCACCTTCCAGCATCAAAAAAACAATTACCACCATCAGGTCAGCTCCTCCAACAACACTCACCAAGTGTTTCATCGGACCACGATCACAGCATCTCTTGATGCACCACCATTGCAATTCCGCGAACTGCAACTCGCCACGCCTCAAGCACCGGCTCCACTGATCGCCAGCCACACACTGCCACAACGGTTGAGCTAGCCGTTGCCACACGCTCCTTATCTACGCCTGCCTCGATCTCCATTAACACACCAAAACACTTACTGAGGGGCTGTGGACGTGTAAAATTTCGCATCTGTACACTCCCCAGTTCGACATCGAAAGATGAACCTGGAGAACAAGACTGCAGAGAGATGTGGACACACTAAAAATTTGAAAAGAATTAGATTCTTAATTAATTGCATAATTAATTGGGTCTATTGGTTTATTTAGTCCCACCGAGCATGTCAGAGTTATGGACGCACTAAAAATTTGAAAAGAATTAATTCTAAATTAATTATTCTTTTTGATTGGATTTATTTTTTTATTTAGTGCGGGGCGTGCCAGTCACAAAGTGACGATTTATTCGGGCTTCATGGAAGCCCTTGGTGCGTGCGATCTGACCAATTAGACAATTTTGTAATTTAGGTCGGGACCAAAATCCGCTGTGCCATGTAAGTCACGGCGTCATTTACATCTCCTCGGAGAGGAGAACACCCTTGATTAATCGCTAGGAATAAGGGCCTTATGGCTAGAAAGTTAATTGTATGAAAAATACATTAGGAATCACTGAAGTCCCCGTACGTGGGTTTAAAGAAAGTATTTGAGATCATGTCAGTCACATGTGGACCATTTAATGTTCGGATGAGTGTCCGGCTTGAGAATATAGTAATCGTCATGGGAAAACCAGAGCATATGTATATCGGGATACGACAAATTTATTGTTCGGGGGGATGGGAAACATCCAATTAAATCCTAGTTAGGGTGGTCGAAAATCAGTAAGTGTATCCGCCTGGTGCGAGATCAAGCCGTGACCACTTTGGGGGAGGCTCCCGCAGTCGAAGCAAGGCTTGCGTGGGCATCATCAATATTTCTGGTGCCAAAGGGTAGCGAGAAAATGTCCTGGGATCAGATCCCAAAAGAGAACATGTTCAAGGATAGTGGGCTATAGGCCTAGGATATGGGTCAAGCAATGACCACGATTGGGGCGAACCCGAGGTCTAAGCGTGATCCATGGAGGTCTTATTGATATTCCCATGCGTAAGGTTCGGGGATGACGAGAGCCGTATCGTTCTATTCATCATTATTATCATTATTTATTAGTATTAGTATTTATTTATTTATTTATTTATTATTGTTCATTGATTCTTCTTTTTATTGCATGTGCGTTATATCGATCCCTTTATTATTATTATTATTATTATTATTATTATTTATATTTTTTATTATACTATTGCATTCCAGGTGTATCGGGAGTGCATTGGAGGAGGCCAAGAGGGCGTACCGGGCGAACAAGGCCAAGCATGTGGGGGTGCGTCGGATAAAGGGGCTGAAGGGTGTGTCGGCAGGGAAACGCCATGGGCGTGCTGGGCCAAGCAGGCGGGGGTGCGCCGGATGAAGGGGCTGAAGGGTGTGTCGGCAGGGATAGGCCAAAGGGTGTGCCGGGCAGGGTGAGGTTGGAGTGTGTCGGCCAAGCAGGCTGTGTGTGTCAGGTGAGGCGCAGGTTAGGTGTACTGGTAGGGACATGCCAAAGGGTATGCCGGACAGGAAGAGGTTGGAGTGTACCGGAACGCCCTTGACCGGTGCACCCCCAACGTCTTCTGGCTGGCACACTCCAACCTCTTCCTGTCCGGCACACCCTTTGGCCTGTCCCTGCAGGTACACCTAACCTACGCCTCACCCGGCACACCCAGCCTGCTTGGCCGACACACTCCAACCTCTCCCTGCCCGGCACACCCATTGGCCTGTCCCTGTCGACACACCCTTCAGCCCCTTCATCCAGTGCAACCCCGCCTACTTGGCCCGGCACGCCCATGGCATTTCCCTACCGGCACACCCTTCAGCCCCTTTATCCGTCGCACCCCCGCCTGCTTGGCCTTGTTCGCCCGGTACGCCCTCTTGGCCTCCTCCAATGCACTCCCGGTACACCTGGAATGCAATAGTATAATAAAAATATAACAATAATAATAAATATAATTATAATTATAAAGAATAATGATAAAGAATAATAATAAAGAATAATAATAAAAATAAAAAAGGGATATAACGCACAGGCAATAAAAAGAGGAATCAATTAACAACAATAAATAAATAAATAAATAATAACAATAAAGAATAATAATGATGATGAATATAACGATACGGCTCTCGTCATCCCCCGACCTTACGCATGGGATTATCAATAAGACCTCCACAGACCACGCTTAGACCTCGGGTTCGCCCCAATCATGGTCATTACCTGACCCATATCCTAGGCCTATAGCCCGCTATCCTTGAACATGTTCTCTTTTTGGATCTGATCCCAAGATATTTTCTCGCTGCCCTTTGGCACCAGAAATATTGAAGATGCCCACGCAAGCCTTGCTTCGACCGCGAGAGCCTCCCCCAGAGTGGTCGTGGCTTGATCTCGCACTGGGTCGATACACTCACTGATTTTCGACCACCCTAACCGGGTTTTAATTGAATGTTTCCCATCCCCCCGAACAATAAATTTGTTATATCCCGACATACATATGCTCTGGTTTTCCCATGACGATTATGATATTCTCAAGTCGGACACTCATCCGAACATTGAATGGTCCACATGTGATCGACATGATCTCAAATACTTTCTTTACACCTTCGTACGGGGAGTTCAGTGATTCCTAATGTATTTTTCATACAATTAACTTACTGGCCATGAGGCCCTTATTCCTAGTGATTAATCAAGGGTGTTCTCCTCTCCAAGGAGATGTAAATGACGCCGTGACCTTCATGGCACGGTGGGTTTTGGTCCCGACCCGAATTACACAATTGTCTGATTGGTCAGATCGCGTGCACCAAGGGCTTCCATGAAGCCCGAATAAATCATCACTTCATGACTGGCACGTCCCGCACTAAATAAACAAATAAACCCAATCAAAAAGAACAATTAATTTAGAATTAATTCTTTTCAAATTTTTAGTGCGTCCACAGGGGCGCAGAAACCACGAACGACGCTAGGCTCGAAGGCTGCTACATCTATGGCCACCGGACATCATTCCCTCGAATCTTTCTATGATAACACCGATCCAATCTCCTTAGCTGCCACCACGCCAAGACCCATGACACGAACCATGATCGGCACCTACCAACGCTCATCCTCAGTCCCCAAAAATGTCGCGGAACCTTCACATCTACCCTACAATCTCGCACATCACGTCCAAGGCAGTGCATAATGGCCCCAAATTCCACAATCTAGGCCAGAACCAAGCCACCGCCACACAATCTCGGACCAAATCAAGGACTAAGACAATTCATTCACGCACAGAAACGTAGGACTTAGAGCTCCCTGGGACAACTCTGCCCAATCTTGCCTCGAAATCATTAAAATATTTAGGACTTGCATGTCAATTCTGACGCCACAGAGCGTAACAAGAACATCGGGCTCTATAATCAGCAGCTCATCCAGAACTGCCTCTGCTCCTCCGAGCACATTTCTCAACCAGAACACCCGCTCTGCCACCTCAAACCATGATCTTGACGCCTCAGGGGCTGGACAAACGCCAAATTAGGCTGGCCAAAATGACAATAACTCCCTCAGAGCACACTCATGGCCACTTAACCACGAACAATCCTCGCCAGCCACCTAACCTCGCTGCAAATTCCTCGAACGCAGCATCATAGCAACGCACCTTTCGGCAACCTCTGCCCAACGCAGCACCACTGGGGCCACAGCCTATCGGGAAGAAATCTCTCAATCTCATTCCTCGGGCCCCACACCGGCACTCCAACGAAACAGCAACCACCTTCATAGCGCCAACTCAGCGCACTAAGGCTCTCACTCGAGAAACAAAGCGAAAAACAAGCGTAAAATCCTATGCCAACTGTCGACTATACTTGACTTTATGGACTTTGATCACTATAATCATCTCGAATTCCTATGTACACACCACAAACACACCGCTTTGATATCATCTGTAACGACCCAAGATCCGGATACTGAGAAAAGACCCCATACCATTCGAATCCTGGTCCGTCGCCCATGAGTCGGAGGGCTCGGAAGGGCTAAAAGGTGTGTGTAAGTGACAGTATACACAGAAATAAGAAATAAAGCAGGAAAGACAATAATAAACTAACTACAGAGTCTAGTCCAAAAAGTACAGTCTACAGAAATAAAACATACCCAATGTTGAGTGAACACTCGGCCCGACGAGCTGGCACCTAGAAACCTCAGCACTGCACCTCCGAACCTTGAGGAGGAACCGCCACACCTGAAAAGCAGGGGTGATCCTCATCTCACTGGCTCAGTAGGGGTCCCGCGGAACTCCAACAATAAACAATGGCGGTAACAGATAGCGCTAGCAAAAAAAACAACAACAGCTGAAATGGTAAACCCGACGGCCGATAAAACCTCTGCTCTACATCTACTCCTACTGTACGGAGAAACACACCCCGATATCACAGTCGGGGGACCGTACTACCTAACACCACAGCTACCGAGGGAAAAGACACGGCAACTCTGCCGTGGAGGCCTGTCACCAAGACGGGGCCTAACCTGGACCACACGGTCCACGGGTACCATCACGACCTCGCTGTCGTAAACCCAACCTAGCCAAGGGATGAAGCCCCGGTAACTCTACCGAGCGTACGTGGCCTCAACCTCAGAAAACACATAGAAACGGTCCAGGAGACCACGCCTCGCGGTCAGAAAACGGACTCTCGGGTCACGAAAACTCGCGTCCTGTGACGAGGGCACTTGTCCACTCAAAGCATGGCTAGAAGCGCCCACCGACGACTTATTCCACGCCTCAGGTGTCTCTCTCGCCCCAGGTGGAAACCGAGACACAACACAACCAATAGTAAAAATAAGGGTTTAGTCGGGGTCGTGCTCGTCAGCACGCGTCTGAAGCCCCCGACCATGTGTGTACACACTGATAGACTGTATAACGCCAGGCCCACTAGCTGGTTTTCCTCCCAGCTCGGATTTGAGTCACTACAGGGGAGGCCCTACGATAACCATCCTAAAAATTGTCTCTAGCGGGTGTAGCTCTCCACCTACCCCCTAGGTGGGTTAGCACACGTGTGCCCAGGCAAGCTACTGTAGCTCTCCACCTATGCTCAGCTGGGTTGACACACGCGTGCCCAAGAAGCTACTACCATTGGGGATCACCACAAAAATGACCCTCGGTGGAAACCACCGGAACACATACATGCCACGCACATGCCCTGTCACGTCCAGCTCATGAAACATGTGGCACGATGCCACCGAACTCTAGGCAGTCCACTAAAACCTATTAAATCAACGGTCCTTGAGTCATAAGACTCAGGGTCAAGACCGTTGCACAGGACGGCCCTAGGTCATCAATCTGGCCTATCCCTAGGTCAGAAACCACGATAATATAATGCTCAAGGCGGCTCGTGACCGCTGAGATCAATCCCTTCCAAAGGGAAGTGAAGAAAACTCTCTAGCCCTAGGTTGGGCAATTGGACTTATAGTCCACAGGCCACACGCATGGCCCACACGGAAACCACGTTCCAAAGAGACTAACAACGTGTGGGAATAACCCAACGCACTTACGTCGACACACGACGACTCGATCTAGTGAATGCATAGAAGCCTGGAACACAAAGGGTCGCCAAAACCCTTAAAAGCCATGGGCACACTAATCGAGGTAAAATAGTACCTCTAGACACCCAAAAATACGGTCACGGTACCCACGTGGTGTCCGGGACACTCACGGGGCAAAAGGTCGGTCATTGGGTCTCAACCACACCGACTGGAACCCAAAACAGGCAAGAGGGGAAGGGGTCGGTCGACTAACGGGCTAGGGTTGGTCGGCCAAGGTGCCCTGCGTCAACCGATCGACCAGACCAGCCCGGTCGGTCGACTGGCAAGACCGGGCAGCATCGATGCAGCATAGCTGCGTCAACCTCCCTTAGCAGCGGTCGATCAACCGGCCCGCTAGGGTCGGTCGACTGTACCAAAGCGGTCACGCCCCCTCTATGAACACCGGTCAGTCGACCGACCTGCCCAAGTCAGTCGACGATTACGACGGAATTCTGACTGGAGCCGCCCTAGGGCTCCGATTTTCACCCCCACTCGACCCCAGTCGAGGGGGAAAACAATGGGGATCATTCTCCTAGTCCCAAAACCCAAAAATGGAAGGAAAAGAAGCGAGAAACCTTGCACGATTGGGCGAAACCGTCTCACGCCCTAAGACATGATTTTAACCCCCAAATAGGAAGGAAACCCTCACTCGTCTCACCATGGCCTATGAAACTCGCGGGAAAGCAAGTATAGGGGTTAAGGATCCATCCTCCTACCTCCATCGAAGATTTGACGGGCCTTGGACGTCGTTCCGTCGTGAAACGCCCCACGAACTACTACCGACGCCCCGAACTCACGAACGATGAACACCACGCCACCGTCCCTCGATCCTCAACCCGTTCCCACTCCACGACCTCTCAGCATCGCCGCCTCACCCCCATCCACCTCCGTCGGCCGCCAAAGAAGAGAGGGAGAGAAAGAGATGAGAGAGAGAGAGTGAAAGAGAGAAAGAGAGAGGGTGGGGGTTTAAATAGAAAACCCACGCGGAATTTTTGCAATCTGAAAAATACAAAAATGTTGAAAACTACTCCCCACGATCCTCAGAAAACGCACAATGCGCTGGTAATGTCCCAAAGTTAGACAACACATCGGTTCACTCTATACGGAGTTCTGAAGGTTCGTCAGACACAAATCCGCGTAAAGCCCAAAACACGTTCCGGGACTCACCACGACGCTCTGAACTCACGGATCCTGATCCGAAAAAATCAAAAAAAATTCTGGGGTGTTACAAGTTGGCTATCCTGAGTCTGGTGGCATTGTGCTACCTTGTGTTCCGTGTTACTTATGACAGGTATGTCTGTAACCTGTCCGTACTTCGGTGCTTTCTTTATAAAGTCTCTACGTCAAGTGACCCCCACTAGTCGTAGCCTCGTTCAACAGGTAGGTGTTGACCCTACCAGGGAGTGGTAGTGTGGCTTCCCATCAGAGACGATTTTTAGACTCGTTACCGTAGGGCCCCCTTGCCTTAGCAGCTAGAGTCCAACTGGGGGGGAACCAGTTAGAGGACCAGACCTATCATAGTAGGTCTGTGTGTGCACACTTGGTTAGGGGTAGTGGACTAGTGTTGACGAGCACTACCCTGACTAGTCCTTGTTGTCGTTGTCGTTCCTTGGTTATTTGTACAGTGTCTCAGTTTCCGCCTGGGGCGAGTAGGGAGACACTTGAGGCTTGGATTAAGACGTCAGTGAATGCATCTTGTCTTACTTCTGGTGGGTGAGTACTCCTAGCACTTGACAGCGTGAGGCTCTTGACTTAGGATTTTTGTCTCGTGATTCGAGGTTGAGTTCCCGTCTGTGTTGACGTAGTACTTCAGGTGGTTTCTATTCTCTTGACACTACAGCTTTACCCGTAGTCAGTGTAGAGTACACGACGACAAGGTCGTGTATGTGTCTGTGCTCTTGGACCTTATGGTCTAGAGTCGGGCTTTGCACTGAGGACGAGCCAGCACGATTGAGATGTCGTGGCGTGTCATGGCTATGTGGCCAGAGTTCCTTGTGTTGGTTCGACAATTCCCGACTGTGAGATCGGGCTTGCTTTTCTTGCTGATAGGAGTAGCTTGTAGTGAGCCGTGGTTTCATCGGCTGCCGTTTTAATGTTATGTTATGACTGTTGCTTTTGTTGTTGTTGTTGCTCCTACTTCCGTTGTTGTTGTTGGCACTGTTGTTTTACCATTGTTGTTTCGTGGTGGGGATCCGTGGGACCCCTATTAGGCTAATGAGATGAGGCTCACCCCTTTATTTTCAGGTGTGGCGATTCCTCCTCATGGTTCGGAGGTGCTGTGCGGTGGTTCTTAGTGCCAGTTTGCCAGTGTCGGGATGCATCCGACATCAGAGTACGTTTCTTTTCTTGTGGACTATACTTAGTTGGACTGGACTCTATTATTAGATGTTGTAGTTAATTTACTAATTAAAAATATAATTTTATTTCTATTAATTTAATAATCCTATTCATAGTTGTTTCCTATATTTATTTTAAATTTCAATGTACCTCCTCACACCTTTCTAACCCTTCGGAGCTTTACAGCTCCTCGGTGGCATCTCAGGATCCAAGTGGTATCGGGTTCGCTCGGTACCCGAGTTTTGGGTCATTATAGAATCTCCCATATACTGGAGCCTTTTCAGCGACTTGATGATTCTTGTCCCTGCCCTTACATTACCCAATTTCATTTCTTCGACCCTATTGTGCCTAACGTTGTCTTGTGCCACTAGAGCTGATTCATAGGGCAACACAGTCTCATTTCCCTAGATAACTTGAGTTTGTTGTATCTGCTCGGTTGGCTCTCTTGCCTATAGAAATTCGGTGAATGAAGGGATGTCGTTGTTGTTTTCATCTTCTGGGGAAAGATCAGGTGGAGGCGGGATTTGAGTGCCTCTGACTTCAAGCTCAATCTCCTGGTGTGGCTGTTTGCCTTTGCGTGCTGGCAAAAACTCCGCAAATGAAGGAATGCCTTTGCTACTCTCACCTTCTGGGTAAAGGTCTGGCGGAGGTGGGATTTAGGTATCCCCGACTTCAGGCTCTGGGATCTAATGACTTTTCACCTGTAAAAATTATGTTATGGTTGGCAGTCGAAAGATGCCCCCATTTCCTTCTGGACCTTATAGTGTGATTGGAAGTTAAAGCCTCAGCTTGATTTGTCTCTACTGGTGTAAAACATACTTCTTCCTCTTCCTCTTCACTGGGTTGAGTCATGTTGAACAAAGCTGACAGTATTATAATGCAGGGTTTTGACCCCATTTTCGCTCTTAGACCCTCTCTTTTTCTTTCCTCTTTTAATTAATATCTGCCCCCAAGACAGATCATCTTTTTCATCTTGTACTACTTGTTCAATTTTTTGCTTTAATTCAAGGAGCTCAAAATTCTCCCTGGGCACATAATCTTTTATCTACACGGGCTATAATTTGGGCTGCTCATATTCATCTAGTTCATCTATGATAGCCTGCAGTTGTTCTGATGTTAGGTTTGATTCCTTGTGCACTGACAATGGAACTTATCTTTTCTTGTTCCCGTGACTCTTCTTATGACCACCTGAGGCTATGTTCTACACCAAACAAGGGTCACAGCCAATGGACATGGTCGGGGCGTGATGCCACAGATATGGAGGCCTGGAGTAGAGCTAGGTGCCGGTTTCCTGAGTACTAACTGCCAGTTCTCTTGTTCTTTTGCAGGAGTCAAACTATAGGTCTCATAAATTTGTTGAGTGCTGGCTTCTAATATCTCTTTAGGCAACTACTAATATAGAGATGAGATCATGTTGGCCTCTGCTTTTAGAACATGCATGTCATGAGGACGCGACAGGTTCACCTTATTCTCGCCCATTTATAGTTCACCTTTCTTAATAAGGCCTCACTACAAGAAAATTGGCCATTACCTACATTTTTAAAACGTAGCTATAGGTCCAAAAAACGTAGGTAATTCCTTTACCTACGTTTACTTGCCACGCTTTCAAAGCGTGGTGCTTGCCTCCGTCACTATAGGTTATACTTTTTTTTTAACTCAAGTCAATCCTTGCAAGGTGATAGATAGGGGAGGGGGTTCATCCCTTCATAGCGGAAGAAGATGAATACACTACCCCGACCGCCAAGCAAGTGTTTTCATATAAGGAAAGTAGTAAAAGAAGAGGGGTACAAAAAGGGGGGGAAAGGGGGAGGCCTGAGAAGGGGCAAGAAGGGTACAAGGCCAAAGGCCCAATAAAGCGAAAAAAGCCCAAAAGAACCAAGGCGAGGGCAGAAACAAAGGCCCAAAAACCCACAGAAGAAACATAGCCCCTACAAATAGGAATCTTCATCGAAGACCCCTTCAGAGTCGGACGAGAACACTGAACGGATTCCGCGCAGACGGACCGGGGAACCTGGCGAGCCAAGAGGGTCACGGTCCGAGCCATCAGGATCGAGCTCCTCGGAGAGGGAGGAGTGAACCGACTGGAGGAGTGCCGCAGAAGCTGACAGGAGACAAAGTGAGTGACGGGGAGCAGGAGGAGCGTCCTCGAAAACACATTGCCGATCGCACGAAGAGGAAGTGGAGTTGGAGCGCCGGTAGGAACGCCGTGGGGCGTCGCGCTCCGACCTCGAGCCCATCCGCGAACGGTCCAGTACAGGGTTGCCCACGAAGGCCGCATGGGCCGCCACAAAGTCTGTGAAGCCCGACGCCGGCTCAAGCCCGGGGATAGATAGAACCTGAAGCCGAGGTAACTTGATACCAGAACCAAAGCCCGATGTTGGCAAGGTGCATGCTGGACGCATTGGAACAGTAGGCGGGGTGGAGACAACAATCGGACCGAGCGGTTCCCGGTTGATTTTCTTCTTCAGAGCTTGGGCGAAAGAGAGGCGTGGGGCGGCCGAAGTAGTGGTGGAAGAAGGCAAAGAACCAAGAATGGTAGCCGGCTGGGAGGAGGGCTGCGGCCCAGGGGACCAAGCCTCAGCAGCGGCATTGAGACCAGCAGACGGCAACGGGGGCCCACCTTGGGCCTGAGCATCTGGATCCTGGAGGCCGAGGACCATCGAAGCAGCGGCGGCACGACCAGCCACCTGAAGACGAGAAGACGAAGCAAGCGGCAGGGGGACTGTCTTGGTCGCGGCTGGGCACTGAGGAGGACAGTGAGAAGGAGCAGTGTCCCCAACAACAGACACGGAATGGACCGGGGGCCACCTGTCTGCGGCCTGGAGAGAACCTGAACACGGCACAATAGGAACGGTGCAGCCGAGGTCAACCGTCGGAGCAAGAGCAGCAGAGGCGATGTTGACCGAGGCAGAAGAGGGCAGCACCGACCTCGGAGGAGGAGAGCCTGCAGGGACCATGCTCGGATGAGGAACAACAGAGGAGTAGTCAACTCCTTGAAGAAAGGGGTTAGCCTCCATGCTGACAGAAGCAGCATCCAGGGGCAGCATCACCGCAGCAGAAGGCGATGCCACGGCAGCGGCTACGAGGGAAGGCGATGTAGCAAGCATGGCCATGGTTGACGGAAGCCCAGAGACTGCAGCAACAACAGGAAAGGAGCGTTCCCTTGTAACGGCCAGCAAGGGGGGCGGAGCAAGCGGGCCCGCCGCTGGCATGGGTGCGATCGCAGCATGCACGCACACCGACCCAAGCTCGACTCCAAGACCCGCAGTGAAAGCGGAGGAAGGGAGCCCCCCAGAGAGAGTAGCAGGCAAAACCGCAGGCAGGGGAACAACCGCCGGAGGGGGAAGTCAAGCCGCAAGGTCACCAGCATCCCCAGCCAGGCGATCCGGCTGGTAGGAGGCATTGGAGTCCGCCAAGGAGGGGGTGCCATTGTCGGCCAAAGCAGAGGGAGCCATGTCGCTGGTGAGAGGAGCTGGCTGGGGGTCGGGCATCCGCAGAAGAGGAGAGACCTGTGGAGCTCCACAGGCGTTCACAGCAAGGTTTGGGGGGCCCACAGAGGGCTGAAGATGCTTCGAAGCAGGATAGGGTGGCACCACCACAGACGTGTGAGCTGCAGGCTTGCTGCACTTGAGGGAGTCATGGCCAAGACGCCTACAGGTGCAGCAGAAGCTTGGTGGATTGCTGTACACCAACGATTGCCAGAAGCCAGTGCCACCATCCCCAATCCATGCCCGAGGTGGGAGCTTCTTGGAGAGGTCAGCGAGGACACAAACCCTGGCAGCATGAGAGCGGGTGCGGCACAAGGTGTTGCGATCCACCTTGAGTGGAGACCCAATGCCCCCTGCAATGGAGTTCATCATGGCTTCATTGTAAAAGTTAGCAGGGAGGCCAGGCATCTCAACCCAAACGGGAACCATGGGGGAATCTTCATCAACGGAGAAATTGAGAGACCACTTGAAAAAAATGAAGGGCTTGCCCTTGACGAGGAGGGACTCCATAAGGAGGACCTGAAGGTAGTCGTCCCTATGGTTGAAGCAGAGGAGCAGATGTCGCCGGTCCATAGAGCTAATGAGGAAGTCTTCCTTGAACTGGAAATGACGTGCGAGGTGTGCTCGGACCTCCTGGAAAGGAGGCCGACCATGCGGCGTTCTGGCAATGAGGGCGAGCTCGAGAGGCCGGCACGAAACATGGATCTCATCCATGTTGAAGAATGCTGCAGGTTCTCCACCGTCGGTGAAGGCAGGTGCATGGGTGGAGAGGGGAAGTGATGGAGGAGCTATTGACTGTAGAAGCACATGCGCAAAGGAAGGTGCCGCCGCAGCTGCAGGAGTGTTGGCCGAGGGATCCACAGTAGAGGGCGCAGAACGGACCCCTTCCGGAACAGCCGGGCGGGCCGTGCCCGACCAAGGGGAGATGGCTGGCAAGGCTCTGAAGCGAGAACCTCCATTGGAGGGGATGGCAGGAGAAACGCCCGGGAGGAGGCCACGGTCGGAGATACCTGGCTTGCCCAGGACAGACCCAGTGGCCTGTGCAGCTGAAGGTTGGTCCCCGGTGGACAGGAACGCGAGGGAGGAGCTCCGGTTGGCGGCGTCCGCAGGCGAAGGAGCCTCCAGCCCACGAGGAGCAAGGAGCTGATGCGCTACAGCCAAAGGAGTGGCCTCCGGCGGCCTACCGGCGAGCGGCGGAGCACCTGAAACCGGCGGGGAGGCGCCCAGAGATGAAAATAGGGGATCGTAATTCCCCACTGTCCCATCAAGAATAGTGCACAGGGGTTCAACAGTCAACGGTGGTAGGTGGGGCTCATCGTCGATGTGGCCAAACGAAGGAGCTTGCGTGGAGATGGGGGGGTATGAACGGTTGAGATGCAAGATCGACAGGTAGCGTGTCCGGGGGAGAAATAACGTGGCAGCCTTCTAACGGAGGGAAAGCAGCATGGAGACCGGCCTGGGCGCCGGCGGGAAGCAAGGGGGGGCTGGCGAACAAGCAAGACTAACAGGTAAACCAACAGCAGGGGGTGGGTGTCCAACAGTAGGAGCACCATCGCCGGCGGAAGGGGTAGCACTGACGCCCGCAACCAAGACCCCCACACCCGAACGTGGAGGGACAGAAGACGTGATCACGGCAGGGCGACCGGCGGAGAGGACCACCGGCTGGCAACCAGGCTGAAGGGGGGGAGGGGGAGGCCAAGGCCCCCCCCCCCACCGTCAGCCATCGCCGGAAGTCAGCAGCTGCAAACAAAGGCAGGACGCAGGAGGGGGCGTTGGCGCTCGGGAGAGGAAAGGGAGAGGGAAATCGGGAGGAGAGAGAATGACATCCCAACTATAGGTTATACTTACGTTTCTATGAAGCGTAGTTATAGATCGACCTATACCTACATTTCTGAAGCGTAGGAATAGTCCAACAGAAGCGTAGGTGAAAGTCATCTACAGACACGCATATAAGAGGATATACCTATATTTTTGAAAACATAGGTATTACCTTTCGTCACGTAATAGAAGAAACGCTTGAATAAGGATTAGCATCACTTATTAAAAAACGTATGAAAATGATTTAACGTCGGTTAATAAAAAATGTAAGAATATATTTTCTTTTAGAAAAAAATCCTATTAGTATCTATGCTCTCATCACGTATAGTAATACATCCATTCATTTTCACATTCATTGATTGTCTTACTCGCATCCATGTTCATCCACACAAAATAGGTATTCATGTATTCACACGTATTCATCCATCCAAAACATACATTCATGTACTCACATATTCATCCACGAATAACATACATTAATATACTCATAGATACTGATTCTTGAACCACTATGAAAAAAATCTGACAAAAGGTAATTGTTCCCATCAATTATACATAAGCCAAGGTTAATTATAAATGATTAACATCCTGCATAAATTAAATAGGCATAAAAAATATTAAAGAATGAACATCTATATCATCTTGCCCTACCCCTACATAGGGCTCTCACGTTACAGCTAGCCACTACACAGTAAGATTATCATTCTCTTTATTTATTCTTCCTGTGCCAATTAGGTGTGGATACAACAGGAAACTCTTAACCTTGAGAATCCATTTCACATCATCTACATGGAACAAAATCAAAAGTAAATCATGGTTGAAAAATGAAGACCTAAAACTCACATCCAAAAAATAAAATAAAATCACACCACTCAAAAGTAAACAACATATTTCCAAAAAAAAATTGTGCTTGAACAAGTGTTGAACTGAATTTTGGAAGAAGCAGACATGGAAGAAGCAGCCAGCAAGTGGAAACATAATGGCAAAGGGAGGGGGGTCAAACATAGGGATGCATCTGTCACCTAGGTCTTGCAAGAAGCATCCTCTCTGCCAACCGCATGGTGGAAATGACCTGGTGCACAACTAGAATGCCATTCTTCTACTTCCCTGATACCAACGAGTCCTTCCATCTGCTCCACCTGATAGCCTCCCAATGAAAGAAATTAGAGAAATACTACAACGCCACACTTTTTTACCATAGTTTTTGCCAGTTTAATATCAGCCATCTAATCATGACATTCGACAACCGAACTAAAAATTTGGTGCTCTTCTGGCGAAAAGCGGAGCACTACAGTGTTTCTCAAGTACATCAAATAAATGCTCCATTTATTCAAGGAAAGCCAACTATTACCATCATTACTATACTATAAGGATGTAAAAAATTGCAACACCATAGATCAGAGTAGTACAGTAATTAATGGATTAAATAAAGATGTAAATCAATGGCCTAAAGCACCATATCCTCAGGTCGGGCTGTTAAATTTAATAGATCAAAGAGCCTTCGAAGCCCTCTTTGACAGAGGGATAGGCAAAATGACGCTTCTCCCTCCTTGATTTAGTTTGGTAGGCAATGGGCTCTCTCTTGGGGACAAATGAGGGTTAACTCTGTTCCATCTATTGGGGTGAAACGATCTGTCTGAGTTTAACTAGAGTTATCTATCAATCTAACCAGATTAACTTTTTTGGCCAATCAAACTAAAAAGGGGACAGATTGGGGGTTATCCCCATGACAAATGGGGGATAGCCCCCAATCAAAGCATGGCTTATTTAAAAGAACAGAATAGTCACATTTCTTAACAAATTAAAATAGGATGCAAGCACTTTGCAGCTTGAGAGTAAATGCTCTACTCGGTTCAGCATTGTGTTAGTATTTCTGCGCCATTTCTGTGATCAGTATCGTATGCTCAAACTGTGCTGACAAGCTTCCATCTTGTGTCACTGCCGTCCAATTATCACGCCATATGACAGGATTAATACTACCCATTGTAAGCATCGGCTCTGCAAAAATAATCAAGCCAAACTGAGCAACAAGCATAATAGAAACACCAATCCCGGTATATTGTCATCTCTTCTTAAGCTTGTCATAGAAAATGATTCTGTTTCCAAAAGTATAGGGAAACTAACTATTTCTCTCATGATCATTATTGTTTTTGATACAATGAATTCAATCCTCTATATTGTAAAACCGAAATTTGAAATGAACCATTAATTACATCAAGAAAGTCGAATCTGGTGAACATTATAATTTCACTCTACAACATCTTTCCTATGATTCTTTTAATTGATACAGACTGATGTACTACATTGGCACTGGATGAATAGCAAACAGTGACTCCTGAACAATGACACTTACATATGTTGAAATTATAGTTTGAAAAACGTATGATAAATAGCCACCTCCGTTGTTAATAAAAGTTTGAAGCTGAAAGCAAGGTTGCTGCTGCACATTGCACATGATGCTGATAAAGCAGTTTAAGTCCCACAGGAACGAGAACACTGCTTTTTTTAACATCATTGAAAATTCTTGTCACTTAGTTGACTATCTTAAAAATAGTTCTGCTTAGAAAGCAAGATGTATTCCCTTACTAACATTTTTCCCTTGTAGCAGTATGATGCAGGAAGAAGATAAGGGATGCTGTCAGAGCCCTCTTAACAATTCACCTTTAGGAGAGTATGGTACGACACTGGCCTATATGACACTCCTTCCTCATGCATATATATAAACAGATGTTCTATGATGTATATAATGCTTATTCAGGATTTACTAATATTTGGGTAATTACATCCTATGGCTATGACAATGGATGTTTGCAAGGTGCACATTCTACTGCTCATGCATCACGCCACCCAATTGTCAATAGCAACAGTATGAAGCTGATATTGAACGAATTATTCATGGGGAAGACTCGAGAACAACATTGATGATAAAAAACATTCCCAATAAGTATGCATAATCTAAGTGGAATCTCTCTCTCCCCCCAATCCCTTCTTTTCCGGCAGCAAATGTTAATGGGCATTCACTGTGGTCCTCTTTTTTTGGCATATTTTAACAGATACACATCAAAAATGCTCTTCGCAGCTATTGATGAACATCACCGTGGAACTTATGATTTCATCTACTTGCCTATTGACTTTAAGGTGAGTCAGATAATCTTTGGTGATCTTCGTTGAATGGTGTCTTTGTCCTCTACTGATATTCATACGCTGGCTTTGTTTTCCTTTCCAGAACAAGTGTAATGTGGGTTATGCATTTATCAATATGATAGATCCTCACCAAATCATTCCATTCTTTAAGGTTATTTTTCTTGTCCTCATTCATTAATGTTATTAATTGTTTATGAGGATAGAAAGTTTAACAGCAATCTGATCACCCTTTCAGACATTTGATGGCAAGAAATGGGAGAAGTTTAGCAGTGAAAAAGTGGTGTCACTTGCATATCCTCGAATCCAAGGGAAAGCTGCTCTGATCGCTCATTTTCAGAATTCAAGTTTGATGAGTGAAGATAAACGATGCTGCCCTATTCTGTTTCATAGAAATGGTCCAAAGCAGGTGATCAGGTATGAAATGTGACCTTGAAAATCCACACCATATCACTTTTGTGCAGTTATCTTACATATAGTTAACCATCAATCAATTATTTTTGTGCACATTATTTATGTGAATGCTCCAAAAATGCATGCAGATGGATATGTGACCTTGAAGTCCATTGCTAGTCTTTGGAATAATTGCAAATAAACCACTCTATATAGCTAGTTTTATTAATGCCCAAAGTCATGCGCCCAATAGAGTTTAAATTCCCTATCATCTTTTGTTGCCTTACTAGAAAATTAGAATCTACGTATTCAATTTGAACTGAGCTAACTGGTGGTCTTTGAGATGAATGACACATTGCAATGAGCCTGTGGCTGCATAGGCCTCCCTAGTTACTGTCCAAATGTCCTTTTGTTATTTCTCACAACATGCATGCTCAGTGCTGAGGGATGCCAGTGGACTTTCTGAAATTCTTCCATGTTCTACTATAAAATAGTCTTGAGATAGGCTTACAGAGATGGTCATGGTTTTCCTGACTGGGATCAATATGCAGTAAGATTCATATGACTCGGCATTTTCAGATTTTCCTGGTCTTGAGTTGGCTGATACAATAAGACATCCATATAAAACCTTACCAATTGTTAAGTATTTTAAGAAGACTCAGGCAAATGCCTATAGAGTCACTTTTATGCGCCAGTCAAAGTCAGGATAACATGCAACGATTTTTCAGGGTTTTGGTACAATCTCCTGCACTACATACGACAAGCCTTTGCAGATGGTTGAATTTGATTGGTACCACCTAAATTGCACTTTATCACAAACCCAAAATAGAAGGAACATCTGAAATTAAATATGAAAAACTACTTAGAAGAAAGCATGACATGAAAGACTCCCAAAATGAGTCCATCTAACCTGTTGAGTCTCAATACATGTCTAGTGTATCCACACCATAGCAATATATTTTTGAAGCAATTTGAAACAATTTCCTTTCTCCTTTCCACCATTTTTACTCCTTCCACCCCTATGGTGGAATACATCCTTCCTATGTGGTAAAAGACGTATAAGTTAATAGAGCCAGAAGACAAAAGACAAAAAAGTACTTGCTCAGCAAATGTTGCAACCTCAATTGCAGCAACAGCAAGGCTACTTGACTGTGAGGCCCCAGATGTACCAGATCCGGGTCCATGAATGCCTTTTGCCTAAGCCACACACAGTATCTGACCATTTCTCTGGAGCAGTGTACCATTTGTTGCTTCCAAAGCCTTTGTTGCATCCTCAACCTTGCAGCAACAACAACATAACAGAGAACTCTTAGCATAAAGACCCTACATGCTATCACCTCCATATTGTAACAAAGGAATGAAACTTTTTTGTAAATATATGTGCATTATGTTAATATATGCACAATGATGGGAATCAACTCCGAGCATGTACATTTTATTTTTTTATTTGTGTCCTTTTGTTTGTATTTATACCCTTGACTAATTGGGTTTGTAATTGTAAGACTTTATAACCCAAAGGGTTGGTCTTTAAAGTCTTTGGGTTTCTATGTAATATGTCAGCGGGTCCAGCAGGTTCCCCCACCGACTTTCTCATTAGTCCACATAGGTCCTAGGGCCCATGTGGGACTGGTTCAAAGTCCAAGGTTGGACTTGGATCAAGGGGGGACAAGGTGAAAAAATTTCAAATTTGGAATCCCCTTAAGTCAAGGAGCGCCCCCTTATATTATAGTTTATTCCATGTGTATTTTTATTTAATGTGGCCATTTGACCACATGGAGGAATAATGTCTTATACCCCATTTGCCCTCCCCAAATCCTAGATCTAGGGGTAGGCTTGGTCTTTTTCACATTTCTATATATCCTTGTATTTTTCCATTTGGTAGAATTAATGAAAGAATTTTAAGTTAAAAATTGCAAGAGCAAGGTGCGCCCCTCCCCTCTCCCCTCTCTGGTTCTTCTTCTTCCTCCTCTCTAGGGTGAGAAGCCCTCTTCTATCTCTTCTCCTGAGTATCTAGATCCTTCACCGCCGCCGCCGCCGCCGTTCGTGTCGTCGACGAGCCACCGCGAAGCATCTCCCGAGTTGCTGTCCAGAGTGCTGTTCTGTTGGATAGAGGTCTACTTCAGGAATTCTCTCTCCCAAATCCCAGATCTAACGAGGCTGAGATTTTGAGGGTCGGTTCCCCACATAAATCCCCATCTCCAGAAAACTTTCCACGATTTTAGGCCTTCATTTTATTTTCTTTTCCATTTAAGTTTCTAGACCTACACAGATCTGTCCCTGTGTAGATCTTGCTCGAGCAGCCCACTTCTCGCCCCTTTTGGCCCCCTTCCCCATTTCTGAATGAGCTGAAAATTGAACTGGGACTTCTGTCCATCAAAACCCACATCCACAAATTTTTCACAAATTTAGGAGTTCATTTTCCCCTCTGAAAAATTAGTGCTCAATCTGGATTCTGTTCTTCCCTCTGCAGTCCAGATCCGACCCCTGACCACCCAAAAATCCATTTCCCTTGTCAAACCACCTCAAGAAAATCCACAAAAAATATTGGCGTGTTCCTCACTTCCCCCTCTATCTCCCATAAAAATACCAACCTCAAGATCCGCCATTTTATCTTCGGCCAAACCCCATTCTCAGGCAAATCCAAATTTATCCTGCCAGATCAGGTTCTATGAACCATCATGTTGTAAATTCAACCAAGGTCATTACAGAGGCAGAAAAAATTCCTTCTTTAGCCTGGGATCGTACCACGTCAAAAGAGCTTTCCAATGGCACTTGTCTCGCGTCGATCTGACGTCGGGGCTGATCGCAGTAGGTGTTCTCGCCGGGTCACGCACTGCAGAAACAGAATAACCAGTCTGCGGACAGCAAGCAGCATCGACCGCCAGGCCGGCCGCCTCACCTTTCACAAGGCGAACCAGCACGTCTGCTTCCGAGGGCTCGTCCCTCCAGGAGTCCCTATCGCAGCAGTGCCATTTCCGGCCTACTTGGCCCACCGACCAGAACGTTGACCCAACGATCGTCGGCACATGCTACCACCAGAGCTGTCCAAGTTGTAGCCCGTCAACCCGAGCTCACTACTCCCAAGCCCCACTTGTTACCCTTTACCTCCCTATGTGGAGTGGACAGTAAAAATTCATTTATGTAATTATTGATAATTATTGTACAGGGAGTACGAGTTCGGCCAGGGTCGTCTTCCCCACGTCTGTAGCGTGGAGGTATCGTTTCCACTCCCCTCTCGACATTTTTGCTTTATTTCGTATATTTCTATATGCCGCTGCATGAGTGATAGGGTAAATTAGCTCGTTATCATATATCAATCACTATAGCGAGAGAGAGCAAGACCGTCCCGTGACCCGATCCGGGCACGAAAGTGTGAGTTGACCACCCTAGCTCTTTGCCGGTTTCTCAACCGTGCATGTCCGTACGCTTCCCTCGCTAGGGACGATCGCGAGTTTGCTTAGAGTCCAAAGATAGCATATCAATTGGTCTCGAGTCGCGTAGTCGTCCCGCATCAAATTGATATCAGAGCGAGTTGAGTCTAGGGTAGTATTTATTTAAAAATAAAAAAATAGTCATTTAAGTCAGTCCGAGGTTGCATTGGCATACCTTTATTTGGTATATCAAAAGGTGTTACTCGAACGTTAGGCTATGCCTATCGGGAAGGTGATTCACTTGCGTGAGTGAGATCTCGGCCAGGTACCGGATTTTGGTTTAGTCTAGGTTCCTTAGTGTGCATTAGTTAGTGCATTCTAAACTTGTGTTGTTGCATGCCCACCCGACGAGGTACCCAATACCATCGCCCCGCACCTATGGTCAACCCACGGGTTACCGTCGCAGGAGACCTTCACTCCTTGCATGAGGCGATCATGGCCCTCGTAGCCCGGATGGACCAATCCGAGGCAACCTTTAGGAGCTTCTCGGACCGTATGGATGGCCGACTTAACGCCATGGAGGAACGGATGGAATCATCCGATAGATCTGTCCAAGGTTTGGTCGGACGGTTGGATAGGATGTCACAAGGAGACCCTCCTAGAGCGGCCCCGAGCCCACTCACACCCGCTCCAGCTGTGGCCCAAAGCCAAGTCATTCCCATGGCCCATGCCCAGCCCACCCCTGTGGCCCAGGACCTGCCGCACATGCTCCCCAACCGGCACATGTTCCTCAGCCCGCCCCTCGCCAGGGCCCGTGAACCACAGCTCCTTGACCCCGGTCTTGAGGACTATGGGTCCAATAACGCTTATGAGGGGAATGGTCGACACCGTCATGGCTTGCAGCAGAGAGATGAGGAGGACGATAGGGTCCTTCGGAATGTGCGAGTGGACCCTCCCATTTTTGACGCATCTTTGGATCCGAAGGTCTATTTAGATTGGGAGTCCGGCATGGACCGGTACTTTGATTGGTTCGACATGACGGACCGTCGAAGAGTCCGATTCGCGACCATGAAACTGATGGGACAGGCACAAACATATTAGAAGAACGTGGAGAGCCTGTTATTTCATCGGCAAGTGCCCCAGGTTGAGACATGGGGTGAAATGAAGGTCAAGCTTCGGCAAAAATACCTTCCTGCCATATACCGTCAGTGACTCATCGATAAGTGGCAGAGTCTCAATCAGGGAGATCGGTCCATCTCCGAGTACATTGGTGAGTTTGATGAGTACTTTTTGCAATGTGGTGTCACGGAGGAGAGCACCATGCCCATTTCCCGCTTCCGTCGTGGTCTGCGGTCCCACTATTAGTATGAGCTTTTTCGTCGCAATGTGACCAAGTTGGAAGACGCGTACCAGGTTGCTCTCGAGATGGAGGAGTTTGAGGGAGAGTTCGAGTCTACCCAACGGCTGGGCCCCGTCCCTCTTCGTAGTGCCGAGCCCTGTAGCTCCTTAGGCCCATATCCGAGGGCCCCCATGGCTCGACCTCAAGAGCTCGCCCGTCAGGAACATTTCGCTCAAAGGCCTCGTCCTCCCCAGTCCCATGATCTACCTCCATCCCAACCACCGGCACCCATTGCCCGCCCCCCGGCACCCATTGCTCGTCCCCTGTTGCCTACACCCCCTGTCCGTCGAGAGGATAAGGGTAAGGGCCCACTTATCGGAGAGACTAGTAGGTCATGACTGCAGTGTTATCACTGTCATGGGTTTGGCCACTTTATCAGTCAATGTCCCACTCGTACCTGACTAGCCCTCAGGGAAAAAAGGGTTGGAGAAGCCTCGCCTTCTGGGTTTGTGTCTGTCAGCTATGAGGCCGAGCCGGAACTAGCTGATGAATTCTATGAAGAAGACCCGGAAGAACCCATCGACACACAGGATGCAGCACTCGGGTGATGACCACCTAGGGGTGATGTCACCGTCTTAAGTCTAGGGTCATGCATGAGTCAGTTTTTCTTTTTTGTATGGTTTGTTTGTGTGGTTTGTTAGGAGTCTATGCATACATTTGTCAGTGCATGGTGAGTCTGCATGTGTCTTGTGCAAGCTCGTAGATGTCAGTCCCTTGCGAGTGTGAGGCAAGTCGACTCTAATGCGTACGTTGTAGATTTGCCAGAGTATGGGATCAGCTCTACATCCATGTCCCGGATCTAGTCACCTACAAGGACCCATCGGTGATTCTTAGTAAGTCTTCAAGCCGCCTCCTCCCCTTTGAGAGTGACCCCACCCTAGAGTGTCCACCACTAGTCTCGTTCCCATAGCAGCTTGTGCATATCGAGTATATACGGAATGAGCAGGTGACGATTACTTGAGTGGAGCGTACCCGTGCTACTTGGTACGGTGACAGATCCGCTGGAGCTACTCGAGCAGCCGCACCCCTTACCCGACAGGGTCGAGTTCTTCCCACCCGGGGAGAATTGATGGGAATCAACTCGAGCATGTACATTTTATTTTTGTATTTGTGTCCTTTTGTTTGTATTTATACCCTTGGCTAATTGGGTTTGCAATTGTAAGACTTTATAAGCCAAAGGGTTAGTCTTTAATGTCTTTGGGTTTCTATGTAATATGGCAGTGGGTCCAGTAGGGTCCCCCACCTTCTTTCCCATTAGTCCACATAGATCCTAGGGCCCATGTGGGGTTGGTTCAAAGTCCAAGGTTGACTTGGACCAAGGGGGGACAAGGTGAAAAATTTTCAAATTTGGAATCCCCTTAAGTCAAGGGGGCGCCCCCCTTATATTATAGTTTATTCCATGTGTATTTTTATTTAATGTGGCCATTTGACCACATGGGGAATAATGCCTTATACCCCATTTGCCCTCCCAAATTCTAGATCTTGGGGTAGGCTTGGTCTTTTTCACATTTCTATGTATCCTATATTTTTCCATTTGGTATAATTAATGAAAGAATTTTAAGTGAAAAATTGCAAGCGCAAGGTGCGCCCCTCCCCTCTCCCCTCTCTGGTTCTTCTTCTTCCTCCATTCTCTAGGGTGAGAATCCCTCTTCTATCTCTTCTTCTGAGTATCTAGATCCTTCACCGTCGCCGCCGCCGCCGTTCGTGCCGCCGACGAGCCACCGCGAAGCATCTCTCGAGTTGCTGTCTAGAGTGTTGTTCTGCTGGACAGAGGTCTACTTCAGAAATTCTCTCTCCCAAATCCCCGATCCCACGAGGCCGAGATTTTGAGAGTAGGTTCCCCACATAAATCCCCATCTCCAAAAAAATTCCCACGATTTTAGGCCTTCATTTTATTTTCTTTTCCATTTAAGTTTCTAGACCTACACAGATCTGTCCCTGTGCAGATCTTGCTCCAGCAGTCCACTTCTTGCCCCTTTTGACCCCCTTCCCCATTTCTGAATGAGCTTAAAATTGAACTGGGACTTCTGTCCATCAAAACCCACATCCACAAATTTTTCCACGAATTTAAGAGTTCTTTTTCCCCTCTGAAAAATTAGTGCTCAGTCCGATTCTGTTCTTCCCTCTGCAGTCCAGATCCGACCCCTGACCACCCAAAAATCTATTTCCCTTGTCAAACCATCGCAAGAAAATCACAAAAAATATTGGCGTGTTCCTCATTTCCCCCTCTATCTCCCATAAAAATCTCAGGCTCCAAATCCTTTACCTCCGGTCAAACCCCATTCTCAGGCAGATCTAAATCTGTCCTGCCAGATCAGATTCTGTGAACCAGCAGGTTGTAAATTCAACCAAGGTCATTACAGAGGCAGACAAAATTCCTTCTCTAGCCTGGGATCGTAGCTCTTCAAAATAGCTTTTCAACGGTGCTTGTCTCGTGTCGATCCGACGTCGGGACTGATCGCAGCAGGTGTTCTCGTCGGGTCGCGCACTACAGAAATAGAAGAACCAGTCCGTGGACAGCAAGCAGCATCGACCGCCAGGCCGGCCGCCTCCCCTTCCACAAGGCGAATCAGCACGTCTGCCTCCGAGGGATCGTCCCACTAGGAGTCCCTGTCGCAGCAGTGCCATTTCCGGCCTACTCGGCCCACCGACCAGGACGTGGAACCCACGATCATCGACGCGTGCTACCACTGGAGTTGTCCAAGTTGTTGCCCGTCAACCCGAGCTCACTACTTCCGGGCCCCAATTGTTGTCCTTTACCTCCCTGCGTGGAGTGGGTAATAAAAATTTATTTCTGTAATTATTGATAATTATTGTACCGAGAGTACGAGTTCGGCCAGGGTCATCTTCCCTACGCCCGGTAGCGTGGAGGTATCATTTTCGCTCCCCTCTCGGCATTTTTGCTTTATTTCGTATATTTCTATATGCCGATGCATGAGTGATAGGGTAAATTAGCTCGTTATCATATATCAATCACTGTAGCGAGAGAGAGCGAGACCGTCCCGTGACCCGATCCGGGCACAAAAGTGTGAGTTGACAACCCTAGCTCTTTGCCGGTTTCTTAACCGCGCACGTCCGTACGCTTCCCTCGCCAGGGACGATCACGAGTTTGCTTAGAGTCCAAGGATCGTATATCAATTGGTCTCGAGTCGCGTAGTCGTCCTGCATCAAATTGGTATCAAAGAGAGTTGAGTCTAGGGTAGTGTTTGTTTAAAAAAAAGAGTCATTTAAGTCAGTCTGAGGTTGCATTTGCATACCTTTATTCGGTATATCAAAAGGTGTTGAAAGGTGATTCACTTGCGTGAGTGAGATCTCCGCCAGGTACCAGATTTTGGTTAAGTCTAGGTTTCTTAGTGTGCATTAGTTAGTGCATTCCAAACTTGTGTCGTTGCATGTCCACCCGGCGAGGTACCCAATACCATCACCCCGCACCTATGGCCAACCCATGGGATACCATCGCAGGAGACCTTCACTCCTTGCATGAGGCGATCATGGCCCTCGTAGCCCAGATGGACCAATCCAAGGCAACCTTTAGGAGCTTCTCGGACCGTATGGATGGCCGACTTAACGCCAAGGAGGAATGGATGGAATCATCCGACAGATCTGTCCAAGGTCTGGTCGGACAGTTGGATAGGATGTCACAAGGAGACCCTCCTAGAGTGGCCCCGAGCCCACCCACACCTGCTCCAGCTGTGGCCCAAAGCCAAGTCATTCCCATGGCCCAGGTCCAGCCCGCCCCTGTGGCCCAGGACCTGCCCACACATGCTCCCCAACCGGCACATGTTCCTTAGCCTGCCCCTCACTTGGCCCGCAAACCATAGCTCCTTAACCCAGGTCTTGAGGACTATGGGTCCGATAATGCTTATGAGGGGAATGGTCGACGCCGTCATGGCTTGCAGCAGAGAGATGAGGAGGACGATAGGGTCCTTCGGACCGTGCGAGCGGACCCTCCCATTTTTGATGGATCTTTGGATCCGAAGGTCTATTTAGATTGGGAGTCCGGCATCGACTGGTACTTCGATTGGTTCGACATGACGGACCGTCAAAGAGTTCGATTCGCAACCATGAAACTGATGGGACAGGCACAAACATATTGGAAGAACGTGGAGAGCATGTTATTTCATCGGCAAGAGCTCCAGGTTGAGACATGGGGTGAAATGAAGGTCAAGCTTCGGTAGAACTACCTTCCTGCCACATACCGTCAGTGACTCATCGATAAGTGGCAGAGTCTCAGTCAGGGAGATCGGTCCATCTCCGAGTACATTGCTGAGTTTGATGAGTACTTTTTACGATGTGGTGTCACGGAGGAGAGCACCATGCCCTTTTCCCACTTCCGTCATGGTCTGCGGCCCCACTATCAGTATGAGATTTTTCGCCGCAATGTGACCAAGTTGGAAGACCCGTACCAGTTTGCTCTCGAGATGGAGCAGTTTGAGGGAGAGTTCAAGTCTACCCAACGGTTGGGCCTTGTCGCTCTTCGTAGTGCCGAGCCCCGTAGCTCCTTAGGCCCATATCCGAGGGCCCCCATGGCTTGACCTCAGGAGCTCGCTCGTCAGGAGCATTTCGCTCCAAGGCCTCACCCTCCCCCGTGCCAGGATCTATCTCCATCCCAACCACCGGCACCCATTGCCCGCCCCCCGGCACCCATTGCCCGTCCCCTGTTGCCGACACCCCCTATCCGTCGGGAGGATAAGGGTAAGGGCCCACTTATCGGAGAGACTAGTAGGTCACGACTGTAGTGTTATCACTGTCATAGGTTTGGCCACTTTGCCGGTCAATGTCCCACTCATACCTCACTAGCCCTTGGGACAAAAGGGTTGGAGAAGCCTCGCCTTCTGTGTTGGCGTCTGTCAGCTATGAGGCCGAGTCAAAACTAGCTGATGAATTCTATGAAGAAGACCCGGAAGAACCCATCAACACCCAGGATGCAGCACTTGGGTGATGACCACCTAGGGGTGATGTCACCGCCTTAAGTCTAGGGTCATGCATGAGTCAGTGTTTCTTCTTTGTGTGGTTTGTTTGTGTGGTTTGTTAGGAGTCTATGCATACATTTGTCAGTGCATGGTGAGTCTGCATGTGTCTTGTGCAAGCTCGTAGATGTCAGTCCCTTGCGAGTGTGAGGCAAGTCGACTCTAATGCGTACGTTGTAGATTTGCCAGAGTATGGGATCAGCTCTACATCCATGTCCCAGATATAGTCACCTACAGGGACCCAGCGATGATTCCTAGTGAGTCTTCGAGCCGCCTCCTCCCCTTTGAGAGTGACCCCACCCTAGAGTGTCCACCACTAGCCTCGTTCCCATAGCAGCTTGTGCATATCGAGTATATACAGAATGAGCAAGTGACGATTACATAGAGTGGAGCGTTCCCGTGCTACTTGGTACGGTGACGGATCCGCCGGAGCTACTCGAGCAGCCGCACCCGCCCTTACTCGACGGGGTCAAGTTCTTCCCACCCAGGGAGAATTGATGGGAATCAACTCCGAGCATGTACATTTTATTTTTATATTTGTGCCCTTTTTTTGTATGTATACCCTTGGCTAATTGGGTTTGCAATTGTAAGACTTTATAAGCCAAAGGGTTAGTCTTTAAAGTCTTTGGGTTTCTATGTAATATGCCAGTGGATC
This sequence comes from Amorphophallus konjac, assembly GCA_022559845.1. Classification (NCBI taxonomy): domain Eukaryota; kingdom Viridiplantae; phylum Streptophyta; class Magnoliopsida; order Alismatales; family Araceae; genus Amorphophallus; species Amorphophallus konjac. The sequence goes on along the minus strand of CM040118.1, from coordinate 69,471,457 downwards.
TAGCAGGGTCCCCCACCCTCTTTCCCATTAGTCCACATAGGTCCTAGGGCCCATGTGGGGCTGGTTCAAAGTCCAAGGTTAGACTTGGACCGAGGGGGGACAAGGTGAAAAAATTTTAAATTTGGAATCCCCTAAAGTCAAGGGGGCGCCCCCCTTATATTATAGTTTATTCCATGTGTATTTTTATTTAATGTGGCCATTTGAGCACATGGAGGAATAATGTCTTATACCCCATTTGTCCTCCCCAAATCCTAGATCTAGGGGTAGGCTTGGTCTTTTTCGCATTTCTATATATCCTTGTATTTTTCCATTTAGTCGAATTAATGAAAGAATTTTAAGTGAAAAATTGCAAGAGCAAGGTGCGCCCCTCCCCTCTCCTCTCCCTGGTTCTTCTTCTTCCTCCATTCTCTAGGGTGAGAAGCCCTCTTCTATCTCTTCTTCTGAGTATCTAGATCCTTCACCGCCACCGTCGCCGTCGTTCGTGCTGCCGACGAGCCACCGCGAAGCATCTCCCGAGTTGCTGTCCAGAGTGCTGTTCTGCTGGATAGAGGTCTACTTCGGAAATTCTCTCTCCCAAATCCCAGATCCGATGAAGCTGAGATTTTGAGGGTAGGTTCCCCACATAAATCCTCATCTCCAAAAAAATTCCCACGATTTTAGGCCTTCATTTTATTTTATTTTCTATTTAAGTTTCTAGACCTACACAGATCTGTCCCAGTTCAGATCTTGCTCTAGCAGCCCACTTCTCTCCCCTTTTGACCCCCTTCCCCATTTTTGAATGAGCTGAAAATTGAATTGGGACTTCAGTCCATCAAAACCCACATCCACAATTTTTTTCACGAATTTAAGAGTTCTTTTTCCTCTCTGAAAAATTAGTGCTCAGTCCGGATTCTGTTCTGCCCTCTACAGTCCAGATCCGACCCCTGACCACCGAAAAAACCATTTCCCGTGTCAAACCACCTCAAGAAAATCCACCAAGAATATTGGCGTGTTCCTTACTTCCCCCTCTATCTCTCATAAAAATCACATCCTCCAGACCCGCCATTTTACCTCCGGTCAAATCCCATTCTCAGGCAGATCCAAATCTGTCCTGCCAGATCAGGTTCTGTGAACCAGCAGGTTGTAAATTCAACCAAGGTAATTACAGAGGCAGATAAAATTCCTTCTCTAGCCTGGGATCGTAGCTCGTCAAAATAGCTTTCCAACTACGCTTATCTCGCGTTGATCCGACGTCGGGGCTGATCGCAGCAGGTGTTCTCGCCGGGTCGCACACTGCAGAAACAGAAGAACCAGTCCGTGGACAGCAAGCAGCATCGATCGCCTGGCTGGCCACCTCGCCTTCCACAAGGCGAACCAGCACGTCTGCCTCCGAGGGATCATCCCTCCAGGAGTCCCCGTCGCAGCAGTGCCATTTTCGGCCTACTCGGCCCACCGACCAGGACGTGGAACCCACGATCGTCGGCGCGTGCTACCACTGGAGCTGTCCAAGTTGCTGCCTGTCAACCGAGCTCACTACTCCCGGGCCCCAATTATTTCCTTTTACCTCCCTGCGTGGAGTGGATAATAAAAATTTATTTCTGTAATTATTGATAATTATTGTACCAAGAGTACGAGTTCGGCCGGGGTCGTCTTCCCCACGCCCGGTAGCGTGGAGGTATCATTTCCGCTCCCCTCACGGCATTTTTACTTTATTTCGTATATTTCTATATGCCGCTGCATGAGTGATAGGGTAAATTAGCTCGTTATCATATATCAATCACTGCAGCGAGAGAGAGCGAGACCGTCCCGTGACCCGATCCGGGCACGAAAGTGTGAGTTGAGCACCCTAGCTCTTTGTCGGTTTCTCAACTGCGCATGTCCGTACGCTTCCCTCGCCAGGGATGATTGCGAGTTTGCTTAGAGTCCAAGGATCACATATCAATTGGTCTCGAGTCGCATAGTCGTCTCGCATCAAACAAACTCATTCAAAATGAAAATTCCTCTGAAAACGTTTCTGTCACGCCCCGAATCGATAGCAGCGGAACGTGTCGTTTGCTCGGAACGTGACAGTTAAACAATCGTAAATAATCAAGAGCAGTCGCATAAGACCAAATAATTTGGAGCAATGAGAAAATTTTATTTCAAATACAAGTCTCTTACAATTTAAATTCTAAAACTAGAAGACTCAACTATATCACAATGAAAAGAAAAGGAGATGACGCTCTAACAGACTTAGACAAGATAACTAAATAAGAGGCACCATGCAAGACTCAAGAAAGATAAAAGTCTCAGGTTCACTAATTTCCAGAGCTCGCTTGCATACTTGTCACTCGCATGTAAGTCTTGGTCTCGCTAGCCACCTGATTACCTGAAAAATGTTGGAATAAAACTGGGTGAGTGAAAGCTCAGTAGAAATTATATCTCAAGAACAAGCAATTGGTTTAAGTAATTACATTTTTCACATGTAAATGCAGGTAAGGCTATGCATGTAGAATTAACCGAGAAAGTGAAACAAAACTAGTAAGAGATTAACAACGTTATGCAAAACTTCCAAGCGAGTCCTAAACAAGAGACATTCGTGAGAGAATTTATAGATTATTGGCTATTTCACGCAAGTACTTGCCCATTCCGGGCCACGCAAGTCGAGTCACGCAAGTCAAGTCATGTACGCAAGTCACGAGTGAAAGAGAGAGTGTGGAATGCCAAAGATCAAGAGAGACAAGTACTTCGGTGCAATGCCAGACACCGTGATCAATATAACTCCTATAGGCACAAGTACTTTCTGGTGCTCCACCCAGGATCAGATCGGGCCCTATATGCACAGCATTAAAATAGATCTAGACATCCACTATAGTTCATAGGCAATAAAGAGTTCCAAAGAACAAGCTTTAGTAAAATGATAAATAGAGATTATGGAACGCAAGGCCCTTGGGCAATGACAGACTAGCGATAAAATCCACGCAAAGAGCATATACAAACCGTGACATGTCGATAAACTAGGTGGAATTGGCACCTAGATAGGTTGCCATGATACTTTGAATAAATGACTAACAAGAGTCATGAATTCAATGGACATGAAACAAGCTGAAGAATTGGCACCTAACCATAGGTTTTCCAAACCAATAATTCGCCTAGCGGAGCGGTCACCCACTCCACTGACTTGAGAGATTTCTCTCATGGGCCAAGCGTAGCACCATGAAAGGGCCGGGTTACCATGTTTCTCCAGAGTGACATGACAATTAAAACAGGTACAAGGTGTTTAAGGTACAACTAGCTCAGCCGGTCTCGAGGGAATCCAAGGCTACGAGGAGACTTACGGAGGTCCCAATGACTAACTTTTCAGTTCGAAAGAACGGAATGTCCAACGGAGGACTCGTATGTCACCAAGAGTTGAGGGTGTATCGGAAACTCACGTGAAACGTCAGACTGCGTCTACGGACTGAGACGTAGTGTCAATATGATCCACGGTACATATCAAATCTCAAGAAAAATAGAATAAATCACGTCCATGCAAGTAGGTGTCCATTCATATCTTAATTTCTATTTAATCTAATAATTTAGAAAATAGCATCTCTTTAAAAGGACGGATACTATTTTTTAGAACTAATTACATGGTAATTAAGGGAAATTTACAAGGATCACGACTATATATATATTGTAATTTTTACCGACTTTGATCATCAGATATGAATTTTCTAGGATTAAATCATGATATGTAGTTTTTAATTTGAGCACGATGGATAGTAATATTTTTTCAATAAAAGAAAATTATCGAAACTAAATATATGATAATTAAGAGAAAAATCTAAGGATTCCAAATATATATATATTATAATTTTATTTTACATATTTTTATAAATATGAATTTTTAAAGATATGCGTAAAAAGTTATACAATTTATATTTATATATATATATTAAAAAAACGACGACAACACACGTTGTCGTTATTTCCTTAATGAATAGTGTTGTTTTCAAATTGTAAGGCTTTCTAGGGAACAAAAATATTGAAAAAGAAAGAAAATTGCAAGGATTCTAGAAATATAAATATCATGATTCTAGGATATATGGTTCAATAGTTATTTAATTTTAAAGATAAAATAATTATTATATATATAACGATATGGATTAAGGCGTTAATTAAATAACGACATATCAAAAAGTCGTTAATCATTCAAATAACGATCAATACCAAGTAAAGGTCGTTATTTAAGTAAAATAATGAATAGTATTTCTCTACTTCAAACGCTTCGTTCTCAATGTATATAAGTCGAAATCACGCAATCTATATATCGAAATGAAGAGCTCGAAAAACTCTACCTAACGTGATGTTCAAAAAAAATTTTACTCGAGAGGAGGGCTACTTTGGTCTAGGAGGATTGGAAAAAAGAGGTACCAACTCCACTACCTCGATCACTATCCCAATAACACGTCCATAAAATTTCATGACCAGAGGACGCTCCGACGACCTAGAACGGCTATCAAAGTAAAATCTATAACTACTGTGATACAGTGAAAATCATGATTCACCGTATAACTTTAATAATTCCTCTTATTTATTTAAGTTAATTATTAACTAGTTAACAGATCATATAATCACATGAAAATTTAGATAAATCATGAGGACTCAAGTCATATGCATTTTTTGATTTTTAGACAAGTGATTATATAGATATAAAATTTTAATGTGATGTGATTATTTAATCAATTAAGATAATCATGCAAACAGTAAATTGAAAACTTAGGCAAAACGATGATAAGGGAAAACGAAAATATGAATTTTAAAAATGCAACCTAATTACTATTGTCTTGGACTTCAATTCTTTGAGAAAACCTACCTTCGTGGGTTGATCTAGATGACAAACGAGGAGGTGAAGTAATAGAAATAGCAGCAGCAGGCTGCTACAGCAACTGCAATGGCAATATAAGAAGCAGCAGCTCAGCTCCTTCGTTCAGCAACAATTGAGGAGAAGAGGACAATGCAACCGCAGTGGACAACCTCACGGCAGCACTGCAACTATAACAAGGATGAAGAACTGCAGCGTCGGTAGTAACACCTCCACAGCGTAAGAAGAAGATCGGCAGAAGGTCGATGTCGAAGAGAAAGCACCAACAAGCTTGCTCGATCGACGTGATTGGTATTTATAGGGTGAGGGTTTCCTGGAGGTCTTTCAATCCTAATGGGAAAGAACTTTCCCACGTAAGATGTCCTACGAGACTTAAACTTTCCATGCACATCTCTTTCTTGCTAAACATCAACCGCCTACCCTCATTGGGTATGAAACCCTGCGGTTGCAAGCAGGCGTCGTAACAAAATGGCCTTCTGAGATATATATATATATATATATTATATATCTGTATATACATCTCACCTCTCCTTTATACGTAATAAGGCCCATTCACTTTTTTTTTAGCCAATATACGTATGTGGGTTTGGGGCTGTTAAGGCCCATTTGGTCATTCCATATTCAAATGTTTATATATATATATATATGTCCCTTGGGTTGTAGGCCATGTTTTGAATGTGGGTTGGGTTGCTGTTGGTAGTGTCTATAATAATGGGTTTATGTTCTCCACGTGGGTCATACTAACCCACACTATGAGGTTGGCCCATTTATGTATGTAGATTTGAGGTTCTTGTGTATGAGTTTTGAAAGTCTTATTATTATTATATATATAATAGGTGGAAATCCAAGGGTAATAGTTGGTGGGTGTTTTGGATTTGATTTATCATTCATATATTCATATTTATATAATTAAACCCATTCGTTATTTACTAAACCACATATACATGGCTTATATCTATTAATAGTTTTGCATAAATGTGTGTGTGTGTGTGTGTGTGTGTGTGTGTGTGTGTAAGGCCCATTGGTCTAAGCTAAGCTCATTTCCTATGGTTGTATTAAACTTATACTGTAGGTGGGTCATGATATCGATTGAGAGTTTGATTAGGGTAGTACTTCATATAGGGATTTCATTTCTTGTAATTTTCGTCACTTTATTTACGTTATTAATTATTATCTTGGGTATCAGAGATAGGTTCGATCCTAGAAAAATGTTCACTTTTATTCAAAAGGGAAATTAATTAGCCATTTGTTTATCCTAATAATAATATACCCAAATTCTTATTTATTCAACATTATCATCTATTTATAGGAGAAAAATTAATTATCATCAAGTGTAAGCTATCTTTTTCTTTAAATATCATAAATATTGGTTTCCTATTTAGCCTTTCAAAATTACCGGGTGTTACACCCTCCCCCACTTAAAAGAATTTGGTCCCCAAATTCACATCACCTTCTACTCTGGACGGGGGACTAGCTATAATTCATTATGATACCACATAAGTGAAAGAAGAAATCTAAACATATCGAATGAAAAAGAATCAATTTAGGATCGAGGATGAGGGGTACCTTCCATAGCTTTTCCTTTGGCAGACTTGTCTTCCACTAAGGCTTGGGCTCCCTCTTGGAGTTTCGAGTTCTGAATAGGACACTGGGCTATCCTATGTTCGAGGCTCCCACATCGGAGACACGCTCCCGTCCTCCGATAACAAACCTATGATTGGTCATTAAACTTCCCGCAGAACTTACACCTCTCTTGCGATGGGTCAATAGGGGCTACCACACTTTTCCCCTTCTTACATTTCTTGTTCCTTTGGGAATTGTTGCCCTCATTGGGCCTCTTCTTAGCCGGGACATGCATTTTAGAATTAACGGCTTGGTTCCTTTCTTCAACTCTCTCTTTTTCTTCCACTGCCTTCTCTAACTCATGGACTCTTCTAACAAGGTCCGCATAAGCTTGTACATCTACCAATACCATCTCAGGGACAAAGCTCAGCTTAGATGTCTCCATTTTATTTAGGTTCATGCAAGAATAGTTGGGGAGATAATTATTGACTCAATAATAATAATGAGACTTAAGTATTTTATCCTTCTTTTATAATTTAACCCAAGCTTTACCCAATTCTTACGAAATCCCTATAGGATGACCGACAAGGATACTCAACCTACACTTGGACTTGATGACCTAAGGATTTTGAAAGTCAAAGCTCTGTTATGACTGACAAGGATACTTGACCTATCACTGGAACCTAATAATTGGAGGATATGAAAGCCGAATCTCTAATATGACTGACAAGGATACATGACCTATCACTGGAACCTAATAACTGGAGGATATGAAAGCCGAGGCTCTGATACCACCTCTGTCACGCCCCGAACCGATAGCAGCGGAACGTGACAGTTAAACAGTCATGAATAATCAAGAGCAGTCGCATAAGACCAAATAATTTGGAGCAATAATAAAATTTTGTTTCAAATATAAGTCTCTTACAATTTAAGTTCCAAAACTTAAGACTCAACTATATCACAATGAAAAGAAAAGGAGATGACGCTCTAACAGACTTAGATAAGATGACTAAATAAGAGACACCATGCAAGCCTCAAGAAAGATAAAAGACTCGGGTTCACTAATTTCCAGAGCTCGCTTGCACACGTGTCCCTCCTATGTGAGTCTTAGTCTCGCTAGCCACCTGATTACCTAAAAAATGTTAGAATAAAACTGGGTGAGCGAAAGCTCAGTAGAAATTATATCTCAAGAACAAGCAATTAGTTTAAGTAATTATGTTTTTCACATGTAAATGCAGGTAAGACTATGCACGTAGAATTAACCGAGCAAGTGAAACAAAACTAGCAAGAGATTAACAACGTTATGCAAAACTTCCAAGCGAGTCATAAACAAGAGACATTCGTGAGAGAATTTATAGATTATTGGCTATTTCACGCAAGTACTTTCCTATTTTGGGCCACGCAAGTCGAGTCACGCAAGTCAAGTCATGTACGCAAGTCACGAGAGAAAGAGAGAGTGTGGAATGCCAAAGATCAAGAGAGACAAGTACTTCGGTGCAATGCCAGACACCGTGATCAATATAACTCCCATGGGCACAAGTACTTTTGGGTGCTCCACTCAGGACTAGATCGGGCCCTATATGCACAGCATTAAAATAGATCTAGACATCCACTATAGTTCATAGCCAATAAAGAGTTCCAAAGAACAAGCTTTAGTAAAATGATAAATAGATATTATGAAACTCAAGGGCAAGGCCCTTGGGCAAGGACAGACTAGCGCTAAAATCCACGCAAAGAGCATAGACCAACCGTGACATGTCGATAAACTAGGTGGAATTGGCACCTAGATAGGTTGCCATGATACTTTGAATAAATGACTAACAAGAGTCATGAATTCAATGGACATGAAGCAAGCTGAAGAATTGGCACCTAACCATAGGTTTTACAAACCAATAATTCGCCTAGCGGAACGGTCACCTACTCCACCGACTTGAGAGATTTCTCTCATGGGCCAAGCGTAGCACCATGAAAGGGCCGGGTTACAATGTTTCCCAAGAGTGACATGGCAATTAAAACGGGTACAAGGTGTTTAAGGTACAACCAGCTCAGTCGGCCTTGAGGGAATCTAAGGTTACATGATGGGGACATCAGAGCAAGAGCATTAACATTTTCATTTGCATTTGTGTCCTCTAGTTTATTTTTATATCCTTGGAAAGTATGTTTACAATTGTAAGGTTTTATAAGCCAATGTGTCATTCCCTAGGATTGTTTGGGATTTTGTGCAAAATGTCAGTAGGTCCAGTAAGGGGACCCCCACTCCTTCCCCATTGGTCCACCTAAGCCATTTGGGTCCATGTGGGGCTGGTCAACTATCCTAGGTGGCTTCTAGAAGGTTGGACTATTCAAGGAGACAAAGTGGTAAAAATGTCAAGATTCCACCCAAACTAGTCAAGGGGGCGCCCCCCCTTATTATTAGTTTAATGTGGTTCCAAACTACATGGGAAAACAGTTTTGAACTTCCTCTTTTACCCCTCCCAATTTCTAGATCTAGGGTCATTTTTAGTCTTTTTGCATTTCATACAAATAGAATGTAATTCACATTTTATTAGAATTAATGATATGAAAATTCAGAATTTTGCTCCAAGCAGAAGGGTGCGCCCCTTGTCTCTCCTCCTCTCCCCTTTGCAGATGGATTTCTACTAAATCTTGGCTGTGAAGCCCTTCTATCTTCTCCTTAGCCCCTCTGGATTCTACTTCTGCCGCCAACGCCGCCGCCATCGCACCGCCATCACGCCGTCGTCTTCAACATCGAAGTTCTATCTACATCAGATAGATCCCTACTCCGTGATTTTTAGCTCTCTATCAGGAGCTCAGATCGCAACTAAACTTGGATGGTGAGTCATCCACGTCCACCCCAGCCTCCACAAAAAAATCCTGTCATTTACCTTTTGTTTGCTATTTTTCCATTTTCAAGTATTTCCACCTTCCAGTTCCGTCTTCTGTTCAGATCCTATCACAGCAATCCTGAGTTTCCATGTTTAGACCCCCTTACTCTTGTCTTCTTGAGTCCCCAATTTTATTGGAAGTTCTGTCCATCTAGTAACTCTTCCACAAATATTCTTGTGAATTTAGGATCCCGTTTATATTTTCAAAAAAATCACTTTAAGATCCCAACTCAGTCTGTCTGCCTCTGTCCAGATCCGACCACTCAGCAGTATAAAATACCTTTCCCCCCCAAACCTCCACCAAATCTGTCATGAAAATTATCCCCGTTTTCCTTGTTTCCACCTCTACAACTTTTGTGAAGAAGTTGACTTCCAGATCTAAACTTTGATCTACGGTCAATGTAAGTTCTCAGGAAAAATCACTTATGTCCTGAGATTTCGGGTCTTGTTCAACAGCAACTTGTAAAATCGATTAAGGCCAGATCCGAGAAATTTAAAATTATTTCTCTGGCCCTAGATCGACATATTTTGAAAGAGCTTTCCAACGGTACCTCTTGTGCGTCGATCCGACGTCGAGAGTGATCGCAGCAGCGAGTTTCATCGAGTCGCGCCTTATAAAATAGCAGCTTTAGATCCGTGGGCAGCAAAGTCAACAAATGAGACCGGAGCCGAATCACCTCCCACGAGGCGAACCAGCGTGCCGCCATCCCAGGGAGCGCCTCTCCAGGAGTCAACGTCACAGCGGTATCACTCCGGGCCCACTCAGACCCGCCGATGAGCACGTGGGCCCCACATTAGTGAATACGCGTGCTGCTAAAGCTACACCAAAACACTGCTCGTCAACCCAAGTTCGGTCCTCCTGAGACCCATTTGTAGCTCGTTACCTCCCCCTTCGTCTGTCAAGTAAATCTGCTCTTTTCTTGGCTATGCAAGTTTTTATAGAAGATTCATTCAGAACTTCTCTACCATTACTCTTCCGCTCACTAAGCTCCTAGCCAAGGACACTCCATTTTACCTAGATGAATCTTGTCTAGAGACTTTTCACTCTTTTAAAGCGGCCCTCACTCAAGCCTCAATCCTGCAGTCACCAGATTGGTCGCTGGCGTTAGAAATCATCTGTAATGTCTTAGATTATGCTATAGGAGCTGTCTTAGGCTAGAGAATTGATAAGAAACATGTGGTAATCTATTATGCGAGTCGCACTCTCGCTGATGCTCAATTGAATTATACCACCACAGAGAAAGAACTCTGGCCGTTATTTTTGCCCTAGAGAAATTTCGCTCATATCTTTTGGGAGCCAAAGTCATTGTCTATTCTGATCATACTGCTTTGAAATACTTGCTCACAAAGAAAGATGCTAAACCCCGTCTGATTCGATGGATTCTATAACTGTAAGAATTTGATTTGGAAATCAAAGATAAGAAGGGGTTAGAGAATGTTGTGACTGATCATTTGTCAAGAATAGTGATACACGAGAGTGCTCCCATGTCTGCTTCTTTTCCCGATGAACAAATGTTATCTATCTCTCACACCTCAACACCCCGGTACGCTCACATAGTCAACTACTTGGTAGTGGGACAAATTCCAGGAGGGTGGACTAAGCAGGAAAAGGATCACTTCTTGGCTAAGGTCAAGCACTATTTTTGGGAGGACCCGAACTATTTTATATGGGTCCTGATCAGATCATAAGAAGATGTGTCCCCGAGGAGGAGCAACAATCTGTCTTACATTTTTGCCACAATCTAGCTTGTGGGAGACACTTTTTTGGAAAGAAGACTGTGGCTAAGGTGTTACAAAGTGGATTTTATTGGCCCACTTTATTTAAGGATGCTTATGAATTTTCAAAAACATGTTTGATGTGTCAAGCTATGGGCAATAACTCAAGGAGAGATATGATGCCGCTTAATCCCATTCTGGTTGTGAAAATTTTTGATGTTTGGGGTATAGACTTCATGGGACCGTTTCCACCATCCTTTGGGAATGAATACATCTTGGTGGCGGTTGATTACGTTTCAAAATGGATTGAAGTTGTAGCCACAAGGACAAATGATCACAAGATAGTAGTGAAATTTGTTCGTAAGAACATCTTCTTTAGATTTAGGTGTCCCAGGGCTATCATCAGTGACGGGGGTTCGCATTTCACTCACTCCAATTCCGAGCTTTGCTCAAGAAATATGGAATTACAACCCCCTATCATCCCCAAACTAGTGACCAGGTCGAAGTTTCCAATAGGGAAATTAAGAACATTCTACATAAGACAGTTAGGCCAGATAGGAAAGACTAGTCCGAGAGACTAGATGATGCACTATGGGCCTATAGAACTGCATTCAAAACTCCTATTGGCATGTGACCATATCGCCTTATCTTTGGAAACGTATGCCACTTACCTGTTGAACTTGAGCATAGAGCATATTGGGTCATTAAGTAAGTAAATTTTGATCTCACTCATGCTGGATCCCAAAGAGCTCTACAACTTAATGAATTGGAGGAACTACGTAATGAGACTTACGAAAATTCCAAGATTTACAAAACAAAAACCAAAGCTTTCCATGATAAACATATTTATAGGAAAACTTTTCATGCTAATCAAAAGGTTTGGCTTTTCAATTCGAGACTACGCTTGTTCCCAGGCAAGTTGAACTCCAGATGGGATGGACCATTCATTGTTGTTAAGGCATTTGACCATGGAGCTGTTCAAATTCTGAATCCATAAAATGGTCATATTTTTACTGTTAATGGTCAAAGGTTGAAATCATACTTGGAAAATGAGCTGTTATCACCGAAAGAATCCATTGTTCTAAGTGGTCTAGATTAAAATCTTTGTGAGCTCTCATGCGTCTGACTGAAGATGGAAAACTTAGCGCTTCTGGGAGGCAACCCAAGGTTTTTATTGTTGTTGTTGTTTGACGTTTTTATTTTAGTGTGTTTTAATAGTAAGGTCAAGGCCAAGGAGAGGAAGTCATCGTCGTCCGTGACATTGATGGAGGTTTCGTCCCGCATATCCGATTGTCTCTTTCCTAGTCAAAAGTATTTATTGATACATTGTTCTATTGCTTTCAATTCTATATGCCATTGGAGATAATGTCATTCAACTTTGGGGGGGAGAGAAAAATTTTCATTATGCATATAGTACAACCTGATAGGAGTTCTGTCTTGCATGTCATCGTAGAAAGATGTAAACCCCATTTTGAGTTTCATGATTTATGCTTAAATTAAAAGTAATTCTGGAATAGAAAAGACTAGGAGAATGATGATGGAAATTTTAGTCAATCTAACAATGAAAATTGATATAAGAATCTCTTTAAAGTTCATGTGTACTTTAGAAAAAAAGAAATTCACATTGCACACTAATGAAACAAACAAGACAAGCCCCCTGCCATTTTAGGTATGATGTCTGATATTCTGCACTTCTTAAGAAAAGAGATCTTTTTACAAAGCTTTCTACCAAATTATCTATCAAATAAGTGCAATGGCACTATGAAAAAAAGGAAAAAAATAGAAAAAGAAAAAAATGCCATGAAAAATGCCCTTAATCTTAGTAACCGGACCTACTTCACCTAAGACGTGTTGATGTTCGTGTAAAACGGAAAAGAGAATCTGGATCTACGAAATTGGGCCTACTTCTCCTAAGGTAAGAGTCGAGGTTCACGTTGACTAGTGAAGGGTAGTGCAGCATCATGTGTGGTATAAAAGATCCCAAAGGGGCAAAGCAATAAGGCAGATAAAAAGCTAATATACTTAATGCTCTGATCTAAGAGGTGCAGGGTTGAAAAGTATTTACTTGGAATAGCGAAAGGGAGATGTAATTGTCTAAGCTGTGGATTTGGTAGTTACACATGCACAAGTGCTATTGAGCTTTGATTTGAATTCTTAATCATGTACTATTAAGTTCCAACATAAGGCTAGTGTGCATTAATGATTTCAGATTCCTAATATTTGGTTGATTCTATGAAGGGAGAACTAGAAATGAGAGCATGAATTTTATAAACTCTTGTTAGTCCTAAATTTTAATTTATTTACATTGCTAAGGGACTAACAATGAGTAAGTTGGGAGGTGTGATAAGTGTCTATTTTCTATTATAATTCATTGCATACACACCATTTTATGTGCATATAACTAGGCAATTCTGCATATTTCAGAGTTAACCTCAACTCTGCGTTTAAATTGGGGCTTTCACGTAAATTAAATTAATTTGGTCACATTGTGATAATTTTGATGGATTAAATTATAATTATGTGTGTGCAGGACACTGAAGGTAATTACAAAAGAAGCCGGGGGTAAAACTATCACCACCACTTTGACCAAGTCAAAAGCACATATTTTGATTGGAGGGAAAATAAATTTTAAAAGTTTAAAATTGAGGAAAAGAAGCACATATTTTGGTTGGAGGGAAAATTGAATTTAAAGTTTGAAATAAAGGAGAGACATGATGAGCCTTGGGAAAGGGGGTGCCAACCTACTTTTCCTCTTCCCTATGCATCATATTCAACCTATATTCCAACCATCCATCTCCTTTTGATACAATCTCCATCCCTCATCTACCCAACTTTCCCTATAAATAGCCTATGACAAGGAGGAGAAAGGGAGTTCTTCCTTTGACATTTTTCTCTCCCTCTCACATCTTCTTAGTAGCCGGTTTCTCCCACATAAGTTCATTTTCTTCTCGTGTGTTCTTCATTAAAGTTCTTTATTCTTAAGTCCTCTACAACTTCTTCTTCTGCCTCATCTTTCAATTCCTTCTGTGTTTTAAGCTATTTCATATTTTTCACTGTACTATCATGTTCATCTGCGAACCAGTGTTTCTCTCTGTTCTTCCCCTTGTTTCTCACCCTTCTAGGCATTTTATCTTCTTGCTTCTTCATAAAAATTCTTTGTTTTTAAAAGAGATTCAACTTCTTATTCTGAACCATCTTCTAATTCTATATATTTTTTAAATTATAATCCCTTTTTCAAGGTGTTGTCCTGTATTTTTACTGTTCATCTGAGACACTAAACTCTGTTCTTCCACCGTTTTGAAGCTCTTCCACTCTTTTTTTTCTCTGAGTTCTTCATCAAAGTTCTTCCTCTCTTGTAGATCTAGATTTTCTTCTTCTATCACGTCCTCCAATTCTTCTCCGTTTACGAGTTATATTTATTTTTCTACTGTTTTACTCTCTTATTTTCTTCCTTCTTCATCTCCACATAAACCCTTCCACATTCCTCTCTATATTTCTCCAAAGTTTGTCCTCCATAACTCTCCTTTCATGACGACGTTCGCATCAAGACGAGCAACAATCCAAGGCTCATGACGTGGACGATGACGGCTTCTTCATCAATCTCTTTCCACGGCGATCTCCTTCAAGGCGGAGCGATCCTCTCCAAGGCTCGGCGAGGAGGAAACGATGTCATTCATCATCCTCTCATGGATCTAGTTTCTTCACTTATCTCGTAGTTTATATTGGTTGTAATCTTAATTTTTATAGATTATAATTTTCATGTCTTTTGCAATAAAATTTATTTTGACAAATTGTGTTCCCTTTTCTCTCTCCCTTTCTCAAATTTCTCTTCTCAATCCTTCTCATATTCTTTAGATAGATTTATTTCCATGCACTATTTTCTTTAAGTAAAGCAAAATCACAAGTATTTTTCATATGACTCCAATGTTTTTAACTCTAAAAATCTCTTCTTTCTTGAGGATTCGACCCGTACTTGCCATAGTACTATGCTCTCTTTTGATCATTTTGTGCGAGTTCGATTTTAAGATTATTAGCACGCGTGTAGTAACGACATACGCTTCCGTGTTATCAGCGGTCTGCCGAGGAGCATGCGTACCATTTGGGTGGGGTGCTGCAGACGCTGCGAGATCACCAGTTGTATGCGAAGCTCAGTAAGTGCAAGTTCTGACTTCGTGAGGTGCACTTTTTAGGGCACTTGATTTCTGGTGATGGTGTTTCCGTGGACCCTGCCAAGGTCGAGGCAATAATGCAGTGGCCGAGGCCGAGGTCTGTGACGGAGATCCGGAGTTTCTTGGGCTTGCGGGCTACTATCGATGGTTTATCCAGGATTTTTCTCGCATTGCGGCCCCGATGACTAGGCTTACGCAGAAGATGTGCCCTTCGTCTGGACTAATGAGTGTGAGCAGAGTTTCAGGGAACTGAAGAGATTGCTCACCTCGGCTTCGGTGTTAATTTTGCCTTCTAGATCGGGAGATTTTGTTGTGTGTACAGATATTTCTATGGTCGATTGGGTGCTATGTTGATGCAGCATGGTAGAGTGGTGGCGTATGCATCTCGGCAGCTGAAGCCCCACGAGGAGAACTACCCTACCCATGACCTGGAGTTGGCGGATGTGATCTTTGCGCTGAAGATCTAGAGGCATTATCTGTACGGTGAGAAGTTCGAGGTGTTCACTGACCATCAGACTTTGAGGTATGTGTTCACGCAGAGGGACCTTAACCTCAGGCAGAGGCGTTGGATGGAGTACATGAAGGATTATGACTTCACCCTATCTTATCAACAAGGCAGGATGAATGTCGTCGTCGATGCTTTGAGTAGGAAGGTCGCGGTCAGTGTCTTGATGTTGAGGAAGTGGAGGCTCTGGGAACAAGTGCTCGAAGTGTCATTCAGGCTCAAGATTCCCCGAGAGCCAGGGTTAGCAGTGCTTGCTAGTCTGACTGTCACGCTTGCTATCTGTCGTCAGGTGACATAGGCTCAGCATGTAGACCCTGGGTTACCCCGAATTTTGGCTATGGCTGATGTGGAGCTCAGCGAGGACGGAGCCGTGATATTTCATGGTAAGCTGTACGTCCCAACTGAGAGTAGGTTCATCATGCGGTGTTGCGCGAGGCTCATGAGAGCAGGTACACCGTACACCCGAGTGCGACAAAGATGTATTGGAACTTGCGGAGGCAGTTCTGGTGGCCTGGCATGAAGAGAGATGTCTACGAGTTTGTGGCCAGGTGCCTGACCTGTCAGCAGGTGAAGGCGGAGCATCAGCGACCAGGTGGTACTCTCCAGCCCTTGGATGTTCCCGCGTAGAAATGAGACCACGTGACCACGGATTTTGTGGTGGGATTGCCGAGGACTCTAGTGGGCAGGATAGTATTTGGTTGCTGGTGGATAGGCTGACGAAGGTGACTCGGTTGTTACCGGTCAAAGTTAACTGGAGCGTGTCTAAGTTGGCTCGTCTTTATGTGGAACGGATCATTCCGTTTCATAGAATTCCCATTTCCATTGTGTCAGATCGAGATTCGCGTTTCACTTCTGGATTCTGGAGGAGTTTCCAGCTAGCTCTTGGCACGATTTGACTTTTAGCTCAGCGTACCATCCTCAGTCAGATGGTCAGTCAAAGAGGACCATCTAGACTTTGGAGGATAAGTTGAGATCCTACTGCCTGGAGTGGCAGGGGAGTTGGATTCACCACCTACCATTGGTGGAGTTTGCCTACAACAACAGCTATCATTCGAGCATCGGTATGGCTCCTTATGAGGTGTTGTATGGGTGTCTCTATCAGACTCCACTTGATTGGTTCGAGGTCGGTGAGCGTGTTTTGACAGGACCGGAGTTGGTGCAGCAGTGTGTGGATGTCATGCACCTGGTTCGTCAGAACATGTTGGCGGCCCAGAGTCGACAGAAGAGCTATGCTAACCGGAGGAGGCAGCCTCTCGCGTTCGCCGTTGGCGATCGTGTGTTCTTGAGAGTTTCTCCGATGAAGGGGGTGATGCGTTTTGGGTGGCGTGGGAAGCTGAGTCACTGCTATATTGGTCCTTTCCACATCGTGGAGCGGATCGGTGAGGTAGCTTATCGGTAGCAGTTACCCCCTGAGTTGGCATCGGTGCATGACGTGTTCCACGTCTCGATGTTGCGGAAGTATATTCCCGATGACTCTCATGTGCTTGAGAATTATGTTTGGCCCGAGGTGACTCCAGATCTTTCTCTCCCAGAGTTTCCCGTCCACGTTGAGGATAGGTGAGAGCAGCGCCTGCGGAATAAGGTCATCCCCTTGGTTAAGGTGGTGTGGCAGCGGCACTCTGGTGGTGAGACTTCTTGAAAGCGTGAGGACGAGATGCGTCCATAGTTCTCTTACTTGTTTGAGTGAGTCTTCCTCTTCCTTCCCCTTAGGTTGTTCTCAATTTCGAGGATGAAATTCCTTTAAAGGGGGAGGGTTGTAATATCCTGGACCTTTCGGATCCTTCCTTGTGGATCCTGAATCTACTTTCTCGGAGTGTCCGGCTCCGTTGTGTCTGAAATTTTATTTCGGACATCTTTCGTGTTCGGGTCGGCGCGATCCGGAGTTGTTTCGGAGGCCCGGAGTGCGTCCGCGGCTTTTTCGAGCGTGTTTTTCGATTTTCGGTGTGTGTTTCGGCAATTCCTTCGGAATCTCGTTGCGGGTGAATCAGGTCGTTCACCTAGGCGAGGGTGGTACCGTTGCGATCGGTGCGTTCCGAGGATCGCGAAATATAATTTTTATTTTTTTGATATTTTCCAGAATTTTGGATTTTCTATAAATATCCCTCTTTTTCTCTCTCTCCCCCACCCTTCTTCTTCTTCCTCTTTCTTCCTCCCCCAACCGTGAGCGCCCCTCTTCCCCTCTCTCTCCCATTTCGACGCGGCGGGCCTCTCTCCGGCTGCAGACGACGGTGGGGCGACGTGGGTGGCGGCGAGGCGATCTCGTGGGCGTGCGGTGTTCGTGAGAAGCGTGAAGGAGCGGGGTTTCTAAAATCTTTCATCGTGATTCGTGGATGATCCGCTGCGTCTCGGGGTGAAATTGAGGTAGGGTGACGTTCCCTAGCCTCTTGTGTTCCATTCCCGTGGTTTGTAGGCTGAGGGGAGGCCGAGAGACGGGGTTTCATGCCGGGTTTGGGTTTTCCATGATTTGGGGAGAGTTCACCCGATCTATGATTTTAGGCCATAATTTCACGTTTTGATGGCTTAGAAGCATGCTAGGGGTCCCCAGGGGTCTTCCCCTTTGATTTCCCCCTCTCCTACGGAGGCATGGGGGCGTGGTTGGAATTTTTGGACATTTCACTCCATTTCACCGTCGGGTCGGTGTAACGGTCCTTCCAGTGACCGTCACACCATGTGACGCGCCTAGGTGGGTGCATCACTACTCTGTTTTGGCCAATTGGGAGTCTGTGCGCTGTAGCGGTCCCACGATAGATCGCCACAGCACTGTGATGCGCATGGGTTGGACCGTCAGGGATGATCTGACTGTTGGCAAGGCCGTTGGTTTTTGACCGTTGGGGGTCAAGGCATGTGATGCGCCAGACCTGGCGCGTCACAGCCTTGTGATGCCCCTGTGTGGGAGCGTCAGAGCTGACGTTCTCCCACACTATAACGCACCAGGGTTGGTCCGTTACAGGCTGTGACGCACCGAGTGGCACGTGTCACAGTCAGTTTCTTCTTGTCTTGTGACACACCAGGGCAGGCGCGTCACAGACTGTGACACACCAGGGTAGGCGCTTCACACGTAGTTTTGCACCGAGTGTCTGACGCACCTATGTTGGGCCGGTCAGATGGATGTGACGGTCCAGCCTTAGACCGTCAGGGACCGGTGGCACATCTAGAGTAGACCGCCAGGCTCAGGGCTGCACCGGGTGGTTCGCAGTCCCGTTTCTTTTTCGATCGTGGTCACCGTGCGAGAGTGCTGGTACGTGGGACGGTCCCCGTACGTCGTCGGATGCAGACGTGGTTTTCCGTTCACTTGAGAGTCTACTCCTTTAGTGACCCTCCACTAGTCGTAGCCTACCAGTACGCGTGTGCTGGTCTCACCTGGGAGTAGGTGTACGGGCTTACCCTGAGGATGGTTTTTAGACTGGTTTCCATCAGGCCCCACGTCTGTAGCTAGAGTCCGGCTAAGGGGAAAACCAGTCAGAGGCCAGACCTAGGACGCATGGTCTGTGTGTGCACACGTGGTTGGGGGCAGTGGACACGCACTGACGAGCGTGACCCCAGCTAGTCAGTTGCTTTGCGGTTACGTGTACGGTGTCCGTGCCTTTGGTAGGTGCTACCACGTCAGGTAGTTCACCTGTGGTGCGGTGTAAGATGTCAGGGGACGCTACCGACTGTGCTTCTAGTGCGAGGTACTCCTGTCGAGTTCGGAGTGACAGACTGTCAGTCGTTGTGACTTCGACCTTCGGGTTTTTATCGTGTTGATCGTGGTGTTCCGATCGTTTCACTGTGACACGTGTGTCAATTTTCGTGCCGTGACACCCGTGTTTTGTAGATTGCAGGGCTTCCCCTTTCCGAGGTACCCGCTTACTGCTAGTGTAGCGGTTTTTTGTTTGTGAGGTAGAAAATCGAGTGATCCCTACTGAGTCGTGTTTTCACTGTGTTTCAGGTGAGTTACGGCCTCAGGGGAGCGCACTCTCTCGCAGCAGCGGTAATGAATAGATAAAGCGAGCTAGATATCCCTACATATGCTCTCTAGCAGCGGCATAAATAAATATATATGAAGTAAGCAAAATGCCAAGTAAGGGAGCGAATGCGATACTTCCACGCGCTCGGCGTGGGGAAGACGGACCCGGCCGAAACTCGTACTCCCGGGATAAATATTACACAATGATGACAGCAATGAAATATCGCCCACTCCATGCATGGAGGTAAGGGGCTACACAACTGGTCCCGGGAGGACCGAATTCGGGTTGACGGGCGGCTTCTCGCGTTGATTCGGCAGCACCCGAACACGTGACGGTGGGGCCCACATGCCGTCCGGAGGGGCCGTGTGGGACCCGGTGGCACCGCTGTAGTGGTAGATGCCTGGATGACCGCTCCCTGGAGTGGAGGCACGCTGGTTCTCCGGTCGGAGGCCGGGCGGCTCCGTTCGGCACCGGTCGGAATAACCGGCCACGGATCTGCAACTTCTGGTTTTCAGCGCGCGTCCCGGCGAGAACGGGCGCTGCGATCAGCCCCAATGTCGGATCGACACGAGACTGGTGCCGTTGGAAATCTAACTTCAAATCTGTCAACCTAGGTTTGGAGATCTGGCCTGGATCTGCACGGATCTAGGCTTTAATGAATTTACAACTTCCTGTTGTATAGTAGCCGAACACTCAGATCTGCAGGGCTATTCTCTGAGAACTGCCTTTGACTTCTATGAAGACCTTGGATTCAGACTTCTACCGCTTCATGAAAGTTGTGGAAAATTGAGCTAGAAAAATGAAAAAATTGGTTTGGACAAGTTTGTATGTGGTTACAAATTGATAGGAGTTTTTCACTAACAGTGGGTCGGATCTGGAAATGGGCTGAAAGCACTGTAGCTGAGATAGAACACGAATTTTGAAAACTAGATAGAGAGCGGATCAAAAATCAGGAAAAATGGTGGAGGTAGGGGATGATGGACAGAACTCCCAGTAAAATGGGGAGGGTTTGAAAAATTCAAAAAGGTGGTCGGAGATGGGAAACACGGAGCTGTTATCACTGTAGACAGAGACAAAACAGATTTGGGAATAGAAAATGAACGAATATGGAAAATTATTAAATGGAGGATTTTGGATGTGAAAATTTAGGTGGAGGTGGGGATTCAAGGTACGAACACACCCTCAAAATTTCAAATCCATCTGAGCTCGTGGCTGATAGCAAGAATTCGTGGAAGTCACCTCTATCCAGCAGGACAGAACCTTGACGATGGCTCTGTGGCGGCTCGTAGGCGGCACGAACGGCGGCGGCGGCGGCACAGATGATCACCGGAGATAGAGGGGAGGGAGATATCACTCTAGAATGGGGGTTGGGGATGAAGAAATCAGAGGGAGAGAGAGGGGAGGTCAAAATTCACTCTAGGGGGGGCTCTTGCACAATGCTTTTTCTCATTTCATTAATTCTAGAATAATAGAAATACATGACTTATATAATAAATAAAAAAGACCATGAATACCCTTAGATCTAGGATCTGGAGGGGCATTTAAGGGACTTCATATTTGATCCAAATAAAATAAAAAAAAATGAAATTCCTAATTAATTCAAATGGGGGGACAAGGTAGGAAAGGTAGGTAGCCTACCTTTGAATTTTTTAACCACTTGTCTACCATGTGGTCAATTGGCATTTCAACCTTCTAGATGGCCACCTAGGATGGTTGACCAGCCCCACATGGTCTAGGTGGACCAATGAGAAAGGGGTGAGGGTCCCCTTGCTTGGGCCTACGGGAATTTTACATATAAACCCACTAAGACTTACAATTGCGTACCCATATAACACAAGGGTATACATACAAAGATGAAATGACATAAATGCAAACAAAATGCGGACAGTCTTGCCTCGATGTCCCCATCAATTCTCCCCGGGTGGGAGGAACTCGACCCCGTCGAGTAGGGGTATGGATGCTCGAGTACTCCAGCGGATCCGTCACCATGCCAAGTAACACGGGTATGCTCCACTCCAAGTGACCGTCACCTGCTCATTCCATATATACTCGATATGCGCAAACTGCTATGGGCTAAAGGTGGACACTCCGGGTGGGGCACTCTCAAAATGGAAGGAAGCAGCTCGAAGACTCACTAGGAATCACTGCTGAGTCCCTGTAGGTGACTGATACGGGTATAGATGTAGAACCGATCCCATACTCATCGAGTGAGTCCAATCGCCTCTTACTCATAAGAGAATGACAACGAGCTTGCACAAGACACATGCAGACAGACATACCACACAAAGAAAAAGCACACCGACTCATCTATGACCCTAGACATACCTAATGTTAGTCCGACCCGTACATGGGTGACGGCGGACCAGGACACCCGAATGTGTGCCATGCATGCATTTGACGTAACCGGAGGTTGACGTCATGGGGAACTCCTAGACATACTACGATGCACCAATCATGGACATTGGGCTTGGATGCGGGAAGTCCCGGAGGTGCAGGTGGTTTAGAGGAATCGGGGAAACCAAAGTCTTCCTTACCCCCGAATGATGGTTCGGACCTATGACTATGTGGAGGTTGCTTGGCCCGAGTGGAAAAGGTGGGATAGTGAACTCCGCGGAAGAAGGGTAGTGAGTATGAAAACTCGGGAGGTTCACTAGTGAAGGGGTCAAAAGGGTCGAAGAAGGTGTGACCCCATGAAGTGGGTTCCAACATGACATGGTCCCAAGTTTGGAATTCATAGTCACCGTCTACATTATGATCGGTGGGACGACGGACATTTGTAGAAAATAGGATTCCTCCCTTGGGCAAAAGGGAACGAAGTCGGACTCGACCGGCATCGGGAGGAATAGAAGAATCTCCGTGGTGACACACCCCATGGTGCACTCGGAGGTAATGGACCCGAAGGCCGGATGGGTGAAGCTAAGACTAGCGGGTTGGTCAAAGCCTCGGGCCAGTAGGTGCGTCAACTTCCATTGCGTGTCTAATCCCATAATAAGGTCATCCAATGTATCAATATGGTGACTAGACCAAAAGGTAGTGTGGAAGGAGTTGACGGGCACTATAGGTAAGGTGGGGTCCATAGAAAGGGTAAGGACGTGGGATCAAGCCATCATTGAGCCAACTAAGAAGTGGCTCGGCTATGTATAGCGTACCCGTAAGAAACACGGGTGGCTCAGGATGGACATCCTCTAAATGTGGCTCCTCGAAGGGAGGGTGGCTCCCATGATGGGTGGCTAGAGGGGTGGGCTTCAGGAGAGGTGGCAAGCATGAATCCGAAGGTGGAGTGGGCCACTGGGGTTGGGTGGCGGGAAAGACGAGGGTGCTCGATTGAGCCCTATCCTTAAGGATGATCTTGCCAGGTAGGTAAGGTGGGTATAAGGTGCAAGTCCTTTTGCCCCAGTCAAGATTAGCCTTTCTTTCTCCTAACCACGTTTGCCCTAAAATGATGCATGGACCAACAAGTGTGCCGATCATGCACCATGCTCCATCGGTGTAAAGAACGGAGCCGACCTTCCTATAGAACTCAACACAAGCAAAATCACCATCACGGATAATCTCGCATGTCTTGGAGAGAGACTCCACGATATCAAAAGTAACCCAATTATCCGACTCCCTATCGGTGAAATGGAGTTCCGTTGTGGACCCATTAGGTAGAGTGGCTTTAGAAACGATATAGGGTCGGGCTAGGAAGGCCTTGGCTTGGGCCACCAGAGATGACCACTTGGACGCATGGCCTTGGGGAACGGCCATGGATAGCGGACATGGACATGCATACACACGGAGACAAGACACTAGACTGACTAATGCAAAGGTTGGGATGCATGCACACTAAGGACAAGACACCAAGACTCGGTACGTGGCGGAGTTAATCGATCCGAAGATCACTCGCGCAAGTGTGCGGCCTTCCCGATAGACGTAGCCTAACGTTCGGACAACACCTTTTTATATACTGATTAATGGTATGCAAATGCAACTCCTAAGACCGACTTAGACACTTAGACTTAAATGACACTCTTTTTTTTTATTTTGGACACCCTAGACTCAAACCTCGCTCTGATACCAAATTGATGCGGGACGAGACCACAGACACGACAAGCTCGTGACTGTCCCTTAACGAGGGAAGCGTCGGACGTGTGCGGTTGAGAAACCGGCAATGAGCTAGGGTGATCGGCTCTCTCGTGTACCCGGATCAGGTCACGGGACGGTCTCGCACTCTCTCGCAGCAGTGGTAATGAATAGATAAAGCGAGCTAGATATCCCTACACATGCTCTCTAGCAGCGGCATAAACAAATATATATGAAGTAAGCAAAATGTCAAGTAAGGGAGCGAATGCGATACCTCCACGCGCTCGGCGTGGGGAAGACGGACCCGGCCGAAACTCGTACTCCCGGGATAAATATTACACAATGATGACAGCAATGAAATATCGCCCACTCCACGCAGGGAGGTAAGGGGCTACACAGCTGGGCCCGGGAAGACCGAATTCGGGTTGACGGGCGGCTTCTCGCGTTGATTCGGCAACACCCGAACACGTGACGGTGGGGCCCACGTGCCGTCCGGAGGGGTCGTGTGGGACCCGGTGGCACCGCTGTAGTGGTGGATGCCTGGATGAGCGCTCCCTGGAGTGGAGGCAGGCTGGTTCTCCGGCCGGAGGCCGGGCGGCTCCGTTCGGCACCGGTCGGAATAACCGGCCACGGATCTGCAACTTCTAGTTTTCAGCGCACGTCCCGGCGAGAACGGGCGCTGCGATCAGCCCCAATGTCGGATTGACACGAGACTGGTGCCGTTGGAAAGATAACTTTAAATCCTTCAACCTAGGTCTAGAGATCTAGCCTGGATCTGCACGGATCTAGGCTTCAATGAATTTACAACTTCCTGTTGTACAGTAGCCGAACACTCAGATCTGCAGGGCTATTCTCTGAGAACTGCCTTTGACTTCGATGAATACCTTGGATTCAGACTTCGACCGCTTCATGAAAGTTGTGGGAAATGGAGCTAGGAAAACGAAAAAACTGGTTTGGACAAGTTTGGATGTGGTTACGAATTGATAGGAGTTTTTCACTAACAGTGGGTCGGATCTGGAAATGGGCTGAAAGCACTGTAGCTAAGATAGAACACAAATTTTGAAAAATAGATAGAGAGCGGATCAAAAATCAAGAAAAATGGTGGAGGTAGGGGATAATGGACAGAACTCCCAGTAAAATTGGGAGGGTTTGGAAAATTCAAAAAGATGGTCGGAGATGAGAAACACAGAGCTATTGTCACTGTAGACAGAGATAAAATAGATCTGGGAATGCAAAATGAACGAACATGGAAAATTACTAAATGGAGGATTTTGGATGTGAAAATTTAGGTGGAGGTGGGGATTCAAGGTACGAACACACCCTCAAAATTTCAAATCCATCTGAGCTCGTGACTGACAGAAAGAGTTCATGGAAGTCACCTCTGTCCAGCAGGATAGAATCTTGACGATGGCTCCGTGGTGACTCGTAGGCGGCACGAAAGGCGGCGGCGGCGGCACAGATGATCACCGGAGATAGAGGGGAGGGAGATATCACTCTAGAATGGGGGTTGGGGATGAAGAAACCAGAGGGAGAGAGAGGGGAGGTCGAAATTCACTCTAGGGGGGGCTCTTGCACAATGTTTTTTCTCATTTCATTAATTCTAGAATAATAGAAATACATGACTTATATAATAAATAAAAAAAGACCATGAATACCCTTAGATCTAGGATCTGGAGGGGCATTTAAGGGACTTCATATTTGATCCAAATAAAATAAAAAAATGAAATTCCTAATTAATTCTAATGGGGGGACAAGGTAGGAAAGGTAGGTAGCCTACCTTTGAATTTTTTAACCACTTGTCTACCATGTGGTCAATTGGCATTCCAACCTTCTAGATGGACACCTAGGATGGTTGACCAGCCCCACATGGTCTAGGTGGACCAATGGGAAAGGGGTGAGGGTCCCCTTGCTTGGGCCTACGGGAATTTTACATATAAACCCACTAAGACTTATAATTGCGTACCCATATAACACAAGGGTATACATACAAAAATGAAAGGACATAAATGTAAATAAAATGCGGACAGTCTTGCCTCGATGTCCCCATCACCTCGTTAATCCGGCGCCCTGGGAAGGGGGCGCGCCGGATTAAACGGCGCCGGGAACAAGTCGTCGATTGGATGGGCGCGCCGGATTTGGTGGCGCCGTATTAAGCGGCGCCGATGACCCTTCACGCGCCGTTTTAACTTGTTTGCTCGGCGCGGGTGGGCCGATGGGTCCGGGGATGATTCTGAAAGCTCCCTTTGACTGTTCCTCTCGCCCTGGCCCTTGAAAAACCTTGACGGGGTGTTGACGAAGCTCTCGATATGACGAATGGCCTTAATCAGAACTTCGCGCGTGTCTGGCCTGAGCACACGGGTGTCCTGCTGGCACAGCCTTTGGCACTGTGATTTATGCTTCTGGTTGAGATGGACTCGTGCTCGAAGCTTCCTTGCGGGATGGCATTGCATCTGGGATAATTCCGCCTTGAATGGCGATCAATCGGCCACTAACGGGCCCACTATAGCGAGAAGCCGAACCCATGTCGGGTGATCGGGGGCCTTCTGCTGACAGAACCTTCGGCCCCTTGTTGTGGACGGCTGAGGACGTTCTTCCTTCTTAGGAGAGTCATTGGGTAGACCGTCGTCCTTGGTCGGGCGACGGATGTAGGGTAGCAGCATGACGAGGTCGATGCCGGACCATTGGGCAGGCTTGGTCGCACTGCGGTTGGTTGCGGGTTCATTCCGACTCCCCTGAGGTAAAGTCCCCGGTGCTCACTTCAAGGTGACTTGGGGCTCTGTCAACTTAAGGAATCTTTAGTAAGTTGATCTTCATCGGCTTCTGTGCTTTAGTGGGCCGTATCATTAGTCTTTGCGACTTGGTCACCGAAGGATTATATTTTGAGTGCCAACAAATGCCCCCCAGACGTGGGTGGTGCAAGCGAGGCAGGAGTGCAGTAGTACCTACGGATGAGCTTCGTTCGGTGACGGAAGCTCGAAACGGTGCTTAATTCTGGCTTCAGACGTTAATCCGGCGCGGTAGGAAGCTTGAACGGCACTGCTTAAAATGGCGCACCCTTTATTCAGAGGTTAAAACGGCGCCGACAAATCCGGCGCGCCCCTGGGCTTCGAAGGTTGAAACAGCACGGCCTTCATGGCGCGCCAATCGCTTAGGGGCGCGCCGTTTTAATAGGGGTGGAGCCCCCCTATATATTGTTTTCTTCTTCATTTTTTCTTCACAACTCTTCATTTGTGAAAATTCTTTCTCTCTCCTCATTCCTCTCCACCGCGGCGCCGAGTGAGCTAGGGGTGTGGGCGAGCTTGCCCCTCGAGCGGGTGAGTCGAGTTATTGGTCTGTTTGGGTTTTAAACCCGCTCTTCAGGCCCCGGGAGGCTCCTCGTAGGACTTGTCCTCGGAGCTAGATCCCTCGGGTGTCCTATTTGGCCTTGGCTTAGTGCCTATGGCTACTTTTACGGGCTGCTCCCTCAGTGGATGGCTTCCACTTCTCTTTTGGCAAACCCTCGAGCTGAGGAGGTGCTGCCGAAATTTTGTCATAAGTCTTACTTTGATCAACTGCTTTCTGACTTTGCTCGTTCTTTTCTGGACGTTGTTTTGCAGATAATATGGCATCCAGCCCTTCTTCCTCTGCATCCCGGGTCGCTGTGACATGGGGGAATGTCCATTCCCTTGATCGGGGGCCTCGACGGATAGCCGTGGTAGCTGAGTCCTCGGACTCGGAGACCGACACCGTTGACACTGGCCGCCTGTTGATTCTTGACGGCAACCACTTCAAGTATGAGCGAGGGGATGGCGTCAGATTGGACCATCCCAAGGATAAACACTTGATGGCATTCCTTGAGCGCTTCAACCTTGGCGGGAAGCGCGATATAATTCTCGTCCGTCGAGCCGAGGGAGCTCTACTGGCGGAGAGAGACAGTCTGACTGAGTCAGTCACTCACGGTATGCCTATATATATCCCGGGCGAGCCCAGAAAATGGGGGGCCGTGCTTGGAGTGCAGGAGTTATCTCCAGAGGCCGGGCTGCTGACAAGAGCACCGCAGTATATACCAGCCCGCTGGAACGAGACTGTCGGGCGCGTCGATAGGGAGAAGCCCGTATACGGTTTGTTCCTCGCCCCGCTTCATTGGGGGTACCGAGATGAGCCTTTTCTTTTGGACTGCTCAGCGGTCCGGTTCAAGCATCAGGTCTCAGTGGGGTGGTTCGGAGAACTCAAAGCCATCGATGCTCAAGCCTTCAGACCGGGCGCCGTTGAATTTACAGATTTTGTATTGCGGCAATATGCTCCCATCCTGGTACATGCCGGTGTTTATCAGAGTGTATATGCTTCCTAGTACAGGTATCCGATCTCCCGAGGTTTGTGCTACGGGATGATTGAAGTCTTCTGCCCGGAATACAACACTTTTTATACTGCAGAGGGCGAGACTTCACTGGACCTTTGGAGCCTTTCCCAGCTGAGCGGCTTGCCGATAGACGGGGAGCCATATGAAGAAGTTTGTTTTCCAGACTGGCTGAAAGACCAGACAGATGGAGAAGGCAAATATTTTACGGGCTTCGCCTACCGCTATTTGATGAAGGCATACCGCACCCTGCTACGCCTGACGCTTGACTCGCGGGAAGCGCTGAAGCCTGGCGAAAAGAGACGCGTGTGGATGGGCACGTGGCTTCAATATTTCTTTGGTGGGGAGCAGCAATATGAGGACTTCCCCACGGTAGTTCCGACAGTGGTGAAGCGAAAGAAGAGGGCTCGACGCCAAGCGACATACCATGTTGTTTCAGGGAGAGGGCGGCAGTGGGCCCGAATCCCACAGGAGTTGACGTAGTCACACATTGTGCTGCATATCTGACCTATTGGCTTTGCTCGTTCACCCTTCCCCAGGGAGATGAGACGGTAATCAGGCCGGAGGCCATCTACCCTGCCTGTCTGATGGCTTGGGGGACAAAGTTGTCCCTGTGTCCGTGGCTTTATGCCTTACATACAAAATGTTGGGGGATTTGCACAAGTCACGCATCCCCAGAAATTCACAGACAGTTGGTCCCATCCACTTCTTCAATGCCTGGGTCTGCACCTTGTTCCCTGAAGCAGGTCCCCGGTCAATGCAGTCGGATCGTCCTTTGCCGCGGATGATCGAATTTGCTAGTGCTGAACTGTCTTCACTGGCGGATCAGCTTTTTGCTATTCGGGGGAGGCTGACTACAGTTCCGACAGATTCCCTAGGAGTTCTGCATTTTTGGAGCTTGGCTGCTAGCTCCAGTCCTCTCATCAATAGGATGCGGCAATGCCGGTTGTTTGAGACAGAGGAATTCATTCACCAGCTCACCGGGGCCAAGAGCACGAGGCCAATCTTGGAACCAGAACTGATTGATTGGGCACTATCTATCCGCCCCAGTGTCCTTGTATTCAGAAAGAGCGGCTTACTGTGGCTGGAGCCGTACTATCCCTTCCGCTTTGGCCGGAACTTTGGATATGACCAGCATATTCCTTCTTCTTCAGCCCGGTTCAATCTCCCGAATAGACATCGGGCTGGTCAGACGACTACGGATGAGGCCCGCACATGGTGGGATTACTTCCATCGTCAGGAGGATGTATCCTTCAGGGTGCCAACCCCGGCCCGCCTGCCCCCAGTGACTCCGGACTTCATCAAGTGGTGGAATGCACGGACGGACTTCTACCGGAACTTTCGGAAGGACTGTTGGCATGTCGCCGAACGTCGTTTCTTGGATTCCCAGCGGGAGCCCGCTTTGGATGTTGATCCATCCTTTTTAAGAAATTGAAGTCCTGGTCCAACACTGAGGTGATGGCATATCTGGAAGCCAGGAAAGTCGTGAAGGGTAGGTCATCCAAGGCCGACCCGAAGATGCCAGAGATCCAGAAGGATGACTATATCAAGACTCTCTGGGGGCTGTGCCGGATTAGCAGTGACCGGATTGCCCTCCAGACGATCCCCCTTCCGGTGGAAGAACCTCTTCCTATAGTGGCGGGTTGGTGCCCAGACGCTGACCGTTTTCATCCCTACCGGACTTTCATCAGGAGGGAAGATAAACGGGCTGACTTGTATTCCAGCACCCCCTGGATATTCGCCCTGCTTCATTCTCATGGGCTTTCAATTTCTGGTCCACTAGAAGCCATCCGGGACCATCAGCTCCTCGTATCTTTCAAGTATGTCGACGGCTGGGGATTAGACCACTTGGGCCTATATCATCACTTATCCTCCTGTGGCCATGAAGATCTGGCGCAGCTGGCGAGAAAAGTGAGAAGATTGGTGATGTGTGCTGGCTTATCCGCGAGGCGGCTTCCCGGGACAAGGCGCCCGTATTGCTTTACTGGTCGCTTAGTCCCAGATACACAGGGCCACCAGGTAATGCTTGTCTTTCCTTTCAGCCTTGAAGCTGCTCCTTTATAGTCAGCATGCATCTTTCTCACCTATGCACGTTTGCAGCTCACCTCTCTGTGGAGGCAACCAAACATTACAGGGAGTTGATATCTAAGGCGCAGAAGCCTTCATATTTTAATATTCCAGAGCCAGCTCCGACCACAACACCACTGCCCCATGGGGATTCACGGAAGCGAACCAGGTCCCAGGTCAGGGAGGCTATCATCAGGGCAAAGAAGGCCAAGAGGGCGGATTCCCGCGCCACCCGGGCACGCAGGAGGAAGGCCGGTGAAGATGAGCCCGTAGTCACCCCTCCTCGGGTTCCATCATTCTCCGAGTTTGAGGCTGCTTGGATGCAAGGGCCTGAGGGCGAAGGTAACTTCTTACTCTTATATGGCTTATTTGCTTATTTCTGTCGCCTTGGCTAATCATCTTTCCTTTCATTAGCTGCTAGTACTACCCCTGCCATTATCGGGTTGGAGGCGGTGACTGGAGCCGCGGTCGAAGAGAGGGAGGAGGAAGCCCCCTCAGTCTCTGTTGAGGGTGATTTGCCTTCACCGACACCTTATCAGGAGATAGAAGGTAACTTTGCAGCTTGCCCGTAGAGCTCGACGGTTTATCGTGCTTTCAGTCGGGTCTTGACTGTCTATTGTCTTCCATCTGCAGTCGACATTCGACCCACGACGTTCCTCGAGGTCGGTGCCATGGCAGGAGCTGCCACTGGCGAGCAGGTGCTTCCAAGGGACAAGTCCCAAGATATTCAGCCAACGGGTGCTTGCGAGGTGGGGATCGCCGAGGAGGTTCCAGCTAAAGGGCCTTCTCCTAGCAGCATGGTTTCCGCTCAGATACTGGAGATTCGAGAACAGGCGGAAGAATCATCCTCCTCTGAGCGAGTTGATTACGGTGGCGGCTCTGGCGACGACGAGGGGTTCCCGCCGGTTGACACCGAGGCCGAAGACGCCGGGGCTTCTTCAGCTTATGAAAGTGACCCTTTAACATTCAGCCCTCCGAGACTACTGGGAGCCAAGCACGGGCCATCATACCCGACCGCAGGAGAAGGGCCAGAATCATCAGAGGCCACTTTTGGAGGCCTAAATATAGTGCCGGTTGAGGTAGGAAATGTTCTGACTCCCGCCCGCAGCACTTCTTTTTATTTCCAAGCCAGCTGGCTGATGTACATACATGTGATGCAGGCTGAGGTGGTACCGCCAGCTGTGATGGTTCGCATACCCCTCCCTGACTTGGGCACGAGCCAGTCAACCTTTCCACCTGTTATGCGGCCCATCGCCCTACGGCTTCTACGGACCTATGCTGCTGCAGCGGCCTCAGAGGAGCCTGGTGCAACTGCTGAAGTTGGTGACCTGACCGAGGTTGCAGGGACTCAAGCCTTGGTTGCCGGCGAAGAGTCATTGCTGAAGCCAAGTGGTCCCCCGAAATAGAGGCGGGAGAAATTGTTGCAGAAGAGGCCGATGCTATTAAAGCCTTGTCTGTCATAGAAAGCTCCCCTCCTTTAGCAGTCGGTGAGACTGTTCAGGAGGAGCAAGCGCCCTCAGCTGCTGATACGGCTGTCATAGCCTCACCTCAAAGGGTGGGCAAGGAAGTTGCCATCGTGGAGAGCCCTTCAGCTGCTGCAGCTGCAATTGTCGGGCCGGGCGTCGGCGCTGTGCAGACTATGCCGTCGACATCCCTCAGGGTGGCTGATGATATCTGGGTTGAGATAGATAGCAGGGTGGACTTTCAGCTCCCTGAGACTTCGCCACTAGGCTTACAATTCTCTGGTGACATGGTGTGGCAGTCTCTGGACAATCTCCAGCGAGCCATGTCAGCTTCCCCGGGTCTAACTTATGTGCAGCTGAGAGGCCTGATAGACCACCTCTCACGATCATTACTAGCATTCGGCTGCCCAATGGATGACTGGACCCCGCGGGTTACAATGCTGTTAGCACGCCAACAGGCGGGATTTCCTCAGCCGAGAGGTATCTGATCAGCTAACGGCTGTGAAGTTGGAGAGGGCAGATTGCCGCGCCGTCACTACTTCGTTGAGGGTGACCGTGGAACAGCTGAGAAATGTTGCCGGGAATATCTCAGAACGCCGACTGCTCCTCACGGCGCGGATGGAAGAGTTGCGCGCTGAACTTGCTGAGGTCGAAGCCGAACTGCAGGAAGGTGAGCACCTAGAAGCCCAGACAACGGAAGAAGCTGATCTGGCCGAAGGACGACTTGTCTTGCTGGATGAGAGGTTATCGTAGCTGACAGCCACCGAGGCCCGGTTATAGGAATTGACCCAATACCCCTCACTAGGCCTCTTGGAGTTGGCAGATATCTTCCGGCGTCCTTTGCCGTAGCCTTGCTTTTCTTTTCTCCTTGCATCGAGTTCTGCTCCTTTTTGAGTTCGGAGCTTATGTATCCCCGGGGGATGCCCCGTGCATAAATGTATTCTGACAGCTCTTATTAATGAAAACATCTCTGTTTGTCACCTCAATCACGACTTCTTTCCCTCTTTTCTTCTTTTCTTTCTTTTGGCCGACCGTCTGAACCTGGGGATACGTGCTGATGGCGCAGGAGAGCGCTCACGCCTTCAGGGAAGGGGTGAGGTGTTCGCTCCACCGCGGCGCAGCCATTCCTGAGCAGGATTTTTGCTAGGGCGGGACACAGGTAGCGTAGGCGGATGTGCCTAATGAACTTTGCCAAGGGTGACGAAAAGTGTGTTATAACCATCGACATGGGTTAAACGTGGACGCAATGATGCTTTGTTGATCAACGAGGGCGGTAGGCCCAGGTTAGAGGGTAGTTGACCGGGCTCGTCGATGGTGGCGAGGGTCGAAAGGGTAGACGGTTCTGCCGATGGTGACAAGAACGGGAAAGGGGTAGCGACCGATCTTGCCGATGGTGACAAGGGTCGAGAGGGTAGCGACCGATCTTGTCGATGATGACAAGGGTCGAAAGGGTAGCGACCGATGTTGCCGATGGTGACAAGGGTCGAAGGGGTAGCGACTGATCTTGCCGATGATGACAAGGGTTGAAAGGGTAGCGACTGATCTTGCCGATGATGACAAGGGTCGAGAGGGTAGCGACCGATCTTGCCGATGATGACAAGGGTCGAGAGGGTAGCGACCGATCTTGCCGATGATGACAAGGGTCGAAAGGGTAGTGACCGATCTTGCCGATGCTGACAAGGATCGAAAGGGTAGCGACCGATCTTGCCGATGATGACAAGGGTCGAGAGGGTAGCGACCGATCTTGCCGATGATGACAAGGGTCGAAAGGGTAGCGACCGATCTTACCGATGATGACAAGGGTCGAAAGAGGTAGCGACCGATCTTGCCGATGATGACAAGGGTCAAAAGGGTAGCGACCGATCTTGCCGATGATGACAAGGGTCGAAAGGGTAGCGACCGATCTTGCCGATGATGACAAGGGTCGAAAGGGGTTTGTTTAAAGGAAATATATATGTAGATATATAAGGGGGGACATCGGATGCCGACTCCGCTTCGACCCTATAAAGGGCCTTCCGAGTGGAGGACGGATCATCACTATTCATCACTGATTCATAATTTTTTCTTCTTTCTTCCCTTTTTTTTTGTTCACATTACTGACTTAAGCGCCCTTTCGGGTTTTCGCCGAAGCCAGCCCCCTCTTGCTTTTGCCCACGCGCCCTCTCGGGTTTTCACGTGGCGGGGTACCCGATTTTGCCTGCGACGCCCTTTCGGGTTTTCGCCACAGCTGGGTTATAGCCATTTTTTGCACTTGTCCTAATATAGGAGCAAGTCTAGCGGGGTACCTATATTTTTAACCCCATTTTTCTTTCTTTTTCTCTCTTCTTCTTTTTTTGAATTCGGAGTACCGAAGAACTGGACTGTGAGAATGCTGACTGGCCTTGCCGATGATGACAAGGATTGGTCTCTGGTTTAGTTCGTCGACACTGGTTGAATGTCGAAGCAAAGATCATGGTTTATTAACAAGGACGTAAGATCCGAGTTAAGGGTGGAGGTTGACCAATCTCGTCGATGATGGCGAGGGTCGAACATGGGTTTGTTCATCAGCATGGGTCATGCCAAAGCAAGGGTAGGATTATTAACAGGGACGGAAGGTCCAAGTTAGGGGTAGAGATCGACCGATCTCGTCGATGATGACGAGGGTCGAACATGGGTTTGTCAAAGGATTTTCGGTGGGACTTTTGATTATTGTCCCTTGCGGAGTTTCATCAGGTGGATAACAAAAGAGGCACTTTTAAATTACCACTTTACCGACTTAAGCGCCCTTTCGGGTTTTCGCCTAAGCTAGCCCCCTCTTGTTTTTGCCCACGCGCCCTCTTGGGTTTTCACGTGGCGGGTTACCCGATTTTGCCTGCGGCGCCCTTTCGGGTTTTCACCACAGCTGGGTTATAGCCATTTTTGCACTTGTCCTAATATAGGAGCAAGTCTGGCGGGGTATCTCTATTTTTAACCCCATTTTCTTTTCTCTTTTTTTTTTGATATAAAGGATGGTAGGTCGAAGTGTGATGTCCGACCCTTGGTTGGTAGTAGACGGCTGTTGGCCGGATCACCGGGCCTTGTGCCGAGCAGAGCGGTATATTCGTTAGCAAGGGCTGAATGCTAACGCTAAGGAATGATCTTTCGCCGATTCGGACGTAAGGCCCGCAACGGCAATTTGGTGTATTCTTTTGAGAGCTCGGCCATGGCGGAGTGCCACTAGACCAAGGAAAGGTAGCTCGATCAAGGTAGAATGCCACTAGACCAAGATAAGGGTAGCTCGATCAGGGCGGAGTGCCACTAGACCAAGATGGGGGTAGCTCGGCTGGGGCGGAGTGCCACTAGACCAAGATATGGGTAGTTCGGCTAGGGCGGAATGCCACTGGACCAAGATAAAGGTAGCTCGGCTAGGGCGGAGTGCCACTCGACCAAGATAAGGGTAGCTCGGCTAGGGCGGAATGTCACAAAACCAAGATCAGGGTAGCTTGGCCAGGGTGGGATGCCACTAGACGAAGATAAGGGTAGCTCGACTAGGGCAGAATGTCACTAGACCAAGATAAGGGTAGCTCGATCAGGGCGGAATGCCACTAGACCAAGGAAAGGTAGCTCGATCAGGGCAGAGTGCCACTAGACGAAGATAAGGGTAGCTCGGCTAGGGCGGAGTGCCACTAGACCAAGATATGGGTAGCTCGGCTAGGGTAGAATGCCACTAGACCAAGATAAGGGTAGCTCGACTAGGGCGGAGTGCCACTAGACCAGGATAAAGGTAGCTCGGCTAGGGCGTAGTGTCACAAAACCAAGATGAGGTAGCTCGATCAGGGCGGAGTGCCACTAGACCAAGATATGGGTAGCTCGGCTAGGGCGGAATGCCACTAGACCAAGATAAGGGTAGCTCGGCTAGGGCGGAGTGCCACAAAACCAAGATATAGGTAGTTCGGCTTGGGCGCAATGCCACTAGACCAAGATATGGGCAGCTCGATCAGGGCGGAGTGCCACTAGACCAAGATAAGGGTAGCTCGGCTAGGGCGGAATGCCACTCGACCAAGATAAGGGTAGCTCGACTAGGGTGGAATGCCACAAAATCAAGATCAGGGAGCTTGGCCAGGGCGGGATGCCACTAGATGAAGATAAGGATAGCTTGGCTAGGGCTCACTAGACCAAGATAAGGGTAGCTCGATCAGGGTGGAATGCCACTAGACCAAGGAAAGGTAGCTCGATCAGGGCGGAGTGCCACTAGACGAAGATAAGGGTAGCTCGGCTAGGGAGGAGTGCCACTAAACCAAGATATGGGTAGCTCGGCTAGGGCGGAATGCCACTAGACCAAGATAAGGGTAGCTCGGCTAGGGCGGAGTGCCACTAGACCAAGATAAAGGTAACTCGGCTAGGGCGGAGTGCCACAAAACCAAGATGAGGTAGCTCGATCAGAGCGGAGTGCCACTAGACCAAGATATGGGTAGCTCGACTTGGGCGGAATGCCACTAGACCAAGATAAGGGTAGCTCAGCTAGGGTGGAGTGCCACAAAATCAAGATATGGGTAGTTCGGCTAGGGTGGAATGCCAC
Organism: Amorphophallus konjac; assembly: GCA_022559845.1. Lineage (NCBI taxonomy): Eukaryota > Viridiplantae > Streptophyta > Magnoliopsida > Alismatales > Araceae > Amorphophallus > Amorphophallus konjac. The sequence continues at coordinate 69,435,382 of CM040118.1, read as the reverse complement.
TAGACCCAGATATGGGTAGCTTGATCAGGGCGGAGTGCCACTAGACCAAGATAAGGGTAGCTCGGCTAGGGCGGAGTGCCACAAAACCAAGATATGGGTAGTTCGGCTAGGGCGGAATGCCACTAGGCCAAGATATGGGTAGCTCGACTAGGGCGGAATGCCACTAAACTAAGATAAGGTAGCTCGGCTAGGGCGGAGTGCCACTAGACCAAGATAAAGGTAGCTCGGCTAGGGCGGAGTGCCACAAAACCAAGATGAGGTGGCTCGATCAGAGTGGAGTGCCACTAGACCAATATATAGGTAGCTCGACTAGGGCGGAATGCCACAAAACTAAGATATGGGTAGTTCGGCTAGGGCGGAATGCCATTAGACCAAGATATGGGTAGCTCGATCAGGGCGGAGTGCCACTAGACCAAGATAAGGGTAGCTCGGCTAGGGCGGAGTGTCACAAAATCAAGATATGGGTAGTTCGGCTAGGGCGGAATGCCACTAGGCCAAGATAAGGGTATTCCGACCGATCACTCGGGGAATGTCGATTGCGCCACGTGATACAGCTTTATATGCTTTCCGTTGAGGGGAGAGAACTGGATGACTCCTTTGTGGTCTACCAGGACGTAGGCACCCCCTTCATATACTCGGCGGATGATATATGGTCCGATCCAGTTTTCGACCAACTTCCCTTTGGGGTTGGAGGCCATCACTTCTCTTCTTTTGACCATTACCAGTTCTCCTTTCTTGAATTCTCGACCTTTGACCAGCTTGTCGAAAGCGCGGGCCATGCGAGCTTGAAAGAGTTGGATGTTTTGTTGTGCCCGGAGGCATTTTCCTTTGAGCTCAGCGAGCTCTTCTAATCTTCTTTCTGCATTGGTTTGTTCACCGCTGACTAGTCCATGCTGGATGGCGACTCACAGCGAAGGAACTTCCAGTTCAATCGGCACCACAGCCTCTGACCCATAGACGAGGGAGAAAGGTGAACAGCCGGTTGGGGTTTTGTAGACAGTACGATAAGTCCAGAGCACTTCGTACATCCTTTGATGTGACACAACCTAGGACTCAACAAGCAAGCACAATTAAGCATTCAAAACGGACCGATAATGGCAACCGCTCACCCGATGCTCACTAAGACCCGGGGTAACTTGGCAATGCCAAGGGGAGGTTGTGTGGGCTGGGCCCTTGCTGGTAGAGGGCCAGCAAGGCCAAGGTTTGATTCTCCAAGGGTATGGCTGCCCAAATCAAGGGTCCGACGAAGTGCCAAAGGGCACGGGTTCCACTCTCTTCCCACGATGATCACTTATAGCAAATGAGCTTAAGGATCGGGCTCTCGTCACGGCCAGCGGAGTTTATGAACTAATATTGAAAGAACAAGCATGAATTAGAGCAAAGTTTTGGAGCACTCACTCGACCGGTTTGAAGAAACCGGTCCCGCTCGGAGACGAGGGCGAGCGGGGAAGCGTGGGTTCCCCACACGCCGCGCCGGGGTAGCTTGACCTGTTTAAGCTATTACAACACTACACCCCATGCAAGGGGGGAATCGTGGGGAAGGGAAGATGATAGTTACATCCAAACACTACCTCCACACAGGTAGGAGCCTTCAGCCGGCCAAGCGGGGAGGGGAATTTGAGAAGGGAACACCGAAGATGGGAGGTTGCCGATTCTACCCAGTTCTATGGGTGCTGACAGGAGACTGATAAATTGACTGCTGCAACTGCTACCGAATTTTGTTTGGGACAAAACCACCTGAAAATCTTCGTAGTAGGCCGGGAAGTCGTCCAAATTTTATTAATTTCTTTTGTCGTCGATGTTGGTCTGGGTGGAGGCCCGAACAGGGAGGCAGAGTCTCAGACTGGCAGCTCCCGGTTTCCAACAGCAGGTTACAGAGGTTGCCCCGATAGCTTCCGAACTCAGAATCGAGCACCGTCAGAGTCGTTGGAACCGTGGACGAGTCCTCTTTGCAGAAAAATTGATGGGGAAGTCAAACGAGAAGACCAGGGGACTCTGAACAATGATGACAGGTCGGTGCAGACTGTGGGAAGCAGAACCGCGTGGCTGAGAGAGAAAATTGATAACTCCTGCTACAGGATGCAGAACGGAGTTCCAATTCTTGATTCTGAAAGTAGACAGAAGGAGGAAAAACTTTGCAGAAGGGCTCTTGTCTTGATTCATGCTGGATTTGTCGTGGCAGAGCTTCCAATCACATTCAGGTGCTCTGTCAGGAGAGCTTCACGCAGTCGAGGGAGAACGGCTCTCCCGAGCAGCACAGTGCTCGGACGACGACGAAACCACTTCCGTTGCGAAGAAGACAGGCAGACGCTTCCGACGATAGCTCTTGGAACTCCAGGGACGCCAGGGGGAAGATAGGGTCGCTGCTGCACTCCACTGGTTCTTTGCAGGCTCTCAGCCAAGGTGGAGGAAGGGTGATGGGGTGGCTGCTCTTGGTAGAGTGGAGTGGAGGGAAGGGGATGGGGGTGGCCTACTCAATGGGGAAAGGAGTTGGGCGACTTTGGGCTATGGAGGGAAGGGGATATTCAAATTCAAATGGTCTTGGGAGGTGGAGGGTTGCATGGGGGAGAGGGAAGGGTGCTTGGGAAAGGGATGAGGTGGTTGGAGGGTGGCTTAGTGATTGGGGATGCTCCCTTGGGACTAGGGGGTGGAGTAATGGGATGTGTGGGGAAGGGGAGTGGCCTTTAATGGGGGTAGGTGGGAGAGTGGTGGTTGGGAAGGGAGGAGAGAGAAATTTTTTGAAATTGGGTGTGGAGGAGAGAGAAAGGGGAGTGAAAGAGAGAGATTAAGAGAGGGATGGGTGGGATTCTCTCCCTAAGGCTTCTCACCTCACTAATGGATTCACTCCACCATAAAAATAAAGATAGAACTCACAAAATGGCAATTTTTCATTGATTGATTCATTAGTTCCAAATGAAGGGAATGGGGCCCTATATATAGGCAACCCACATTTCTACAAAAGTCCCTGACTCTTACTACAATGACCAAAGACCAAGGGGGTAGGGGCGCCCCTGGGCCTAGCCCAAAGAATTGGGCCCAATAACCATTCTAAACAATCTAATGACACTTAACCTAGGGGAATAAACAAAAGACCTAGGGACATGACTCAAATAAAATGGAAAATACATCAAATGACTCAAATAAAAATTACATAGGACTCAAAATTAAATAACTAGACCATGCCGGATGCAACCGGGGCGAGGAGACGAGCTGTGAACGTGGGAATGGGAGGTGATGTCCCCATCATACTCCCGGGGTGCGGAGAACTCGACTCTGTCGAGTAAGTGTCCTTCCCTCCTTGGAGGGTGTAGAAGTGGTACTACCCACAAGTCTTCCGAACGAGACCGATCCATCCACCTGCCGAGATAGCGCTCATATACCTTGCTCCTGGTGGTAGTGACCTGTTCATCCAATATTCGTTCAATGCGCTCACGCTGGGCTCTCTTGGCTGGTGGTCTCTCCTCACAGGTGGGTGCTCTCTCAATGGAGGGAATAGGCTCAATATCCTCACTGGGTCCCACCGTGGGTCCCTTATATGGCACTTGGTCGGCTGCATTGAATGTGGGACTCACTCCATACTCCTTGGGGAGATCTAACTCATCAGCATTAGCACCAATGCGCCTCAGGACCTGGAAGGGACCAGCCCCACGTGGCCTCAAGTTGGAGATGACTCTCGGGGAGAGCCTCTCCTTCCTCACCATCACAAAGTCACCCACATGGGATTCTTGGTGACGCCGAAGGGAGTCAGCCTGCCTTTTATAGATCTCATTTTCCTTGCTAATGTGCTTGCGAAGGTTTTCATGCAATTTTGTGAATGTTGACATTCTAGGGGTGATGGGTGGACCTGGACAACCATAGATGGACCTATCATGCCATGATGCCATATGGACCTTGATGAACCTTGGTGGGCCGGGGCAACCAAAAGTGGCCCTATCAAGTATGGACTTTCTAACAAAGGTTGGAGGGCCGGGGCATCCGTAGGTGATCCGGTCATCTATGGGGGTGACAAATGCCGGGGGACCCGGACATCCAAGAATGCTCCTATCATGCTTAAGACTCATGATGAGTGAAGGTGGACCATTACATCCGAATTTGGACCACTCATGCTTTCTACTTGACATGTGGGTGATATGAATGAATGGACCCAACATAGTGTTCATGCCAAGTGGTGTGGTAAGCCTAGACACATGCATGTTTTTCCTATGGGTGACTTCCATGTGTATAGGTGTGGGACAACCTTTGAACTCCCATTGGAAAGGGTCGAATGGATCTAAGAAGGTGGTCATCATGGGGTGGAGCACAACCTTATTACCTAGGGATATGTGGCCCAAGGTCATGGCTCCCAAGGTGTAACCCGGGTCTAAGATGGAGTGGATTGGGTCAAACATGGTGAGTTGGTGTAGGGAAATGTGGGTGGTGGATAAAGTGTTTGGGTCACACGAGTCTCTTGACTCCCATTGGAATGGATCATATGGATCATAGAATGGGTCACCTAGGGGGAGGAACTCCATGTCCTCACGATCCTCAAAAGGTGCTAAGTCATCCTTCTCCATGATAGTTGGGCCAATGTTCTTGGCAAGTGGGTCGGCCATGAGTGGAGGGATTGGGTTTCTACCCAAGATAAGAAGCTCTAAATCGAGGAGAAGGTTGGGCTCATCGGGTGTAGGGAGGAATAGAAGGAGGTCGCTAGTGTAGCAACCAATGGTGCAAACCGAGGTGATAGACCCTATGCATAGGTGTAGGAGGCTAAGGCTCCTAGGTTGTTCGACCATAGGGGTCAACATGCTAGTCATCTCTAATTGCCATGCTATGCTCTTGAGAAGGTCCTCTAAGGTCTCCACTTGATAGGATGCTTGGATTGTGGTGTGATAGGAGAAGAAGGGCACTAAGGGAAGGTCTTGTTCTATGGGAGGGAAAACATGGGCCGGGATCTCTCTAATTGGGCTCTCCTTTAGCCAACTAACAATGGGTTCTCCTAAGATGAGCTCCGCCCCAACGAGAGAGGGTGGTGTAAGGTAAAGACCATCGTGTGAGGTTTCTTCTTCAACTTGGACTTGGGTTTCCTCCAAGGTGGGGGGTGGGTTTGGAGTGCTCACAACTATTGGATCGGGTATGAGTTCTTCTACCAAGGAGGTGAGGGGGTCTTTTGGGGTGATGAGGGTTGGTGTGTGGTGCTCCCGGGGTGGAGGGTAAAGGGAAACTTGGATTGGGATTGGTAGAGTGGGGTTTGGGAGTGGAAGTAGTGGAGGCCTAGGTTGGGGTAGGATTGGGGTTGGAAGTGGAAGGTGGGTTGGGTGACAAGATTTGGGTTGATGGGTTTCGGGGGGTGTACCCTTTTTAGGGGACGATGGAGGGGTAGTGGTGGGGACCAAGGGGAGATGCGGGGTATGGGTTTGGTGAGGGATTGTGGAAGGGGGTTTTGGTTGGAGTGTGGGGACCCTTAGGGGATTTGGTGGAGAGGTGGATGCTTGGTTTATTTGGGCCTTAAGGGAGAGGACTTGGTCGCGAAGTGTAGTTATGATGGTTGAGAAGTGATTTTTTGGGAGTGGTGGGGGAGGAGGCCTAAAGGTGATATCAAGTTGGTCGGATGGGGATGGAGGAGTGGTAGTGCACCTCGGGCTAGGGGTATTTGAGTAGGAGGGGTGGGAATGTTTAGGGGTGTAGATCTTTCTAAGTTCTAGCTTCATCTCTTCCCATGAGTGAATAGGTTCTTGGCTTCCAACCCTCCTTAAGCCCTCTATGTGTTCCCACTTACTCTTGGCTTGACCTCGAAGTCGTCCCTTGGCCTTTCGGACTCTCGCCGGTCCATATACCCAAGTCTTTTCGAAGTACTTTTATATGGTAGCCTCCCACCTAAGATAGTCACTAGAATGTGATCCGTCAAAGGTAATATCCCTATCTAGGATGAAGTCCATGGGTGGCGAGTAGGCTAAGTAGGAGGTGGCCATGATGATCGGGGAATAAATGCAAGGGTCGGACTGATGAAGACTACAATGCAAACGTGCCCTAGGACTTGACTTGATAGAGACAAGTCAATGACTTACTCTGATACCAATTGATGTGACACAACCTAGGACTCAACAAGCAAGCACAATTAAGCATTCAAAACGGACCGATAATGGCAACCGCTCACCCGATGCTCACTAAGACCCGGGGTAACTTGACAATGCCAAGGGGAGGTTGTGTGGGTTGGGCCCTTGCTGGTAGAGGGCCAGCAAGGCCAAGATTTGATTCCCCAAGGGTATGGCTGCCCAAATCAAGGGTCCGACGAAGTGCCAAAGGGCACGGGTTCCACTCTCTTCTCACGACGATCACTTATAGCAAATGAGCTTAAGGATCGGGCTCTCGTCACGGCCAGCGGAGTTTATGAACTAATATTGAAAGAACAAGCATGAATTAGAGCAAAGTTTTGGAGCACTCACTCGACCGGTTTGAAGAAACCGGTCCCGCTCGGAGACGAGGGCGAGCGGGGAAGCGTGGGTTCCCCACACGCCGCGCCGGGGTAGCTTGACCTGTTTAAGCTATTACAACACTACACCCCATGCAAGGGGGGGATCGTGGGGAAGGGAAGATGATAGTTACATCCAAACACTACCTCCACACAGGGAGGAGCCTTCAGCCGGCCAAGCGGGGAGGGGAATTTGAGAAGGGAACACCGAAGATGGGAGGTTGCCGATTCTGCCCAGTTCTATGGGTGCTGATAGAAGACTGATGAATTGACTGCTGCAACTGCTACCAAATTTTGTTGGGGACGAAACCACCTAGAAAATCTTCGTAGTAGGCCGGGGAAGTCGTCCAAATTTTATTAATTTCTTCTGTCTTCGATGCTGGTCTGGGTGGAGGCCCGAACAAGGAGGCAGAGTCTCAGACTGGCAGCTCCTGGTTTCTAACAGCAGGTTACAGAGGTTGTCCCGACAGCTTCCAAACTCAGAATCGAGCAACGTTGGAGTCGTTGGAACCTTGGACGAGTCCTCTTCGCAGCAAAACTGACGGGGAAGCCAAACGATGCCGGAGAAGACCAGGGGACTATGAACAATGACGATAGGTCGGTGCAGACTGTGGGAAGCAGAACCGTGTGGCTGAGGGAGAAAATTGATAACTCCTGCTATAGGATGCCAAACGGAGTTCCACTTCTTCATTCTGAAAGAAGACAGAAGGCGGAAAAACTTTGCAGAAGGGCTCTTGTCTTGATTCACGCTGGATTTGTCGTGGCAGAGCTTCCAATCACGTTCAGGTGCTCTATCAGGAGAGCTTCGCGCAGTCGAGGGAGAACGGCTCTCCCGGACAGCACAGTGCTCGGACGATGACGAAACCACTTCCGTTGCGAAGAAGACAGGCAGACGCTTCCGACGATAGCTCTTGGACCTCCAACGATGCCAGGGAGAAGACGGGGTCGCTACTGCACTCCACTGGTTCTCTGCAGGCTCTCAGCCAAGGTGGAGGAAGGGTGATGGGGTGGCTGCTCTTGGTAGAGTGGAGTGAAGGGAAGGGGATGGGGGTGGCCTACTCAATGGGGAAAGGAGTTGGGCGACTTTGGGCTATGGAGGGAAGGGGATATTCAAATTCAAATGGTCTTGGGAGGTGGAGGGTTGCATGGGGGAGAGGGAAGGGTGCTTGGGAAAGGGATGAGGTGGTTGGAGGGTGGCTTAGTGATTGGGGATGCTCCCTTGGGACTAGGGGGTGGAGTAATGGGATGTGTGGAGAAGGGGAGTGGCCTTTAATGGGGGTAGGTGGGAGAGTGGTGGTTGGGAAGGGAGGAGAGAGAAAATTTTCAAAATTGGGTGTAGAGGAGAGAGAAAGGGGAGTGAAAGAGAGAGATTAAGAGAGGGATGGGTGGGATTCTCTCCCTAAAGCTTCTCACCTCACTAATAGATTCACTCCACCATAAAAATAAAGATAGAACTCACAAAATGGCAATTTTTCATTGATTGATTCATTAGTTCCAAATGAAGGGAATGGGGCCCTATATATAGGCAACCCACATTTCTACAAAAGTCCCTGACTCTTACTACAATGACCAAAGACCAAGGGGGTAGGGGCGCCCCTGGGCCTAGCCCAAAGAATTGGGCCCAATAACCATTCTAAACAATCTAATGACACTTAACCTAGGGGAATAAACAAAAGACCTAGGGACATGACTCAAATAAAATGGAAAATACATCAAATGACTCAAATAAAAATTACATAGGACTCAAAATTAAATAACTAGACCATGCCGGATGCAACCGGGGCGAGGAGACGAGCTGTGAACGTGGGAATGGGGGGTGATATCCCCATCATCCTTTCTTCCCAATCTTTTTTATTAGACTTGACAGTCTTTGCCAGTAACGTACATAGTGTCTTGTTAAAGGCTTCTGCAAGTCCATTGGCTTGAGGGTTGCAGGGGGACGATGTCCTCCAGTCGATCTTGTACTTGTCGGCTAAGTGATAAACCTTCTGGTTCCTAAAATGGCTGCCATTATCAGAGATGATTCGGCTGGGGATCCCGAACCGGAATATTATATTCTGTCGGAAGAATCTTGCAACTAGTTCCCCCGTTACATCTCTTAGTGCTACCACCTCTGCCCATCTGGAAAAGTAGTATGTAGCTGCCAGATATACTTGCACCCTGATGAAGATGCTGGTAGCGGCCCCACCACGTCCGTACCCCACTGGGCGAACGGCCAGCTTGGCAAGGTCGGATGTAATGGCATTGGAGGTCTCCTTGCCACGTTAGCGTGTTCTTGACACTTCTGACAAGCCTTGGAGAACTTGCAGCAATCATTAAATATAGTGGGCCAATAGTAGCCCAATTTCTTTATCTCAATTTTAATCTTTGGGCCAGCCTGGTGTGCTCCAGCTGATCCCGCATGGACTTCTTGCATCACCTGTCCCGCCTATGTTGAAGACAAGCACCAAAGTAGGACTTTCCTTCGGGCATCTGCCATTATTCGGAACAGGGTTCCGCTTCTCATCTCGTAAGAGTCCTTGACTCTCAGGAGCTTCATTCTCTGTTCTTTTTCTTTTGGAAGCTGCTGGTGTTGGAACCACCGTAGGAGATGCTCTCGCCAATCGGGCTGCTGAACCTCTTCGACGACTGCCACCTCAATCTCTTGTTCGTCGGCCAAGACCTCCGTTACACTGGGGACCTGTCGGGGGTTGATCACTGTTATATTCAGGCTTGTGTTTGGCAGGACTGCCAATGAACTGGTCAGCTTAGCGAGGGCGTCTGCCTGAGCATTTCGGCCTCGGTTGATGTGCTTGATGCTGATGAAGTAGAATCTTGACATCAGACGAGTTGCCAGCTGGTGATAGGGGATAAGCTCTTGCTTTCGCACATCGAACTCTCCTTCTAGCTATTTTATAACTAGCAGGGAGTCTCCGAATGCTTCCAGCATCTGAATTCCCATGGACAGAGCGATCTGCAACCCGATTATCAGGGCTTCATATTCCGCTTCATTATTTGTGCAATGCTTGTTTATGGATCAGGATGTGTGCACCACTTCTCCTTCTGGGGATTTCAGGACTATGCCTGCTCCTGCCCTGACTCTGGCCGATCTAGTGGCAGAGGTGTCAATTCTGGAAGCGCCATCAAAATATAGCTGCCACAAGGAGGGCTGCACCTGAACGGCTTCTAGGGTTTCATCTTCAGGGAGCTCCGGCTCAAACGGGCAGTCCCCAGGTACCGGGTGCTCAACGAAGAAGTCTGCAATAGCTTGGCCCTTGACGGCCTTGCGCGGTACATAGGAGATGTCGAACTCCATAAGGATTACCGCCCATTTGCCCAGGCGACCCTTGAGTGCCAGCTGGGACATAATATATTTCAGGGGATCGTCTTTGGATACCAAGCTGATTTCATGTGACAACATATAGTGTCGTAGCTTCTTAACTGCGAAGACCAGTGCCAGACAGATCTTCTCAATATAAGTATATTTCTCTTCAGTTCTGACCAGTCTCCGACTGAGGTAATAGAGGGCTTGCTCTTACCCGTCTTCATTATTCTAGGCCAGCATTACCCCCAGAGAGTTATGTGTACCTGCTATATATAGTATTCATGGCCGTCCTTTCACCGGTGCGCCCAGCACTGGCGGAGTCTTCAGATAGTCTTTTAGCTTGTCAAAGGCTGTCTGGCAATCTTCATCCCAATAAAAGGGAACATCTTTCATCATCAACTTGTGGAAAGGCTGGCAACGCCCTGACAAATTGGAAATGAACCGCCGGATATAAGCCAAGCGGCCCTGCAGTGATCTCAACTCGGAGATATTCCTTGATGGAGGTAGCTCCTGAATTGTTTTGATTTTTGCGGGGTCTATCTTGATTCCCTGATATCGGACAATGAAACCCAAGAATTTTCGCTCGACACTCCGAACGCACATTTCATGGGGTTCATCTTCAACTCATGCTGCCTCAGCCTCTGAAAAACAATCCGGAGGTCTTGCAGATGATCTTCTTTTCTTCTGGTTTTGACTACCAGGTCGTCTATGTAGCACTCGACCTTGTGGTAGAGCAACTCATCAAAGATTTTAGTCATTGCGCGTTGATAAGCTATGCCAGCATTCTTTAGTCCGAACGGCATCCTTTTATAATGATAAATGCCTTTAGGAGTTCGGAAAGCAGTATGGACCCGGTCATGCTCTGCAATCCAAATCTGATTGTAACCAGACGACCCGTCCATGAATGACAGGGCCTCATGGCCGGTTGTAGCATCTATCATGACTTCCGTTATTGGCACCGGGAAGTCATCTTTGGGGCAGGCTTTATTTAGATCTCGGAAGTCGACACATATCCGGATCTATCCATTCTTCTTCTTTATGGGGATGATATTCGCCAGCCATGTAGTGTATTGGTTTTCTTCAACAAATCCCACGTCAATGAGCTTGTTGACTTCAGCACAAATTTGAGTAATGAGTTCTGGCCTCATGCGCCGTGGTGATTGCTTCACCGGCTCGGCCTCAGGGCTGATTGCCAGCTCATGTTGTGAGACAGCGGGGCTCAGACCCGGCATTTCTTTGTAAGTCCAGGCGAAGCAATCCCGGTACTCTAGTAGCAGCTGGACGTACAGCTCCCGTTCTTCTGGGGACAGCTGGGCTCTGAGGAAGGTAGGCCTAGGGTCCTCCTCATTTCCCAAGTTGACTTCTATCAGTTTATCGACTGTGGCCTGGCCTCCGTCTTCTATCTCCGGAGGTGCCGACTGGAGGTCAACGAAATCTGGAATACCATCTTGAGGGTTGAGTTCTTCGACTTCCTCGTCAGACACCACCAAAGCTTCTTGAGGATTCCATGTTTCTTGTAGTAGCGGTTGCGCGGATTGCCCCATTAGCAAATCCACTACCGTTGCAACTCCCAAGGGCGAGAGGGCAGCCTCCGTCCTTGTAGATGAGGTTGCAGCCACGACAGGCTGGTAGTTGTTTATTGCCGGGCTTGGACAGCATCCCGGTTTTGTAGCAGAGGTTGAGGGGGTCTCGCCTTCTGGGGCAGTCGTACCTTCTGTGGAAGTGGTTTTTCCTTTCTTGGTAGCTCGTTCCCCTTGATCGGAGTCGACCGAGGCTCCCCTGATTGGTAGAAGAGGTGTTGAAGTTATCATCAGTAGGGCTCCACTGGAGGGAGAAATTCCTACTTCTTCAGTATCTTCAGCTTCACTGCTGCTAGCCGTATCAAATTTGGCTTGAAGGGCTGCTTCTTCAGGGTGGACCTTCTCCCAGCATCGGCAGGGGAGCGAGGTCTCTATTTCTTGATTTTCAGGCTGAGCCAGTTCAACATGTTCAGCTTCCACCGGGTATTCATCAAAAGTTGCCCCCAGCGGGCTATCTTCAGTAGGATAGAAGGCGGAGATGGTGTCCACCTCGTATCGCCCACTGTAATAATACTCTTCCAGGGTGAAGTCCCACCCTGGATGTTGAGAGACACGTCTCATTTCCTTATCCAGATTTGCGGGGTACCACATTTTCTAAAAAGCTTCCTTGCGCTTTTGAGACTGATCTGGGGGGATGTGTTGCTTCTGAAACATCCTGGCCATCCGATCAGTTGTGAATGCCAGACCCTGGATGGGAACCGGCGGGTTGCTTATATCTTCGGGGAGGCTGCAGTCTGTGTCTTCCCGAGTAGGATGCTCCTCGGCTGTATAGAACAAGCTGTTGGGTCCATCTTCCTGTGTCACCTCCCAAGTCTTGAAAGGCTCGACAGTAGGGTTGTCAAGGCCTGGAGCTGGCTTGGTAAGGCCATCCGGGATTTCAATATGATTGTGCCGCTGAGCGACTCGCACTTCATTAGCTTCAGGGTATAATGTTGGAGGTGCTGTTCTACCTACATCCCCGGATGCTGTGATATGGGAGACCACCTTAGGCTTGACATATCCGCGCGGCGGTGGTGGGTACCAACTGCTGCCGGATGTGCTTCTCGATGCCCCTGCAGGGGTCTTAACTTCAGAGGTCTTTTGGGAAGGCCCTGTATATAGGTTGGCATCTACCAAATGACATTCAAACACCTCGAACGGGTGGGGGTCTGCAAATATCCTCTCCTCTTTCCCTTGGAGACTGTATTTGATGCATTGGTGGAGCGTGGAGGGCACCACCATGTTTTCATGCAGCCATGGGCGGCCGAGCAGTGCCTTGTACGAGGTGCGGGAGTCAATGACATGGAACTGCACCGTCGTAGTGAAATCTGCTAAGGTGAGGGTGAACTCTGCCACTCCCATTGACACTTCACATTTCTGATTGAAGCCGGCGATACGCATATCCCCGACTTTCTCGAGATGCACGTTAAAGTGGTGCCTCTCATATATTCTATAAGGCAGGATGTTGACCGCTGCACCGGGATCAACCAGAATCATGTTCAGCTCCCTTCCATTCAAGTGCCCCTTCATATACGGCGGCCTGTTGTGGCTGATGGTAGGCAGTAGCATGTCTTCTGGAGTGAAGGTCATACTGGCTTCCGGTACTGCTTCAGCTATGCAAGTCTCGAAATGAGCAGGCGTTTGCAGAGCAGTAATAATCGCCTGTCGGGTTTCTTCACTCAAAGAAAGGATCTCCCAGATTGTAAATCGAGCAGGGAGCATCTTGAGTAGCTTCATTATTCTGCTCCCAGCTCGGACATTGGAGAGCTTCATCTCTTTAGCCCATCTGGGCTTGGGGAGGTTTTGATTTGCGGGCCCTGAGGGACCTGCTTCATCTTCCTCAGATTCGGCACCCTTCTGGTTGGTACCGGCTTCTGGGTTTTCTTTGTTAGTTGCTGCGGGGCAAGCTCTGTCTGCATTTGGCTCTTCGGCAGATTGTGCCAGCTGCGGGTGAACGTCCCCAGGTGTAGGGTTAGCCTCCTGACAAGGCTGCTTCCCCTTGAACATCTTCATGAATTCAAGAAATGAATGGACCCCCTTGCCCCCACTCTTGTTATATAGGCCTGACGGAGGAGGGATTTGGACTCCCTTGACCTCCGGTGGAGGTGTCTTGTAGGGTTGCTCCCCTCTGAACATGATGTTGTGGTTGGGCGGCGACTGGCGCCCCCATTTTCGGCCTGACCGGGTGGCATGTGCAGCAGTTGCGGCCTCGGCCTTGCCTCCCCCAGCATGGGGTGTGAAGCAAATTTCTTCTTCTTCCTCTGCTCCGGGCAAGTTGAAGAGTGCTGATAGGGTATTATAGGAGACAACCTGCACTTTATCGGCCGTAGCGGCCTTCCTTTTCTTCTTCTTTTGTCTCTTCTTCTTTTTTCCTTCTGCGGGCGGGTGCCCCCAGAATAGACTGCCTTCTCTATCGGGTGCCTCTTCAGCTTCCTCCTTTTGTTCAAGTGAGAGCTGCTCTAATTCTTGCCACGGGACGTGGTCCCGCACCAGCAAAGGCTTCAATTCGGGCTGCACATACTCGTCTAGCCCTTCGATGAGGTTTTGCAGTTGAAGGACTCCAGGATTGGTTTCCTTAATCACTGGCAGCGGAGTTTGTCTCCTCCGATTATGTGTATGTATCCTGATAGTTGTAGGTGGAGTGACCCATACGGGTGCTACCACTAGCGGAGCAGGCCGGGGTGTAACACCACGGATATGTGCCCCCTCTTTTGGGCGGGGTGCCTGTTGGATTAGGTGGAATGTCAAACTAGAGGGGAGGGGTGAATAGGTTGACCCTTTAAAATATTCTATGCACGATCACACACGAATTATGGTGCAGAATGATAGAGATAAAATCAATAACTAAACAGTAATGAGAATCGTGCCTAATCAAACATCTAACGAAGGGAGAATAATAAGAGAAATCAAACCACACAGTGTACGCAGATTTTTATGGTGGTTCGGTCTCCCTGTGGAGGCCTACGTCCACCCCTCACTTAACCAGTGAGGATCCCTGCTGAGCTTTACAGCTTAGCTACACCAGGAAAAAGCTTCCTCACATACACCGCTGAGCATTACAGCTTGGCTTAACTAGAGAAACAAATTCTCTATCCCGCTGACAAACAGCTTGCAGGCAACACGCCCAATTTCCCTTGATCCAAGCACAGTCTGCTGGATCAACCCCTCCCTCTACTCAAACCAGTACGAGGGAGAAACAGTATAATAGAGTTCAAAATGGAAAGACAAATAACAAAACGAAACCACTTAGTAAAAGAAGGAATAAACTCAGATCTATGAAGCAGCCTAAGCTCGGCCTTGAATCCAGAAATCTGGAGGAAGAAGCTTCAATGATCGTCTGGTCTTCTTCTTCCAAAATGTAGACGAGCTTCACAAGGAACGCTGCTCCTGGATCTCCCAACTGTCTTCAGCAGATCGACATCAGGAGGAAGATCAACTCGCTATTTTTCTCGTGGTTCTTTTCCTCAGCCCCTGTCTTCAGCACACTTCGAAAAACTCCAACTCCTTCTGCAATTCAGCAAGCATTCCCGCGCTCATTTCCAGATCCATGCATATATACATCTAGTGGGCCCCAACCAGATTTTCTGGTTAGCCCTGTGATTGCTCCGTGTAGAGCCTTCTGGAGTCGAGAGGGAAAAAGCAGATCGCAATCACTTTTGGGCTGATGTGGCCTTTGACGTCACTTGTGACTGGGGTCCACCCAACTGATCTCGGAAGTTCCCGTAGGCGTCAACCCATTGAGTCCACAGGGTTGACGCAGCCTTGAGATCTATCATATGTCTTGATAGTAAAGCAGGATGCGTTGACGCATGGGGTTGCTGCGTCAACCCACTTACCTGTCCCTGAGCTGAAATCACAACAATCTGACTTGCTGCGTCGACGCTGTCATGCAATAGCGTTAACGCACTGAGGCATTCCAGTAAGCCATTAGCTCTGCCTCTTTAACTGCTGCGTCGACGCTGCTCTATTGTGGCGTTGACGCAGTGGAATAACCTGTGAAGGTCTCTGCTTCAGAATATGATGAGTTGACGCTGCTTGCTTTATGGAGTTAACGCTGTGAGAGATATCAGTGAAGGCTTCTTCAACTGATGCGTGGACGCTTTAAGCTCCCAGCGTCGACCCTGTTCCTTTCTTGCAACAAGAATGAAATCAAGTGGAATCATTACTAAATCAAGAATTAATTCAACATTTTGGGTTGAATACTACATTCACATCTCATGGTTGTCATTATCAAAATCAGGGGCACAACAATCTCCCCCTTTTTGATGATGGCACCTATGATGTGAATGCCATTGCATCTAAACAAGCATGTATTTATTCAGATTAAGCAAGAAGGTTCTGATCAACAGGAATTCAACTCAATGACTGAAACATACATCAATTTTGCCATTCATTTAAGTCCATGGATTTACATCGTAGATCAAGACAACAAAAAAAAAGGAAATTTTTAGTCAATCAACATATTTGATGCAGATGCAATGCAGCCCTAGTCTAGACTCTAACTTGAGCTTGAGCTCTCATGTCTCTCCCCCTTTGACATCATCAGGAAGGGGAGTAGATGAGGAAGAATGAAGAACAGTTGCAGACACAACATCCAGCTGATGCTGAAGCTGAGCAATCGATTCTGCCATAGTGTCCATCCTGTCAGAGAGCAGCTGATCTCTATCCACCATATGCTTGTGATATTCTTTGACCTTGGTAGACATACCATCAAACCAGTTATGTAGAATTTCAAACAGATAGTCCACCTGGGCTTTCTGCTGAGTACCAAATTCAGGTGCAGAGGAGGATGCTTCAGTTGGTGGAGGACAGTATACATCACGCTGATCTTCAATGGTGGGTGGGAAATTTTCTTTCAGAATGTGCAGCACATCCACCACTTCATCACCGACCAAGGTGGTTCTTTCAAACAGTCTAGTGATGTCCTGACCAAAAGAGGTAATCTTGTCAAACAAGGCTTGAACTTGTGCACTGAATTCATTGTTCTTGTCAATCAGGGTGGAATATTTCAAGTTCAGCTTGGACTGATTTTCTCTGACATCATAGTTGTACGTCTGTACACTTTGTATCCTGTGCAAACATTGTTGATTCATGTTCTGTAAATTGCGCAAGACTGTGCCAGCTTTCTGACATGCTTGAAGAAGGGATTCCATAAATTCATGAAGCTTCTTGTCGGACTTGTATTTGTCATGAGTAAATTTCTCCCATCTGCTGTCTATCTTCTGCTCAAGGTGTGACAGCCTCAAATCCACTGTGGAACTTAAGTGCATTATTGAGGAGTCAATACTCTTGAATTTGATTTCCAGAAAATGAATGAATGTGGGATTGATGTTCGAAAAATTAGTCTGAAAGTTGGCTGGAATCTCCTCAGAAGTAGATCCATGTCCCCTTGGTGGTGAGGGTGCTGAAAGAGGACCTTGGACTATGACAATCTCTCTTGAAGCAACAGGAGCCACAGGAGTATCATCCTGGACATTATAGTTATCTGGAAAAGTGCTGAAGTCTTGGTCATCCATTCTGGCTGAACTAGCTTCAGGTATATCTGCCCGAGCCTCTGTTCTGTCCATTCTGTTTAGACTGGCCTCTCGCTGAGATTGATTGTCAGGTCCTGCTTCAGGATCAGTCTCCACTGAGGTGGGCATTGGTTTTTGACTTGGCAGGATCTTGACTGGTTGTCCATTGATAATTTTAAATCCCATGAACTTCTGTATGTAAGAGAGGGAGTATACATTTCCTTGAGGGATAATCAGTTTCTTCTCAGAACCAAAATCCACTCCAACTTTTCGAAAAATGGCAGTCAATGGGGCAGCATAAGGGAGTGTTCTGGATTGGGTCAAGCAAGAACCCATAGTCTGAATGACTAAATCTGACAGTGAAATGTGTATCCTTTTCAGCATACAGTAGAGTAAAAATCTTTGCATCTCAGTGACCCGTTCCCTACCACTACTCTGAGGTGTGATCATTGATGTGCACATATGGTGGAGTAGTCTATTTAAAGGAGGGAACTGATTTGCTTTAAGACTTGATAAGTAGGTTTCCCTTATGGCTGTAGGATCACTAGGATTTTCAGTCAGGAGAGCAAAGGCTTCATGTTCATCAAACTCAAAGCTATGTAGCTGAACCCCATTCATGGGAATTTTCCAAGCTCTGGCAAACAATTTATTTGTTAATTCGAAACTAACATTCCTGACAGTTGATGAAAGTTTCAGGAATATGAGGTTCATACTTCAAATTGTGGTAGAATTCTCGGACCAGGGTAGGGTAATAGACCTTATGAGTTGTAACGAAAGACCACCAGCCCTGATAATCCAAGGTAGGAAATAGTTGCGGAAAAACTTCAAGCAATTCATGGTCGGTAGCAACAATATACCGTGAAATAAGAACTTTCAGAGGTTCTTCCACGTTGACGGTAAGAGAGGGATCAGAAGACCTTGCATGAGAGTTGTCTGCACCTTTCTTTCCCGTCGCAGCACCCGAAGATGGAACCTGCTCTTCTGTCCTGACATTAGATACCTTTCTCTTTTTGGTTGGCGGGCTGGGATGAAGACTGCGTTTTCGAAGAGGTAACGCTATCTCTTTACCTTTCCGTTTCCTTGGAGCTGAAGGAGACAGTTTCTCTGTTGAGGGATCTGCCAAGCCCTTGTCTTTGCCCTTTTTCCTTGCTGCCTTTGTCTTTGCCGGCGGGCTTTTCTCTTTTCCTTGTTGTGGTGGTGGAGCTGACACAGACGGTGTTTCCTTCATCGTATATTTGGTGCGAGGCTCAATCCTGCCCGTAGCAAAGATGGGATCTCTCTTCTGTAGACCCTTCTTGTTCTTCCCCTTATTCTGTTGTTCCGGAGGCGCCATGGCAGCGAGAGACAAATGGGAACAGGAAGGGTGAAGATTGAGAGAAAGAACGGAAGAGGCAGGGTGGAGAGATTCGGAAAGGTAGAAACCCACTAGGTTTTGGAAGAGGCGGAGGCGACTGCAGCGTTGACGCTGCGGGGTTTTATATACGAAGACCATTCACTTTTCGAGTCAAAAAGGGTACACCGGTTCACTGTGCTGAACCGGAATGGGATGTAAGTGAAGTAAGTAAATGACTGTGTTGACGCTGTAAGGCACTGCGTCGACGCCACCAAAGTAAACTAGTGTAAAGTGGACAGTAGATAGTGAAGTCCCACAGTATTTAGGCATTCTTAAGACAAAGAAGTTGTGAAGAGATGAAATGACATTCAGGGATTTTTAATCGATAAAATTCAAGTTCCCCTATAAGATATTATGATGAGAGATTATGAGGGCCCTAAATCTATATAACGATGTGGAGTAAGATAATCTTAAGACTTTGAGAAAAATCCTTGAATAAGAAGAGCATGATTATGGAATGAGGATTGAACAATTTTCACACATGGAACTTTCTCAATTCATATCCCTAGAAGGTTCAATTTCAAGATACCCTTATGGTTGTGAATTTAACATGAATTGAGGGTAAACTCAAAAGGATTTTATTTTTGAGCTTCAGGTCAACCCCATATGAACATTGATAATTTTTATTTTTCAACAGTTGCAGTCAAGTATAGCTAGCCTTTTGACACAGGTGCACATGTTTATCAGACACCAGAGTCCCCGACTACTTAGCAAAGCTTACTATTCTGCATACCTGAAACAGAGTTGGCAACTCACATCATGACATGCCTTGTAGCACTTCATTGGTGCATGAAGGTAGTTTCTCAGTGGAAAGTAACCATTGCTCTGCACTGAATTATTTTTCTTTTAAAATAGAGGTAACAGCCCACATCATGACATGCTCATTTGCACTTCATTGGTGCATAGAGACAGTTTCTCAGTGAAGGCTTGTCATTGCTCTACAATTTATGATATGAATCATTGTATATATAGGGTATTTTTCTTAAGCTTGTATTAACTCTGAACTGAGTTTAAGAACAATACGGATGTTAAATTCATTTTGCACAAAGGTCTCTTTACTATTGATCATAATAGTTCAAGAAATGAGGAGTTCTCAGTTTTATTAAATGGTTCTGAACCTATTCCATATGCACAGCACTTTAGCGTTCACGAATTTTTATCGTTCAAAGAACAGAGATTTATAAAACTCCAACCATTAATATAGCCTAGAGACAGTCAATAATAATCATCACATCTTATAAGGGAATTATCATTTTAGCTCCCCCTGAATCTATGGCATCAATTCACATTTCAGATCTCAAGAAACTTCAGAAGCTGAAGCATGCATAGCCCAACGAAGTACATACTTTGCCAACGTGAGACACTGTACAGGCTTAGAGTGAAGACAATGCAATGTATAGACATTGATGAACATATGCATTGTATGGACTTAACGACCCAACCGATGTATAGACTTAGAAACAACAATAAAGCAAGTGTGTACAATGTGAGAGAGTGTATAGACTTGTACAGTGCTGCCAATGCATAGACTTGCTATGGATGTATGGGCTTTGAAGATGCAAGCGATGTACAGACTTGGGGAATGTCTAGACTCTGAAAAAATGAGGCGATGTGCAGACTTTGAGGTTCAACAGTGGATGTATAAACTTGGATGCCCAGCGCCACTATAGAGAAGGATATGTGAGATCCAAACTTCAGAGCTGCAGTACCCTTCTGAATACATCCAATCAATTCCAGCAACTGTTTTCAGAAAATTTCTGTCAATGCGTTGACTCAACCTGATGACTGCGTTTACTCACTCAACCAATCAGATCAATTTTCAGTCTGTTTCCAGAAGATGTTTTTCAGTGTTGACTCAGTCTCATAAACCAATCTTCAGATACCCAGACAGCTGACTCTTACATAACGGAATTGCACTCCTTAGCATGTAAAGTCTGATGCAAACTAACCCTCCATTTATTCATGACAGATAGTATGAATGAAAATGCAATTCTTGACATGATGGGTTGTTATTAATGATGGGTATTTATTCAACATGAGTTATTAAGCAGATAAGCTTAAAACTAAACTCCCCCTAAATCTGTGACTTATTTAGAAAACAGAAATTTGCAACTCAAGCAGGACGTGCAATCAATTTATTTTTAGGCAAAGTTAATCAGACAAGTTTTATGGAAGAATTCAAGCAATCAATTTAGGCAACAAAATGAGGATTGCACAAACCAAGCTCTCTCCTAAGACAAGAGAATCTTTCATTATTCAGTGGCTTGGTGAAAATATCAGCAAGTTGATGTTCAGAGTCTACAAAGATCAATTTAAAGCTACTCTTATTTACTTCATCTCGCAAGAAGTGATGCCTTATTTTGATATGTTTGGTCCTAGAGTGTTGGATGGGATTCTTTGCCAGGTTAATGGCACTTGTGTTATCACACAATATTGGGACACAACCAAGATCAGTTTGATAATCTTGGAGTTGGTGTTTGATCCACAACACTTGAGTGCCACAACTCCCTGCAGCGACATATTCTGCCTCTGCAGTGGATAGTGCCACTGAGTGTTGTTTCTTGGATGCCCAAGAAACCAAACACCCTCCCAAAAATTGGCAATAGCCACTTGTGCTTTTCCTGTCAAGTTTGCATCCAGCATAGTCTGCATCTGAGTATGATACCAGATCAAAAGTACAAGATGCAGGATACCAAATCCCTAAGTCTCGAGTTCCAACAAGGTATCGAAAAATACGCTTGACAGAAATCAAGTGGGATTCTCTAGGATCAGACTGAAACCGAGCACACATACAAACACAAAATTGGATGTCTGGCCTTGATGCAGTAAGATAAAAGAGTGATCCGATCATACCTCGATAAGTTTTTGCATCTACTTTTGTACCTTTCAGATCTGCATCCAAACTTGTATTGGTGCTCATGGGTGTGCTGATTGCCTTAAGATTCTCCATCTGATATTTCTTCAAAAGTTCGGAGACATACTTTGCCTGATTGATGAAGCATCCATCCTTGCTTTGGGTGATTTGTAGACCTAGAAAAAATTGAAGCTCACCCATTAGACTCATCTCAAATTCTGTGGTCATCAAATTTGCAAAATCCTCACACATGCTAGGTTTAGTGGAACCAAAAACTATATCATCAACGTAGATTTGAACCAGAATAATGTCATTGTTTCTCACCTTGGTAAATAGAGTTTGGTCCACTTTACCTCTTGAATATCCTTTCTCAGTGAGGTATGAGCTGAGTCTATCATACCATGCTCGAGGTGCCTGTTTTAGCCCATAGAGAGCTTTGTCTAATCTGTAAACATGGTCAGGGCAATCTATTGATTCAAAACCAGGGGGTTGTTCAACATACACCTCTTCTTTTATTAACCCATTGAGAAATGCACTTTTTACATCCATTTGATGGAGTTTTATTCCATGACAACATGCATATGCAAGTAATAATCTGATAGCTTCTAATCTTGCTACTGGTGCAAAGGATTCTTCAAAATCAATGCCAAATTCTTGGTTATATCCTTGTGCAACCAGTCTTGCTTTATTTCTTATCACAATTCGATTTTCATTTTGCTTGTTTCTAAAGACCCATTTAGTTCCAATTATTGAAAGTTTATTAGGTCTTGGCACAAGGTGCCACACTTTATTTCTTTTGAATTGATTTAATTCCTCATGCATTGCATTTATCCAGCAATCATCTTTCAGGGCATCAGTTATATTTTTTGGTTCAATTTGAGATATAAGAGCTAAGTTGTCCATTTCTTCAATGATTCTAAAATGAGATCTAGTTCTGGTAGGATCATGCAGATTACCAATAATGCTTGATAGAGGATGGTCTTTTAGCATTTTAATATTGGTCAAGGAGTTACCTTCATTGACATTTGCATTACCTCTAGTACTTGATTCTGCTAGATCCTCATTTGACCTTGGCTCTTCCTCTTGAGTGTGTTGTTCTTCCTTTTCTTCAAGAAACTCACCATCATCTTTGTCCCTGCAAGATAGTTCATTTTCAGATTTGACATCCATTTCATCAAAGATGATATGAGGAGATTCTTCAACAGATTGAGTTTTAATGTTCAGGACTCTATAGGCCCTAGAGTGATTTGAATAACCTAGAAATATGGCTGGTTCACTCTTAGGTTCAAATTTATCTAAGTCCCGTTTGTTATTATTTTGAACAAAGCATTTAGATCCAAAAACTCTGAAGTGGATAACAGATGGTTTCTTACCTTTCAACAGCTCATATGGAGTCTTTTTAGACATAGGTCTTACCATTGCCCGGTTTACAATGTAGCAAGCTGTGTTTACAGCCTCTGCCCATAGCTTCCTTGGGAGTTGTCCTTCAATCAGCATGGTCCTAGCCATTTCAACAAGAGTTCTGTTTCTTCTTTCCACCACTCCATTCTGTTCAGGAGTTCTTGGAGATGAGAATTTGTGAGATATTCCCATTGTCCTGCAAAAATCATTAAATTCTGAATTTTCAAATTCTCCTCCATGATCTGACATGATAGATGAGATAGTGTACTTACCATCCTGCTGAACTTTCCTGAAGAATACCTGAAATTCTTCAAATGCATCATTCTTATGTGTTAAAAAGAACACCCAAGTAAACCTGGAAAAATCATCTACCAAAACGAATCCATATTTATTGCCACTTAAACTTGCTGTTCTTGTGGGTCCAAACAAGTCCATGTAAACAAGTTCAAGAGGTCTAGAAGATTGGTTTTCAGTTCTAGATTTAAATGACTTCCTAGTATGCTTGCCTTGAGTGCATGCATCACAGATTTTGTCATTTTTCTTAAATGAAACATTTGGCAGACCGTTTACCATGTTGAATTTGGCTAACTTATGCATGACACTATAGCTAGCATGTCCTAATCTGCGATGCCACAGCCAAGCCAGTTCACTTTTATTCACAGCTAGACAAAGATTGTCATGTGCAGGATCATCTAGATCTACCATGTACATGTTATTTACTCTTTTTCCAGATAATTTGACACTTTCAGACTGCTTTTCAATAATAGTGCATGCATGGGAATCAAACACAACTTTGTGCCCCCTATCACACAGTTGGCTTATGCTTAGAAGATTGTATTCCAATCCTTCAACCAGCAACACATCATCAATAGAGTTCAGGAGAGTTTTACCAACTTTACCTTTTCCAATTATTTTACCTTTATTGTTTCCCCCAAAAGTGACATGTCCTCCTTCTTTCTCAACTAGGAGACAGAATTTTGCCTTATCGCCCGTCATGTGCCTTGAGCAACCGCTGTCGAGGTACCATCTGTTGTGTACAGCTGCAAGGCACTCCTGCAGGTCACATCAACCAAGAGATTTTGGAACCCAAATACACTTGGGTCCCATCAGACCATATGATTGCGTCAAGTAAGACAGCATGCTTTGGGGAATCCAGATCTGTTGTGTTGAGGGTTTTCGAGATGTGGGGTTCATAGATTTGAGATTCTTTTGATTGGATTGAGGTACCTTTTGGAATGACCTCTTTGAACCATTTCTGTTATTAGAGAAGTATGAGGTGTTGTTCTTATTTTTATTCCAATAGTTATTGTGACTCCAAGAATCATTGGGGAACTTAGGGTGTGAAGTTCTGTAGGAATAATGAGCTCTAGATGGCATGAAGGTTCGCTGCGTAGACCCTGTAACATGATAGCGTTGACTCATCCAGTAAGTCTTTCTGTCATAAGGGTTCAGGTACATAGGGTGCGTTGACGCACTGAAGTGGCTGCGTCGACTCATTCTCATGTTTCTCAAGGAGTGCCCACTGGGGAAGGGTGTATGCGTTGACGCAGTGCGGACACTGCGTTGACGCGCCCAAGGATTTGATCTAGCGTTGTTTCTGTAAAACCCTTGGTACATGGGATGAGTGGACGCATGATGCTCAGTGTGTTGACGCATCTGTTGTGTACCAGTCCTATGACTCCATGAATTTCTATGTTCTTGATGCTGGGTTGATGAACTAGGGTCTATGGGCTGACCTGAGGATTTTCTTTTGAACTTGGGCACATTTTTATGATGCTTGGCATTAAGGGTATCATGCATTTTCTCTTTGCCCTTTTCTTTTCTGATCTCATTTGTTTGTTTTCCTTCTCCCTGATTTTCCTCACAAGACTCCTTTTCATCCATTTGACTCTGCTCAGAAATACCCTGTTTAGACACAAAAGTTATAAATCTAGTTCCTAATTCCTTCTTCTTGGTTGGATTATAACCAAGTCCTTCTTTTCCAAAATTACTTCTCATTCCCATTACAGCTTCAAGATTATTTTTACCTTGAGTTAATTTCTCAAGAGAGGCTTGTTTACTTGAATTTTCATCTTCCATTTTCTTCAAGTTTTCTTGGAGTTCCTGATTCACTCCTTGAACTGCTTCATATTTTTCTTTAGCAATTTTTGCATCACTCTCCAATTTTTGCATTTTGAGTTTTAGGTCATCCTGAGTTTTCAGCAAGAATTCATTTTCTCTTTTCATGTCTATTACTTGATCTCTATATTCGTCATTTTCACAAAGAGATTTTCTTAAACTGACATTTTCAGCTTCTAGGCACTTGATTTTATCATTTAATGAATTCTCTTGGCTAGTCAGATTTTTCTTCTTCTTGAGTGATTTATTCTCTTTCTTTACATGATCATATTTGTCTAGCAGTTCATTAAATGCTTCTTCCCAATCACTACAAGAGAAATTTTCAGAAGAAGAAGTTACCTCAACATTATCATCTCCCTTAGCCATGAAGCACAACTTAGCATCACTCTCTTCTTCAGAAGTACTTTCTTCTTCATCTTCATCTTTCTCCTCGTCACTCCATGTGCTTATCATGGCCTTTGGTTTCTTGTTCTTCCATTTCGGTTGGGCTTTCTTCACATTCTCTGGACATTCGGATTTGATGTGACCTTGTTTCCTGCATTGATAACAAACAACCTTGTCAGATTTCCTAGAGTTTTCTGATTTGAACTTTGAACTTTTTCTTACCTCTGGTCTTCTGTAGCTTCTAAATTTACCTTCCTTCCTTAGAAACTTCCTGAATTTTCTGGTGAGCATTGCTATCTCACCTGAGTCATTTTCTGAGGTAAATGAGTGACTGTCATCAGAACTCTCCTTGCTGCTTGGTCCTGCCTTCAATGTAAGAGGTTTTTTCTTTTTCACATCCTCATCTGCCCTTTTGAGATTCAGCTCATAAGCCATTAGTGATCCGATAAGTTCATCAGGAGTAGTGGTAGGAAGGTTCCTAGATTCCTCAACAACAGTGGCCTTGGTGTGCCAAACTGGAGTTAGGGATCTAAGAATTTTCCTGACCAACTCATAGTCAGTGTAGGCCTTTCCCAGACCTCTCAGACCATTCACTAATAAGGTTAATCTAGCATACATTTCAGAAATGTTTTCCTCTGGTTTCATTCTAAAAGCTTCATATTCTGAAATTAACATATTGGCTTTCGTCTCTCTTACCTCTGACGTACCTTCGTAGATGACTTGGAGTTTATCCCACATTTCCTTGGCACTGGCACATGAGGAAACTCGTGAAAACTCCATGGGGTGCAGTGAGCATTGCATGATGTTCATGGCTTGCCAATTAACATTGGACTTCCGATCTGCTCCTTCACCCACAATTCTTCATCCCCTTCTATCTGATATGGTCCCTTGCTCGCGACTTTCCAAATCTCATGGTCCTGAGCTCTCAGAAATACCTGCATCCGATTTTTCCAGTACGCATAGTTAGTGCCATCAAAGAAGGGTGGCCTATTTTCAGCATACCCTTCGGACATGAGTCCCTTGTTTTCCATTCCACAGAATCTCTCTGGGTTGTAAGACCCTTTACAAGAGAGCCGAGCTCTGATACCACGTGTTGGATTAGGTGGAATGTCAAACTAGAGGGGAGGGGTGAATAGGTTGACCCTTTAAAATATTCTATGCACGATCACACACGAATTATGGTGCAGAATGATAGAGATAAAATCAATAACTAAACAGCAATGAGAATCGTGCCTAATCAAACATCTAACGAAGGGAGAATAATAAGAGAAATCAAACCACACAGTGTACGTAGATTTTTATGGTGGTTCGGTCTCCCTGTGGAGGCCTACGTCCACCCCTCACTTAACCAGTGAGGATCCCTGCTGAGCTTTACAGCTTAGCTACACCGAGGAAAAAGCTTCCTCACATACACCGCTGAGCATTACAGCTTGGCTTAACCATAGAAACAAATTCTCTATCCCGCTGACAAACAGCTTGCAGGCAACACGCCCAATTTCCCTTGATCCAAGCACAGTCTGCTAGATCAACCCCTCCCTCTACTCAAACCAGTACGAGGGAGAAACAGTATAATAGAGTTCAAAATGGAAAGACAAATAACAAAACGAAACCACTTAGTAAAAGAAGGAATAAACTCAGATCTATGAAGCAGCCTAAGCTCGGCCTTGAATCCAGAAATCTGGAGGAAGAAGCTTCAATGATCGTCTGGTCTTCTTCTTCCAAAATGTAGACGAGCTTCACAAGGAACGCTACTCCTGGATCTCCCAACTGTCTTCAGCAGATCGACATTAGGAGGAAGATCAACTCGCTGTTTTTCTCGTGGTTCTTTTCCTCAGCCCCTGTCTTCAGCACACTTCGAAAAACTCCAACTCCTTCTGCAATTCAGCAAGCATTCACGCGCTCATTTCCAGATCCATGCATATATACATCTAGTGGGCCCCAACCAGATTTTCTGGTTAGCCCTGTGATTGCTCCGTGTAGAGCCTTCTGGAGTCGAGAGGGAAAAAACAGATCACAATCACTTTTGGGCTGATGTGGCCTTTGACGTCACTTGTGACTGGGGTCCACCCAACTAATCTCGGAAGTTCCCGTAGGCGTCAACCCATTGAGTCCACAGGGTTGACGCAGCCTTGAGATCTATCATCTGTCTTGATAGTAAAGCAGGATGCGTTGACACATGGGGTTGCTGCGTCAACCCACTTACCTGTCCCTGAGCTGAAATCACAACAATCTGACTTGCTGCGTCGACGCTATCATGCAATAGCGTTAACGCACTGAGACATTCCAGTAAGCCATTAGCTCTGCCTCTTTAACTGCTGCGTCGACGCTGCTCTATTGTGGCGTTGACGCAGTGGAATAACATGTAAGGTCTCTGCTTCAGAATATGATGAGTTGACGCTACTTGCTTTGTGGAGTTAACGCTGTGAGAGATATCAGTTAAGGCTTCTTCAACTGATGCGTGGACGCTTTAAGCTCCCAGCGTCGACCCTGTTCCTTTCTTACAACAAGAATGAAATCAAGTGGAATCATTACTAAATCAAGAATTAATTCAACATCTTGGGTTGAATACTACATTCACATCTCATGGTTGTCATTATCAAAATCAGGGGCACAACAGTGCCCTCTTCATCTTGTGCTTTACAGGGATTTGCTGCCATCCCTACTGTTCTTTCACGGGCTCCAAGAAATGAGCTTCGTAGGTGCTCCGCGTGCTTGCTTCAGAGATCTCCTCGGGCAATGCCTGGTATAGGGAGATCATGTTAACTGCTGCCCTCCTCCGAGGGGCTTCATGTGGCTGAGGAGGGTCCACTTTGTACTCTCCCAGCTCAATTTCATTCTTCTTCACCATCCCTTCGATGATGTCCTTGAAAACATAGCAGTCTTCGATTGGATGTCCCAACATCTGGTGGTAGGGGCAGAATCTTGGACTGTCTTTTCTTTTCAGGTCCTCCGGCCTTCTTGGTTCTGGCAGGGTGACCATGCTATATTCTGTTGCCCAGTCGAACAGAACCCGGGTCTTGTCCTTTGGAAAGGAATAGGCCTTCTTCATCTAGTGCAAAGATCACCGTTGCAAGCTCTAAATCATGTGTTAGATAATTCTCCTTATGTTGCTTCAATTGTCGGGATGCATAAGCTATAACTTTACCATGTTGCATAAGCACTGCACACAAACCTACTCGAGAAGCATCCGTGCATACAACGAATCCACCTGAGCCGGAAGGTAACACCAGCACTGGAGAAGTAGTGATCACCTTTTCAATTCATTGAAGCTCTGCTCACATTGATCTGACCAGACAAAAGGAACATCTTTGCGAGTCAGACGAGTCATTGGCGCGGTAATCCGTGCAAAATCTTGAATGAATCTTCGATAATAACTAGCAAGACCCAGAAAACTCCTGATCTCTGTCACAGTCCTCGGTCTCTGCCATTGAAGAACATCCTCAATCTTAGCGGAATCAACTACAACTCCGTCACCAGAAATCATATGGCCCAGAAAGTGAACTTCCCGAAGCCAAAACTCACATTTACTGGATTTTGCATAGAGCTCGTGATCTCACAGAGTCTGCAATACGATCCTGAGATGCTGCACATGTTCTTCCTCAGAAGCAGAATAAACAAGAATATCATCAACAAAGATCACAACAAACTGATCCAGCTATGGATGGACCACACGATGCATCAGGTCCATAAAAGCTGCTGGAGCATTGGTTAGCCCAAATGGCATAACCAAAAATTCATAATGACCATAACGCGTGCTAAAAGCAGTCTTTTCCACATCAGATTCCTGAATCCTCAATTGGAAATAGCCAGATCGAATATCAATCCGTGAAAAGATAGTAGCAGACTACAATTGATCAAACAAATCATCAATCTTGGGCAAAGGATACTTGTTCTTAATAGTCACCTGATTCAACTACCTGTAATCAATACATAGCCTCAGGCTTCCATCTTTCTTCTTTACAAACAGAACTGGAGCACCCCATGGAGAGAAGCTTGGACGAATATAGCCTTTTTCCAACAAATCTAACAGTTGTGCTCGCTAGTTCTTTCAATTCAGCTGGAGCCATACGGTATGGTGCATTTGCTAAAGGTGCCATACCTGGAATCAATTCAATCACCATTTCTATTTCTCGCTGAGGAGGTAAGCCTGGTAACTCATCAGGAAAAATATCAGGAAACTCACAGACCACAGGAATGGCATTGATATCATGCTATGGTGCCTCAACAGCAACCACCGAAGCCAAGAATCCCTGACAACCTGCATTAAGTAATCTACAGGCTCGAATAGTAGAAATAAACAAGCGAGAAGAACGAGATCGAATACCTTGGAAATAGAATGCTGGTTTTCCATGCGGCTTAAAATAGACTTTCTTTGATCTGCAATCGACCATGGCTCCATACTCTTCCAACCAATCCATGCCCAGAATGATATCATAATCCACCAGCTGCAACGCATATAATCTAGCCGGCAATTGCTGATTCCCAATTACAATCGGAGTCTCCTCCAGACAGAGAGGGGTGAACATGAAATCCCTAGAAGGAAGTTCAACCAGCAACTCACAAGTTATTTCAGATGTCGGCTCCTCAATACAGGTAATAAAGTCTTCAGAAATAAATGAATGAGAAGCACCTGAATCAAATAGAACACGAGCTGCATGACCATAAATCAGAATCGTACCTTCCACGAGATAAGACGCCACAGCTTCAGCACGAGTAATGTGAGAGGCCTTCCCTTTTTGTTTCCTGTCAGCTGTAGTAGACTATTGGGACAAAGACACTGAAGCTTGGGGATAATATTGCTGTGACTGAGGTGCTGGAGGAGGTCTGAATTGAGACGGCTATGGTTGAGAGAACTAAGAGAACTGCACCGGTTTCAGCCTCAGAGGATAATCTCGAACCACATGTCCCGGTTGATCACATCGAAAATAAACCACTGGCATTGAACAAGGCTTACCTGGATGATAACCACCACACCTCGGACACAGTCTCGGCTGACTAACTGTTGAGCCTTGTCGCTAAGAATAAGGTGCTGATTGCTACTGCACGGTATCCGAAGAAGCTTGACTGCCATACCGCTTCTTAAACTTCTTGAATGACTTCTTGAATTTGGGTTTAGAAAAAGAAGTACCACTAGCAGTAGGTACAACAAATGGAACTCCTGCCACAGACGGCTGACTGGCTTGCTGAGACTGCACACTCTGCTGAACTGACGCCGCTTGAGTATGCCCTCGGGATTTAGCCATGTCAAGCTCTAAAGCTGCAACTGCCTGATATGCTGCATCCATCTCTGCCACCCTGGTCGCAATCAAAGGCTGCCTTAACTCTGCTTTCAAACCTCGCAGAAATTGCTCGGTCTTCAGACCTTCATCAGCAAGGATATGGGGCGCATATCGACCCAACTCCATGAACTTGTTCCGATATTGCAGCATAGTCATATCACCTTGAGCCAGTTCCATGAATTGGTGCATCTTGTCCATTCTGAGGTAAGCTGGACTGTAAGTGCGCTCGAAGGCTGTGACAAACTCCCTCCATGTGATCTGACGAAGCAGACGAGATCTAAAAGTAACCTCCCACTTCGTGGTCCACCACGCAAGTGCAGCTCCCTGAAGTTGGAAGGTAGCCAGCATCACTTTTTCATCCTCCGTGCACTCCATAGAGCGGAATACATGTTCGGTTGCATCAAGGCACACCCTAGCTGCATCAGGATCTGCCTGTCCTTCATAAGTCGGTGGATGGAATAGCAAAAACTCCTTCAATACCCTGCCACGGCCACCTGGAGGTAAATCAGCTTGAGGAGCAGGATCAGCTTGAGCTGGCACTGGCACATTAACCGGAGAAGGAGAAGTGCCACTTTCCTCCCTAGGTACACATGCCCTTCTACGAGGCGGCATTTTGATCTAGAAGAAAACATGCAATAACAGAAAACCCATCAGTAATCACGGAAAACATCCTAAGCCAGCAGTAGTAGACTCACATGGAATTGTTCTGGACTAGCGCAATTTCGATTCCTCACACATATCCTCAACACCGCTCTGATACCAACTGTAATGACCTGGAGATCCGGATACCGGTAAATTGATACCAAGAACTCGGGGAAGTCACCCAAGAGTCTGATGAGGCCCCGTAAGGGTTGGAAAGTGTTGTTGAGGGGATGCATAACGAATTGAAATTACACGCGCGTAATATTAATTATAGCAACAATTTAAACTATAAATGGAAGTAATTTAAATATCAGAGTGATAATATATACAATAGTCCAGATTCACAAGTTATACAAGTCCAACAACTGAACAAGAGGAAAAATGTACAACTACACTAGGCATACCCTGGCCAAAATGTACAAGAAAAGACAAAAGACTACTGACAAGCCTACGAATAGACTACTGTTGGCACTACGACCTGTCGTCAAAAGCGTGGGAAGCTCCGGAAGACGGCTGCTGCTGCTCACCTGAAAGAGTAAGGGTGAGTCTCAGCCAGACTCAGTAGGGGTCACGCGGATCTCTACCTCGCAACTAAACATGCAAAAGTAGTAAAGCGTGCATTTTCATAATTAAACATGCAATGGCACAATGAACAATAGTTTAGTAAAGCTGGAAACTATCTAAATAGTTTAATAGCTAACTGCAATGCCAATTTAAAGATGAGAGTAACTAAATCTACCAATAGAATAAACCTCTACGTTTCCAAGTGACAGGAGAAAGAAGGACCACCAGAAAGTGAAACCAGATGTGTCCACTGACGACTTACACTGCGTCTCAAGCATCTACACAAGTCTGGATCACGACAAGCGAGACGCGTAACAGTACCAGAAGCAAGTAACTAGTCAGAGTAACACTCGTCAGTGTAAGTCCAAGCCTCTGACCACGTGTGCACACACCGACTCGTGCCTAGAGGCAGGCCTCTAGCTAGTTTCCCCCCCCAGTAGGACGCCACCGTTAAGCGGGGTCCCACGGAAACTAGCTTAAAAATCGTAAACCATGACTACCCCGCCACCTCTCCCAGGTGGGCCGACACTAGAGGTCGCTGGGCTACAATTAGTGGTTCCATCACAAGGAAAGAGAAAGCAACTCTATTGGGATATAAAAATATGCCACAGTTTGTAAAATAATTTAAACATGGCGAATATGCAACAGTTAAATGCATAAAGAAATGGACGTGCATCAATTAGAATTTTGTAGAAAATGGCGGTCATATAATGGGCCGCTACAGTAGTACGCGGTCGAATGCTTGGCCGCCATATGGAATGAGGCGGTCTATTAATGGACCGCTAGATGCCCACCACCTTACTGTTCTAAAGGACTTGACGGTCGAAGGTTGGCCGCTAAAGGGACGTATGTGGTCTTACGATAAGCCGCCGAAGGGTCATAAACGGTCTAGGGTGGACCGCTACACAAAATTCGCCTTACTATTTAATGGCTTCTAGCGGTCGAAGGGTGGTCGCTAAGGTTCATGGGACGGTCTATCGTGGGACCGCCATGATGATGAAACGGTCTATATTTAGACCGCGTTAAGGAAACGGTCACTGGTAGGACCGTTACCCTACCAGAGAACCGAAAATGCGGGATTTCCATAGGAAGTCCCTCCCAATCGACCCAAATCGATGGGAATTGCTGGAAAAATCTGTTCCCTATCATGCTATCGTCATTCCATAACAGTTAAAAGCTTGAAAACATAAATACAATGGCCATGCTTGGATTAAAACATAAATGACGATGTTCATGACACGAAAACCAAAAAGACAATGTTCATGCTTATGGAAGACATAAAGACGATGGGCAGGGCAGTGGAAACGATCCTAGCGACGTCGGGAATCCCCCTACCTCGATCGCGACGAAACCGACGTTCCGGCGCCGAACGGTCGAGAAGCCGTGCCGTCCTCTCTCTCGCACACGCCTCCACGCTCCGCGGTTCGCCTCGAAGTTGACGTCACCGCGCTCCACGCGTCACGAGCTTCCCGATGACGCCACCCACGCCTCCGTCCGCGATCCGATCGGACCGCGCCACCAAGCGAGGGGGGAAGCTTCGCCGCGTGAGAGAGAGAGAGTGAGGGAGAGAGAGAAGAGAAATGGGGAGAGAGAGGGTGATCGCCGGTGGGTTAAAAAAATTGTTATAATATTTTTTTTATTTTTAACCTTTAATTACATTTAACCCCTCAAAGAAGCAAAATCGTAATTATGCCCATTTAATTTCTTAAAAGCTTTAATAAATGGGTAAAATTACTAGAAAATGCCCATTAAATCCATAAAAATCGCCTAAATTCACGGATTAAAATATATTTCAATACCAGTAAAGATATGTTAAGGAACGGGTCTTACACTTGAGGCGCGGATTAAGACGTCAGTAGACACATCCTGTCTTGCTTCTGGTGGGCGAGTACTCCTAGCACTTGACATCGTGTGCCTCTTGACATGTGGTTCTCGTGGAGCATGAGTCTTTTTGACTTACGGTTTTGTCTCGTGATTCAAGGTTGAGTTTCCGTCTGTGTTGACGTGGTACTTCGGGTGATTTGTGTTTTCCTGACACCTCAGCTTTACCCGTAGTCGGTATAGAGTACACGACGACGTGGTCGTATATGTGTCTGTGCTCTTGGACTGTGCGGTCTAGAGTCGGGCTTTGTCATTGAGGACGAGCCTGCACGATTGAGATATCATGGCGCAGTGTGGCTAGAGTTCCTCGTGTTGGTTCGCAATTCCCGACCGTGAGATCGGGGTGTACTTTTGTTGCCGTTAGGAGTAGTTTTGAGAGCATAGATTCTATCGGCTGCCGTGTTTCCGTTCGGTACGACTTTTCCTCTCTTTACTTTTAGTATTGCTACTTCGGCTACTGTTTTTATATTATTTATTGTTGCTGTTGTTTATCGTTGTTGTTTCATGATGGGGATCCGCGGGACCCCTATTGAGCCAATGAGATGAGGCTCACCCCTATCTTTTCAGATGTAGCAGTTCCTCCTTGTGGTTCGGAGGTGCAGTGCGGTGGTTATTAGCGCCAGCTTGCCAGTGTCGGGCTGCACCCGACATCAGAGTACATTTCTCTTCCAGTGGACTGTACTTTAGTTGGACTGGACTCTGTAGTTGTTTGTATTTAATTTGCTAATTGAAAATGTAATTTTATTTCTGTTAATTAACAGTCATGTTCATAGTTGTTTCCTACATTATTTTAAATTTCAATGTACCTTCACATACCTTTCTAACCCTTCCGAGCTTTCCCGCGCTCGTGGGTGGCCTCTCAGGATCCAAGTGGTATCGGGTTTACCCGGTATCCGGGTTCTGGGTCGTTACACCTATAGTGCTCCTACCCAGTCGGGAATTGTGGTCTCGAGGCAAGGATCATGGGGTAGTGAGTATGGCCTCGTCACCGTCGAGATGTGGTCTGTAACTCTATAACAGTGGGGGCTACTTTCGGTTACTGGAGAGTTATCCAGCGTCTAGGGCGCCCGTATTGAAGCCTCTTGGGAGATTGTGGGTCTTCGATATGCACTTACTGGGCTGTCTGATATTGGGCTGTTAATAGGCCCACGTTAGTTCAACCGGACCGGACCAGAGTGGGCTCGTTGCTGGTGGCCCGCAATGAGCTGGTGGGTCTCGCTCTCCTCAGATCTGGTTTGGGCTCGTCACTTAAATCACCCATAAGTTTGTTTAAAACCAAAGATGTCGAGTTCGGGGAGGTCAAAATTTTGAAATACTCGTCCGATCAATGTGTCAATTGTTCCAACACGACCGGAGTGATGAGAGTGACCTATGAAAACTGACGAAGTTCAAATAAGAATTCTTACTTTTAATTGTAAAGAATTTTTTTACTTCAATTTGTTTATTAAGAGATTTATTTCATATATGCACATCTAATATTCTTTTATTTTTCTTTTTAAATGTAGGAGGATCTAACCCATCCACGTGACGACGATGGGGGAGACGATGACGTGGAGGGAACATCGGATATTTCTTAATTTTTTTGAACTGATGTTGTAAATAAATTATACTTTTTAAATATTCTATTTGAAGAATTTTGGATGTTATTTTAACGATGAAAGTGTATTTTTTATTTCAAATTATGTGTTTAATGTGAGTGAGATTTTATATTTCTATGTAAATAGATTTTCTATTAAATAAAAAATATTTTTTTAGAAAAATAAAGAGCAATTAGCGATGGAAGGGCCCATCATTAACTGAAACAACAGAAGAGAGGTTAGCGACAGATTAGTGGAGGAGTAGCGACGGAATGTCTTAGCGACGGAAGTGAGTCCGTCTCTAATCCGTCGCTACCTGTGGTAAAATTTGCGATGAAATATTAGAGACAGTTGTTGCTATTGCTAATAAGTCTCTATTTTGCGACGTATTAGCGACTGAATTAAAATAGCGACAGACAAATATTCGTCTTTAATCGTCGCTAAACAAAAGAAAATTAGCGACGAATAATTACTCTTAGAGACGATATTATATGTCATTAATCTGTCTCTATTTGACGAAAAATTACCGACGAAATATTTCTGTTGATAAAAGTATAGATAGTGACGGATTAAGGACGAAAATAATTTTTTTCCAAGACGTCGCAATATGGAGGCGAAATAGGGATAGATATGCGTCCGTCACTAATTAACGAGTAAAGATTAGTGATGGACCTGATGTGTCACTATTTCATCAATAATTTGTCGGTAATTATTTTTGTAATGAATTAGCGAGAAACTAAAGACGGAAGCCTATACGTCGTCAACTGTGTATAGTCAGTGCGGTTTGACAGCCTTGTGCACCTCGTGGACGGATCCCTACGCCTTCAACAGCGGCTCTCTTCCTCGATGTCTTCAGAAGCCCCCACCCCCGTTGGGCATCTATGGTCTCTACAGCTCCTACTTATCTCCCTGTGTTTTTTACGTATTGTCGACGGTATGTGTCAAGCATGACAACTTATGTTCAATTTCTGTGTCAATGTTATCCATGTACCGTATTTATCCCCTACAATAAATGAAGATCGTTTGGTTGTTCAAAAAAAAAAACTGTGTATTTTCTTACAGTGACGGCTGATTTGTGGTGCCCTAATCTCATTGCTATATAAAGGGCGGCTCTCTTCATCGTAACACGTGCGCTTCCTGTATTCGCATGATTTCTTATGGTGGGATCCCACTGCGGCGGCGAGCGTAGGAAGCCACGTCGCCTCCTGAGCATGTAAACAAATCTTCGGGTTCTTGGGTGATTATTTCTGTTCTTCTCATGTTCTTGTTCTCTCTGGTTCCCGCGGGCGGAGAGAGGGCCGCGTTTCAATCCCAACATGCCCGTGATCGAAAGCACAGTCCCCTGCTGCGCCATATATCATGCATCACGATTCGTCGGACGCGGGATGGTGTATTGGCAGTAACCTGTACGGATGATCTATTTGCTAGCCTATTTTTGGTGGATATACTGTGCTTAAGTTATTGACAAAAGGATAATTCTAAAGGAGGCAAACTGAAAGGTTAGCATGGACAACATTTCACCTTTACTTAATAGACATTAACGATCGATGTCCCACCAAGTAAAAAATTAATTATTAGGTTTGAAAGAAGGCATCAATCCTAGGAGGATAAGAGGACATAAAGAGCCTGTTTGAAAATAGGACGAGGTGATTTACTCGCATCTCATCACGTAAATAAGTTATGGCACGAGTAAATCACCCCACCCGGATTAGTGGGGGATGGGTGTGAGGAAAAATTGCGACAGTTTGTTATTCTCACTATCCTCACCCGTAAACAAAGAGCCCCTTAGAGTGAATAATGGCAACGGAGACGCCTTGACTGAAATAAAGACCGGTGGTTATGAAGGAGAGACCGCTTTAGACATTTGCATATAAAATGAAGTTGGAAACCTTGGCTCACGTGGGACAGAAATGATGTCCTCTCACTTCCAAAGTCCCCCCCCCCCACCCCACTGGACACCAAGAAGGGTAGGTATAGGTTGCAAATCTAACACTCTGCCTCTGTTCTTTTATTTGTCTACCATCTCTCTGCGTAAATCTAAATCAGTGACGGAGTCAGGAATATTTGGAAGAGGAGGTAAAATAAAATTAATATAATAAAAATTATTCATTTTCATTCAAGTAGAAGGTATTTTACAAATGAGTTGTCGACGGTGAGTCTTCGTATTCTGAAAGCGTTGTATTATTATCGGTGAATAAATTAAATGTTGCATATAAAAAAATTATAAAAAAATATAGAATGACTCAAGATAAAAAGTTGTTCCCAAAAAAACTTCAGAGATAAAAGAAACAGCAGATCCACTCGGACCACTCATATATCGTGATGAACTCTTTGTCAAAAATTGCTTCAGTTTCAAAATTAGGGACACGGTTTTCGACGAGCGGGAGCTAGCTCTATATTATATTATCGAAATAAAAATCACAAACATGAATAAGTGAGGGAAAGAATCAGGTTAAACTATTGAGGATTTGAGGTATGTAAAATGCCCGTGATTGAGAATACACCGAGCAAGAATTAAACAGAAAGATAAAAGCAAAACTCTCAAACAAATACTTTCAATAAAATCTTACGGTAAAATCCTATGATTCTAAAAAAAGTCATCAAATAGATAACAAGAGAACCGAGCAAGAGAAAAAACTCACTGCATTGATTGAGAAATTCTTCCTGGTGGAGCGAGGCCGAGGGTCGATCCGATTGGATGTGCGGATCAGAAAGACGTGCTGCAAATCGACCCTGTGTACAGCCCCATGGTCGTCCATTTTTTTTCCTTTTCTGCTCAATTGTGAAAACAACTAACACGGAGTTTCTCAATCGCAATACGTACTCTGTTCTTTTTACGATTTTAATTGTGCTGCATTTATTCTCTTTTACGATTTCTCAGCAAAAGTTTTAGATTTTCAACTTGTTCCTTGATTTAATTGATCGTACTGTAAACAACTACATAAAATAATGTGGGGAACCTCGTAGAAAGATGTATGTGTACATTATAAAAGTGGGTCATATATAAGCCACCGAGTAAAAATGTAATGATCTGGAAATATAAGAGACAAATTTAAAGATCTCAAAAGAAATTTACTGAGGTGAAAGGGGGGCAATTGCGCCCCCCCCCCCCCCTGCCTCCGCCACTGATCTAAACCACATACCCCACCACCATAATTGAGGCACCCCGTAAGCTGTAAGCCCTCCCCACTTTGATTGGGGTTATCCCATGTTTGTTCCGAAAATAACCCTCAATTTATCTTTTTTTTAGTTTGATAGATGAAAAAATTAATCGAGTCAGATTAAGAGATAATTAATCTTTATTTAACCCAGACATATTATTCACCCCAATAGATGAGATAGAGTTAACCTTCATTTCTCCTTAAAAGATAACATATTACCTATCAAAATAAATGAAACTAAACTCAAAAGATAAACTAATCTAAGAGAGAGAACCCTCGTTTTACCTATCCCTCTGTTAACGAGGGGGACAAAGGAACCGTGAGTCAATGACGCATGTCTGTAGTCTCTATGTTGCATAAAATAAGCATGCCTGTCCAAACTGACTCATCCATCCAATCTTTTTGGCATGCTTTTCTTAGTCTATGCATATAAAACCAATCACGCCTTTCCCATGTGACTGTCGCCCAAACCTACCTTCTGATTACATTTCCTTGCCTTCTAAACTTCATGCTGAATAACCTCAGACCTCTGAGTCCGTCTCCCAACCCACACTTCACCTGAATAAGCAATTAACGTTGTGAGCACCGAATTACGCCACTACATACCAACCAAACTCATGAGGATCCTGTAGATTGTTAGGCATTGACAAATTACGCGGAAACCTTGCACAACAAGTATATAAAAGGCTGAAATAATGTTGTGTACTACATTGTGCAGTTCTTGTTTTCAAGTGTGTTTCGTATTTAATACGTAAAAAAATAGATCGTACGGATCTGATACAGACTTTTTTACATAAAAATAATCATTTCATCGGATTTCTAGACTAACGAGAGGAGATATTACTCAAATTTATATTATGTATAACAAAATGACGATCGACAAAAGTTCACAATTTCTATAACCATAATTATGTTGTGGTCACGGTGCACACTCAAAAAAGGGCTGCAGTAACTATCTTAATCTGGTGAATAGACGAATTGCAACCGGAAATACATACCGGAGGAGAAGCCAGTGCAAGAGACTCATCCTCGACCCCAATCCCCATGGGCGCAATGTAGCTGTCCCTATTTCGCCACGACCACAACAGGATAATACATACCGGACGAAAAACTTTTTTTTCCAAGACGTCGCAATACAGAGACGGCAACGAGGGACCGGCGGTAAATCTACCGTCTGGCTGTGCACCTTCCGAGAAGACTCCCCTGCCCTCGGAAGAATCCGGATGAGGCCGCATCAGATTGGCGACGGAGACCACACCTGGTCGAGGTCGAGTGACCGCACGATTTAGTTTTGGCGGCCCCAGAAGTCAAAGATCTGCACCGTCGACCCCACCGCCACCGCGTGAGATTGAGTCTCACCGCTCCCTGCCGGATGGTGAACGGTCCGTCGGAGTCGGACCGCCCCTTCGGAGTTCGGACCCGGTTAAACTACCAGCACCACCAGGGAGACGCCGATCGGATCCGGCCGTCCGACGTGAGCAGATGGGGACGCCTTCGGACAGGGTCCGCCGCTCCGCCCTTCGCGCCGCCGCCGCCGCCGCCGCCACGGTCAAAGCTGTCCGCCACGGACCAGGAATTCACATAAATCCCCAATGTGGTGTGGTGTGGCGTGTGTTGTAAGGGAAGGGAATCCACATGTTCTAATCGGCCAGGAATTCGTGGTGAGCTGAAGCTTCCGAGAGGGAGGCCCCCACATTATTACTAATTATTGGGCATCAGCCAAATTCCCGGTGGAGAAGATGATGACAGATTAACAAAAAAATGGGAACACTTCCGCAGCCGTGCAATGGGGCCGCCCGCCCCCGCCCACCCCCAAAGGTGGCGCCTAGCAAAGTGTTCATGCACCATTACAAAGGCTAGCAGGATTGTTGCCGGCATAGATAAGATGCCCACACATTATTATTTATTTAGTCCCCACCATTTAAAAAATATTTTATTTTAGAACCCAAGTTTACATCAATCACAAAGTTAAACTTAATTATTGTAGATAGAAAAAATAGTGTATCATATTTAGTATCACACTTTTAATATTTATTTAAACAGAAAAAGATATCTAACTATCCGTGAAAGTCTACAAATATCAGGAATACAACGTCAGAAGGAGTCCTAAACGTTATCCTAGGAGATAACTCTCTGATATTTAAGTAAGGACCGTGGCGAGACAAGGAGCAACGGGAGATGAGGAAAATGAGAGAGCACGAGAGTAGAACAATCAAGTCTGGGGCCGAAGTGGAGTCTCGAGAGGTGCTCGCTACGTCCAAGGAATGCTCGGAGAGTGCTCACCGTGCCTGAAACGTGCTCGAAGGCCGACTCCCTCTAATACCTCTCTCTCCTCCTCTACGTGTCTGGATGTCTCGCTGCGTGTGTATGCCTTCTTGGGAGTCTCTCTCTCTCTCTCCTCCTCTACGTGTCTGGGCGTCTCGCTGCGTGTGTATGCCTTCTTGGGAGTCTCTCTCTCTCTCTCCTCCTCTACGTGTCTGGGCGTCTCGCTGCATGTGTATGCCTTCTTGGGAGTCTCTCTCTCTCTCTGTGTGTGTGTGTGTGAGTCCGTGTGTTCGTGTGTGTGTGTCTCCCCCTTTGTCATATGATCGGGAGTCTATTTATACTGGTTGTCCTGACGGTGGACGACCATCCCTTAACAAGGAAAGGCGTGAGTCGTGGGATAACGTCTCCCCGTGATCATGGTGAATTATGCGCCCATTTATCTGGGCGGTGCGGCTTTCGGGCGAATCTTATGGCGCTCTAGGCACGTGCTCGCCCCTACCGGAGTAGAGACCAGCAATGACGGGAGTAACATTCGGGAGTAACGTTCGGTCGTCAGAGAACCATCTGACGCCCAAGATGCTCGTGTCGATGCCCCCTGTGCACTGGCGAATCTCATGTGCACCTCTATTGAGCCGCCTGATGTGAGTCACTAACAGTCAGACGACATGTTTTGTATCTGACGAGTCCTGTGCCGACGCAGATCTAACACTAATGGGATGCATTTGAGTCAGGTAGATTTTACACTCCTCAATTACAAAAATCCAATTGTAGCGGGTCCAAGTTTACGTCAAATTACGACGGAGAGTGAATTTTGATTAAATAATAGTTTTCAATCTCCGAAGTTATAGACTATAATTTTATCCGATAATTGGTTTCACTTTGTAAGTCTTGATCATGTTAACGAAGAAATGACGCCGGTCTTCAAAACAGAACTATGAAACCTGTACGTAAGACAATGCCCAATCTAATAATAAAGTAACATATTTAACTCCAATTGCAACTTATTCACACTATCATGAAAAGCAGTACGTACCCTGCACTAATTTTTTTTTGAAAAAAATGCCACCTTCACTTATAGATTTTAAGATTTTTTACGTTAAAATTATTGTTAAAAGTGAATTTATAAAAAAATTATTCTTAAAAATGTATTAACATGTATATCACTGAGTTAATTCAAATAATGTATAAATGTCATTTAAGCGTAGTTTTCTTGTAAATTGTTGATAACAAGAAGTGATATGTATGTAAATAAATATGATATTTTTGTACAATTCAAATTACACAGTGATATATCTACTAATATATTTTTAAGAATAATTTTTTTATAAATTTAATTTTAACAATAATTTTTATAAAAAAAACTCTAGATTTTATCATGAAACGGATTGCAAAACTCGGACATGACACGTTTTTTTTGTCTTTTTCTTTCTTGGACCAAGCAAGTTCTCTTGTGGCCAGACCGCTAGTTGCATTGCCCAGCCCGGAGACCGATTCAAATGTGGCGACGGACGTCCTCGAGTGGGCTGTCACCCGGTCCATCTCCCATCCGGCCTCTTTCTTTCCCCCAGGGTGACCATACCACCCCCACGATTGGTGGTGATTCCACCCTCGCATTCTTCTAGAAAACCCTCCCTTACTCTTTTAATTTATTATGCCCTCTCTCACGCACACACAAAACGAATCACGAGGCGATAGAATTTTTTTAAAAAAAAAATCAACGTCCGTCATTTGACCAGCGAACCCATCTGCTCCGTGGGAAGCCGACACCTGCTTCCAGATCATGGCCAATCTGGCGGCCCTTGTCCAATCCAGGACGCGTCATAACAGATCGGACGGTCGAGCCTGTTAATTGCAACGTCACTTTTAAGACTGTTACCGCTTCGACAACAGCGTTATCGGGCGGTTACGGAAACAGATGAGAGAAATGTCGCGGCGAGACCCACCTCCTCCTCACACTCATGCATGTTAATCGGAGTCGGTTGGCTTACTAGATCCTTCGAGATCGAGTAAACTAAACCCCAATCGGTTAGCAAACAGGGCTTAACCTGATCCTTGTCCGTTTGGAACAGCAGCCGCCCGTGCCGGGCTGGGTACGCAAGATGGACCCCCCCGGGGTCAAACCTTGACTTTTACATTATCTCCCTCATCTAGAGCTTTAAGCCTTTTCTAACGGTCAAGAAAGCCCTGCTACTATTCGATTCGTCTCCTCTGTGATGGGTGGGGGGGGGGGGGAGGGAGAGGGAGAGGAAGGAAAGTTCCTGCGAAGACCACAAGGGGCGTGCAGTCGTCGTGGCCGTCAGAGTCTTCAGAACAACTTAAGAAGAGGAAGAGAGGACGAATGCTGTACATGGACTCTTCCACCGGGGTTGGATATAATATAAAGCCCACCATCTCCTCCCAGGTCCTCCTCGCCGCCTGCCTACAACCCTTATCTCCATTACCTCCTCTGCGGCAGCTGAGGAAGACAGCTGCGAGTAGAACCAGAGGAGGGTCTGGGAAGGAGGAGAAGAAGAGGGAGAATTAAAAAGAAGAAGACAAGTAAGTGAAGGAGGAGGAGGAGCAGGAGCAGGAGCAGGAGGAGGAAGAACAACCGCCCACCCAACTTCCATTTCTGGGATCCAGATCGAGGTCGCAGAGATCAAATTGTGAAATCTGGTCGGAAACCGGCGCCGGAGGATTCATAGGGAGGTTGGTTTTGAAGGAGATCTGAGATGGAGGTAACCGGTTTCAAAGCCGGGAGCCTGCGGGGCAGCATCCGGCGGAGCGTGTCGGCGTGGCGGACGCCCAGCAGCAGCGACGTCTTCGGGCGTTCCAGCCGGGAGGAGGACGACGAGGAGGCCCTCAAATGGGCGGCCCTCGAGAAGCTGCCCACCTACGACCGGCTGAGGAAGGGTATCCTCACCGGCGTCGCCGGCGAGATCCAAGAGGTGGACATCCAGGGCCTGGGCTTCCAGGAGAGGCAGAACCTGCTGGAGAAGCTGGTCAAGAACGCTGAGGAGGACAACGAGAAGTTCCTCCTCAAGCTCCGCAACCGGATGGAGCGGTGAGTAGTTTAGACACACACTCCCCACCTTCCCTTCCCTTCCCCCCACAGCCCACACCTAAATCCTTGTCACAGATCGGTTCCATGGCGATCGATCAGACCTCTGATTGCTTCCTGAGCCTTTCTAATTCGCTTAATTTGTCATCCGCTGCCAGCGTCGGGATCGATAACCCCACCATCGAGGTCCGGTTCGAGCACCTGAACATCGAGGCAGAAGCATACGTCGGCAACCGTGGAGTGCCCACCTTCCTCAACTACTTCTCCAACAAAGCAGTGGTATGGTTTTCCTTCTCCCACTCTCTGCTCTTCTCTTGCTCCGTCTCCCCTTTTCAGACAGAATCCTGCAACACAACCGAGGTTACCTTGTTCATGAACTTATAAGAATTTGCTTGGGCTTGTTTCGACTCTCTCCATCAGGCGATCTTGAGTGCGCTCCATCTGATGCCAAGCGGAAAGAAGCCGATCTCGATCCTTCACGATATCAGCGGAATAATCAAACCTTGCAGGTACAGAGCAAGATGAGATTTGAAGATACTAAATTTCTAACCGTGGGTTTTGTGTTGCCAAATTCCGATCTTCTTTGGTCTCTTACAATCGTATGTTTTGCAGGATGACTCTGCTTCTTGGACCACCAGGATCTGGGAAGACGACCCTGTTGCTGGCTCTGGCAGGAAGGATCGATGAGGCACTCAAGGTAAAGGCTTTTGTGGTTTTAATCCCTTTGATGAAGAACCTTGGTCATTAATTCTTCACGTAGCACATACGAATTCCAGTAACTTCGATGAAGAACTCCCCTAACAAGCGTATCAAATTTCTTCTTC
Organism: Amorphophallus konjac; assembly: GCA_022559845.1. Taxonomy (NCBI): domain Eukaryota; kingdom Viridiplantae; phylum Streptophyta; class Magnoliopsida; order Alismatales; family Araceae; genus Amorphophallus; species Amorphophallus konjac. Next base: position 69,391,175 of record CM040118.1, on the reverse strand, counting down.
TTGTCTTAAACCATCAGGTGTCTGGGAATGTAACCTACAATGGCCATGGAATGAACGAGTTTGTTCCGCAGAGGACCGCTGCTTACATCAGCCAGCATGATGTCCACATCGGGGAAATGACTGTGAGAGAAACTTTGGCTTTCTCCTCGAGATGCCAGGGAGTTGGCACCCGTTATGGTAGGTCGAAGGATACGTACTATTCGTATTTCTCTCAGAGTGCTTGGTTTGCTGCCTACTTACAGATGCTTACCCTCGCCTATTCTGCACTGAACTACAGAGATGTTGACCGAGCTATCAAGAAGAGAGAAGGAAGCCAACATCAAGCCAGACCCTGACATCGATGTCTACATGAAGGTAAGGGCATAAACAATCTACCATATACAGCACATGGTAGCTCGAGATTTTCAGAGAGAGAGAAAACAAAGTTGTTTCTAGCATACCCTGAAGCATTTAATTTGTTCTTTTCCTCTTTCTGGTGTATTTATTCTGCAGGCTGTTTCTGTGGAGGGGCAAGAGAGTGTGGTCACGGACTACATCTTAAAGGTACGTCCTTCATACAAAAAAAAAATATCCCATTGGTGTGTAGTTAGTTTCCGAGCAAATCCTTTTCAGTAACGCTAATCTGCTTCTTCTTGGTTCTTCTTCAGATATTGGGTCTAGATATTTGTGCTGATACAATGGTAGGAGATTCTATGATTAGGGGTATCTCTGGAGGACAGAAGAAGCGTGTCACAACAGGTATGGTGGCCAGCACAAACAAGAAATGTCAATGATTGAACGAGAGAGGCAGTTCCAGTATTCTCTTTAGAACATGTAGCTGCATCCACTAACGCTCGTGTTTCTCCGATTGCAGGTGAGATGCTTGTTGGACCAGCAAAGGCGCTGTTCATGGATGAGATATCAACTGGCCTGGACAGCTCCACAACATACCAGATTATCAATTCCCTCAGACAGTCCGTTCACATCCTCGGCGGGACGGCGCTGATCGCCTTGCTTCAGCCGGCACCCGAGACTTATGATCTGTTCGACGACATCATTCTTCTGTCGGATGGCCAGGTTGTTTATCAGGGTCCTCGTGAGAATGTGCTCGAGTTCTTTGAATCCGTTGGCTTCAAATGTCCTGAGAGGAAAGGTGTTGCAGACTTCCTGCAAGAAGTAAGTCTCAAGAAGCCTTCGACCTTTCACAAGAAGCGAATCCGCCAAGACATAGAACTTGTGCTAGTTTTATCCTACAGTTGCAAGACCAACCCAATGTTGATTTGTTCATTGCTTCAACAGGTTACATCAAGGAAAGATCAACAGCAATACTGGGCACGCAAAGACGAGCCATACAGATACATCTCTGTAAACGAGTTTTCGGAAGCTTTCATGTCGTTCCATGTCGGCCGTAAAATGGGAGAGGAGCTGAGCACTCCGTTCGACAGGAGCAGGAACCATCCTGCTGCTCTAACCAAGTCCACGTTTGGAATTAGCAAGATGGAATTGCTGAAAGCTAACATCGCAAGGGAGTGGTTGCTCATGAAGAGGAACTCTTTCGTCTACATCTTCAAAGTTGTCCAGGTGAGTGTATATATCTTCGAACATATTGCGAAGACAGCACCTTCAGTTCCAAAACAGATCAAGTTCTGTTTTACCGAAGCCACCTCTTTTCTTTGCCGTTTCAGCTTATAGTTCTCGCACTCATTGCCATGACGGTCTTCTTCCGCACAAAGCTGCGCCGTAGAGAATTGTCGGATGGAGTCCTCTACTTTGGTGCCATGTTTCTGGGACTCGTCACTCATCTGTTCAATGGGTTTGCCGAAATGGCTATGAGCATCGCCAAGCTCCCTGTGTTCTACAAGCAAAGGGACCTTCGATTCTACCCGCCGTGGGCATATGCGCTGCCAACATGGGTCCTCAAGATTCCCATCTCATTTCTGGAGTGTGCTGTCTGGGTTTCCTTGACTTACTACGTCATCGGTTTCGATCCCAATGTCCAAAGGTAATAGCTTTCAGAAGAGGAGTACCTTGGTCAAGTTTTGTAGTGTGTTCTTAGTGCTGCTCCTCTACATTTTTCTCATCAATATATAACCAAACTTTGTTCTTGTGTGCAGGATGTTTAGACATTATCTACTCCTTGTCCTGATCAGTCAGGTGGCTTCGGGGCTCTTCCGGCTCTTGGCCGCAGTGGGTAGAGACATGGTCGTCGCGGACACCTTTGGTGCATTTGCTCAGCTTGTGCTTCTGGTGCTTGGTGGATTCATCATCTCAAGAGGTATATTAATGTTCAAAAAAGAAACACAAGAAGCCACCCCTTCAACCGAATGAGAGGCTCAATATCTCTGGTGCAAAGCCCACATGCCATGTTAATTTGCTACATTGCTGACCATATTCTTTCTGCCTACACAGAGAAAATTAAGAAGTTTTGGATCTGGGGCTACTGGGCTTCCCCGTTGATGTATGCGCAGAATGCAATTGCTGTCAACGAGTTCCTTTCCAACAGTTGGAACAAGGTAAAGGATATATAATCTAGGAACTTCGAAGTGTCCTGTTTATCTGGAGGATTTTACCCAAGACTAAGCTTTGCTTCTCCGGTGCAGTTAAGGGATGCAAATGGTCGGACACTAGGTGAACAATTCTTAGCCAATCGGGGCATATTTATTAACAAAAACTGGTACTGGATTGGTGTGGGCGCATTGATCGGATACGTTTTTCTGTTCAACACCCTCTTCATTCTGTTCCTCGAATGGCTAGGCCGTGAGTATCCAAAGCATATGGTGCCCAAAAGATCTCAGCTTTGCGTTTACTGCTGTATCACTGATGAGCTTCTCTGTGGTGAATAATGCAGCACTTGGGAAAGGCCAGCAAGTTATCTCTGAGGAGACACTTCAGGAGAAAGAGGCAAACAGGACCGGAGCAAACATCGAAATGGTGAACCGAGGATCGGATTCCTCAAAGCCTCGGACATCTGATGGTATGTTCCCATCTTTGTTGCCCATAAATCATTCCTGTTTGCACAGGGTCCCGACTGCAGCATCATTCTAAGCAACTTAATTTACATAACTGCAGAAGGAAGTTCAGAAATCAGGAACCAAGAGAACAAGAAGAAGGGCATGGTGCTGCCATTCACTCCTCTTTCAATTACCTTCGACGACGTCAAGTACTCCGTGGACATGCCACAGGTATACCCAACAACATCCAACACAATGGTGCTCTCCGCATGGTAGGAATCCACAACAAATTAAACTGAACCCTGGCTGTTAAAAACTTGGTCATGCAGGAAATGAAAGAAAGAGGTGTTACCGAGGATAGGTTGCTACTCCTGAAGGGTGTCAATGGAGCTTTCAGGCCCGGAGTTCTGACTGCCCTGATGGGTGTCAGTGGAGCAGGGAAGACAACTCTCATGGATGTCCTGGCTGGAAGGAAGACTGGTGGGTACATCGAAGGTGACATCCGCATCTCTGGGTACCCGAAAAAGCAGGAGACATTTGCTCGGATATCTGGATACTGTGAGCAGAATGACATCCACTCTCCACACGTCACAGTCTATGAATCTCTCGTGTACTCTGCCTGGCTCAGGTTGCCTGCTGAGGTCGACGTCAACCAGAGGAAGGTAAGCTCAATCAAGATCATGCTCTTCCTTTTCAACAGGCACATCATCATGTTTATTTTGAATTACGGATGACTTATATGATGAAGGATTCATTGTTTCAGATTTTCGTGGAGGAGGTCATGGAGCTGGTGGAGCTGACTTCACTGAGGGGATCACTTGTTGGGTTGCCTGGTTTGAATGGTCTCTCAACTGAGCAACGGAAGAGGCTTACGATTGCTGTTGAGCTCGTAGCCAACCCCTCCATCATCTTCATGGATGAGCCCACATCTGGTCTTGATGCAAGGGCTGCTGCAATCGTGATGAGGACAGTCAGGAACACAGTGGACACTGGAAGGACAGTGGTCTGCACAATTCACCAACCCAGTATCGATATCTTCGAAGCTTTCGATGAGGTGAGAGAGAGAGAGAGAGATTACCAAATGGAGGATCTATCTTTGATTCTTTTTCGTGTAGGATTCTTTGTCTCAAAGCATTTGCTTACCTGTTTCTTTGTTGACTGCAGCTCTTCCTCATGAAACGAGGTGGAGAAGAAATCTATGTTGGCCCTCTGGGACGCCAGTCATGCCATCTGATCAAGTATTTCGAGGTCAGGATAAAAATGTGATCTAGTAGAAAGGAGTCTTTGTTTTTCTCTATTGATCAACGTGGTGGGTGGTATTAAGCATTAACAGCATTGTTCTTGATTTCTCCGACAGAGCATCGAGGGAGTGAAGAAGATTAAGGACAGCTACAACCCAGCTACATGGATGTTGGAGGTGACGACCATGGCACAGGAAGAAATATTGGGGGTGAACTTTGCCGATTTATACAAGAACTCTGATCTGTACAGGTAGCTCTTATCGATCCAAGTACTCCCCAGTTGGCTGCTTATTTGGCTTCTGACATTTTCTTCGAACATCACGGTCTGATTACTCTTCTTGCCCATTGTCAACTATTTCAGGAGGAACAAGGCCCTGATCAGCGAGCTCAGCACGCCTCCCCCTGGCTCAAAGGACCTCTACTTTCCCACCCAGTTCTCACAGTCTTTCATCGTCCAGTGCGTGGCTTGTCTGTGGAAGCAGCACAAATCATACTGGCGCAACCCCGCCTACACTGCCACTAGAATCTTCTTCACCACCATCATTGCCTTCATCTTCGGCACGATCTTCTGGAAGCTCGGCAAGAAGACGTAAGTTGCTTCACTCGATGGTCGATTTGTGTTACATAACCAGACGATCGATGACAAGAGATAATTAATAATGGACATGCATGATCTTCAATTCTTGCAGGGAGAGCTCAGTGGATCTCTTCAACGCCATGGGTTCCATGTACGCAGCAGTCCTGTTCATCGGAATTCAGAATGCACAAACAGTTCAACCAATTGTGGATGTCGAGAGGACTGTCTTCTACAGAGAAAAGGCTGCTGGGATGTACTCTGCTCTACCATATGCGTACGCACAAGTAAGCCACAACCTTCCATGCCATTAAGTGTCCTCCACCATATAAAATTTTCAGTTTGGGGAGTTGTTCGCTCTTCCGCGTGGGTACTAGATTGAGTTCTTGGTTCCTTCAGTTGATCACGCCTCACTCTGTCCTCCTTTCCTTCTCTGTCGTGCAGGTTCTGATCGAGGTTCCTCACATCATGCTACAAACTGTGATATATGGGGTGTTAGTCTACAGCATGATCGGTTTCGACTGGACGGTTGCCAAGTTCTTATGGTACATGTTCTTTACGTTCTTCACGTTCCTGTACTTCACATACTACGGGATGATGGCCGTCGCGATGACGCCCAACAGTGACATCGCCTCCATCGTCGCCGCCGCCTTCTACGCCATATGGAACATCTTCGCCGGGTTCATCATTCCTCGACCTGTAAGGCTTTCTTCTATATATATATATATATATATATATATATATATATATTAGCACTCCCGAGATTGATTAATTTAATTAACTACCTCGATCGCTTGAATCCATTATCCTTGCTTTGCTGACAAGTTCTTGGGTGTCTTAATTCACAGAAAATTCCCATCTGGTGGAGGTGGTACTACTGGGCATGCCCCGTTGCATGGACGTTGTACGGACTGGTGGCCTCGCAGTTTGGGGAGTACGAAACTAAGATGCAGGATGGGACGGTCGTGAAGGAATTCTTGAGGAGCTGGTTCGGGTACAGGCACGACTTCCTGCCGGTGGTGGCCGTCATGGTCGTCGTGTTCACCGTGCTCTTCGCCTCCATCTTCGCCTTCTCCATCAAGGTGTTCAACTTCCAGAGGAGATAAGCTCCCACACTTATGGGTGTAAATCGAAGAACAGCACTCGAGAATCCCAATGACGTCCAAGACTTGTGCAATAAGATAAAGAGGCAGCGGCAACTTGGTGACTAGCTGATCGATTATGTCGAAAAGAATGTTGTCTTTTTTAAATTTTTCCTTCTCTTTTTCTTCTTAATTAATTTTGTGGAGAACAAACTCTGTGATGCAGTTTTGTTTGCTTGCACAGACTGAAGTGTGTGTGTGTATTTATGTCAACTCTTTTCATGTATCCTATACGAATGTCATTTAGCAAGAAGATACGGATACATATAGTCCTCTCTTGATATGCATTTCCTCCATTTTTCATCATTTGTTCTTGCAGCCCTCCAAGTTAACCACGTCGACCCATCTTCCCAAACCCCATCACGAGAGCAGCACCCATGGCAGCCCAGAGTCCAAACCCTCTGCAAAGTCTCTCTTCAACCAGAACTGCTCCTCCTCCTTTCCATGAGGACGCGCGGACACTTCCACGGGGAAGCCTCTGGGTTGGGCCTCCTCGCAACAGGGTGGGTAGGATGGGGAGCGCCCCCCCCTGTCGGCGGCGCCGAGACGTGCGGTTGCTGCCCTGCTGCAGGGATCCATATCCAAAGGTCGACGAATCCACGCCGGGGTTGGTTCCACAGCAAGGTCGACTTTTTCCCACGAAAACGAATGCTTTGGACAGAGAAACACGTATTACTACAATATGGAAACATGGAATGGCGACCAAGCAGCGCCGCCCCCAACGTTTTCTAATGACAGGAACGCATTAATGTGAGAAAAACCTCTCCTAGCTAGATGGGTTTCAGGGAAGTAGGGGAAGGAATCGATGGGGTTCACGGGTAGACGCTGGAGATGTCTTATGAGGGGATTGCGTGCTTGTTCTGGCTTCAGCAAAAAGATTACTTGTCGTTGATTTCGATGGATTTTGGATCTGATGTCGGCCGCGATCGGCGTTTCTTGGATGCCGGCCGTGGTGGGACTCGGCCCTACCGCTGTAACGTCACACATCCACTCAAAGTAGAAAACATCTCGTCATACCAATTATATTATCACTATATCGTTCACATTCTCTTCGTATTTTTCTTAAAAGAGTATAATTGTTAGTCATGGTAGGGGCCACTATCATAGAGAGGCAAGTCCGGTTAGGATGAATTACTCGGGAGTGAGATTACTCATTCTTGTTTGGCTGTTTCTTTCTTAATTGAGATCGATTAAAGATAAACTTGAGTTTTTTAAATTCAATTAAAATGGTAGAGTAAGTCACTCGGGATGGGTTAGGAGTGAGCAACCCGAGATGACGTATTCATCCCTAACTCACCCCTTTATCAAAAGTGGCCCTAAAAGAATAGTAATTCAAAATATAATAATATTTTAATATTAATATGTTAGCCCATACAAGTGTTCTTGAGATTAAATATAGAACAACTAGTCCCCGTTAACGGAATATTTGCCGTTTGCCAAATTTCTCTGGTAGCTTGGGACGAGAAAATGTTCTATCTCCTTACATCTTCTGTTATGCTTAGTTGAGTTCTGATCAAAGCTTTATCACATACTGGGTGTTAATTAGAAGGCTCCATCAGACCAAAACAGTTGAGGCACACCTCTTAACATGCTGATGACGATTTCTATATGGAAGCAACCCTGCATTCAGTTTACATAGTTTTATGGGGAGCAGGTATCCGTTAGTGCTGCGCTAAAACTGGCTAAATCTGGGCCTTTTATGTCATCAGAAGATGATTTTTATTAAGAAACTAATCCACGGAGGTGGGCACTCATCCAAGTAAATGTTCTATCCGCAAAAGCCTAAAATCTATGATTATAATTCCAGATTGAAGAATCACATGCTCTGGGGCCAACAAACTGACACCCACAATTATTAATCACTTCTAGTTGGCGTGGTTGAATTTGAGCCATTAAGTCTGACAATCTCTTTTTTTTAGATTTTTATAAATAAATTACTATTAGAAGTGAGCCGATAAAAAATTAATTTTGAAAAATATACGTATCACTAATTTAATTTATATCATACATAAATACCATGTAATTAAATTTGATGTGTGGGAGAGTGAATATTTTAAAAATGATTTACTATTCTTGTTAGTTAGACATGAAATGAACTAAATATCCTCTGTGACGGGGGAGAGAGAGAGAGAGAACAGTGGGGCGGGGGAGTTGGGCTCCAAGCGCCGGTGAGGAGGGACGACGCCTGCTACCCCCACCCTTCTGCAGTTGGAAGCACAGGTGGAGCCCCACCCACGACCCGTCGCCTACCGGTAGCTTCACCTACGACTGGAAGGCCGCCTTCAACAACCCGTACTCCCCCCTACAGGTAGGTGATGGAGGAGGTCTCGGAGGCCACAATGAACCCGCCTGCGCCATCGTCATTGAGGGCCAAGGTGGTCCCCGGCGTTCTCAGCACTGCCACGGTAACGTCCTTCTGCGACCGATAGTAGATCGTGGGCCACGACGTGGCAAGTGGCCCAAGAAATCCCACAGTTTGATTTAGAGTAGCATTTAATTTTTAAGTTAATTAATTAATAATTGATTCTCATGAGTTATACATTTTTATTATATTTTTAAACTTTCAATAATTTTATTAGACATTATAAACAGTTGTGCTAACTCTGATTAGAGTTAATTAGGCCCCGTTTGTTTGCGGGATAAATTGGGATATCCCACTAAAAATTATTCTATTCATTTTGATTGCTCGTACGATATATTCTAGTTGAGTTAGGAGACTCTTATCCTAATTTATTTTGAGATAAGTTGTTATATCAAAAAGATAGAATAAAGAGGGTTAAAATTTTTCACAATTTTTAAAAAATATTTTAAATTATCTTATCTTCCAATCAAAATATTTCGATATATTTTATGAAATATCGTCTTAACTCATCCGCTTAACTTATTCCGAAATCAAAATAATTACGTAGTTACGATCTTCTTCTTCTTCTTCGAGGCGTGGGGCCAGACACCCACTCCACCTTATCACGTGAGTCCGAAATTAATTCTGTTCTTTTCTTCCTCTTCCTCTTCACCTACTTCGTCTTATTCTCCACCGGAGCAAACCCCCTTCACTATTCCATTTTTTTTTTATCCATTTCTTCTTCTTCCTCCGTCGCACGTCTACCCACCACAGGGAAAGCAACCGGTGGCCAGCACCGGTGCCATCATCAGCGGCGACAGCCGCCCCGTTCGCCGGCTACATCCGGCCATCCCCGCCCGGCGCGCCGGCGCGTGCCACACCGCCGTCCTCGTCGTCCGCGGTCGCCTCGCCGCGAGCAGGCTCGCCGCCTTCTCCCCGCGCCGCCGTCCCGCGATCGCCGCGCACCCCAGTGCCTGCCGCCGTCGGGTGCCTCCAGCCACCACGCCGCGTCACCTCCACTCGGTGCCTGCATCCCGCGGCCCGCAGTCCCGCCACAGCACCCGCCAGCAGCCACCCCCGGCCCCTGCTCCGCCGTGCTTGCAGAGGGGCCGCTGCCCCAGCCGGCGCCGCTGCCACGCCATCGTCCGTGTCATTCGAGGCTGCAACGCCGTGAACAGGCCCAGCCACCCTCTCCTGTGTAATGCGAACATCGCTCCGCCCACTGTGTTGCTTCTTCCCTGGTGGTTCCCTGTGCATCCAACCGCCGCATCGCCCCTCACGCACCCACCAACAAGCCATCTTCGTGAGAACAGGAGCGCTGCAGCTGCATTCAACGCAGCCTGCCGTGCTCAGCCAGGCCCCAACCAGCAGCAATAGCCACCGCCACAGCGGGCCCAGAACGGTCCCGGCCCATACAGTCCACGTCATCTCGTTCTGTACGCTACCGCTCTCTCAGTCGCTCTGTCCGCTACCGCTCTCCTGTTCACTAGCCGCGTACGTACACCGAACCTCCATAATTTCTCAACGGATCTGCCGTGAATCAAAACCCTGACTGTCATTTGCATCAGGTCACTCTCGTTATCTCCACATTTTTATATTGATTGATTTACATGTCTGACGAGAAAAATACAGCCATGCATTAGGGGTTCTTCGGGCCATTTATATGTTGTGAGATTGTAATACGAGTGTTTGGACCCTAGTAGTTACGGTAATAATTTGAATTGAAAATTAATATACATATTAATTAAATTCATTTCTCATGACGTCTGCATGCATACATATGGCCGTCTTAGCCTGTCTTGCATCAGTGGGCTGGCAAGCGCTTTGCAGGAGTGGGGTGGACCGAGCTTTGCTGCTCAAGTTAGCGAGGGAGCCCAACAGGAGGGTGCTCTTTCAGGTCACACAGTCCACTGCGAGAGAGAGAGAGAGAGGGGGGGGGGGAGGGGGGCTCCGACAGGGGCACAGGGGGGAGGGGGCTCTGGCAGGAGCAGGGAGGAGGGGGTCCAATAGTAGCGCAAGGGTAGGGGGCTCGGACAGGGCAGGGGGAGGGGGGTCCGGTAGCGGCACAAGGGGTGGGCTCCTCTGGCAGGGTAGGGGGAGGGGGTCCAGCAGTGACGCAAGGGGGAGAGGGGTCCGACAGTGGCGCAAGGGGAGGAGCGTCCTAAGATAAATTTTTATTTTATTTTAATTAAGATTAATTTTATCTTTTTTTAATATCTAACTTAAATTTAATGAGAGATTACATATTTACACAATATAAATTAAGTTAGTGATAATTCTATTAATACGTTTTTAAAAATAATTTTTTTTACCAATTCACTTTTAAAAATAATTTATTTATAAAATTATCTTTATTATTTTTATTTAGATGACAGTGAACTTAACGTAGTGGTACTATGATTTACACGGAATGTGAGAGATTTAAGTTCAAATTCAGTGATGCCTATCTCGTGCGCATCTCTTTCTTCTCGGACTTGTAAATTTGGGACTCCCCTCGCCCCCCCTCCCCTCCCCTCCAGGTGTAGAACCACCTAAGATTTTTGTACCGTGAGATAAAATCCTTACCAATCGAGCCACCGGAGATTCTCCACTCTTGCAAGCTCTCCCATTTTCTTCCCAGATGAGTGATGACTTCACGTCCTTTGAAGTTATTTCTAAGATTTATGAATTAATATGCACCTTATTTCAAGTGGACGTGAAGTTGACTGAAATTCAAAACCGTGTGTTTCAAATCGTAGAACCTGTGTAAACTTCAGTACCTGGCCATGGGTAATCCAGGCCCAAGGAAACTAATAAAAGGCATGTATCCGGTAATCAAATTCAAACCAGGGACAAGTCGTAACATGGAAGCCAACAACAACTTGTGGGTACAACTATTCTGCCACAAGCACCCTCCCCTACACAAACCAATTGCAGAGGGTTCTCTGTTCATTGCCTAATAGAGATTAGCATGGATATGAGATGATCTTTGAAAGGAAATTGATATCTGAACGCTACAAATAGATATATAATTTAATAAAAAGTATATCACAATAAAAATATCACACTTAAAATTTAGATATTTAATCTGGTTATAATGAAAGATACTCGGAGAGGTGAAGATTCAAGGCCCACCACGTATATGGCCCAAACAGTCCATCCAGACCTGCCAGGCTCAACAAGTGACAGCCACTGTAGAGTCCACTTACTATGGGGCCCCATTCACTCAGGGTCAACATAGCCCATCGAGCCTTAGCTCGGTCGCCCGATCAATAGACCTTCCCAACGCTCGGAAAAAGTCTACAGACGATAGGCCGAGCGATCACAAGGCGGAGGAATACTCCTGTAGGTGTGCCCAAAACCTCGGCCCCCCGACGTAGGTAGGGGATATCCCTTATCTTTTATAGACCAACCCGTCGTCAAGACTCCACGGTAAGTCAGGGTGAATTCCTCTCGACTAGACGCTTATCCAAGCAGATGTTATGATGTTACCTGGGTGTGAAAAGTTCAAGAGAATAAGAGAAGGACGAGAGTTCTTGAACGGTAAAAGTCTCCCGTGTGAACGTAACGTCCTCTAGGCCCTCACGTTTCTTTTACCCAGGGAAGGGAGCCGGTAGCTATATAAATCGAGAGAACCCCCTCCCAAAAGGTAAGTCGATTTTTAGCCACTTCAACTGGTGGAGAGCTGTCTCATGCTCTTCACCTCTCTTGCCCCCCTCTTCGCACCTCGCTCATATCACTCGCTGACTTAAATAACGGAGAATTTTTCCCAGATTTATAAACCCGAGCCCCTTGATCGCTCTTTTCCCTTTTTGTAGAATCATGTTATGAAGTATCTGCGTCCTGCGTACACCATAAATCTGACGGCTCATGGCTTCACACGAGATATTATCTCTTCAATATTTATTTTACTTTCAATTACACCTAGGATTTAACGTCGGTTAATGGGCAATCTTTTTCTCTCTCAAACATGGCGGCTGCACTGTGAAATGTTTTTTAGCGTTAATGTTGGATCTGGCTAGAGGCGTTGGAATGAAGAGATTAATGACCAGTACAAGTGAGGGACTTGATTTTAGAGAATGGTCAAAAGGAATAACCCTTTAATCATGAGATTATTCCCCGGCGATTACTGGCACACTGTACTGCATCGTCACGTCTCATTGGTTACACGAGACGGTAGTGTAATCATTTAGAGAAATGCTTATTTTTAACCGTTCAGAGGGTAATTTTATTATTCGTCTTATCTCTCATTGAGTCACATCTGTACTATGTGGATCTTATTTTTTGTCAATTTTACACGTATTTCTAATGAGTTTTAATACTATAAGGGTGATAAATAACTATTTAAAAGTAAAAAAATAACTATCTAAGGATGACAAATAATTATGTAAGGGTGACAAATAGCCAACTCAAGTTAGCTTTCGCGCATTCCCGAGATAATGAATGAGACTTCTAATATTATTTAAGGATGACAAATAACTATCTAAGGGTAAAAAATAGTTATCTAAGGGTGACAAATAGCTATGTAAGGATGACAAATAGTTAACTCCTGTCCGTTTTCTCGAGCTAACAAATGAGACTTTCAATGCTATTTAAGGGTGACAAATAACTATCTAAAGATGAAAAATAACTATCTAAGTGTAACGAATAGCTATGTAAGAGTGACAAATAATCAACTCATGTCAGTTTTCGCATATTCTCGAGACGACGAATGAGACTTCTAATGTTATTTAAGGGTGACAAATAACTATCTAAAGGTGAAAAATAACTATGTAAAGGTGACAAATACATGAATAAGGATGACAAATAGAAAGAAGTGTACATAAATATTTAAGAAGTATTTAAAGAATTTAATGGGTGGCACTCAGGTGCCAATGACATGGACGGGTAACTTTTCTACCCGTCCAGTAGGATAGCTAGTGTTTCTCAATAATTTATGCAACACTCCCCACACAAGATGTCACATGTGTAATATATTTTTTTAAAAAATAATGATATTTATGTCAAATTAATTTATTATGTCGACCGTATCATTCAATGACATGATATGACGTAAAATTCACATAAAATGATTATTCATAAAATTATAATTTTATTCTTACCTGACTCACGTCATCCCATAGTATGATCAATATATCAAATTAATTTAACATAGAGATCATTCAAAAAAAATAAAATTTTAAAAAATAAATATTATATGTGCAACACCTTTGTATTGTACGTAATTAACATGCGATGTTTCACAAATCATTGCTAGAATATGGTATGTCCTGACACCCACATCGAAACAGAAAAGTTTCTACACAAGTTGCTACGAGGTCTCAAACGTTACTCTTCCTAACCATCGAATCTAGACGACACCGTGGAGCCCAGTAACAAGCTAAGTCCTCTTGCGAGCGCACACGAAAAATCCTATTCAGATCAGCCCTTCATTAATAACTGGTTGAGGATATCCCGGGAGATTACTCTAATCTATGGCAATGAAACTTGGACCTCTCGAAGCTGTATTGTGGATGCTCTAAACACCAAAAAAGTTTAGCATCCCGTGCAAAGACAAATAAACAGGGGTTGTAGATAGCGTTATAATCAGTAGTTGAAAAGAAGATTTTATCATTAACGATGATATAAATGTTAACATGTTTCTAAGAACGGCATATCTATAATGTTATCTGTAACAATAAGATTTATGTAAAAAATCTAAGATTTTATGTGTGTTATTTTGAATATCCATAAAACAAATCCAGCAGAGAGACAAATAAACGGTGATATCTACGTCAATATATTTTCAGAAACGATGTATCTGTATAATTTTACCTGTAACAACGACATTTACGTAAAAAACTTAAAATTTTAAAAGTGCTATTTTGAATATTCATAAAACAAATCAATATATCGAAGCGGGTGAAATATACGAGGCACTTGTATGATCCTTGCCACTCCCCACAACCCACTACGGTTTTCTTGTGAAATTGAAAGGTGAAAGAGCTCCAAAACATTATTACCCTCCCTGCATATTCTTGCAATTCTCAGTTGGAAGTATTGTCATGTCCTCAACAAAGGACTAGGGCTTCACCGATCCTCCAAAGAGCTGATAGAATATGAATACACACCTATCAGAACTACATATCAAAATTATAGCACTTGATTTTCCCGTCATTGAGACTCTCTAGACAAAAATTATAGCGGTGGATTTATCTAGTATGTAAGGATCTAGAACATAACTGGACAACTACTATAGTATTATTATTTATTATTACTAGTAAATTCGGAGTTGGGACGAGCAGGGGCATTCAACACTACAAATAAATGCCCAATTAATTTCTAACATGATGTTTTTCAAGTTCCGCGGGACGACGAAAGGGGACCCTTTCTTTCACTAAAAATGTTTAAGTTTGAAAGCTGTTAACGACGTCAAAACCGGTTGTCGCATAAACAGACTTATCGTACGGTTTCCTTCCGTCGGTAAGATCGAGGAGCGAGAAATAATAACACTCTTGGGAGTTGAGTCCCAGAAAAAAAAAATTATATTTGTTCGAGGCCCCACCAGTCAATAATTCTACACTTGAGAACATATATATATATATATATATATATATATCAAAAGACATGTTAAAATCAGGAGGATTTATCTGAAAGTAAAGAGACAGGGACCCTGGTTGTTATCAGAGTGGTTGACGTGTCAGCACCAACCCCCCAAGTACATACATGCCCAGAAAATTTTTTTTTCCCACCCGAAGGAATCATGAAATGATCTTTGTTCATACACACAATCATCCACAGACGGTTCCAATTTGGATCGTTGGAAACCATCCCAAACAATGTCCTGGAAAAACAATTCGAAAAAAATTACAAGAACCCCGGCAGCAGAAGAAAAGAAAACGGAAAAAGATCAACCCTTTTTGTTGCCGTTCTTTGGGTCAATCCGCTACTTTTTAATGCACAGTTGTTCGCTCTCTCGTCCGGCGCCCCCCCCCCTCCTCCTCCTCCTCCTCCTCCGTATACATTTTGTTACAGAGGAGAGAGAGGAGAGATCCCATCTCTTCTTAAATTTCCTCCTCCCCCATCCTTTCACTCCCCAAGCCGTGCTGCACTAAGGAGTGGCGGCGGCAGGAGGGGTTGGACCGCCGGACCCGCCCTTGGATGGGTCGTCCGACGACTGCCGGAGGCCGTCCTCCCCATCGCCTCGGTTGACGACGTCCTCGAGCATGCGCACCACCTCCTGTATCTCCGGCCGGGAGTCCGGGACGGTCTGGACGCAGGCCATGGCCATCTGGAGCACCTGCACCATCTCCTCCTCGATGTTCTGGTAACGCATTAGCTCCACGTCGAACACCTCCGCGGTCCACTCCTCCCGCACCACCGACTGCACCCACCGAGGCAGGTCGATGCCCTCCTCCCCCAGCGACGCCTGGTTGGGCGCCTTCCCCGTCAGCAGCTCCAGCAGCAGCACCCCGAAGCTGTACACGTCCGACTTGAAGGTGGGCTTCCGGGTCTCCATCACCTCGGGGGCGCGGTACCCCGCCACCCGGTTGGGAGGGGCGGAGGTGCCGAAGAGAGGGGAGAGGCCGTAGTCGGAGACGGCAGCGGCATCAGGGTCGGGGCGGAGCAGCACGTTGGAGGCCTTGACGTCGCCGTGGACGACCTTGGCGGCGGTGTGGAGGTAGGCAAGGCCACGGCCCGCCGCGAGGGCGATGCGCATCCGGTTGTCCCAGTCCAGGGGGGTTCGCCCGGACCCTCTGCTCCCTGCGGTCGTCCATGCGCGCCCCACCACAAAACAACAAACAAACCAAGCATCAACGGAGCAGTTCCCGTCAGATTGCAGCAGCAGCAGAAGCGGAGCAGAGCAGAACAGAGTGGACTACACGGACTACACCAAACACCACACAACAACAATGGCGAATACGCGTGCCGTGACACGGAGAAAACAGATGGGCCCCCTGCATCGTCCCCAATAAGGAGACGACAAAAAACACGGCAAGGAAACGCAGTCCGGTCCGACCAGTCACCGGCTGCGAAGCAGCCCCAGTTGGTGGACTGTAAACTTCGCCAACAGGGACACAGCGGCCATGATAAACCAAGATACCTTTTAGATTCTTGAATGCAGGCGCTGGGAAATTTTGATTTACCCTTGTCAGGCCGATAGGAAAAGAAAAATGGGGGACGTTTTCCGACAAGGTAGCATCTTTCATCATAGAATAGGCTAGTGTCGCCGAGCAGCCAATTAGCAGCTAATCATCGATGGAGTTGGGCTAACAGAGACAACGATGTCAGACTGGCGGTACCTCACGGTCAAAAGCTCACAGCACAGCAAATGGACGACGGCACCGACGCCCACGAAGAAAGAAGACACCAGAGAAGAACGGGGAAACTGCCATGGGGAGCAGCAGTAGAGGACTAGCCGGTGCTCTGCCACAGCCCCATCGTTCTTGTCTTGTTAGCAGAGTTAGGGGAACGGGGAATGGAGGACATGGGTGATAATTACCTTTTAACCCACCCCAGAATGTACCAAGGGTGCTAGACGCAATTCAAATTTTAAACACCCGCATCCCACAATGCAAAGATGGCTGCATTAGTAGATGTTTCAGTTCAGCGCGGGATAAGGATCCATGGGGGCCGGCCGCGTTTACGATCCCATTTTATCCAAATAAGGAGGCCAAAGTCCAAACACCAATTATGGACGCAAGAGGGGGTTGATTGGAATTTATACAGGGAATGTCGGTGGCCCTTTTCTTGTGACATTATACTATTTATAGTACCCCCTCAATTCTTCGGTGCCCGGGGCGTAGAGAAAGGCTGATTTTCCTAGGTTAAAAAAAAAAGGGAAAAAAAAGCTGCGGCCGCGGCATTGCTAGTATAAATGTGATAAATTTACGAAAGGTCCCTGCATTATTTTGGGAGTACCAAAAAGAACAAAAAAATAAAGAAGAAAAAGGAAGAAAGCAGCACCAGTTACTCAGCAATGGGGTGGGGTGGTAGTACTCACCGTGGAGGAGGGCGGAGAGGCTGCCGGCGGGGAGGTAGTCGTAGACGAGGAGCTTCTCGTCCTTGGAGAAGTAAAAGGCGCGGAGGGGCACCACGTTCTCGTGCTTCGCCTTGCCCAGCGCCTCCATCTGCACCTCGAACTCCCGTTTCGGCACCGCCACGTCCTTCAGCCGCTTCACCACCACCGTCGTCCCCTCCTCCAGCACCGCCTTGTACGACGTCCCCACGCTGCCCTTCCCCAGCACCTCCGCCGACGCCCGCAGCAGATCCTCCAGGTCGAAGCTGTACAGCCCGTTCTCGAAGAACACTAGCTTGTTCTTCTCCCCCTCCGCCAGCCCGCCCCCCACGTCGTCCTTGGACGACGACGTCGTCGCCGTCTCCGCCGGCCCCGACAACGATCTGGGCGGCGCCGAGCCCGCTTTCGGGGGCTTGGCAGCCTGCCCGCGCCGGCGGCGCCGGAGGACCAAGCAGATTAGACACAGCAAGAGGGCCAGCAGGAGGACGGCGCCGGCCCCGACGGAGATCGCGACGATCGCCGCCGTGGAGAGCTTCCTCTTCTTTCTGACGGGGCCCTCAGCCGGGGTCTCCCCGCCCTCCGGGGATGGCGCGGGGGAGGGGAAGAAGGGGCTGCAGGGACTGAGGGGACCGCCGCAGAGATCAAGATTGCCGGCGAAGGAGGAGGCCGGGAATCGCTGCAGGGGCTCGGGGATGGACCCGTTGAGCTTGTTGTTCGACACATTGAAGTCATTCATCCCGGGTATGTCGATGCTGGGGAGGCTGCCGGAGAAGCCATTGTCCTCCAGGAACAACCCCGTCAGCCTGGTCAGGTTGTTGAGGGCGAAGGGGACGGAGCCGCTGAAGTTGTTCGCCGACAGGTCCAGCCGGGTCAGGCGGGTAAGGCGGCCCACCCCCGTGGGGAGCTCGCCGGAGAGCCGGTTGGCCTGCAGGTAAAGCGACCGGAGGAACGAAAGGTTGGCGAGCTCCGCGGGGACCGGCCCGGAGAGGCGGTTGGCGCGGAGGGAGAGCACCCGGAGGCCGGAGAGGCGGGAGAGGGTGTTGGGCGGGATGGGCCCGACGAGCCCCACGCCGGGGAGGCGGAGGGAGATGACCTGGCTCCGGTTGGCGTCGCAGGAGACGCCCGTCCAGTTGCAGGGGGAGGCCGAGGCGTTCCACTGGATCCGGTTCTCGTGCGGCGTCTGGTTGATGAAGGCCAGAAGCGCCGCCTTGTCCTGCGCCAGGTCGGAGACGACGCCGACGGCGAGGCAGCAGATGAGTAGAAAAGACGCAAGAAGGGGGCGTAATCCCCCTCCCATTGTGAGAGGAATCCCTGGAAAGACGAAGAGCGGAGGAGGACGACGGCTGGCCTGCTTAATTTGTCAGTGGAGAACAGCCAGCAAGGGGGGTTTCCCGGACGCGAATGTGAGCGAAGAAGGAGGTGCTCTGGGGAGCAGCCATGGGAGGAGGAGGAGGTGGACGCAGTGCTCGCCTGTGAGTGCAGAGAGAGAGAGAGAGAGAGAGAGAGAGAGAGAGAGGAGTGTTGTACAAGGGAGGAATTACGAGGGGGTAGGGTGGGGTGGGGGGAGGGAGGGGGGGCGTGAAGACAGAGAAGCGAAAAAAGGCCGTCGAGGCGCTGCTTTTCCGCTCGGCAGCAGGATCACGTTACGACGCAATTTCTCGGCATCCCTTCCGACTGCCGCAGTCTTTTGATTTGATAGCCGACGGCTGCGATGAGAGCCGGCTTTTGGCACGTGGATGCACCCGCGAGATACCGCAACCGGATGAGCAGGCCTTTCCCTCGCCCGTGGGTGGGATACTCGCGTCGCGTGCCAAGTGCGGCCAGTGGCCACACACTGTGGAAGCAGGAGGGGGGGGGGGGGGAGACTGGAGAGCCGGCCGGAATGGGATTAATTGGATGCCAGCTGTCTAACCAAGGACGGGTACTCGCCCCCCTCCTCCTAGTCCTCCTCCTCTTCTTCTTATTATTCTTCTTCGCTGGAACAACATGGAGAGGGGAGGGGAGCCCTCCAAAGCAGAGGAGAGGGGTGCACCCTCCGCCAAAGCCACCACTGCAACTCCGCAGCTTTACCTGCTAATTTCATTTATCAGTTCTGCTATATTCTCGGGTCCTAACTGTATCAGACCCGCCCATTGCCTTGTAATTGTAGCGTAATGCACACGGCCACCCTCTCCCTCTCTCTTGTTAGCATGTGGCCAACAGTCTCGTTGGGAGACACATCCCGTTGGGAGACACCTCACCATGTTTCCGGATCTGATCTGGGTTGCACTGTAGCAGTGAGACAGAGGGGAGGTGGGGGTGAAGCACCCTCCTATAAAGTGAGATGGGTTATGCCCATCGGAGTACACATGAAGATCGTGAGATCCACAGATTGAAGACCTACCTCGCCGGAGTCTCTAAACCATCCGGAAAGAAACCCACCTCGCCGGTAAACCTTCAGTGGTATCAGAGCGTGCGTTGATCCCTCATCTGTGTGCCCCCCCCTTCGTCGACGCTGCGTGCCGCTGCCGTTGTTCTGCCGCAGCTCCAGCTCGCCGATTCACTGCGCCCACCGCTGCCCGGTGCTCGCGACCCGTCTTGCTCGCGACGCAGCCACCGCCGTCGAGCTTTTCCCATATCTCGTACGGCATCATCGCTGCTGCCCTCACACGCCCCCACTGTCGTGTCTCCACCGCTGCTCCTTCGCCGCGGCCGCGATCCTTGCCGGTCGCCCACAGTAGCCGTCGCCATCGCTCACGACGCCGCTGTAGTCGCCCCCCCCCCCCCCCGACTCGATCTCAGCCTCTGAAACGGTGCTCTCACTGCCGGTGCCCTCCCCGTGTACAGACGCCCCCGTTGCCACCAGCACCGCTGTCGCCCTCGTCGCCACGGTCTCACCACCCAGTGACCGCCTCAAGAGGTCTCCCCCGCCGGGTGTGCTACTCCCACCGCTACCGTCCGCCGCTGCCCCTCCCTCCACCACCGCGGCCTGGGGCCGCCCGGGATCTGCTGCAGCCACTGTGGCCGTCATTCCCTGCGTTGCCGCTGCAGCCTCGTCCGGCATCACCACTGCCGTCCGGACCGTCTGACGCTGCCCCCCCCCCCCCCCCGCTTTTTTTTTTGTCGCGCCGGAACCTCCTCCGGCACCCTGCTCCACGGACGGGGAGGTGACCCACGCCTCCGACGCTCACGTGCCGCCGTGATCAGCCCCTCCTGCGCCTTCGACGCCACCGCTGAGGCTACCTTCCCCACCTGCTGCGACCGCCAACCCGATCGGCCTCACTGAGATCCCGAGATCCCGCTTCACCAGATTCATTATAATCATAATGGCCAGTAAACTCATTGCTTCGGAGCTGGCAAAATTAGACAAACTTAATGGAACCAATTATGACATGTGGCACCGGAAAATCCGATATGCCCTTATCCATGACAACATAGAACATGTCATTGACACCAATGCTCCGGAAGTTATTGAAACATCCACGAAAGTGGAAAAGAAAAAATGGGAGCAATGGTTAATAGATGACAAAAAGGCTAAGAGCCTAATGCTCATGTTCATGGAGGATAATTTAATAAAGTTTTTCGAAACTTACAAAACCTCCAATGAAATGTGGAAAGCTATCAAAGAGAAGTATGACACCAAAACAGAGGTGAATACTCAACTCTTATTGCATCGTTACAACACATGTAAGATGCAGGAAGGTGATAGCGTTGTCGAGCATGTAAATAAAATGATTGTCATGGCTAAGGAGTTATCGACCGCTGGAACCGAAATTCCAGAGAAGATGCAGGTGGCGACTATATTGAATAGTTTGCCAGCATCATTAGACATGGCTGCCACAACCTTAAGAATGAGTGGTTCTATTGTAAGTGTCACAGATTTACCAGCTCGGTTAGCGATTGAGCAGGACATTATGGCCAGGAGAAAATAACTAGAAGCGCACTTGCAGGAGGCCAACGCTATACACCGGAAGCCCACCGGCCATAATCGTCCACTCGGAACGCTAAGGCCCAAGTTTAAGGGCAACAAATTCCAAGGCAAAGGAAAGAAGGTTCCTCGTGGTACTTACTACACATGTGAAAAGTTTGGCCATTTTATGGTAAATTGTCCCCAAAAGCAAGACAATGAAGGTGGAAGCAAACACCCAGAAAATAGAAGAGCTGGAAAGAGAGAATTTATCGACGTCACGGAATGCAATTCCACGATGACCGACTCAAATGAATGGTGGGTCGATTCTGGAGCCACTCGTCATATTGCAAAGATGAAGAAGGGGCTGGTGATGCTAAACAAGCTCAAGACAGGAGAACAGAGGATATATATGGGTAACAACACCTATCTGGATGTAGAAGGTGTTGGTACATATAGGCTGGATCTTAGAGAAAACATCATGGTCCTCAAAGATGTATTCTATGCACCTGGAATCCGGTGGAATCTGATCTCTGTACCGGCCTTGATGAAAAATGGCCTGGAAGTGCGGTTCTATAATAATCGAGTGTCAATAGGGAAGGATAAGAAAGTACTTGCTATGGGGAGGTTTGTCCCCGAACATGATTTATTTTGTATCCCTGTAATTGACACTGAGAATAATAATATTGAAGATTCTGAGTATTCTTTGTGTTCTTTATCAAAATGTGATCTATGACATTTTAGATTGGGACATCCCGAAAAATCTAAAATGGAACAAATGATTAAAATGGGCCTACTGTCGGGTTTGTCAAAGGTGGAATTAACACCTTGTGAACATTGCTTAGTAGGAAAGATGACTAAGAAACCCTTCGGAGTAGGTCATAGATCAAACGAATTGTTAGGGTTGGTCCACTCAGACATTTGTGGCCCCCTAAGTATAAAGCCATACAACAACAAGGAATATTTCATAACCTTTATAGATGATTATTCCAGATTTGCCTATGTTTATCTGATTTATGCAAAATCAGAGGCATTTGATTGCTTCCGAAAATATAGAATGGAAGTGGAAAGGTAACATGGAAAGAATATTAAGGTGTTAAGAACGATAGAGGTGAGGAATATAACTCAAAAGAATTTGAGTTATATTGTCAAGAACACGGAATCAAAAGATATGTGACAATGCCTTATACGCCACAACAAAATGGTGTGGCAGAAAGAAAGAATAGAACTTTGATGAATGCTGTTAGATGTATGCTATCGCATTCAAGTCTACCTAAGAATTTGTGGGGAGAGGCATTGCTTACGGCAAATCATATCTTAAACAGAATTCTCACAAAATCCGTAGAGAGTACACCTTATGAATTATGGAATGGGAGGAAACCCGATTTGAGTCACCTCAAGAAGTGGGGGTCTATTGCCCACGTTCTCATTCCGAGTCAACTTAGAGATAAGTTGGACTCAAAGACATTGAAATGTAGATTCATAGGGTATTGTGAAAAATCATCTGGTTATAGATTTTTTCATAAAGAAAAAGGGATCATTGAATATAGGGATGCGATATTTCTAGAAAATCTAGAGGAAGAGGAATCTCATGAAAAAGAGAAGGAACCTCTGGTTGTAATAGATGATGACTATTACAATGATGTCCCTAGAAATGATCCAGAAATTGAGGAAGAACCTCAAAATATGGAAAATGAAGCAGTACCTATGAATGAAATGCAGCCTGGTCAACCCGGAATAGGCAACAAAAGATTTAGAACTCCACCAGCATGGATGGATGATTATCATTTGTATTCCTGTGAGCCTTCATGTCTGTTGATAGACATGGAAGATGAAAATTACGTAGATCCCATGAATTATGTAGATGCGATGAAATCGCATGATACAGAATTATGGCAAGATGCCATGAATGAAGAAATTGATTCTATGAAAAGGAATAATGTATGGGAATTATGCGATCTTTCAAAGAATCGAAAGGTTATAGGATGCAAATGGGTATTCAAGAAAAAGCTTCGAGCTGATAGGTCTATTGATAAATATAAGGCCCGGTTAGTTGCCAAGGGGTTCACACAGAAACCAGGTATAGATTTTCAAGAAATCTATTCTCCAGTGACTAAGTTTGCATCCATAAGAATGATCTTGGCAATAGTTACATATTTTGATCTGGAGCTGCACCAGATGGATGTAAAAACAACATTCCTTAATAGAGAGTTGAAGGAAGACATCTATATGCAACAACCTGAGGGATTTCAGGTAGAAGGCCAAGAGGAAAAGGTATGCAAGTTGAAGAAATCAATATATGGTTTAAAATAATCTTCTAGACAATGGTATCTCAAATTCCACGAAGTAGTTGTCCAACTAGGGTTTGCTTCAAACAAGTTGGATAACTGTGTATATGTCATGAATAGTGGGAGTAAGTATATCATGTTATCCCTATATGTGGATGATATTTTACTCGCCAGTAATGACATAGAAATATTGAATAAAGTCAAATTTGAACTCAGTGGAAAGTTTGAGATGAAGGACATGGGTGAGGCATCCTATGTTCTTGGTGTACAAATCCTAAGAGATAGAAAGTCTAGAATGTTGAGTATAAACCAGGAAAAATATTTGAGGTCTGTACTAAAGAGATTCGGAATGCATAATAGCAATCCGGCACCTACACCGTTAGTCCATCAGAAACGGTTGTGTAAGGGTCAATGCCCCGTGTGAACGCGTCACGTGGTGGACTGAGAGAGATAGATGGGGTTTCTCCCTCTATGAGTAATAAAGGGTGAAAGAAATGAGGATAAAATAATGAAACGCGCGCTATAGGGGATATGAAAGAACGGTGGACAAGTACACCTACAGATGACACTCTAATGGAGATAGAAAGAATTTAGACTGACCGAACTCTGATACATGGCGGAGATAGGGGTCCGAAGACTCTCTCACGCAAACTGAACCCCTTTCCGGTAGACGTAACCCACCGTTCCGAGAGCAGCTTTTCAGATACCGAATTCGAGCCCTGGGACTCTACGTAATAGGAGTTGACAAACGGGAAGACACGTAGACTCGGAAATTGTAACGATATATCACTCCCCGAACAGTTACAAGAACAATATGAATAAAAGCACACCACCGCAGGACATTGGTCTTTGCGGGGTTTTAACAATAATATTGTAATATGAGCAGTAATTAATATATGTACATCTAGAAACCACCGCGAGACATTGGCCTTACGGGATTTTTTTAAAGCAATATAAATAATACATAAAAGTATATATATATACCACCACGAGACATTGGCCTCTGCGGGATTTTTAATACATATAAATAATAAATATAAATATATATACACACCACCACGAGACATTGACCTCTGCGGGATTTTTAATGCGACATAAATAATATAAATAATATATGTATGTATGTATGTATGTATGTATAGAAATCACCATGAGGCTTTGGCCTCTGAGGGGTCTTTAATGTGACATAAATAATATAAATAATATATATATATATATATATATATATATATATATATATAAACTACCACGAGACTGTGGCCTCTGAGGGGTCTTTACTATAATATAAGTATATGTGACAGGAAAGGAAAAGGGATCAAATAAACCGCCGCGAGATGTTGATCTCCACGGGGTTTTGAAGCGATGATAGGGGAATGCTGAAATTAAATAGTTAGGAATTAGAAAGTAAAGTGCAGAAAATAAAATGCTGAAATGGAAACGGTCGCGGGAGGTGACCCACCGCACCAATTAGGAGTTAGATGTACAGAAAGTAAATCATAGAAACCGCCGCGGGGAATAATCCTCCGCGCGGGTGAGGTCAGAGACAGAAGAAGATAACCGCTGCGGGAAGTAACTCTCCGCGGGTGTTATTAACAAAAAAGAAAGTTAAGGAAGCGCGCGTTAGGAATTTTGTGATCGCCAGGGACCGAAGGTCCCGAACAGATTGATCGCTTTCGCCTTTGACACGGGGTTATGCGGGCTCCAACTTCCTCTTCTTTCGACAGGCCGAAGAAGAGGGCATTTTAACTGGTTACCCCTACACAAGGAACAAACAGAGAAGAAAATAACTAAATGAGAATGACGGGGGTGTAGTACCAATCCTTAGATCGTCTCCAGCTCCCCTCCACGAGCCCCTGCCGTGAAGCCCACTTCCCCGCCGGTGCACACCGCCAACGCTCACCGGAGGGGGGAGTGTGGCGCGCATGCAGATGTGAGGAGGGTCGTTCGGTTGGCTGTCGACGGGGTGGCTAAGTGTGTAGAAGGGAGAGAGGGAGAGTAAGGAGGAGTGCGGCTTGTGGGAGGTGGCTGTGGCTGAGGCACACGGGCTCGGCAGTGGCGGAAGGTGGAGGGAGGTGGTCGAGAGAGAAGGGAGGTTGCGGCTGGGGCTAATCGCAGCCTTAGTGGCTCAATTTCATTCAAACAATGAAGCCAGAGGTCCCGTCCGAATCGGGCACGGCTTCCAATTACCCATGGCTGGTCGACATCGACCATATTCAAGTAAGGCCTCCAGTTCACCTATGTTGGGTTGTACATATCTTCTTAGTTACTCAAAAATACAAAAAAAATGAACAAAACATATAAAAAGGAGAAAAAAGTATCCTACCATCGCTGCAGGGAACTCTTGCAGCTCCCGTCTCGATACCATCAGCTGGTAGGATAATGGTGTTGTACTCATGATGGGTTGCCACCGCCTAGCCAACGGGATCGTCACTGGCCGACAGTGTCGAGCTCTCCCCATTGGAATATAATAGTAGCTCCACAGCTACACCATCATGTGTCATTGGCATCAACCAATACAAGAAAAAAAGCATAAAATAAAAATCACAAAAAAATAATCTTTTACCTGGATGAAGGGCGTAAACCTATTTATTGTCACCTCTCGGCCTGTCCTTTGCGACAGACCTGTAAATAGATGTGTCAGCACGGCAGCTCCCCAGGCGTACTGTCCTACTCTCTCCAAATCTACGAGCAGCTCCAGGAAGCGGCAGTGTATGTTGTCTTCCTTGGAGCCCAGTAGCAGCCTACCCAGCAAAAAGAGGAGGAACCTCCTCAGGTCCATGTTGGTCCTCTCCCAGTTGCTGGCATCTGCACAGTATACAGCACGGGCACCTCTCTCTGCCCTTCCATAAATTCCTCCAAGGACTCGTCATCCCGTGGACGGATGTCAGTAAGCCCTAACACCTCCATGATCGATGTCTTGGCTACTGACCTGTTCTTTCGTCCATCGAGTTCCAGTCCTAACAGTTTCTGGGCACCTTCTCGGTAATCCGCATAAGTGATGCCGGTCACTGCCTCTCCATCCACTTTGAGGCCCGTAATGCGGACCATATCTTCCAAACTGGGCACCATGTGCCCTCAAGGCATCAGGAATGCCCGACTCGCCGGATCCCATCTTTCATGTAATGCTTGGATCAGGGCAAGGTCGAGCTTTATCGGCTCGATTCGGAGGAAGGCACCGAGCCCCATCACGTCTAGCCTGCCCTTTTGGAAGTCCGAGAGACCTCGATATGCTGCCACTACCAGCTCCCAAGAGATGTGCGAGCGCATCATGCTCTGCACATATACAAGAAGTGAAAAGGGGAACATTGCTAAGCAAGAAAGGAGAAGAAAAGGATAAAAGAAGGAAACCAAAGAAGCTACTTACAAGCTGTGATCGGGTCCTCTCACTCAGTTGTCCTTCGACTTCTGAGAGTCTCCTGGAACTGCTACCTGATCTGCTCCTCTTCGAGGAGCGGGAAGACTCACCTTCTACTCTAAAGCTGGATTCACCCTCCATCCTGAAAAAGTGAGCAACACTCGCAACCTCCCTTCCTTACAAATTTGCACTCCTCAAGTCTGCTCTCAGGACTTCAGTGTTTCCAAGTCGAGCGAAAGGGGAGGTATTTATAGGATTGGAAAGAAGGTGGTCTGGATCTATCACCATCACCCCAGCAACATCCTTTACGACAAGTCACCCTCTCTTTACTCTCGCATGTCACTCTGCCATCTGGAGTGATCAATTCGGAGGCATGATTTGTTGACTTGCCCTCCCCATGCGGTCTAAAGATTCCCCGTGTTTATTGTCCCGTTGCGACTACTTTTAGCGCAAAGAAGAAAGTGGGGGACATTTATACGGGAAAACAGGACCAGGGACCGACGTTGTTGAAATTGGTGGTAGATTCCTTTGAAAGTCATGGCCACGGTACACTCGCGTGCCACTTTGCCATGTGAAGTAAATGGAGCAGAGCTGTGATTTGTTGACCCGCCACTCTTATTCGGTCCAAAGATTCCCTGTGTCTCTTGTCCTATTGCGACTACTTTTAACGCAAACGAGGAAATGAGGGGCATTCACGTGGGAAAAGAGCACCACAGGCCGATATTGTTGAAATCCGTGGCTGATCCCCTTTGAAAATCATGGCTATGGTGAGTCACCGCCCCGTGTTTTAAGGAGACATCTCGTCGAGCATACTGCGCGAGAACCCATGTGTTGGAGAAGAGGCGTAGAGCAGAAGGAACATATCCAGGGCGAACCAGTCATGTTCAAACCAAGCTATTTCACTCACACATCTATATAAGGGTTTGTGCCCGTCACGAGAAGGGAGTGAGTGAACAAGCCACTCACTAACCCTCATCGCCCTCCTGGTCGCTTCTCTTCTCTCTCCCAAGGTAAGAAGTCCTTCGGAGGCCTTCTATAGTTCCGTGACGCAGCAATCGCTTTGTCGCGCCATGCGCTCCCACCTACTCTTCGGCAGTGCTCCTCGCCGTCCTTCTGTCCCTCTCGTGACCCTGATGGTCGCGAAGCTCTTAAAGCCGAGGTCGCTGGCTGAGCTGCCCTCTACTTTGTCACTGGAGACTCTATCAGCTCCAGGAGTTCCTCCACCGTGAGCTCCAACTCTCCTCTAATCTGCAGAGATCCTGAGGGAATGACGTGTCTAAATCTTCTTTCTCCCGGAGCTCTGTCACTCGGGACTCTAGTGTATTTCTCCCGTCCCAATCATGGTGCCGCTTTGCCTCTCTCTCTCTCTGCCTGCATCTCACCTTGCCAGCTGAAGAGAAACTCTTAGCTCCAGGACGTTTTGGGCAGTTCCTCAACGATGTATCGTCGTCACTCCTCCTCCGGCTTTGTTGTTCGGGCACCACGCTCTGTTCAAGTGACGCGCTCCTTCTCCGCTCAGACAGCATGAGTTAGCCCGCCTTGGGTTTCTACCGCTTTCCCGATCCAATCATCCCACATGGTCAGAAGAAGTGAGTGAAGTGTGTAGTTGAATCTCAAACCAAATCACGCTCACCTAAGCTACGAGCTTATGCTCGGCCCCTTTGGCACAAGCCACTGTGCCGCGAAGTTGCTCCTGGAAGGACCTGACCTCTGAAATAGGAGCTTAGGAACTAGAAGAGGACATGTCGGCCATCCCTTACCACATACTGGGCACACTGAAAGCAGAGGAACAAATGCCGAGTAATGATTGTACACTAGGAATCAAAATCAAAAAAAAAGAGAGGAAAAGAATAAAACAAACAACAATGAGTTGCCGCAGATGAACTCTGCTTTCTATGTTTCCCTTGCTTTTCTAAATTGTTGTGACTGGTTGATATTCTGTACAGATGAGTGTAATATCATTTCTTATGAGATATTTATGTTTTACTGTGCTTACTGACGAATGCAGGTTTCAAAAGAAGAAAAAAAAGAGAGAAAAAAAAGAGAGAAAAAAGAAAGGAGGATCATCACCACCCCACTGTAAATCACATCCGCACTGTGTCTTGCATTGTATTGTATGATATTTACGCTACTAGAGCATGCCAAGGACCTTACGCCTTGGACAAATCCGGGATTTGAGTTCCCCTTCAACAAAAATAGTGATGATCCCGGAGGAGTTCAGGACGTACGGATAGGCCGTTAAGTTGTGATAGAATAGGGACGATGGTTCCGTTCAATGATTCGGTACGTGGATAAACGGGCCCCGACTCAGTATCAGCTCATTGGATCGGTATCCTGACCCACTCTCCACAGCTTAGCAATATTATCCTTGGCTAGTTTCTATTTTAGTTTGTTTTATTTTTCTTTTTAAACCCAGCATACATTCATGTAGGACTTTGAGTTCATTGTAGAAAATCATTCACTTGCTTTGATTGTGTGAGCTACTGTGCTTAATTGCTTAAATATGGGATATTCCATTCCGAGTCGAGTACTGAGTTTCCCCGAGGTTGCCTTGGGATGTTTCTCTGGATGAAACCATTGTTTGGATTTGTCTCCAATCATCTGTTAAATTCCCCTCGGACCCACCTTGGTTGTAGCACGTCCACAATGGCTGGTAACCGCTCCCCAATGGTGAAACCTGATGTTTACGACCCAGGTACTTCCACACCGTGAAGTTGGTCCTTTTAATTTGTTTGTGCCCCAGTGCACACAATGTCCTTCCCAGTTTGTTTACCATCCAAACAATCGTTGATTTCAGAGGACCTTCCTCAAGGTTGCTTCGTGAAACTCGGGAAAGATTCCCGTCCTGTGACGTTAGAAGCGTGTCTCATCACACCTTGGCATCGACTTTTCAGTCCACTCCATTTCACTCCAATACACTTCATTTTATTCCATTACACGCCCCTCCCCTACAAAGTGGATGCCAAGGCGGGGCAGCTGTAGACACGCCATTTCTGACGTTACGACGAGTAAATCCCATATTGTACCGTAATGTCTCAAAGTAGCTTACATTTTCTTTTATTTGAGTGATTTCCGTAATTTTGGTTAAATTGTATTTTATTTTGTGAGCGGAGAAAATTAAAATATGTGTACATATAAAATAAATAAAAAGAGAAAAAATAAAATTCCAAAAAAATGTGTGTATAATTATGTTTACATAAAAAAAATGTAATTGATTTTCTTTAATAATAAATTTATTTTTGTAAATATATATATAAGTGATTACTATATGTATAAAATAAATATATTTATTAGAAAGTAAATGATATGATAAAAAAATAAACAAAAATAATAATAAATAAAATAATTTATTTATCTCACCCCACGTCCCTTTCTCTCCCCCTATTTTCTTCCCTATCTCTCACGTAGTCCCCTCTCGGCATACACGCACACACCCACACACATTCTTCCTCACGTCCCTTTCTTTCCTCTCACTCTCACTGTTCTTACCCTCCTCCTCACGTCACACACATGCACACCCACCCTCACTCACACGAGCCACCCATTCCCTCTCTCACTCGGCCTCTCTTTGCAACCCATTCTTAGACCTCCTCTAACCCAACCAACGCACCCCCTCGCCGCTGCCACCGTGACCACCGTCGTCGTCACAAGTCGCCGCTGCCACCGTGACCACCGTCGTCTTCACAAGCCGCCGCTGCCACCTTCTTCCCACACCCAAAAAAACCTTCCTCACACCTTCGGCCATCCACTTCTTTGCATGGCCACCTCTCCACCGTCCCCCACTTCTCCCTGCCATCTCCCTCTCTCTGCATGAACACCTAGCCGCAACCACCCCCTCAATCTCTCTGTGACACCACCGCGGCCAACCGCCGCATGAGCCCCCCGTCGACAGCTCCTCACCGGCGCCCTCCGCACCTACCAGCAGCCTACTACCGCGGACGTCCAGCCGCTCGCCTCCGGCCACCCTCCAGTACCCCGCCGGTCATCCCCACGACGCCCCCCTACTTCCACCCACGTCACCGCCGGCGTCTGCACCACCCCGACGCCACCGTCTCCAACCCCCTGTGAGCTCCCTGCCGCACCGGACTCCTCTCGTTCACCGTCGACCACCTGCATGCTCCACTCCACCCCTTAACGCCATCGCGACCGGCCACTGCCACCCGCAGCCCCTCCGTTGACACCACTGCACTTCCTCGGTCTGCACCACCTCCGCATGCACCGTCCGCGAGCACCCCCCACCGGTGCACCATCCCACCTTCGCACGCCGTGAAGCCCCACGTTGCCGCTCAGCTGCCGGAGCAACTCCCACCGGCCACCTCGCACCACCGTCCCACCTCCGGCTGCCGTCTCCTCCGCCCACGCCGCCACCGGCTCTGCTCCCTCCCTCACTGCATCGCCGCCGCGACCGCACCGTCCGCAGCACTCCGCCGCCCGTCGCCGCCGCGCCTGCCGCCGTCGTCACTTCCTCCGGCCGCCTCTCCCTGCGACCGCACCGGCCTTCTCTCTCTCACCTCTCTCTCCCTCCCGATCTCTCTCTCGTTTCCTTTCTCTCACTCTCCCTCTCTCCCGTTCTTTCTCTCTCTCTTCCTTCCCCTCCCTCTCCCGATCGCGATCTCTCTCCCGTCTCTCTTTCTCTCTCCTCCTCCCCCCTCTCGGTTCTCTCCCTCTCTCACTTCTTCTCACTTTCTCTCTCTCCCTCTCATCTCTCCCGTATCTCTCTCTCTCTCGATCCCCCTCCCTCACTCTTTTTTTTAGTTTTTTTTATTATTCCCCACTCCCTCACCCTCTCTCTCCCTCTCTCTCCTCCTCATCCCACCGCCTCTCTCTCTCTCGATCCCCCTCTCTCACTCTCTCTTTTTTTTAGTTTTTTTATTCCCCACTCCCTCACTCTCTCTTTCCCTCTCTCTCTCTCTCCTCCTCATCTCACGGTCTCTCCCTCTGTCTAATCTCTTCTCTCTCTCGTCCCCCTCTCCCCATCCGACCCCTCTCTCTCTCCCTTGTACATTTCTCTTTCCCTTTTTATTTCTCTTTCTCTCCCTTTCTTTCCCTTTCTTTATCTCGTTGTCCCTCTCTCTCTTATATCTCTCTCCCCCTCTCTCTCCCTTCTCCCCTTACGTGCTCTCTCTATCTCTCTCTCTTCCTCTCATATACATATACTATATATTATATATATATATATATATATATATATATATCTTTAATATATATCTTATATATATCCTTTATGTACATATATCTATCACATATATAAAAATTAAAGTACAAAAAGTCTAAAAAACAGCTTCCTTTCTCTCTCTCTCTCTCTCTCTTGACTTCTCTTTCTTTTTCTAACCCTCTTCTACCTTTCATACATCGTTAGTTTTTATTATTTGCTTATTTACTTATATTTTTAATCGTCTTCTCTCACTTTACACATATGTATATATATACATACATATATATATATATATATTCTTACCTTATACATATATATACGTGTGTTTGTGTTCTCCATTTAAACAGTTTCTGAAGTCTGCTCGGAAGCTCCTTAGTCGTACTGTGTTCGTGACGTTGAAGCCCTTCTCAAAATTCGTCGCCGGTCTTCCTGATAAGCTTTTCTCCCCCTTATTTTTATTTAGTTAGTTAATCATGTTCCATGCATCATTTAGCATATGTGCCATGCCTTTCTCTCCGAGAGGGCCTAGCTTGTGAGTGTCCTTGTGTTTGTGCATTTCATCATGTCATTCTCCCACCCTTTTAGTTCTAAAGGGGTTTTAAACACACCAACCAGGTACGTGTTCGTTTATGATGAGGACTCTCGGGCTTGCCCAGGAATGGGTGGATATAACCTCCTCACCCAGCGTCGGGAAGAAGACGCGTGGGCCGGCAACCTGCGTTGATTGGAGGGTGCGCTTCCCCGAACAGTATGAAGACTGGCAGCGGGGTGGCACGCTCCTGGAATCACAAGCGCAAGACAGTGAAGATTACCTACGGCTCTATAGGGCAATGTATGCAGAGAGGCTCCAGCTTGGAGGGCTTATAGAGGTAAAGTAAAACACCATTTTTTATCTTTTATAATTTCCATTTTTTTTTATTTTTATTTGTGAACTCAAGAGCCATGTAGGATGCCCGTGACACCATAATAACGAACTTACGAGCTCATTTGGCGGACGCAGAGCAAGAGTTAACTGATACCCGAGCGGCTCTGGGTTCATCAGTAAGTGTATGTATACATACTCCTGGCATGATTTGAAATTCATGGCGTTAACCATTTAACTGTCACCTCTCGTATGTGTACGCAGCGTGCCCAGCTCGATGTAGTTTCATCGGCAATGGGGGCAGACGGCGTTTCTTCCAGTCTATGGATTCCCACTTCAGAGTTAGATTCACTACACGAGTAACTTGCTCATGCCACACAGCGGGCTGCGGAAGCAGAAGGGATGCTTTCTGTACAGGTGAGAGCCTAACCATTTAATATCCCTTGTTCAAGCGTTACCAGAAGCCTGAGATGAAACGTTTGACAGGAGAAAGAAACGGAGGAGGCACTCGCACATGCCGCCCAGAAGGAAGCTAGAATAGGCGAGCTAGAAGAGGAACTGCAGCGTCGTCCAGGTGATGACTTTTCTAGGGACGCTATAGAGCTGAGGATCACCCTTCAGCTGGAGAGGGAAGACAGAGCGAGAGAACGTGCTGAGAGGGAAAAGGCCAAGGAAAGAGAGAAGACCAAGATGTAACGACCCGAGAATCCGATTACCGGGAAAGCCCGATAACCCGAGACTCGCACCGCCACCCACGAGCCCGAAGACTCGGAAGGGTTAAAAGGATGGTGTGGAGACTACACAAGTATCACAAATAATTGTAGAAATTAAACAGTGATAATGCTAAGCAGGGAATAAATTAACATATTACATGGTCCACAATAAAATAACAACAACAGCAACAGTAGTCCACGACTAGTACAGTGACAAGAAAGAAAAGTACAGCTACACGGGACATACCCCGACTCTGACCTCTAGCACTACCTCTGGGCACCCGCACCACGCTGCGCTCCTGACGCGCTCCCCGAAGGTGGCGCCTCACCTGAAACACGGTGAAAATACGCAGGGAATGAGTCTCAGAACAAGACTCAGTAGGGATCACTCGAACCCTACCTCGCAAAACGAGAAACCACTACACTAGCGGTAGGAAAGTACCTCGGGAAGGAAAGCCCTGTACTCTACAGAACTAGACCCTATGGCACGCAAACCGACACACGTGCCACGGTACGAGAAGACCGAAACTCAACGGTCGAACCGTCAAACCCGAAGGTCGGAAACACACGACTGACAGTCTGACACTCCGTACTCGACAGGAGTACCACCCACCAGAAGCACAGCCGGTAGCGTCCCCTGACGTCTTACACCGCACCGCAGGTGAACCGCCTGACGTGGTAGGTCCTACCCGAGGCGCAAAACACCGTACAAGTAACCACAAACAAGTGACTAGCTGGGGTCACGCCCGTCGACGTGGGTCCAACCACCCCCAACCACGTGTGCACACACAGACCGCGCGTCCCTGGTCTAGCCCTCTGACCGGTTTTCCCCTCAGCCGGACTCTGGCTGCAAGACGTGGGGCCCAACGGTAACCGGTCCTCAAACCGTCTCGAAAGGTCGGCCCGTACACCACTCCCTGGTGCGACTAGCACCCGCGTACTAGTAGGCTACGACTAGTGAAGGGTCACTGAAGGAGTAGACTCTCGAGTCAACGAAAAACGACGTCCGAATCCGACAACGAGTGGGAATCACCCCACGCACCAGCCCCGTCGCACGGTGACCACGGTCGAAAAAGAAACAGACGCACTGCCCACCGTCAAATGCCTGACCGAGGTAAACGGGACTTCCGGACACCAAAGACACGGTCACGGAACTCCACGGGGTGCCCGGGACGCACACACGGCCCAAGGGAAACACCCAACAACAGGCAAGATCGCGCTAGGGACACCTAGCGCGACACGGAAGAACCCGCTAGGGAACCCTAGCGCAACAGGGAAGATCGCGCTAGGTCTCCCTAGCGCGACAGGGACCATCGCGCTAGGGAACCCTAGCGCGACAAGGACCATCGCGCTAGGGAACCCTAGCGCGACAAGGATGATCGCGCTAGGACCCTATAGCGCGACACGAACCGCCAAACTGTTCATCTTCTCCGATGAACGCGCTCGGTCGGGGTAGCGCGACCTCCAAGAACGCGCTACTGGAGTATAGCGCGTTCTCAGTCCGCGGCCGAAAATGGTAAGAACGCCCAAAAATTCTAACCACGCCCCCATACCTCCATAGGAGAGGGGGAAAACAAAGGGGAAGACCCCTGGGGACCCCTAGCATGATTCTAGGCCCTCAAAACACGAATCCATGCATTGAATTCATAGATCGGGCGAGCTCTCCCCAAATCATGGAAAAACCCAAAAACGCTCAAATGATCCCCTCTCGGCCTCCCCGCGGCCTATAAATCGAGGAAAAGATCGGCATGAGGCTAAGGAACGTCACCCTACCTCGATGGAGCGAATGCTCCGCCGGATCGATCACGAATCACGAAGAATGCTCGAAGCTTCACGAACTCCCCACGCTCCCCACGCTTGCCGCACGCCCACGAGATCGTCTCACCGTCGCCCACGCGTCCGCACCGTCGCCCCGCCGCCGTCCGTAGCCGGAGAGGGGCTCGCCGCGTCCGAATGGGAGAGAGGGAGAGAGAGGGGCTCACGGTCGCGAGAGAGAGGAAGAGGAAGAAGAAAGAGAAAAGGGAAAAAGAAAAGAAAAAGGATTAGGCTTTATAGAAAATCTGAATTTTCGAAAAAATACCGAAAAATAGAAAAATACATTTCTGGAATCCTCGGAACGCACCGATCACAACGGTACCACTCATGCCCGGGTGAATGACCCAGTTAACCCGCAGCGAGCGTCCGAAGGAAAAGCCGAAACACACACCGGCAATCGGAAAACCCACACGAAAAAGCCGCGGAACGCCTCCGGGCCTCCGAAACGACTCCGGATCGCGCCGATCCGAACACGAAAGATGTCCGAAACGAAATTTCGGACACAACAGAGCCGGACGCTCCGAAAACCAGATACGGGACCCACGAAGAAGGATCCGAAAGGTCCGGGATATTACACAAGAGGTCGGCCGAGAAAGAGGAGAAGAGGGCCCTGGAGGCCCAATTATTTGAATTGAAGACCAGTCTCGGCCTCGCCGAGCAGTGGCTAAAGGACGGTGAGGAACGCTACCGAAGAGCACGAGAGCGTGACTTTCGTGTCAGTAGCTCCTTTGGTGCCCCCGCAGATCGGCGCCGGGGAGTGGAGATCGGAAGAGGAGCACAAAGCGGTGGAAGGACCGCATTCCATGATTGGATAGCCCCCTCAAGAGTGTCTCGTCCGGAGGGTGGCGGGACAAGTAATGTGGAGAGAGAAGGTGAAACCTGATGTAATCTCTTTGTTGTTTATTTTTATTTTGAATACTGACAAGTAATGTGGAGAGAGAAGTGAAATAAAGTGTTTTGTGTTTGATTCTCTACTTCTTCCTGAGCTCTCGAATTCCTGCACACACCTAAGTAAACAAGTCAGTATTTCTGCTCTGACTTGCCCCTTGCTCAACAAGCGAATGAAGTTTTGAACTATCCTTGATAACGAGTCAAGGGGCAAGCCTTTATTAACAAAGGCACTGATAAAAGATAATGATGAATACGACAGACAAGCACACGGATGCAAACGATAATTTAAAATGAATGCTACATACAAATGCGATCATGATGTGATCTTTGTTTTGGAGTTTTTATTCATTTTTTTTATGTTTTGTTGTTTGTTTATTTTTTTTGATCTTTTACATTTCCATTTTTTTTATGCATATACATTTTTCTACCCCTTTTTTTGGATTTTTGATTTTGTCATTTTTTTGTTTATTTTTGACTTATTTATTATTATTATTTTTTTTACTAATGCATGATGACCAACCCATATAACATGTAAGTTGCACGAGAACAAGGGTTTCTTGGTAACCTCCCAGGTATCCTAAGTGCACATCTAGGTTGATTTGGGCCTCTAGACTCCTCGAATGATAATCCCGCCGGCTAAGACTTACCCTGATGACAATACCGTCATGCCATGCTTAGGCTCCCAGTTGCTTCCGACCACAGGGATTCACCCAAAAAATGTTCGAGGTAAATGATTTACCCGACCCGAGTCTATTTCCTCACAACTCTAGATGGTATGTAATGGAACACCCACTACAAGAAAAATAGCGGATAGCGACCGACCTAGCGGTCTCTATTCAGTCGTAAGTCGGTCGCAAATCTGAATTGCGACCGAACAGAGACTATCTAGCGACCGAATATGTCGGTCGCTATATAATAGTCGCTATATAGCGACCGACATAATTCGGTCGCAGTATCAGTCGTTACCAGAGACCGATTATAATCGGTCGCCTGATCGGTCGCTAAATAAGTCGGTCTCAATTCGGTCGCTATTCGGTCTCTAATTATGTTGTATTTTTAAAAATAAAATTAACCTATCGGATTTATTCGGTCTCAATTCAGTCGCCAGACGGTCGCCAAGTATAATTATTTAATAAAAGAAATATAACGTATAGTCGCTATTCGGTCGCAATTCAGTCTCCATGCGGTCGCTAATTTTGCATTATTTTTTTTTTAAAAATTTATTTAAACTGATAAATAAATTACCTGATAAATAACAAATTCATAACATAAATATAAAATCAACTACACAGACAACAATATCGACAAATCTCAAATTCATCACATACAAACACCTGATAAATAACAATTTCATAAAACAATAATAAATCAACTACACGGATCACAATCTCCACGAACCTCAAATTACACACAATTAAAATAAAATCACAAATTAATCATACATCCATAATAATAAAATGACAACATACACAACTAAAATAAAATCACAAATCCTCCACATATGTCTCATCCTGGTCGTCGTCTCGTCCAACATCATCCTGGTCGTCGTCTCGTCCAACATCTCGCGACGGATGATCCTGTATATCATTTAAAAAAATTATAATCAAATCCTTAATAAAGAAATCAAGCATTAACAAGACTTAATAAAGAAATCAAGCATTAACAAGAGTATGCCAATAGTTTAAGCCAGCTCATTTTCATATATATAAATACACACACACAATATAAGTTCAAATTTCATCTTGTATTTTAAAAATGAAGTTTGAGCGCCGAGCTCAAACCGGGCATCCGATTTGGATTCCGTCAGTTCTGACAAGTCACTTTCATCTCCCCGGTCGTATTGGAATGATCGGCACGGCCATCCGACCGGTATTTCAGATTTTAGAACCAAATGCCCCGTCCTAACAGTTCATTTGAACTAAGTGTATTTTAAAAATGAAGTTTGAGCGCCGAGCTCAAACCGGGCATCCGATTTGGATTCCGTCAGTTCTGACAAGTCACTTTCATCTCCCCGGTCGTATTGGAATGACCGGCACGGCCATCCGACCGGTATTTCAGATTTTAGACCCCCGGACCCGTCCTAACAGTTCATTTGAAATAAGTGTATTTTAAAAATGAAGTTTGAGCGCCGAGCTCAAACCGGGCATCCGATTTGGATTCCGTCAGTTCTGACAAGTCACTTTCATCTCCCCGGTCGTATTGGAATGACCGGCACGGCCATCCGACCGGTATTTCAGATTTTAGAACCAAATGCATAAGTTGCTGCTTCTCGCTGCCTCCATTCAGGTTTGTTAATGTTTTCTTCTATGAATGGCATAACAAGAGGCACAATGTCATCTCCCACGGTCCGTGCAACCAAACCCAAGCATGTTCCTCCAGCCATTGCAAGATTCCAAACTCCTTCATCCTGATCTTGGTCGTCTTCTTGCTTAAGGAGTGTCTCCAACAGCATAGGGACAAGCGCAGGTAGTGCCTGCTTGATAAAATAAAAGCAAGGGGTGTCAGAATCAGCAGAAAAATCCCCTCCATATTCATCTAAGATGTCAATCTCTTCATCGCATATTGAGCTCCAGAATTCAATAGCTTGTAGAGCAACAGGTTCCTCATCTTCCCTCACAGCTTTTGCAGTGATGTTAAATATGTCCTGCATATACGATGCAAGCTTCTCATAATACATGGAGGAT
The DNA here is from genome assembly GCA_022559845.1 of Amorphophallus konjac. Classification (NCBI taxonomy): domain Eukaryota; kingdom Viridiplantae; phylum Streptophyta; class Magnoliopsida; order Alismatales; family Araceae; genus Amorphophallus; species Amorphophallus konjac. Next base: position 69,352,321 of record CM040118.1, on the reverse strand, counting down.
ATGGAGACCAAGCATTCGAATGCAGCCTGCCGTATCTTCACCTCAGGGGACAGAGTAGCTTCACAAATGACTCTCATGATATAATCCCTCTCCATATCATTCCCGAAGTTTGCCTGAGCAAATCCCAAAGAATTATGCAGAGCTCGAGTTGCAGCCAGCCTAACATCAATGTTTCCCTCAGAAGCACTCATGCCTTGAACAACCGCTGTCAATATCTTCACTTTGTTTACATTACTCTTGTTCCAGGTTTTTGTGGAGAACGTGAAACAGAGGTCACCTCTTTTGGTACCCCTCGTGTTTGCCTTGGTGGGGTGGGCCATCAAGCAAGTAGTTAACATCATACAGGTCATATTTTGCCTCTTTACATATCCTTTACCCGTTCATTTTGCTGCCAAGATAAAGATTCTTGCAAATTTTAGGTTGGTTCACCTCATGTAAGATCCTGTACACATTGTTGCTCCTGGTATATTAAAGCCCAGTGCCAGACTGAGCATTGACAAAAGCGTTTATGGAGAAAAGAGGTTGAATATCAACATTCTCTATTCGCCAGTCTCTTTGCAATGGGTTTAACTGTCGTACTGGCTAGAAGAGATATAGGCTTGAGTATCAAGAAACTTCTTGCACATTGTTGTCTGGTACGTCTAGGTTGAAATGCAACACCAACTTCATGGATTACTGACGGGATAACTTACTGTGTACTAAGTCAGCAGTTCCATGCAGCTATCTAGAACTGCCTTTGCTTTATAATCAGTGGATGCTGCATTTAGTTTCTTGATATCATGAGATCACTTCATGTTTCTCGTTTCTTTTGCACGAGTCTTATTATGTTTCCTGCCTGTTTCAGATGAAAACAGCAGCTGATGCCTGCGTTCTCTACGACATGAAGAGAAGCCAATGATGAAGCATCACTGACAACCACGGAGTAATCTTTTCCAGTGTGGTCTATTGTCGAAACAAGAAATCACTTTCTTGTGTACTGATGTTCGTGTGTTCATTAAGTAGACATGGATCGATTGTGTCCATTTTCCTGGGTCTAAAAACGTTTTTGGTTTTTATTACATAAATCAAACTGCATTGATTAAAATCAGAAAATTCTCAGTTGTGGTTATACAAATGAGGGTGCATCAAGATTATTTCCTCAAAAGTATGGATATGGAGAACAGTATTTACATGGTAGTGAAAGTAGCCAGTGCCATTCTGGGTTCTGCTACCATGTTGCAATATCATGTTCATCCAGGTTGACAAAGAGAGAACATAAAGAAGTATGGTATAATACGCTCGTGTGCAAGACATGTCAGTGATCACAGACAGCTATGACATGGAAGATGCCAAGAGCTAGCAACCGGCAGGCAAGTTTGATCGTGACCTCCATGACAGGTTGTTGAAGAGAAGCAGAAACGTTATTCCATAATCACCTTCACTGGTAGGGCTGGAGGAGCAATCAAATCTTTTCTGTTATTGAGCCTGGCGGCATTCGTTCCCATTGTTGCAATTTGATGTAGAATGCCTTAATTGTTTGGGACGTGGAGTCCTGTCTACTGGGTGCAGTGTCTCGGGCCCGTGGGAAGCGGCCGTCACAATCCTTCTTCCCAAAGTTTAGGGTGCGTTCGGAACGGATGTTGGAGGACAGATTTTGGAGATTCTAATCATTCATTGAAATTTTCACTTTTTTATAATCATTTTAAATGTTCTAACAACTCCTCAGCTTTTATTTTATAATCTGTGCGGTGTTCAATTGTGTTTTATTTATTTTATAAAGTCACATGTGATTGGACTACATGTGTATGATGATGGTGTAGATGGACTAATGTGACCGTTGATGGATTTACGTGATGCATCAAACATGTTTCGTAAGGAGAGGATATACTATCTTGGACTTGGAGTACGGAACAGATGTTAGCAATAAATAAGTCATCTAACACTTACCTTTCTAAAAAGATCATTTTATGGTGCTATGGTATTTTCAAAGCCGGACAATTCAATGCCTCCAGCTACATGGGTGAGTCGCACCTCTTAAAAGAAACCAAAAGCGTGAACATGATCATCAACAGTCTGCAAAAGCAAGATATTAAGGCAACAAGAGGAATTCAGATTTATATTATGTTGTTTTCATTTCTTGCTACAAAATAATTTTCTAATAAGAATAAGTTCCATGCAAGAAAGTATGCATACCATTGCTGGACTTTCCTAAACTCTGAAAGCACCGGATATATGTTCTCAAAAGCCGTGTATGTCTCCTCTCTCACCTGCCACATGCCAAGAATTGGCAAGTCAGAACTAACATAACAAACTTGATGACAACCATCAATCATATTCAGGAATTCCTTCACCTTTGCTCCTGTAAGAACAATCTTGCCGGAAACAAAGATCAATAATACAATCTTTGGTTGCTTCATCCGATAGATCAGGCCAGGAAACAGCTCTGGTTCATACTGTCAGAAGCCAACATGCAACTGCATTCAAATGCATAGCCCACTCGGAAAGCCAAGAAATAGAAAATCCTAGCAACCTTAAAAAAATTTGCATATAAAAGGGAGAGGTATCCCAGAGTTGATTTAAGAGAGATTGAGACTTGTTTCTCTTTTTGGCGGGGGATTTATGGATGGCCAGGGTATACTGAGAATTTCAATTGATAATATAATCTTGCAGCCAGATAATGTGTTAGATAGATGTTCATTTCCCTGTTTGGTTCTCAAGGTGACAACAGTTACATAATTTTGAAATGTGGATGCAAGAGTAATATAATGCACAAAACGAAATGTCAGAGGTAACTTACACTTGAGAAAGCACCATGGGCATAAGCCAGACCCTCCAGTCTGATGGGAAATTTTACATCGCATGAACCAACGATATTCTGAATCTTGAAATCCTAAAGCAAGAGAATGGCAGGTTAACAAAGATATCCTTAAGTAGCAACTAGCAAGCAAATAAAAACAGAATATCAGCAGACTGCATGTGTCAGTGTGTGTCATCATCATAGCTACCTTGAACTTAGCAGGAAATCCCAACTTCTGAATGATGCGAGCATACTGGCAATAAGATGTACCGGATTAGATATGCATGAGGTGAGCAAGAAACAACAAAACATTGTGAAGAAACTAGAAAGGTGTTCATACCTTCCGTGCTGCAAGTTTTGATTGTTGTTCACTCTTTGCCCCGGTACAAACCTGATATACAAGTCCATGACAAATGCCATTAGTGAACTAGATTTTTTTCCTACATCCATCATCATTAAGGGGGGTGAAAAAGGGTCCACTTTGAAGGAAGTTAATGCCGAAGAGGAGCTTTTGATGGCTAGCACATAAAAGGAAAACAATCCACAAGGAAGAACAGACATGGTTTGTTATCATAATAAAAGCCTTTCCTGAACCGGGAGGTAGCTTATGGGCTAAATTTAAGTTATTGTATGAATTTTTTGCATGGTAACAGTTGGCTAATGACTTGAGACTAAATAACATACGTACCATAAAAAGAAATTAACAAAATGTCACACAATGATTTGCCAACAAACTGAGCAAGAAGTAGTGACCGTACGGTCACATTTTATTCATTATAAGCTAAAATTACAAACACTAAAATTGAATCCCAGTAATGCAGAACAGCATTTCACATCGTCCAAATATATTGTCCATAAAACTGTTGGCATCAAGTTTGTTGGAATCCCGGGAAGGGGAGGGGGATCAGAGGGGTCAGGCCGGAGGGGGAGGGGCATGGGGATGGGAAGGAGATCTGAGGGGGACGGGGGCGCAGGCCGCAGGGGGGAGGGGAGGGGAGCAAGCCGGCGACGGGGCCGCAGGGGGGAGGGGAGTAGGCCGGCGGGGGAGGGGAGCAGGCCGGTGACGGAGGGGGAAGGGAGAGAGAGAGAGAGAGAGAGAGAGAGAGGTACCTGCGGAGGGCGACGACGGCAGGGCGAGCGGCGACGGCGACTCGACGCGAGCGGCGCGGCGACGGGCTCCGGCGGAGGGGGGCTCGGGCGGGAGGCAGCACGGGGAGGGGGGCTCCGGCGGAGGAGGGGGGCTCGGGCGGGAGGGCTCGGGCGGAGGGGGGGCTCCGGCGGAGGGGGCTCGGGCGGGAGCGGGGAGGGGGGCTAGGGCGGAGAGGGGGCCGCAGGGGAAGGGGGCTCGGGAGGGGGGGCTCGGGCGGGAGGGCTCGGGCGGGCGGGGGTCGTAGTAGGAAGTATAACGGCATCAGCGACCGACTGGAGACCGAAGTTAATTCGGTCGCAATAATAGAGACCGATATACATGCGGTCGCTGAAACGGTCTCGGTTATGCGACCGATTATTTCGGTCTCCGAATTGGTCTCTATTTGGGACCGACTAGCGACCGATTAAATCGGTCGCTAATTCGGTCGCTATAGCCACTTTTTCTTGTAGTGACCTTGGAACCCAAATGACCAACCGCGCGACGCTGACCCGGAATCAGACGCCGTCGCACCTATAGGTGACGCGCTTGCATTGGTCTAAGCCCGAGGTTATACTAAGCAGACATTAAGGTGGTAGATAAAGGTCTTGACCAGCCAGAAACACGGAGACTCCTTCACGACAATGACTTCTGCTTTCAAAATGGACAACTATATGTTTGCAAGCTTTGGTGAGTTTCACCCTTCGGGAATTCCATTGAGCTTTTATCTTCCGGGGAAGAAGGAAGAGTATTGGGGGTAAACCTCGTGAGAGGACCGGCAAAACCGTTAACCCGGCGAGCCAATAAAGGTCCATTTAACTCTCCCATTTCGGGCAACTTCGGACCAACTCTCGAGCATTTACATCTCATGACCCCTTTTGTGTAGAATTTGACTTTCAGTCAAAGGGGTTTCATTTAGTGGAATCAGGCACGGTCACGGCCAGGCCTTTCTTTTGACTTTGATTTCCTGCTTTTCTTTTTCTGATTCTTTTGATTGATTTTTTTGCGAGGGACATAGTATTTTGACATTGTGAAATCTCTCTTGGATGCCTGCGGGGACACTGCCCTCTTCTCGTGCTCTGATTCATGGTATGTATACATGTTGTCTTGTTTTGAGGGGGCATAGGCCGAACTAGCCGGACAGGGGTCTCCACAGTTCTGGCAAACCAAGACTTGAGACCTACCAAGTCTTAATGGGCCCTTTCCTAACATGGAGGTTGAATGCAATGACTTAACTACATGGTGATCTCCGAGCATCAGCATTTTGAATTTTTCATTTTTTTTTGGTCTTTTCTTTTTTTGTTTTTTTTATACACAAATTTTTGTGGTTTTCATTATTTTTTTCATTTTTTTGTTGTTTTTGTTTTCATTTTTTTTTTGTCTTTGACAGTATGTACACCTATCTAAGGGTAATACTTCTTAAGGTAAAGTCCATTCCAAGGGTGGGATAACTCAACTCCTCCAACATTGACTAACCTGTAGGCGTTGCCAGGATGCACAGCCTGAACCACGTATGGTCCTTCCCAATTGGGTTGGAGCTTAGAACGCGGCCCGCCAGGTTTTACAAAAATTCTTTTTACTACCATTTCACCAACTTTGAACTTTCTCTCAATAACCTTCTTCTGGTAAAAATGTGCGAGTCTGTTTTGATAGACGCGAGCATGCTCGACAGCAACCAGACGTTTCTCGTCTAAGAGTTCCAACTGGGCAAGGAGAGAATCACGACGTTCGTCGAGGGTAAGATCCTTGACCAATTGTACTCTCAGAGAGGGAATCAGAATCTCATATGGAACTACCGCCTCCATCCCGTAAGTGAGGGCGAACGGAGTTTGCCCAGTGGGAGTTCGGGTGGAAGTGCGATAAGCCCATAGAGCTTCGATAAGCTTCTCTGGCCAATCCGAGAATCTGCTAGACTCACAAGTTTTCTTTATGATTTTGATCAGTGTTTTATTCGTGGCCTCTGCTTGGCCATTGCCTTGTGGATAATATGGTGATGAATGATGCAATGCAATCTTATACCTTTGGCAGAGGTCCTGAAGATCCTGAGAGATGAATTGTGGCCCATTGTCGGTGATGATAGTTCTTGGAATGCCGAACCTAGCGATGATGTTCTTCATGATGAACTTGCAGACTGTGGATGCCTTGACTTCTACATAGGCTTCGGCTTCAGCCCATTTGGTGAAGTACTCCGTTGCAGTGAGGATGAAGGATTTTTGCTTGGTGAGGGAGTTAGGATCACCAAGAGGACCAATGATGTCGAATGTCAACATGGAGAAAGGCCATGGGGAGGACACTGGATGGAGAGAGGAAGATGGGGAATGAATCTTATCGGCGTGAAGTTGACACTTGACACACCTACGGACATAGATGGCACAATCTTCCTCCATGGTGGGCCAGTAAAAGCCTTGCCGAAGGATCTTCTTAGCAAGCATCTGGCTATTCACATGACCACCGCACACGCCTGAGTGTGCTTCCTCTACACACTTCCAGGACTCATCATCATCAAGACACCTCAGAAGAACACCAGTGAGGCTTCTTTTGTACAGCAATCCTCCAACCACCGTATACCTTTGGGCAACTCTCCTTATGGCCCTCTTATCTTCTGTTGTTGCTTCTGTAGGGTAAAACTGGTCTTTGCAATATTTAACAATCTTATAGAACCATGGCTTCTCCTCATCAGCCAATTCTTCTTCCAATTCGACCAACATAATTTCCCTCTTTTCAACAACTTCTCTATCCTGAGCCATCTTTGACATTTCCTCCTGAACCCTTAAATAGGAAGGGTTGTGAATAGCAGGGAAGAGAAGCTTGTGGATAGAAACGGACAGAGCCCTTCTGCCCAGAGGAAACCTTAATGATGATGCCAACGACGCAAGGGCGTCGGCCAAAATATTCTGATTGCGAGGAACATGGACAAAGACCAACTTAGTGAACAGCTTAGCAAAAGCAACAGTAAGCTCTTGATATGGCTTGAGCTTGGGATCGCGAGTGCGATATTTGGTGAGCACTTGGCGAAGGATAAGTTGACTATCACCTATGACTCGTAATTCAGTGACCCAGAAGGAATAGGCAAGGTTCAGACCTGCCAGAAGAGCCTCGTATTCAGCCACGTTGTTGGTGACTGGAAATGAGAGTTGGAATGCCTCTGGGATAGCGACGCCTTCGGGCGACAAAAGGACAATGCCAATACCTCTCCCCTGGGAATTCAAAGCTCCATCAAAATATAATGTCCACATCGGATCATTAGACTGGGTAATGGACATTAGTTCCTCATCTGGAAACTCTGATTGAACAGGATCAAATTTGGGGAGAGGGTGGTGAGCAAGATGCTCAGCTATAGCATAGCCTTTAATCGCCTTTTGCTGGATATAGATGATGTCGAATTGAGATAGAAAGCTTTGCCAACGTGCTAGCTTATCAGTAAGGATAAACTTTTCCAAGGGAAATTTGATAGGATTCATGCGAGCAATTAAATGGACTTCATGAGCAAGAAAGTAATGTTTCAATTTCTGTACCACCCACACGAGGGCGGCACAGGTCTTTTCCATGGTAGTATACTTTCGCTCACAGGGGTTGAGGAGTTTGGACAAGTAATAGGTTGCCCGTTCCTTGCCTTCCTCATTGATTTGTGCCAGGACGGCTCCCACAGAGTCGTCTAGGACCGAGACATATAGGATCAAAGGCTTATCTGGAATAGGTGGAGTGAGAACAGGCGGGTTGGCCAGATATTCCTTTAATCCGTCGAAAGCATTCTGGCACTTAGAATTCCAACAAAATTTGGTCCCTGCTTTGGTCAACTCATAAAAAGGTCTACACCTTTGCTAGTGTTGAGACACAAAGCGGCGGATGAACTGTAACCTCCCGATTAATCCTCGAACTTCTCTCAGATTCTTCGGGGGTGGCATATCCCTAATCGCCTTAGCCTTGTTGGGATCTATCTCAATACCCCTTTTGCTCACAATGAAGCCAAGTAACTTGCCCGATGATACACCAAACACGCACTTTTTTAGATTCATTTTTAAATTGAATTCACGTGATCTTTGCAACACCTTTGCAAGGACCTCGGGATGTTCCGCCCTAGTTTTAGATTTTACCAACAAATCATCCACATATACCTCTAAATATATGTGCATCATGTCATGGAATATTGTCATCATAGCCCTTTGGTAAGTGGCTCCAGCGTTCTTCAGTCCAAATGGCATGACCACATAACAATAAGTTCCCCAGGGAGTAGTGAATGAAGTTTTCTCCTGATCTTCTTCTGCCAGACGGATTTGATTATATCCAGAAAATCCATCCATGAATGAAAGGGTTTCATATCCTGCCGTGTTATCAATCAACACATCAATATGAGGCAAAGGGAAATCATCCTTCGGACACGCACGGTTAAGGTCCCGGAAGTCAATACAAATTCTCACATTTCCATCTTTCTTCATGACCGGGACGATGTTTACGACCCACTGAGGATAAAGGACGACTCTTATGAACCTAGCTTTGTGGAGCTTATCGACCTCTTCCTTCATTTTTAAAGTCATTTGTGGGCGAAAACGTCTTAACCGTTGCTTTACCGAGATGGACCCTGGTTTGAGGGTGAGACGATGCTCAACCAGAGTAGAATCCAATCCTGGCATATCCTCATAGCTCCATGCGAACGTGTCCTTATAATCCTTAAGAACCTTAACTAGTGCCTCTTCTTCAGATGATGGTAAATTATCACTTATGAGGACAATCCTAGGGTCTTCCTCAGTTCCCAGATTGATCTCTTTGATAGACTCTTCTACAGCGGCTGACGGCTCGTCAAATCTGCTCATTCCACTAGCATAGGCGTCAGCCGCGTCCTCATATTCTTCATCCTCTTCTTCAATGGGGTATTCCTCGTTAGTGAGTTCATAGACCCCATACCCTTTATCAATCATGCAATTATTCTCACATTCTATTTCTGGCAGTTGGACGGGATTTTCTAGCAATTGGGGAATTGCTAGAAGGGCTTGACACCTATCGGCTAAATCTAAAAGAAATCGCCGAGGGATCTGCTTACCCTTGGATTTCTTCTTAGACACTACCCTTGACTTATTATTGCTAGCTAGACAGACATTTACAGAAGAAGAAACTGAAGAGGATGGTGAAGAATGTACAGGGAAGGACCCCTCAGATGAGGGGTCGAGAAGGTCGCTCAGGGGACCTTGAATGAGTGGCCCGTGAGTCGGGGCACACTCGTGGGAGATATAGGAGGTTTCCTCAAAGATAATGCGCTGTTGAGGGGTTATGGAATTGGCGTTTTTTTTCATTTTCATTTTCATGTTTAATGACAAAACAATGGAAAGGACTTAGAGGGGATAAAAATGGGACTACAGCTAGAGGGTTGTGTAGCTCGTAGAGTAAATCATGATTGAAAACCTTGCGCGAGTTGAGAAACTCACGCAGGTAAATGAGTAAAGAAGGAGACCTGGGAAGATCATCAGACAACTGTCTGGCCCAGGAAGGAGACAGCAACAGAGGCTGTGATAGGTGGGTAGAGAAAATAACGGCTAATGAGCCGTCGATGACAATATTGGTGACGGATGATGACCCGTCGATTACAACATCCTCTTGGCGAGGAGGGTTTGACATTCTGGCAAGTGTGGTGGTGTCTCCTGGCATTTCGGAGATCAAAAGTGGGCCTTCTAGATGTGAAGAAGAGAACATTCTTTCCAGTGCAATGGGTATATCTGGTATGTCAAACCATTTATACCATTCACAATCCAAGTGGACAATATTTCCCTTTTTAGGGATCCTTGAACATTCTTGAGCTAAAAACACATCCCGTGACCCCCCAGGTGACTCCAATGGAGGATCTCCCATCTGGACGATAGGCCCCTTTTTGAAATGTGAGGACAAAGTCCAAGTGAGGGGTTTACCGTCTGATTCGAATGGCCCCTTAAAACCCAAGCCAGCTCTATGGATTGGCTTTATCTTTTGGAGTGGTCTCAGCCTTCCTTGCAGTTGTGCTCCTAAACCTTTGCCATCTTGGTAACCAATATTTCTCATAATCTCCCATCCTTTGGAGCGGAAGGGGAGACGTGAGTTTAACATAGGGAATGGCTTGTGTTGTGTGAAGGGAGCACGGCAGGGGTCATACACATCCAACAAGGATAGTATGGGCCGATGAGTCGGCCAGACCGAAGGCAAAGAGGTGTTGATGGCATCCACCGTAGAACAGAGAGGCATGCTCCTTACCTTAATAACACATCCTTTGTATGGAAATTTCAAGCACTGATGATTGGTGGATGGTATAGCATTCATGGCTTCAATGTAGGTACGGCCTAGTATAGCCTTGAAAGTGGGATCCATATCAAGGATATGGAATTCCGTGAAGACTGATACAGGGCCTAATTCTACATTGAGGGTAATCATCCCCATTGGCGGTCTTTTACTATTGTCATAGGCCGTGACTGTGATTGAGGAGGGCATGAGTTGTTCTTCATCAACCCCACACGCTTGAAGAGTACTCGGGGAAATCACATTTATAGACGCGCCCGTGTCTACCAGGCACGGATCCATTGATACGCCATTGATTTTCACCGCAATACACAACGCATATTTTCGAGCTTCCTTGGGGGCAAGCTCGTGATTATGGAACATGATAGGCGGTTGTGTATCAGTGGGCGTCAGGACTGTCGAGATTTTCTCCACAGGGAGATCCTCGTTCACCATGACTTTTTGGAGATACTCCCTTAAAGCTTCTTGGTGAGATGTGGATCTTTTAATCAACTCGAGGATGGAGATACGGGCGGGCGTCTTATCCAGATGTTTTAACAAGTCATACTGGGTCCCAGGGATGGACTCTTCTGACTGCTCTTCCTTATCTTTCTCGGGCCGAGATTGTTCATGGGCCTGACTATTCTGGGGTAACACCCGGTGGAATATCCTTCCACTCCGGAGCACCATTGCTTGTGGGTCTTGTTGCACCTCTATGGTATTAGGTGTGGATTTTAACAAAGGTTTAAGGGGTAATAATGGAGGAATGGTTGGTGGGATAGGGGTTATGATGGGTGTAGGAGTTTTGATTAGGGATTTGCTTGGTGGAGGTATAGTAGAGGTAGAAAGAATCTCGGGTGAATCACGGATGATAAGGGGTTTATATGGTGGAGGAGGTATAGTGGAAGTAGAGGAAATCTCGGACGAACGGTGAATGATAAGGGGTTTGGAAGGTTGAGGTGGATTAGAAACGGAGGTGACTTGGGGTAGATGATGGACGATAAGGGGTTTATATAGTGGAGGGGGTATAGTGGAAGTAGAGGGGACCTCAGATGAACGGAGAATGATAAGAGGTTTAGATGGTGGAAGAGGAGGTTCAATGGGGGTAGAGGTGGATGGTGTGTCATACGGGTAATGGGCGGTAAAATAGTTAGAAGGCGGGGGTAAAGGTGTGATAGAGGTAGATGGTAAATTAGAGGAATAAGAAGTGATCAGGGGACTTAGGGGTGAAAAAGGAGTGGGAGATGGCCTTTGGTGATGGACTAACGGTGAATTGATGATAGGGGTACGAATAAGAGGGCGTGATGGCTGTGGAACGGGAGAAGGACCAAATAGGGGTTGCGAGGGGGTTGAATGGTAAGAAGATGATGTTCGAAGGAGACGAGGAGGCTGATTAGTGGTATGACTGGTAGCAAGGACAGAGGTGCTTTCTAAACGACATGTTTGCTCTCTTCCAACTTCCGAGAAGGAGGAAATCAGATTAACCTGGTAGTTGGGCTGTTGGTGCTCCGGAAGCGGGTTATGGATGATGCCCATATTAGGCTGCTGTTGTGGGGCCTGCTGAGGCTGTTGTTGTTGATGTGGTTGTTGTGGTAACTGTGGCCTAGGCGGAGGTCTCCTGTGTTGTGCATCCCTTGGTTTTGATGATGACAAAGGATATGTTTAATTGCTCCTTCAATGTAAAGTAATGAACTCATGACAAAAGATGTGTTTAACTAATTCAATGCAAATCTGATAGTTCAAGTCACCTCTGATAGTTCAAGTAATTTCAGGTATACTGAAGTACAAGTGAAATCAACAAATCAGAAGAAGTGTCAAAGGTTGCTTGTCGACCAGTGAAGTGATCATTGTCGACCAACGAATCCAACCAAACACAGCTCAAGTCATTCTCCTTCTGTACGTGCTTTGGTTGTCGACCAAAGCCCTGCTCGTTGTCGACCACGGAACAGACAGAGCATCAGCCTGAACTACCAGTCATCTGGACATTGCTTCTTGTCGACCAGCGACAGGGTCGTTGTCGACCACAAGCGATACAGCGTCCAGAACCGAAACTCAACTGAATTCAGTTTCTGTTCCTAGAAACCTGCAGGTTGTTGCTGCAGATTGTTGGGTTGTTCAGATGATAAGATTCCGCACTGGATTTAAGGAGAGAATCTTGGAAAGAACCAGTCAAACTTATTCAAATCTTTCGGGTAAATCTTCTCCCTATTTTCTAGCCGATAATCCAATGGATGTGCGCTCAATTACGAATCTGCGCGGGAAAAGCCTATGCTTTGAAAAGAAGTGGTACAAAATGTAAAGATGACAGAGAGCGGGGTGTGGAACACAGAGTAGAAGAAAAAGAAAGAATACACCTACGAAGATACTCTGAAAGAGGAAAGAAGGAGTGGCTCTTCAGAAACCACAAAGACTGCACAAGACCGAAGGCATCTTCATTGCTATAGAAGGAAGACTGACTCAAGGCAAGCAAGACTCCAGCAGCGTCGCAGCTGAAGGCAATCGTCTGGAAGTCCCACAGGGAGTCTATTCCTGTTACCTGCAGTCCCAGGCTGAACTCTTTTTCTTTGATTCAAAAGCTCTTGTTCAGTCCTGTTGCATCTTTTGTTCTTTTCATTACATCAAGTGTCAAGCTGTGAGGCAGCGGGTACAAGCTGTGTGTCAGCGGGAAGAAGCTGTGTATCAGCGGTGTGTTGGTTGAGATCAGGAGTTCTCATTTAGTGAAGCCTTGCTCAAGTTGAGCGAGGGGTGGACGTAAGTCTCGGGAAGAGACTGAACCACCTAAAAATCCTGTCTTGTGGTTTTGCTTGTGGTGTGTGCTCTTCTTATTGCTTGCTGTCGCTGTAGTTATCAGTTTTATCTTTGCAACCCATAGTTTGCTTAAGGTCTAGTCGATCTTTGGTTTATAAACACAAAAAAGGGGCTAGATCTATTCACCCCCCCTCTAGATCTATTCAGTCCGTACGTAACATGTGGTATAAGAGCTAGACTCTCCGAAAATGTGGTCTAACAACCAGGAGAGACCTAGCGGACTGAACTCTAGAAGTCTAATGGCTGAGGGACACTCAGTGACTAGACCACCATACTTTGATGGAAATGATTACTCATACTGGAAAAATCGTATGCAGGTGTTCTTGAGAGCACAAGATCATGAGATGTGGAGAGTAGTGAGCCGCGGACCCTATGATCTGCCCGAAGACGAGGATACCTGGACCAGAGAACAGGTCAGAAAATCAACCATCAACTGGGGAGCTATGAACGTAATGCAATGCGCACTTCATCCCACGGAGTTCTCAAGAGTCTCACAATGTGCAACAGCCAAGGAGATGTGGGATCGACTCGAAGTCATCTATGAAGGTACGTCAGAGGTAAGGGAGTCAAAAGCAAATATGTTAGTCTCAGAATATGAAATGTTTAGAATGAAAACTGATGAAAACATTTCTGATATGTATGCTAGACTAGTACAACTAACAAATAGCTTAAAGAGTCTAGGGAAAACCTACAAGGAGCAAGAGCTAGTGAGAAAAATTTTAAGGTCCCTCACTCCTATGTGGCATACCAAGGCCACAGTCATTGAGGACTCAAAGAACCTCACTACTATGACTGTGGATGAACTAGTAGGTTCCTTAATGGCCTATGAGGTCAATCTAAAAAGAAAGGAAGACGAGGGCAAGAAAAAGAAACAGCTAGCTCTGAAAACTAAAATAGGCACCTCTGAATTATCTGACACTGATGACTCATCTAGCACAGGTAAGGAAACTGGTGAGCTTGCCATGCTAACAAGAAAGTTCAGAAAGTTTCTGCGCAAGGAAGGTAAGGGATTTAGAAATCCGAAGGGCATGGTAAGAAGGTCACCCCAGTTTAAGTCTGACAAAATTAAAGCTTCATCTAACAAACTTGTCTGCTACAACTGCAGAAAACCAGGACACATGAAGGCTGAATGTCCAGAGACTCCTAAGAAATCAAGCTTCAAGTGGAAAGGCAAGAAACCAAAGGCAATGATAAGCACATGGAGCGAGGAGGAGGAAAGCAGCGAAGAGGAAACAACTTCCGAGGAAGAAGAAGGAAACACATGTCTAATGGCCAAAGGAGACAGCAACGATCTTGAGGTAACCTCCCCTTTTCAAGACTTTTCTAGCTCAGATTGGGAAGAAGCCTATTCAGATTTACTTGATACATATGAAAGAATAAGAAGGGAAAATAAAAGTTTGAAGAAGAAGGTTAATCAGTTCAATAATGACAGCAACTCAATTGCCAACAGAACTGAACTAGAATTGGAGATCACCACCTTGCAAAATAAACTGAATCAACGCGAGATAGATGAAGAAAACGTCAAAGGGCTATTAGAAGAAAATGAAGTACTGAAAAACACAATTGACGAGTTAAAATTAAAGACTCAAGAATATGAACAGGAAACTAAGCTAACTCAAGAAAGAAACAACTCACTCAAGGAAGAAAACAGTCAACTTCTGAAAGAAATAGAAAGAATCCAAAGTGAACTGAAATACAAACAGGAAACATTGGAAAAAATGACTAAGGGTCAAGAAAACTTGAACGCTGTGTTGGGAATAAAAGTAAATTTTCAGAAAGAGGGGTTAGGGTACAACCCAACGGCTAAAAAGGAATTCCAAATAAAAACTTTAAATAAAATAGCTGACTCTAAAGGAAAAGGCCCCTTGATAAACTTATATCAAAACAAACAAAAGGATATAGCTGAAAGCTCCTCTAAACAGATTAATGTCACCTTGGAAGAGAGGAATTCTAAAGGGAAAATGGATAATCCACATCAGTTTAAAAACAACAGTCATATCAGACGAGAAGTTCAAATTCACAGAAGTAACCAGACAAACAAAGCATTAAATCATGTTAATAAACACAAACCTGTAAAACAAGGTGTCTGGAAACAAGCTGGTCGACAACAGACCCCTCCTCTGTCGACCAGTGGCTCAACCAGAACAGATACTGGTATCTGGAGAAACTATGGTCGACCACAGACTTACCAGATGTCGACCATGACCAGACACGCAAACAGAACCCATAAATTTTCTCAGCTGAAACAGAATGGAAATTGGAACTTAAGAGAGTGGACTCAGAATAGACACAACCTGAACAAGTTCAGAAATGAAAAAACAAACTATTCTAACAAAATTTGGGTTCCCAAGGTGTTGTTACAGCAGTTTCATGATTTCACAAGCTATCTTGGACCCGAGTACCATTTGGGTCCAAAAGTTTCTGTGTAATTTGTGATGCAGGAATGTCTGGCAGCCATGCACAACAAGTGGTATTTAGATAGTGGTTGCTCAAGACACATGACAGGAGACAAGACCAAGTTCTCCCAGCTGAGTGCAAAAGATGGAGGATATGTGACGTTTGGAGGAAATAACAAAGGCAAAATCATTGGGATAGGTGAGATAGGTAAGAAACCCTCAAGCTGCATTGAAAATGTATTATTAGTGGATGGACTGGAATATAACTTATTGAGCATCAGTCAATTATGCGACAAAGGCCATAAAGTGGTGTTTGACTCCAAGATCTGCAGAATTATTGAGCCAAATTCAGAAGCAGTCAAGTTTATGGGCAAGAGGGTAAGTAATGTCTACATGATAGACTTGGATGATCCAGCCCACTCCAACTTGTGCCTAATCGCCAAGAAGGAGGACTTGACCTGGTTGTGGCACCGAAGACTAGGGCATGTTAGCTATAGGGTGTTGCACAAACTTGTGAAAAATAAAATGGTTCTTGGTATGCCTGAAATTTCGTTTGCTCAAAATGTCAAAGTATGTGAAGCATGTACCCAAGGAAAGCAAACAAGAAAATCATTCAAAGGTAGAACTGAAAGTCAGTCATCAAGACCCCTAGAACTTGTGCACATGGACCTTTTTAGCCCAACAAGAACTGCTAGTCTTAGTGGTAAGAAATATGGTTATGTTCTAGTTGATGACTTTTCCAGATTTACATGGGTAATGTTCTTATCACATAAAAGTGATGCTTTTTATGAGTTTCAGGAATTTTACAAAAGAATGAAGCAGGATGGTAAGTCCAAAGTGTGTACAATCATATCTGACCATGGGGGGGAGTTTGAAAATTCTGATTTTGATGTATTCTGCAGAAACAAGGACCCACAGATTCTCCTCACCAAGGACACCGGAGCAAAATGGGGTTATGGAGAGAAGGAACCGCACTCTTGTCGAGATGGCTAGAACCATGTTGGTTGAAGCTAATCTTCCAAAGAAATTTTGGGCAGAGGCGGTTAACATAGCATGCTACATTGTAAACCGGGCAATGGTAAGACCGTCTAGTGCAAAAACTCCATATGAAATGTTCAAAGGTAAAAAACCATCCCTAGCTCATTTTAGAATCTTTGGTGCAAGATGTTTCATTCATAACAATGATAAGAAAGTCTTGGACAAATTTGAAACTAAGAGTGACTCAGGAATATTCTTGGGCTATTCTGACCGATCACGAGCCTATAGGGTATTTAACACCAAATATCAAGTGGTTGAAGAATCCCCTCATATTTCATTTGATGAAATTAATGATTTTGGCAAAAATGAACAGGTCAGCAAGGAAGAAGAAGATGGGGAATTTCTGGATGGCAAAGAAAAACCGATGGAGGATGAAGAAGAACTGAATCAAGAAAGAAATCAAGGTAATTCTAATGATCAAACCGAAGGAGAGGTCAACTCAGGTAACAATCTTGAAAACTTAAGACTTCTTAGAGATCATCCCTTGGATAACATTATTGGTGGAATTCATGATCCTAGGAAGACTAGATCTCAGCTCAAGGCCATTAATGAACTAGATCAACTTGCCCTTGTGTCCCAAATAGAGCCCAAATCTGTAGAGGAAGCCTTAAAGGATGAATCATGGATAAATGCTATGCATGAAGAACTAAATCAGTTTGAAAGAAATCAGGTGTGGAGTCTTGTCCCTAGACCCTCATCTCACCCCGTTATTGGAACCAAATGGGTTTATAAAAACAAGCTAAGTGAAGAAGGGGTTGTGATGAGAAACAAGGCTCGGCTGGTGGCTAAAGGGTACAACCAGGAATTTGGGGTTGACTTTGAAGAATCATATGCTCCAGTTGCTAGATTAGAAGCCATCAGAATATTGTTAGCCTTTGCAACATCTCATGGAATTAAACTACAACAAATGGATGTAAAAAGTGCATTTCTAAATGGTATTATAAAAGAAGAGGTCTATGTGGAACAACCCCCTGGTTTTAAAAATGATGAACTTACTAATCATGTTTTCAAATTGCATAAAGCTTTGTATGGATTAAAGCAGGCTCCTCGGGCTTGGTACGAAAGGTTGAGCTCCTTCCTCACTAAAAAGGGATACACAAGAGGTAAAATTGATCAAACATTATTTTCCAAGACCCAAGGTAAGGATATACTGATTGTACAAATCTATGTGGATGATATTATGTTTGGATCTACTGAAACCTCTTTGTGTACTGAATTTGCAAATTTAATGACCAATGAGTTTGAAATGAGCCTAATGGGTGATTTACAATTCTTTCTTGGATTGCAGATCTCACAATGCAGAGAAGGATACTTCATAAATCAATCCAAGTACATAAAAGAGATGTTGAAGAAATTTGGCATGGAAAGCTGCAAGCCAATCGAGTCACCCATGGGCACAATTAATGTAACTTTGGAAGCAGATGTAAAAGGTAACATGGTAGATGCCAAGAAATACAGAGGTATGATCGGATCCATGCTATACTTAACTGCATCAAGGCCAGATATTCAGTTTAGTGTATGCATGTGTGCTAGATATCAGTCTAGTCCTAGGGAATCACATTTAGGAGCTGTCAAGCGTATCTTTCGATACCTTGCCGGCACCCAAGAAGTGGGTTTGTGGTATCCGACATATTGCAAACTAGATCTGATTTCATATTCGGATGCTGATTATGCTGGTTGCAAAATTGATAGGAAGAGTACTAGTGGTTATTGTCAATTCTTAGGTGGATGTTTAATTTCATGGGCTTCTAAGAAGCAGCACTCTGTGGCACTCTCCACTGCTGAGGCTGAATATGTCGTAGTAGGGAGTTGTGGTACATAAGTTATGTGGAAAAAACATCAACTCCAAGACTACAATGTAGATCTTGGCTGTGCACCCATTTTATGTGACAACACTAGTGCTATTAACTTGTCTAAAAACCCCATTCAACACTCTAGGACAAAACACATTGAGATCCGTCATCATTTTCTGAGAGATGAGGTATCCAAAGGAAATTTCATGCTTCAATTTGTAGAAACTGAAAAACAATTGGCAGATATTTTCACTAAACCCCTTAACAATGACAGGTTTTCAACTCTAAGAAGGGAGTTGGGGATATGTAGAATATCTCCTGAAAATTCTTGAAATGCTCATATTCCTGTGTTCTCTGTCATTTCTGTAATTAGATATGTCAGTTAGATCTGTGGTACTGGTTGTGTTTGGAAGCTCTGGTGTCGGTTGTTACTCAAGCAACATTCTGCAAATTCCTGGCACTGCTACTGGTTAGCTCTGGTGGTCGACCAACGACAGGGCATTAGTCGACCAAGGCATCAAGACAGGAAACTGTTTGGTTCTGTGACTACGCAGATGTCGACAATAGACAGTCCCATGGTCGACAATGTATCTGTACGGAAGCAAATGTCCACTTTAGACAGGTTCTTGGTTGGCACTAGTTCTGGTAGGGAATCTTCTGGTCTGTTTAAACTGGTTGGGCTCAGATTCATCTTCACTCATTCATCATCATCCATACCTTCCATTCCCTGTGTCTTTCTATCTCATCCTGGCCAACATTATTTTTTATTTCAGCATGGATTCTCAAATTGAGGGGGAGAAAAAGTGTAAACTCATTCCTTGATAAAACATTGAATAACCTAACCATATCTTTCAATAAAATCACCAATGTAATCAATAAGAGTAGAGGTTGAGTGTAGTAATGAGGATTTGGACTGTACTACTTCAATAAATTCCAACCATAACTATGATTCTGTCACATGATTTTGAAGACTTATGATTGTTAGTAGTAAGTCGGTTTCTCTACCTGTGCCCGTGCTGAACAGTTAATATAAATCCAAAAATATAGCATGAATGCACGTGGAATACGCCATAACTCTGTCTCTGTCTTCATGGTAGAGCAATGGATTGGACTCTGAGAAACTACTGCCTCCCATTTTAAGAAAAAAATGGATGAAAAATAAGTGACAGGCATGTGTGTCATGAAGAATCAATCTATCTCTGCTACTATCAAAAATTATTGAGATTGGGCATACTGAGTAACTGGGGATATTGGCGTCTGATAAACGTATATCCTCACGGATAAAAGGTGTGTCCCAGTTAAAAGTGGAATGGTTAGGCATGCTAAGTAGCCGAGGTTTCTGGCGTGTAAAAAGCGTGTCTCCTCGTGTAGAAAAGCATGTGATAAACCTGACCACACCTTTCAAAATGATTCCAAAATGAAAAACTCAAAATTATCTAAAAGGCAGAGGAAAATGGTTGACCAAAGGTATGGCATGCAAAGAAAAGTTGAAAACACTGTTCAGCAAGCACAGCTATTAAAATCATCTCATGAAATCTATTATAAGTTTAAGAAGTCATGTGGAGGAAATTAGATATGGGGCGTAAGCTTATTGGTGCAATACTTTCAAATTCAAGTGAACCACTAGGCCCACTCTACTTGTTTACAAGGTGGTCTCTGCTAAGGGTGGATAGGTTAAATAAATGCTTCATTAAGGAAAGGGCGTACACTTCAATAAATTCCCCAAATTTAATTCGGCTGATTTAATCCTGTCCCTTCGTTTTCATCATGCGCTGGTTCCACAACCCTAGGATTTATGACCCAGGTCTTATCCACTGATATCCTGCCCCTATAAATTGAACAGACTGGGTCCCTAGGTATTCACCACCTTGCTACTTCACCGTTTTCACCTTTCACGGTACTCTTCCGTTTCCAGTTCCCTTCCGCTCCCTTGTGCATCCCTCTTTCGCATCCTTCCACCATGAGGTCCTCCAAGAGAGCAAGGGATGAGGCCCCTGCCGAAGCATCAAAGCCGTCCAAGCGTTCCAAGCAGAAGGCCACGCAGGGTCCGCCATCGACCCCTCGGATGTCGACAACGGAGAATACGGCTGGATCAGGCGGAAAGTTGGCAGCTTCAGAAGTACCCAACGTCCATCCAGTCTCCGGAGTTCTCAACCCTCGGAACATCATGCCGCCAAGAAGAGTAGATATTTCTGATCAGCGGCTGATGGAGATGTTCCCAGAGTTGCTGGAAATTTTGGACGCCCAAGGCTGGACAGAGTTTGTCTCCGCACATACTCAGTATTCCCCACAGCTTGTGCAAGAATTCTACCACAACCTGCAAGTAGTGGATGGCCAGGTCTATACAGTAGTTCAAAGGGTCGTCGTCAGCCTCGACGTCAAGTTACTCCACAAGGCGCTGAAACTTTCCAGACATGGTGCTGTCTTCAATCCTGAGGACTTTGACTTCAGATCAGCATATGCCGTGATCACTGGCCAACCAGCCCCTGAGATCCTTCCCAAATCCATCAATGCCAACACCTTCCCTCCTCTTCATCGATTACTACATCATCTTCTTACTACCATAATCCAACCGAGAGGAGGCGCCAGGGAACATGTAAGTCGCCTTCACTTATTTCTTCTTCATGGCCTCATCACTCGCCAACTCATTCGCCTTCCCAAGCTCATGCTGAACACGTTCCAAACCATTTTGCATTATCCCCTAAACTCTCTTCCATATGCTGCCCACATAACTGCCATTCTGGAAACAACAAATATACCCATTCCTCACGCTCAGCGTGTTGTCATTCCCAAATGGCATGTATACTCCTTTCATTACGTGACCACCTTTTTGGGCTATAAGAAGGTAGGAGATCAAGTCCAGCGCACCCTACCATCCAAGGGTAAATCCAAAGCACCGTTGCCACCCTCTTCTCCACCACAGACACCAATTCATGTCAGCCCTGCTGTAACCCCTCCAACTGTGGTGATTCCTACTCACACTCCCACTACTACAACCACTGCTACCCATCCTTCACCTTCACTCGTCATAGTGCCATGGCAACCAGGCACTGCAGCCACTCATGTTCCAGCTACTTCTGTTCCATTTACCTCCGCTCCGTCTACTTCTGCTCCACCACCTCCTTTCACCTCCACCACTGAGTCTCAAGGAGTGCTTCTCCAGATAGCATCTCAGCTGTCCTCTCTCACCACTCAATTCCAATCCTTTCAAGAGAGTATGAATGCTGCCACCGGGCGCTTGGAGCTGCGAGTTCAGAGACTTGAACAGCAGATGGAGACCAGGTTCATAAAACAACTGGAACACTCAGAACATGCTAGCTCTCGGTTTAACAGACTGGTTGGTACCTTAGCTGAAGTGTCAGCAGAAATGGGCACTCGCATTGCGTTCACCACCCAGCTGAGTAAACATTATCACCACGATACTATATCAGAGATCCAGAAGCTAAGGCTGTCTTATGCTCACATCGTTGACAAGCTCGATCGGATGGCAGAGCAAGTGAAGCCCGAGAGTTCTTCGTCCTCCTCAGAGTGATAATCTACATACTCCTCTTTTTGTTGTTGACAAAGGGGGAGATAGGGTCCTATGTGTCATTGTGTGTCTAGGTGTGTCTAGAGGTCAAGACTATGTGTCACTATGTGTCTTTCTCCTTTTTGAGTCTTTCATGTAACTAGTGTTATGATGCTTTTGTAAGGCACATCAAACGGCACATCAAATGAATTGTCTGGCTAAAATCTGTGTTATGATAGTCTTGAATGAAATATCAAATGAATTTTATAATCTGTTGACTGTCACAATGACTCATGGTTGTCATCATCAAAAAGGGGGAGAATGTTGTGCATCCCTTGGTTTTGATGATGACAAAGGATATGTTTAATTGCTCCTTCAATGTAAAGTAATGAACTCATGACAAAAGATGTGTTTAACTAATTCAATGCAAATCTGATAGTTCAAGTCACCTCTGATAGTTCAAGTAATTTCAGGTATACTGAAATACAAGTGAAATCAACAAATCAGAAGAAGTGTCAAAGGTTGCTTGTCGACCAGTGAAGTGATCATTGTCGACCAACGAATCCAACCAAACACAGCTCAAGTCATTCTCCTTCTGTACGTGCTTTGGTTGTCGACCAAAGCCCTGCTCGTTGTCGACCACGGAACAGACAGAGCATCAGCCTGAACTACCAGTCATCTGGACATTGCTTCTTGTCGACCAGCGACAGGGTCGTTGTCGACCACAAGCGATACAGCGTCCAGAACCGAAACTCAACTAAATTCAGTTTCTGTTCCTAGAAACCTGCAGGTTGTTGCTGCAGGTTGTTGGGCTGTTCAGATGATAAGATTCCGCACTGGATTTAAGGAGAGAATCTTGGAAAGAACCAGTCAAACTTATTCAAATCTTTCGGGTAAATCTTCTCCATGTTTTCTAGCTGATAATCCAATGGATGTGCGCTCAATTACGAATCTACGCGGGAAAAGCCTATGCTTTGAAAAGAACTGGTACAAAAGGTAAAGATGACAGAGAGCGGGGTGTGGAACACAGAGTAGAAGAAAAAGAAAGAATACACCCACGAAGATACTCTGAAAGAGGAAAGAAGGAGTGGCTCTTCAGAAACCACAAAGACTGCACAAGACCGAAGGCATCTTCATTGCTGCAGAAGGAAGACTGACTCAAGACAAGCAAGACTCCAGCAGCGTCGCAGCTGAAGGCAATCGTCTGGAAGTCCCACAGGGAGTCTATTCCTGTTACCTGCAGTCCCAGGCTGAACTCTTTTTCTTTGATTCAAAAGCTCTTGTTCAGTCCTGTTGCATCTTTTGTTCTTTTCATTACATCAAGTGTCAAGCTGTGAGGCAGCGGGTACAAGCTGTGTGTCAGCGGGAAGAAGCTGTGTATCAGCGGTGTGTTGGTTGAGATCAGGAGTTCTCATTTAGTGAAGCCTTGCTCAAGTTGAGCGAGGGGTGGACGTAAGTCTCGGGAAGAGACTGAACCACCTAAAAATCCTGTCTTGTGGTTTTGCTTGTGGTGTGTGCTCTTCTTATTGCTTGTTGTCGCTGTAGTTATCAGTTTTATCTTTGCAACCCATAGTTTGCTTAAGGTCTAGTCTATCTTTGGTTTATAAACATAAAAAAGGGGCTAGATCTATTCACCCCCCCTCTAGATCTATTCAGTCCGTACGCAACATCCTGGCCTTTAGGGTGGCGATGCATCGCCTCATTTCATCCCAATCGATTTCACCGAGATCATTCATGTCGTAAATGTAATCTTTGAAGTTGAAACAATTCTTCACCGTATGACCCGGCTGTCTGTGATAGACACGGTGCCTGGAGGTATCAGCATTTGGGGGCCATGCAAACTTTTCTTTGGGCAAAGTAAGCAGGTTGGCAGCCATGAGGGCATTAAAAATGTCCGGCAATGCCTCGGGCAATGGTGGATAATGGGCTCTTTTGGGTCCAATGGGCCTCATCCGTTGTTGTGGTGGGCCGTAATTTCCCGAGGTGGAACTTGGTGATACTGAGGTTGTGGTTGTTGTTGTTGTTGGGGATGAAAGGGTTGAGGCATGTTATTTTGAAGGGGGTTATTTTGGGGTGGAGGACGATAAAGAGGTGGACCCTGTTGAAAGGGTGGTGGACCCTGCTGAAAGGGTGGTCGCGAAACCTGAGGAGGCCTCGGGTTAACTGGTTGGTTGGGGCTACCAAGCACACTCACTTGCTCATTTATGACGACTCCCTCAGTTGTCCCTCCTTGGACACCAGTGCCCGTCTTCTTAAACACCCTTGGCTTTGGAGGTTCAAACATGTGCATGATGGGAGAATCTTTTAATTGGGTCTGGATATACCGACCCCTCTCATAAAGTTCCTCCATCGTGGTAAGTTTATTCATGGCTAAAATGTGTCTAAACTGCGGGGTTGCATTAGACACAATCATCTTGACTTGCTCGTGTTCTGAAAGGGTATCCTTTATTTTATCGGCCAGAGACCTCCACCTATCAGCATACTGGACAAAATCCTCATCTGACCTCATTTTCTCAGCAACTAGGTCGGTGATAGAAAGGGAGGGACCGACCCTATCCCGGTACTTCTGTATGAATTTGGCTTTGACAATTTCAAAATCTCCAGCCTCACTCGGCTCTAGGGAATAGAACCATTCTAGGGCGGGACCATCCAATGATTTCTGAAAAAGGTAAGCCAGGGATTTTGGATCGTTCTGCCATGAGGAAGATTCATACATAAAATCCTTGATGTGAATATAAGAATTTCCCGTGCCGTTATACCTACGGTATGTAGGCATTTCGGAGGGAGGAAGATGAAATATGGGGAGATTTGGCAGGGAAATGTCAGGGACAGACTTCCCATGTGCCTCTTTCTTGAAATTTCGGAACTCCTCATTCATTTCAGTGTATTTGTTGAGGAGGGACTGAGTGAGCTCCTCGGCAGGTGAAAGTGGGGCCTGCCATTGAGGCTGAGAAGGCCTTATAGGGACCTGAGAAGGGAACCCTAAACCAGATGGGTATGGTGGCCCACCAGTGGACGGACCCGCTTGGGGTACCGTATGAGGGATGGCAGGGGTTTGAGACTGTAGAGGGGGGAATTGGTGAGAGGCGGGCTGTTGGCTCGCCTGTCCTTGAAATGAAGAAGAAGGAGCGACATATACATGTGATGGAGATGTAGTAGCCTGGAGCGGCTGTTGGTAGGACGTGGGAGCCGGAGTTGACTCCTGAGGAGGGGGAGAAACAGACTTCCCCTTTAAAATGGCCTGAAAGGCCAGAAGTTGCTCAGGACTGAGCTGTGTACTAGTGAGGACACCCAAAAGGGAAAAGATATCCTGGGGTGGAGCTACCTCCCGTGGAACAACGGGGACCTCTTGTGAGGTGTCGCGGGAGGGGCCTGAGTCCATTGCGTGGACCCGTGGGTCAGCTGACTGACCATGACCTAATTGATTCTCTTCGGAAGAGTCGTGAGCCATTCCTGTAATTTTACCAGAGCGTAAATGCATACACTAGCAAACAAGTATCAGAGATTAACAGACAAGTGGATGATCTTACGCCATTTTTTTGTTTTTGATTTAACCTTTTTTTGTTTTTTGATTTACTTAATTTTTTTTGATTTTTCTTTTTCTTTTTTTTTTTTAACAAATATAAAATTCACACTTAGTAGGAGGGACCCTAATTGCACTTTGTTTTACCGCCGTGTCAGCTAGGGGCACTCGTCTCACCACGAATAGGTAACTAACTCCGGGGTACTTCAGTGGTACAACCAGCCCAGTGAACGAAGAGGGAATCCTTCGCTGTCGGGGACTTATGGAGGTCCCAATGGAGGAGATCCTAGTCCGTTGAGAGGAATTCCCGACGGAGAGTCCTTCCTTCACCGAGAGGGGTTAATCCTTAAGTAAGTAAAAGAAAGAAAAGAAAAGGGGTAAATGCATGAAATGCAGTGCTGAATAAAAGATGTATAACACACAAATACCAGAGAGAAACACACAAATAGAACAGAGATAATCACAATGATATAATAGAAATATAAAAGCAATAAACAGATGGAGTAGGATACAATCGTTCCTCTTTCCGAGACACGTAGATCACTTGAAAAAAAAGAGAAAGGGGCTCTAAGGGTGCACGTAGTGCACGAGGGGAATGACGTAGCGCACGTGGGTGCAACAAGGAGGGGCACGCGTTGGTACCGAGTAGAGGAGGCACACGTGGGTGCTAGATGGAAGGGCACACGTGGGTGCCAAATAGAGGAAAGCACACGTGGGTGCTAAATGGAGAGGCACACGTGGGTGCCGAATGGTAGGGGCACACGTGGGTGCCGAATGGAGGGAGGGCACACGTGGGTGCCGAATAGCGGAGGGGAAACGCACGTGGTGCACGAGACAACGTTAACCTCTCAAGTAACTACAAAGGACCGGGGGAGTGCACGAGGTGCACGAGGGGAGTGAGCGCACTTGGGCGCAGTAGGGAAGGGCACACGTGGGTGCCGAAAGGAGGGACACACGTGGGTGTCAAAAGGAGGGGCACACGTGGGTGCCAAAAGGAGGGGCACACGTGGGTGCCGAAAGTTTGTGGGTAACCAGAAAAAAGTAAAAAGCAGGTCCCACCGTGATCGCCAGAGATGTGAACGCGTCACGTGGTGGACTGAGAGAGAGAGATGGGGTTTCTCCCTCTCTGAGTAATAAAGGGTGAAAGAAATGAGGATAAAACAATGAAACGCGCGCTATAGGGGATATGAAAGAACGGTGGACAAGTACACCTACAGATGACACTCTAATGGAGATAGAAAGAATTTAGACTGACCGAACTCCGGTACATGGCGGAGATAGGGGTCCGAAGACCCTCTCACGCAAATTGAACCCCTTCCCGGTAGGCGTAACCCACCGTTCCGAGAGCAGCTTTTCAGATACCGAATTCGAGCCCTGTGACTCTACGTAATAGGAGTTGACAGACGGGAAGACACGTAGACTCAAAAATTGTAACGATATATCACTCCCCGAACAGTTACAAGAACAACATGAAGAAAAGCACACCACCGCAGGACATTGGTCTTTGCGGGGTTTTAACAACAATATTGTAATATGAGCAGTAATTAATATATGTACATCTAGAAACCACCACGAGATATTGGCCTTAAGGGATTTTTTTAAAGCAATATAAATAATACATAAAAGTATATATATATACCACCACGAGACATTGGCCTCTGCGGGGTTTTTAATGTATTATAAATAATAAATATAAATATATATACACACCACCACGAGACATTGACCTCTGCGGGGTTTTTAATGCGACATAAATAATATAAATTATATATATATATATATATATATATATATATATAAACCACCACGAGACTGTGGCCTCTGAGGGGTCTTTACTATAATATAAGTATAACAGGAAAGGAAAAGGGATCAAATAAACCGCCGCGAGATGTTGATCTCCACGGGGTTTTGAAGCGATGATAGGGGAATGCTGAAATTAAATAGTTATGAATTAGAAAGTAAAGTGCAGAAAATAAAATGCTGAAATAGAAACGGTCGCGGGAGGTGACCCATCGCACCAATTAGGAGTTAGATATATAGAAAGTAAATCACAGAAACCGCCGCGGGGAATAATCCTCCGCGCGGGTGAGGTCAGAGACAGAAGAAGATAACCGCTGCGGGAAGTAACTCTCCGCAGGTGTTATTAACAATAAAGAAAGTTAAGGAAGCGCGCGTTAGGAATTTTGTGATCGCCAGGGACCGAAGGTCCCGAACAGATTGATCGCTTTCGCCTTTGACACGGGGTTATGCGGGCTCCAACTTCCTCTTCTTTCGACAGGCCGAAGAAGAGGGCCTTTTAAATGGTTACCCCTACACAAGAAACAAACAGAGAAGAAAACAACTAAATGAGAATGACGGGGGTGTAGTACCAATCCTTAGATAATAAAACGGTAAATAACATAAATGAACACGTACCTAGTTGGTGTGTTTAAAACCCCTTTAGAACTAAAAGGGTGGGAGAATGACATGATGAAATGCACAAACACAAGGATACTCACAAGGTAGGCCCTCTCGGAGAGAAAGGCATGGCACATATGCTAAATGATGCATGGAACATGATTAATTGACTAAATAAAAATAAGGGGGAGAAAAGCTTATCAGGAAGACCGGCGACGAGCTTTGAGAAGGGCTTCAACGTCACGAACACAGTACGACTAAGGAGCTTCCGAGCAGACTTCAGAAACTGTTTAAATGGAGAACATAAACACACGTATATATATGTATAAGGTAAGAATATATATATATGTATATATATATATATATATATATGTGTGTGTGTAAAGTGAGAGAAGATGATTAAAAATATAAGTAAATAAGCAAATAATAAAAACTAACGATGTATGAAAGGTAGAAGAGGGTTAGAAAAAGAAAGAGAAGTCAAGAGAGAGAGAGAGAGAAAGGAAGCTATTTTTTAGACTTTTTGCACTTTAATTTTTATATATGTGATAGATATATGTACATAAAGGATATATATATAAGATATATATTAAAGAGATATATATATAATATATATATATATATATATAATATATATATAGTATATGTATATGAGAGGAAGAGAGAGAGATAGAGAGAGCACGTAAGGGGAGAAGGGAGAGAGAGGGGGAGAGAGATATAAGAGAGAGAGGGACAACGAGAGAGATAAAGAAAGGGAAAGAAAGGGAGAGAAAGAGAAATTAAAAAGGGAAAGAGAAATGTACAAGGGAGAGAGAGAGGGGTCGGATGGGGAGAGGGGGACGAGAGAGAGAAGAGATTAGACAGAGGGAGAGACCGTGAGATGAGGAGGAGAGAGAGAGAGGGAAAGAGAGAGTGAGGGAGTGGGGAATAAAAAAACTAAAAAAAAGAGAGAGTGAGAGAGGGGGATCGAGAGAGAGAGAGAGAGAGGCGGTGGGATGAGGAGGAGAGAGAGGGAGAGAGAGGGAAAGAGAGGGTGAGGGAGTGGGGAATAATAAAAAAAAACTAAAAAAAAGAGTGAGGGAGGGGGATCGAGAGAGAGAGAGATACGGGAGAGATGAGAGGGAGAGAGAGAAAGTGAGAAGAAGTGAGAGAGGGAGAGAACCGAGAGGGGGGAGGAGGAGAGAGAAAGAGAGACGGGAGAGAGATCGCGATCGGGAGAGGGAGGGGAAGGAAGAGAGAGAGAGAAAGAACGGGAGAGAGGGAGAGTGAGAGAGAGGAAACGGGAGAGAGATCGGGAGGGAGAGAGAGGTGAGAGAGAGAAGGCCGGTGCGGTCGCAGGGAGAGGCGGCCGGAGGAAGTGACGACGGCGGCAGGCGCGGCGGCGACGGGCGGCGGAGTGCTGCGGACGGTGCGGTCGCGGCGGCGATGCAGTGAGGGAGGGAGCAGAGCCGGTGGCGGCGTGGGCGGAGGAGACGGCAGCCGGAGGTGGGACGGTGGTGCGAGGTGGCCGGTGGGGAGTTGCTCCGGCAGCTGAGCGGTGACGTGGGGCTTCACGGCGTGCGAAGGTGGGACGGTGCACCGGTGGGGGGTGCTCGTGGATGGTGCATGCGGAGGTGGTGCAGACCGAGGAAGTGCAGTGGTGTCAACGGAGGGGCTGCGGGTGGCAGTGGCCGGTCGCGATGGCGTTAAGGGGTGGAGTGTAGCATGCAGGTGGTCGGCGGTGAACGAGAGGAGTCCGGTGCGACAGGGAGCTCACAGGGGGTTGGAGACGGTGGCGTCGGGGTGGTGCAGACGCCGGCGGTGACGTGGGTGGAAGTAGGGGGGCGTCGTGGGGGATGATCGGCGGGGTACTGGAGGGTGGCCAGAGGCGAGCGGCTGGACGTCCGCGGTAGTAGGCTGCTGGTAGGTGCGGAGGGCGCCGGTGAGGAGCTGTCGACGGGGGGCTCATGCGGCGGTTGGCCGCGGTGGTCTAAGGAATGGGTTGCAAAGAGAGGCCGAATGAGAGAGGGAATGGGTGGCTCGTGTGAGTAAGGGTGGGTGTGCATGTGTGTGACGTGAGGAGGAGGGTAAGAACAGTGAGAGTGAGAGGAAAGAAAGGGACGTGAGGAAGAATGTGTGTGGGTGTGTGCGTGTATGCCGAGA
This sequence comes from Amorphophallus konjac, assembly GCA_022559845.1. Classification (NCBI taxonomy): domain Eukaryota; kingdom Viridiplantae; phylum Streptophyta; class Magnoliopsida; order Alismatales; family Araceae; genus Amorphophallus; species Amorphophallus konjac. The sequence continues at coordinate 69,322,577 of CM040118.1, read as the reverse complement.
GGGGACTACGTGAGAGATAGGGAAGAAAATAGGGGGAGAGAAAGGGACGTGGGGTGAGATAAATAAATTATTTTATTTATTATTATTTTTGTTTATTTTTTTATCATATCATTTACTTTCTAATAAATATATTTATTTTATACATATAGTAATCACTTATATATATATTTACAAAAATAAATTTATTATTAAAGAAAATCAATTACATTTTTTTATGTAAACATAATTATACACACATTTTTTTGGAATTTTATTTTTTCTCTTTTTATTTATTTTATATGTACACATATTTTAATTTTCTCCTCTCACAAAATAAAATACAATTTAACCAAAATTACGGAAATCACTCAAATAAAAGAAAATGTAAGCTACTTTGGGACATTACGGTACAATATGGGATTTACTCGTCGTAACGTCAGAAATGGCGTGTCTACACCCCGGAGAGGGACAAGAGCCGCTCATGGTGCCGTATGCACAAGCAGTCGGAAGCTTGATGTATGCAATGATGTGTACAAGACCGGACTTGGCATACCCAGTCAGTTTGGTAAGTAGATACCAAAGTAATCCTGGTCCAGCACATTGGGAAGCTGTTAAAAGGATTTTGAAATATCTGAGAGGAACTTTGCACCACAGTCTTGTTTATCAAGCTGATACGCTTGAGGTTCTCGGATATTCGGATGCAGATTTTGGAGGAGGTAAAGATGACGGAAAGTCCACGTCGGGACATTTGTTCATCTTTGGTGGTGCTGCTATTTCTTGGGGAAGCAAGAAACAAGGGTGTGTTGTTCGATACATACAGGAAGCTGAGTATGTTGCATGTAGTACAGCTGCTACTCATGCAGTTTGGATCAGAAGATTCTTGAACGATTTGAATCTCAACTTGGTAGATGGACCAATTGAGATGTACTGTGATAATCAAGCGGCTATTAGCCTAATTAACAGTAGAGCAAACAGTTCAAGAGGAAAACATATTGAAGTACAATATCATTATATTCGAGATATTGTACAGAAAGGGGAAATACAGGTTACTTATATTCCCACAAATGATATGATTGCTGATCCATTGACGAAAAGTATCTCAGCAGAAAATTTCATTAAGCATGTTGGCTTAATGGGGCTTAGGAATATATAAGCCAGAAAGAAATATTTTCATGGATAATAAAAATGATGATACCTCTGACGGATAGTGGGAGTCTATCGGAATAGTACTCACGTATAGTGAGACTATGAGAAGAATGATATCTCTAACGGATAGTGGGAGCGTATCAGAAATACTACTCATGGATAACGAGAGTATAGAAGTGATGGTGAGTGGAAACACTACTCACGGATAGTGGGAGTGATTCAAAGAAAATATTATACCACCCACTAACAGTGGGGATATAATAGTTTGTTGGCAAAGTGGGAGATGTTAGCATGTGGCCAACAGTCCCGTTGGGAGACACATCCCGTTGTGAGACACCTCACCATGTTTCCGGATCTGGTCTGGGTGCACTGTAGCAGTGGGACAGAGGGGAGGTGGGGGTGAAGCACCCTCCTATAAAGTGAGATGGGTTATGCCCATCGGAGTACACATGAAGATCGTGAGATCCACAGATTGAAGACCTACCTCGCCGGAGTCCCTAAACCATCGGAAAGAAACCCACCTCGCCGGTAAACCTTAATCTCTCCCTCTCTCTAATCCCGCCTCCTTCTGAAGAGTTTGGGAGGGGGGGGGGGCATTGCCTTGTTGGTGTTAGGAGGGTGCAGACAAACAAAAGGGAATGAAATGAGGTCTGTGTATCACCATGGTTGTAAGTTTTATTTCATTGGACTGTGGGCGTGCGGGTTAAAAAGGGTATCATCGCGGTCTCGGCCAAGCTTGCGACCGATCGCCTCCCCGGTGTCAACCACCTACGGGGCAACGCATATCTCACACTTCATAACTTGTAATGATAATAAAAACGTATAAGTGATTTTTGGATATAAATATTTTTAAGAGTGAAATGACAATAATATCGTTACAAGAAATATATTAACAGTTACATCATTAACGTTAACGAAATGTTACAAATTTACCACTACTGTTAACTTTGGTCAACAAAAGATAGATATTCTACAAAAATTTTGTTATTCCCATTATCCTACGACAAAAATATAATTACTTTAATAAAGGATTTCAAGAAAGAAGATCATTTTCTCTCCTCCCTCCCTCCTCTCTCTCTCTCTCTCTCACACACACAAAACTAGTAGAGAGAGGAGAGAGAAAGAGAGAGAGGGAGGTGCGAGAGGGGACTCCCTCTCTAGCGATGACAACCCACCCAGTCGGGGGTTTCATAGACCTGTCAACAGATACGGATATTATCCGAATCTGTTTCAAATTCGAATCCGTATTAGCGGATAATATTCGAATCCGTATTCATTTTTTCAGATACGGATAATATCCAAATTCGAATCAGAGCGGATACGGATATTATAATATTTGCTTCGAAAAATATCCGTTCATAATATTATATATCATATAATATATATATTTCTAAATAATATATTATAAAATATTAAATATTAAAATACCGAAAGATGGCATGACAATTGTTACACTTCTTGCCAAAACTGCATTAATAAGTAATAACTATCTCATTTTGAGTCTTTGACGGTTTGGATTCCAAACGTAAAAAAATAATAAACACTCACTGTGTCGTCCCGTCTTCTCCGCCCGCAGTCCGCACCAACTGACCAACTTTGACGGTTTGAATTCGTTCAACTCGTACTGATTCTGGCGGTGAGGTGACGCGGACCATGGGGTGTGCCACTATGCCTGAGGCCCTGACTGCCTGTGCGGCTGTGCCCTCCTGGCTGGGTGGCTTAGCACCTTAGCATGGCTCCCTCCTTCACATCCACTGTCCAGTGTCCACGGTCTGCGACTTTACGTGCGACTCCAGGCGACAGAACGCGCAGCGCAGTCCTCTCCTCCACATCCACTGATCCATGTTGTGCCCCTGTGGTTTTGATGATGGTTTTGATGATTAATTTTTGATATAAGTTAATCATTGTGAGTCATCTTGCTGTGTGTCATCATGCTATTATTCAGTCATTCTCTGATCATAATACTTTCTTTCATATGTACGATAAATTCATGTTTTATCATGTAAATGTATGGAGTTCATAGGGCTGTCAGATAACATGCTCTACTTAATTCTGTCTACACTCTGTCTGCACAGTCTCCACAGCAGTGCTCAACTCCTTGAGCTGATGCGTCGACTCTTCAGTTCAATCTCTCAAGTCTATACACTCCATGCCCATTCAAGTCTATACATCGGTTTGATTCAAAGTCTGTACACTGCTTCACTTCATCAAAGTCCATACATCCTCAGTTGAACCCCATGTCTGTACAACGGCCTCAATCTTCATCTATCTACACTCTGTTTGGATAGTATGGACAGTGGTGGGTCGACCCACCCTTGCTGATGCGTCGACCCATCAGAACATTGTTCTTTATAGTAAGCCCACACATTGGTCTTCTTGACTCAAAGTCTATACATCCGGAAAGGGGCCAAGTCTATACAGTCTCACGCTTAAATCCTTCAAAGTCCATACATTGGACTGTAGCTTCCACTGTTCATGCCTTGGTCCAAGTCTATACAGTGCACTGTGCAGCCTGTTCGTGTTCAAGCTTGTTGGTGAAGTCTGTACATCGCTCGCTCCTTCAACTTTCACCAAGTCTGTACAGCGTGAACAGTTCGTCTCAATCCTTCGAAGTCTACACATTCATATGTCTTCTAAGTCTACACATTGCCAAAGTATGTGCAGCCCCTACTCTATACAACCGATTGATGTTGCAGTGTTCACCAAGTCCATACATCACCTTCAGACCTTCAAGTCTATACACTGCTACAGGAACCAAGTCTGTACATCGGCTTCGCATTTGCAAGTCTGTACATTGGAGTCAGTTCACCAAGTCTATGTACTGGACTTTGTTTCACCAAGTCTGTACACTCCACATCTTTTCCCACGCTTGGCCAAGTCTATACACTCATACCTTTTCCTACGTTTTACTGGCCAAGTCTATACATCGCTAAATCTGCACATTGTCTTCAGCTCAAGCGTTCAAAGCCTAAAGTCTGTACAGCGTAAAGTCTACACATTGGCTCAGGGTCGTCAAGTCTATACATCCACAGTGGACGTTCAAGTCTATACATTGGCCCTAACACTCAAAGTCTGTACACTCGCTGCACTGTACAAGTCTATTCATTGGCTCTAACATTCCAAACTCTGTACAGTCACTCCCTCAGCAAGTCTATACACTGGAGTCGTCAGCTGTGAGGACAGCAAGTCTGTACACTGGTTTTCATGCATGTTAAACTCCAAGTCTATACAGCCTGCCTCTTCGACTCAGTGTACATACTTATTCATTTGCTGTTTCAAAGTCCATACACTCGTTTCTAAGGCAAAGTCTATACAATCGTCTCTGAGCATCAAAGTCTGTACAGCATGTCTGTCTTCATGGGTTCTGTGCTTTTAGTGGGTTGACGCACTTGGCTGACTGCGTAGACGCAATTGTGCGTCTTTCGCTTTCTATCTTGTTCACTGCGTCGACGCTGACACTGGATGCGTTGACGCATTGGCCAGTTGCCAAGGGCGTGAGCATCTCGCTTGAGGAGCTGAGGCAACGCTGCACGATGGAAGCGTTGACGCCTTGGGCTGATGTCCAAAGGTCTTTTGATCAACATCAAGTCTGTACAGCATGAAGTCTGTACATTGGTTTTGTCTTGAACAGAACGTCTAAGTCTATACATTGCTATGGATTGCCCTGAACTAACTAAGTCTATACAGCCGTCTATGTGTGCCTTGCTCGCTGAATGAAGTCTGAACATTGCCTTAAGCCGATACTGTCTTCGACTGATTAACTGACAGGTTATTCAACTGATTTTCTGACAGGTTTAATGGATGAGGCCATCAAGACTTGCACGTGATCCTAGAGGCTGAAATGCTGACATGTGGACCACTGAAGCTTGGGCGGGAATCGAAAAGAGCATAAGCCCTAGCTGCCTGCTGCCTGCTGCTGGTATATATATGGAGTCTCCTCCATTGGCTGAGAGTGATCGAAACGTAGAGAGCAATCGAGAAAAGTTGAAGAGCAGAGAGTGCCTCCACGATACAGAGAATATAGAAGAAGAAGAAAAGAGAGCAGAAGAAGGAAAAGAGAGAGATAGTGCTCGTGAGAAGTGAGAAGAAAGAGAAGCAGAAAGAAGAGGAAGAAAAGAAGAGGAGGAGAGAGTCTATTGAAGATCAGTTCAGTCTGTTCGTGGATCAAATCCAGAATGACTATGCTCATTGAGAGCTACATCTCTTGTGTTTCATTTCCAGCTTTTGTTGCTGTGCTTTTTATGTTTCTTTATTTTTTCTTTTGTTTCTTTGGTTAGCCTTGTTCTTCCGATTGCCCTGCTAGGGATCGGGTTCCTCCTGTGGATTCAGGAGAAGGGAGACTTGTCTCCGGTTCTGGGCTTGTGGCTAGTAAGTCCATGGGTCCCTCCGGTCTGAAGGAAGAGAGACTTCGGTCTCTGATTTCCAAGTGGCTGAGAGTCACTTGGGGTGTCCCTCTGGTTGGGAGGAAGAGGGGAGGTTGTTCCCCTGGTCAAGCTGTGTGGCAGCACCTTGTTCGCAAACTGAGTCTGCTTGGTTCTAGCATTTGCTAGTGAAGCCTCACTCCGGTTGGGAGTGAGGGGTGGATGTAGGTCTGGAGGACCGAACCACCTAAAAAATCTATTGAGCAGTGGTTTGATTGTTTGATTTACTTCCGCTAGATGCTTGGATAGGCACGCTCCTACTGCTTGTTATTATGTTCAATCGAATTAGCTTAATTCTGGAACTTGCCTAGCATCTGAGTTTTTTATTTGGGCATTATTCGTACCAGGATACATTCACCCCCCCTCTGTATCCGGGCCTAGCACCCTAACAGTTGGTATCAGAGCGGTGTCTGCATACAAGGTCCAGCGACCTGCAGATTCGATCTCTGATTTTCGGTGCTAATTTATTTTTAGTGCATCAATATTCATGTTGCATTAATCTGTTGTGTTATCATGGCTCATCCTCCACTATCCAGTAGTTCAAATATTAAATTCTGGCTATATCGTATGCACAAGCATGTTAACTCTATTAATCCACAATTGTGGAAGGTTATCTCTCACAGTCCACATGAACTTCCTAAGGATAAGTCCAAGTGGACTCATGTTCACAAGTTGAAAAATGATGATAATGTGAGAGCTCTAAATCTAATGAAGGCTGCAATTGGTTCTGATGATGTTTCCTCTTTCTCAGGTTGTAGCTCGGCAAAGGAAATATTGGATGAATTGCTTCGCATCCACAATGGAAAGGAAGAAGAATGTCTCATGGCAAGAAGGAGTGATCAATCAGATGAGTTCTCATCCCAGGTAAACTCTGAGACAGAGGATATTAGTCATGATGATTTAGTTGCCATGCATGAGCATCTACTGGAAAAATATGAAAGAGTTAAATCAGAAAAGAGAAAATTAAGAAAAGAGAAAAATTCTGAAGTCAGAAGTCTGAAAGCTGAAAATGAAAACTTGAAATCTGACATGATTAAAGAAAAAGATGAGTTAAACAGGTTGAAATGAAAATGAGAATATTAGAAACAAACTCATCGGTGAAAATAATTCTTGCAAAACATGTGCCATTCTCGAAGACATGGTTAATGATTTTGATTCTGATGACAGTTTTCAAAAAGAACAAATCAAATCTTTAAAAGAAGAAAATGTCTACTTGAAAGATCAAAATAAAAAGCTAATAGTTCTTAATACTGTCTTCTCTGAAAGATGGTTGTCAATTGAAAAAGGAAAAACTGTTGTGAACGAAAATGAGAACAACATTGAAATAATGGTTCAACAAGGAAATGAAACTCTGAAGAACCTGAATGATGCTTTGCAACAACAGCTGATTGTTTGTGAATCTGAGCTATACAAGTATGAAGTGAGTATTGCTTCATTGAATTCTGATATTGAAGATCTAAAAAATTCTTTGTCAAAATTCGTTAAAGGAAAAGATAATTTGAATAAGCTGCTTGGTTCTAAAGTGAATTTTCAGAAAGAAGGACTTGGGTATGTGCATGTTAATAAGAAAGTGAATGAAAAGAAGAAGTCAACTGTATTCGTGAAAAGCTCTGAACAAGCTAATCAATCTAGTTCTTCTATTTTTCAATTCACTGTTAAGAAGGCTGAAAATTCAGATAAGAAACAGAAAAAGATTCAAAAATAAAAGAAAAATGCTGATTTGAATAAGTCCAAATATGTCTCTGATTTACATGTGCATGCTGCTCACTGCTCACACACACATTCACACTCTCATGAGAATATCAATCTTGTCAAACAAGTGAATGTGAATAAAAAGGCTATAACATGTCACTATTGTGGGAAAGTTGGCCATATTATGCATAACTGTGTAGCATTGATAAATGATGAAAGAAATACTGTTAGAAAGTATCCTAGAAATCATCTTAGGAAACATTCTACTGATCAGGAAAAGAAAATTCAATGCTATTGCTGTGGGAAGTTTGGTCACATTGCTGCCTTCTGCTGGCATGCTCAGGGAAAGAAAACTAACTCTGGATTTGTTAATTTCCCTGTTAATAAAAATATTGTTGATAGAAAGAAGTTTGGTTCTAGAAGCAAACACACTGTATGTTTTGAATGTGGAAAGCCAGGCCACAGAGCTGTTAACTGTTGGCTGGCCGGTTATGAAAAGAAAAATTTCCATGTTAATAACAGAATTAATCATGTTCACTCACACCATGTTCACGCCAATGCTGATGTATACAAGGAGAACATGAAATCTGTTATTTCTTGTTATCATTGTGGGCAGGTAGGGCATTCCATGTATAATTGTCATATCATGTGTTGTGATGATAAACATGCGAAAAATCTGTTGAGAAAACCTGCTAGGAGTGTCACTGCTAAACCAGGACCCAAGGTTTCTTGGGTACCTGTTACATCAAAATGATGTGTCTGCTACAGGTGTGCCTTGGAAGCTGAGGAATAAAAGGGGGAAATAAACCAAGGCACTCAAAGAAAAACCCCTTCTGAAATTTTCAGGCAATTTCTCTGCATCTCCTATTTTGAAATTCTTGCATATCTGCCATTTGTAGTTGTTTGATAATTGTTGAAATGCATAACCTCTGAAAACAAATTGCATTCCGAATTTTCTGGAAAAATCTGAACTGCTTATGAATGTGGCATGAAATTTGTCTATTGTATAGTTCATTGAAAATCTGTCCATTGCATTCTGAAAAATCTGATTAGCTGAAATTTGATCCATGCATGCTGCCCATGTTGAATTATCATGGTTGACCTCAATGGTATATAAATGGTAAGATACCAAAAGGCAGGGAAGTCTGTCTGGAGGTTCTTACTATTTGTGAGATGGTCTTTAGACCAAGTGCTCCGCCTAGTACCATGGGTCACCTTGCTAGTTAGGACAGTCTGATTGTGCATGAATCAAAATCATATGTTCAGTTTTCAGTGCAAACATTGCATGTTTTTAGGGGGAGTTAATTGCATATCCTTGCATAGCATTCAGTGTTGAGTCTTTGCATGCATGTAGTTAATTGCATTGCATTTTACTGCATTGAAAATGCCAAAAAGGGTAATTGAATGCATAGTGTCAGGGGGAGTCAATGCATTGCATGCAGATGGTCAAGTGCATACATCTCTATCAGAATTCACTGCATGTTATCCTTGGAAATCCTGAAACTTGCCAGACCTCCTGATATCTTGCTTGTTGTGCATAACCTTTTCCTCATTGTTTTTAAGTGACAAATCTTGATCTTATTCGGAAAACACTGAGCTTCAAAATCTCTCCTATCAATTGGTATCATTTGGCTTCAGAATTCTATCAGTCTGTCATGAAGATTTCAATGGGACTATCTCGATCATAAATCTGAAAATTCTTGAACTAGAAATCTTCTATTATACATTTTTATGAATGACTGAAATAACTCATGTGGTTTAAGTTTAATGTATTCAATGAGTTTGGCTTTAAAATCTCTTTAAAATATCTGAAGCATGTTTAATAAACATTAACCATCTGTTTCATGCTGTGTCTTGTAAAATCTTCTGAAATCTGCATTATTGAATACATGACTTTATTTGGTTAAGTACATGAAATTATTATTGATTTGAAGTAAATGAATTTTTCTGAAATGTCTAAAGGGTATTTTCTGGCAGAGCAATGACCTTGGTCACTGAGAAACACATGTCCAAAGGACTGTGTCATGAGGTACCATAGTTAACTCTGATTAAGAATAATTGAATTTCAGGCAGAGCAATGACATGCACACTGAGAAATACAACTCACTCATCAAGAAATGATTTGCAGTGTGTCATGATGTGTAAATGTTATCTCTGTTCATATAAAGTATGACAGTTAGTCACACTAAGTGCTTAGGGATATTGGCCTCTGATCAAGGTATATCCTCTAGTTACAAGGTGTGCACTGAACTAGAGTGCTCGTAAAATTTGTAGCATGAAAAATTGTTGAACGAATTGAAATATCTGAATATTGATGTTAAAATCAAATTGCTACAACCCTCGACAAAATCATATGACTTCATAATTGCTTGATTTCAATACTGATGCATGTAATTCCGAAAGAAGTCAATAAATTTGATTGTGTAAGAGAAATGGAGTTTTATCAAGATAAATATGAGGGCTTGGTTCATTTTTATTAAACCATGGTTTTAGATATCAATACAGAATTTTATTGATAAACTCTGCATGCATCATGTTTAAACCATGCTGATCAATAAAATTCATTCATAAGCCCTTATAATGGAAGACTTTGAAATATTCTGATTTGGATTTATGAGAATGACATTTCCTTGAAAATCTGACTGAAATTATTGTAGTTGAAGCCTCTTTAAAAATCTGTTATTTGAAACTCTTCTGCTCATTGTCCTTGGCTCATTGACCTGAACTTATCCTTGTATGCCCCTATGGTCTTCTTCTCATCCATCTCATAAGATTCCATTTATTGAGGGGGAGCCTCCTTGTCATATGCATCATGCTGCATAGAAGGAGAAGAATTGTGCTCTTGCATTCATATTTCTGGTATCTGCAGCTACATTCATACCCCTTCCCATGGTTTATTTTGAGTATACCAAAGGGGGAGATTGTTTGCCAAAGAGGGAGAATATCATTCAATCAGTGCATGCAGGTTCCTTTTGATCATCTCTAACTCATGCTTTTGCTGAAACTCTTAAAGGGGGAGAATCATGTTCTTGCAAGGGGGAGAAATTGACTAAATTTTTATACATGCTATAATTTCTCAAACTATTTTCTTTTTGATGAAGTCAAAGGGGGAGAATAGTTTGTGTCATCAATATTACTCACAGTGTAGTATTGTCATCATCAAAAAGGGAGAGATTGTTGTGCCACTGTGATTTTGATGATGGTTTTGATGATTGGTTTTTGATGTGAGTTAATCACTGTGAGTCATCTTGCTGTGTGTCATCATGCTATTATTCAGTCATTCTCTGATCATAATACTTTCTTTTATATGCACGATAAATTCATGTTTTATCATGTAAATGTATGGAGTTCATAGGGCTGTCAGATAACATGCTCTACTTAATTCTGTCTACACTCTGTCTGCACAGTCTCCACAGCAGTGCGTCAACTCCTTGAGCTGATGCGTCGACTATTCAGTTCAATCTCTCAAATCTATACACTCCATGCCCATTCAAGTCTATACATCGGTTTGATTCAAAGTCTGTACACTGCTTCACTTCGTCAAAATCCATACATCCTCAGCTGAACCCCATGTCTGTACAACGGCCTCAATCTTCATCTATCTACACTCTGTTTGGATAGTATGGACAGTGGTGGGTAGACCCACCCTTGCTGATGCGTCGACCCATCAGAACATTGTTCTTTATAGTAAGCCTACACATTGGTCTTCTTGACTCAAAGTCTATACATCCGAAAAGGGGCCAAGTCTATACAGTCTCACGCTCAAATCCTTCAAAGTCCATACATTGGACTGTAGCTTCCACTGTTCATGCCTTGGTCCAAGTCTATACAGTGCACTGTGCAGCATGTTCGTGTTCAAGCTTGTTGGTGAAGTCTGTACATCGCTCGCTCCTTCAGCTTTCACCAAGTCTGTACAGCGTGAACAATTCATCTCAATCCTTCGAAGTCTACACATTCATATGTCTTCTAAGTCTACACATTGCCAAAGTATGTGCAGCCCCTACTCTATACAACCGATTGATGTTGCAGTGTTCACCAAGTCCATACATCGCCTTCAGACCTTCAAGTCTATACACTGCTACAGGAACCAAGTCTGTACATCGGCTTCGCATTTGCAAGTCTGTACATTGGAGTCAGTTCACCAAGTCTATATACTGGACTTTGTTTCACCAAGTCTGTACACTCCACATCTTTTCCCACGCTTGGCCAAGTCTATACACTCATACCTTTTCCTACGTTTTACTGGCCAAGTCTATACATCGCTAAATCTGCACATTGTCTTCAGCTCAAGCGTTCAAAGCCTAAAGTCTGTACAGCGTAAAGTCTACACATTGGCTCAGGGTCGTCAAGTCTATACATCCACAGTGGACGTTCAAGTCTATACATTGGCCCTAACACTCAAAGTCTGTACACTCACTGCACTGTACAAGTCTATTCATTGGCTCTAACATTCCAAACTCTATACAGTCACTCCCTCAGCAAGTCTATACACTGGAGTCGTCAGCTGTGAGGACAGCAAGTCTGTACACTGGTTTTCATGCATGTTAAACTCCAAGTCTATACAGCCTGCCTCTTCGACTCAGTGTACATACTTATTCATTTGCTGTTTCAAAGTCCATACACTCGTTTCTAAGGCAAAGTCTATACAATCGTCTCTGAGCATCAAAGTCTATACAGCATGTCTGTCTTCATGGGTTCTGTGCTTTTAGTGCGTTGACGCACTTGGCTGACTGCTGTGAGCGACGTCACGCGGTTCGGAGTTCGATGGAGCGGGGAAGAGGATGCGGAGAGCGCGCGGGCTCCTCTTTTTGTTTGTTTTGTTGTTTGCTGCAACACAGAGATGAGAGAAGAGAGAGAAGGGGCCACCACGGGAGATTGCTCCGGCGGGGCGAGCGGGACAAGTATAATATAGCAAGATATGGGGTTCAAACGGCCATAGCGGGAAATGACTCGCCGCGACCTCGGGGGGACGGGAATGGTGCAGAAATTAAATAACAAGAATTGAAATGGCCATTGGGCAAGTGACTCGCCGCGGCCTCGAGAATATGAGCAGAATATAGCAGAATATAAAAGAGAATATAAGAACAGAGATTTAAACGGCCATTGGGGAAGTGACTCGCCGCGGCCTCGAGAATATGAGCAGAATATAACAGAATATAGAGAGAGTATAAGAACGGAAATTTAAACGGCCATTGGGGAAGTGACTCGCCGCGGCCTCGATGATATGAGCAGAATATAACAGAATATAGAGAGAATGTAAGAACGGAAATTTAAACGGCCATTGGGGAAGTGACTCGCCGCGGCCTCGATGATATGAACGAAATATAACAGGATATAAAGAGAATATGAGAACAGAAATTTAAACGGCCATTGGGGAAGTGACTCGCCGCGGCCTCGATGAAAAGATGTGATCGCCAGGGGCCGAAAGACCCCAAAATAAGAAAGTGAACGCGCCTACCTCAAGAGCGGGAGATGGCGGGTTGCTTCTTCCTCTCCTTCCGGCCGGCCGACGGAGAGGGCTTTCCTCGGCTACCCTTGCAAAACAACGACAAACAAATGACAAGTGGCTTAGAAAGATGAATGTGTAGTATTCATATCCTTGCAATAAAAATGACGAAATAACGGGAAGACACACACCTGGTTGGTGTTATCTTTTAAACCCCTCTCGGACTCGAGTAGGAGAAAAATGAGATGATGGATGCGAGATGATGAATGCAAAAGAACTACGAAGAAAAGGAAAGAGTTGGCTTATTGGATGTGTCGGTGGTGAAATTCGGCGGAGCTCCGGTAGCGTGGGGACGACGTAGAAGCGCGGTGGATGAAGACGACCTTCCTCTCGCGAGCGTGGGCACCCGAGAAGCCGGCAGAACCTCCACCTACAAAAGACCCCACGGGTTAGAAAAATGACTCCGTAGCCTCTCGGCTCCGGCAGCCTATCGGATCACTGCTTAGCTCCTCTAGAACTGAGGGGGTGGGCCTCTATTTATAGGGCTCCGGAGGGTGGAGGCGTCCAGGACTTTGGACACCTCCATCAGGGCCGAATTAATATTTTATTCCATTTATATATATTTTTTTGGAATACTTTTGTGGAGGCGTCCAGGGAACCGGACGCCTCAAACAGGTCCACCGAAAACAGTCGACGGCCGCACGCGGTTTGGCACAACGCGTGGTTTTGTGAGCGGCGCCTCGTGATTCAGAAATGGGCGCGTCCAGCTGACCGGACGTCTCTATAATTTGGCTTTTTTCACACACAACAAACCGTCGTTCGGTGGCCGGCGCCCGTGAGGGAGTTGATGGAGGCGTCCAGGGGCCTGGACGCCTCCAAAATTATATTATTTATTATTTTTCTTTTGTCTTTTATACCAGGGCTGGCATTATATATTTTTTATTTGTTTTTATGGAGGCGTCCAGAGGCCTGGACGCCTCCATTAATATATATATTTTTTTATTTATTTTGGGCCCTGAGAAAATAATAAAATAAATTAAAATTATGGGGGCGTCCAGGGGCCTGGACGCCCCGATTATGACCCACCCGGGTCCTCGGATTAGGCGTCGGCAGTCGCCCGGTAGACACCCTTCTTGGTTCCGAAACCTCTTGATGCGTCTGACTGGTGTTGATGCCGTCCGAATGCCGTGACGAGGCGATTCCGGATGCCGAAAAGGGCGGAAAAAGACTCGAGAATAGGAAGCACTCGAGTGATTCAAAATGCGTAAGCCGTTGCGGGGCGTTGTATAGTAATATGAGACTTTCTCAGGAGACGTCAGGAATGGCGTGTCTACAGCTGCCCCGCCTTGGCGTCTACTTTGCAAGGGAGCGACACGTAGTGGAATGGTATCGAAGTGGAGTGGAGTGAAGTGGGAGCGGACTGATAAGTTGATGCCAAGGTGTGATGAGACACGCTTTTGACGTTACTGTTTGGAATCTTTCCTGGAGTTTCAATGAGGCGACCTTGAAGAAGGTCTTTCAAATATTGACGATTGCTTGGACGGAGATCAAATAAGGGAGGGTGAGATGTGTGCTCAGGCACGAAACAAAAGGAGACCAACTTCTCGGTGTGGAAGTACCTGGGTCATAAACCGAAGGTTTCACCTTTGGGGAGCGGTTACCAGCCAATGTGGAAGTGCTGCGGCCAAGGTGGGTCAAGCAAGGTAAAAAGCAAAGGAATATCTGAGGGTCTGTCCAAACAAGGGTCTCCTTTGGAAGAGCAACGTAGGGCCGTTCCAAGGAAACTCAGTATTTCGTTCGGAGTGGAATATCTCATATTTGTGGGAATTGAAGAACAGCGGCTTTCGCAATCGAATCACTTGAATGATCTTCCGCTATAAATCAAAGTCCTATATGAATGCATGTTGGGCTTAAAGAGAAATTTAAAACAAACTAAAATAGAAAATAGCCAAGGATAATATTGTCAACTTGTTAAGAATGGGTCAGGATACCGATTCGGTGAGCCGACACTGGGCTGGGGCCCGTTTATCCGCACACCAACTCACTGAATGGAACCGTCGTCCCCATGCTACCACAAATTAACGGCCTATCCGTACGACCCAAATTCCTCTGGGATCATCACCGTTTTTGTTGAAGGGGAACTCAGATCCCAGATTCGTTCGGGCCGCAAGGTCCTCGACATGTTCTAGTAGCGTAGGTATTATATACTACGATGCATGACATGGTGGGACCAACCAATGAAAGGTGGGACAGGAGATAGGACAAAGACGTCCGTTAGTAAAACCTGCACAGGCCAGCAAAGGTTAGCAACATCAGAAAGTAGTAGAATCGCACCACAGTTCAAAGGAGATCCAGACAAAATCTTGACAATGACCACTGATGT
Organism: Amorphophallus konjac; assembly: GCA_022559845.1. NCBI lineage: Eukaryota > Viridiplantae > Streptophyta > Magnoliopsida > Alismatales > Araceae > Amorphophallus > Amorphophallus konjac. Next base: position 69,307,510 of record CM040118.1, on the reverse strand, counting down.
GACATGTTCTGTCCTGTAGCACCCTCCCCTTCCTATAAGAACTCCCCTTAGGCTAGCTCATTCAAATGCACCAAGGTGGGTTTTGGAAGCTCAGGAGAGGAATGAGAGGAGAATTTAGGATGGAAGGAGAGTCTTCCCGCGTTATGAAGAGGAGCAAGCCTAGCAGCGAGATTAGGCGACTTTCCGACCTCGAGGGTCATCTGAGTGGGACGATCATGTCGCATATGGTAAGCTGGCTCTTTTCAAATTTCTGCACGTGAACCTTCTTCTTACTTCCTTCATTTCTTCTTTTTTCCTCTCCCAGCCATATCCACTCTTCGCAGGCCCGAGGAAGTTTTCCAAACTGCCATGGCTTTCAAAGCTAACTTCCAATATCTCCATTGGCATGAGGGCCATACTCTCGAAGTGGCATTTGCAGGGGCTCCTTATTCATGCCAAACATTACGAGAAGATTCGTATGGACTGGGCGGCTATGGGCGCACTAGTGGAGATCTGGCATCCCCAGACCCACACTTTTATTTTCCCGACCTTCGAGGTGACCATCCTCCTCGAGGAGGTGGAACTTCTGCTTGGTTTGAAAAAATTCAAGAGTGACGGGAAGGTGAAGGTTATGCGGATGCTGACACGGGTGACTTCTGAAAGTGTCCTTGGAAGCTTCATGCCGCCCGACGCAGCCAGAAAGGTCCGTACTCAAAAGGGGATCGATCTCTAAAAGCTTGCGGAGTGGGTCATGGACGCCCTGAGAGGGTCACCAGACGATGACTATTTGGAGGGAATCATGAAGGGGTTCACCATTTGTCTGGCGGGTGCTCTCTTGTTCCCTTATACTGACAACATGGTGGAGGAAGACCAACTGGGTGCTATCTGCGGGATCTGGCGTGGAAAGAGGGTGGGACCCGCCGTCCTTGCCTATCTTTACAGCGGCCTTACCACCTCGAGTATGGGTAAGCCTCCTTTTGGTTGCGCACTTGTCTTGAATTGCTGGCTTGATTTGCACTTCAAATTCGACCACCGCGAGGGGATGCCAACTGCTTCGAAGCTCTTCCAACAAAGCCCGCTTCACCACATAGCCGACGTGTTAGGTTTTGGTGGGACTGTAGTGAACCGCGTTCCGTGGCTGAAGAAACATGAAGACTGGCGGTCTCACTTCCGCACCGTGACACAAGGCTTCTTTACTTGCGCACCGGCATGTTTGCTTTCGCTAGATCTCCTCATGAGGACTTCCCCCGAAGTTGATCTTCAACTGATCGGCGCGACCGAGTTCGTCCTTTATAGTGCGCATCGGTGCTGCCTCCAGATTGGCATCCCACGCCGTTCGTTCCTGCCATCGTCTGACATTATTCCTTTGAAGAAAAGGGAGTTGGGCACTGAAGCGGACGCGAAGGAAGCGAAGGCCATTAAAGCTCCCTGGAAGACAAGTGTTGCGGGAAAGGCCTTAGCGCACGTGGTGGAAGAATGCGAGCCGTGGAGGGCTTATGTAACCGAACTGGGGAAGTTAAGGCCTAAGGTGCCTAAACCCCTGATGTAGTTCACTCTGCTTTTCTGATGGAATAAAATTTGGCATTTGGATGTTTCGGACCCCCGTCCCCTTAATTATTATCTTTTTTTATGGTTTTTTTTCTTTGTGTTTTTTATTTTGTTTGGATTATATACATATTCTTATATAAATATATTTTTTTTGAAAATTTTTTATTATGGGGGCGTCCAGGGGCTTGGACGCCCCTAATTTTATTTTATTATTTTTTTGACAATTTATTTTTGGGGGCGTCCAGGGTCCTGGACGCCCCTATTTTGATTTTTTTATTGTTTTTTTATTTATTTTATTTATGGGGGCGTCCAGGCGCGTGGACGCCCCTATTTTTTTGAATTTTTGAAAAAAAATAAAAAGTGTGGGGGCGTCCAGGCGCCTGGACGCCCCAATAAAAGGTAATTCTATATATAGGGGGGGCTCCCCCCTGTTCACTTATACTGTTCATTCTGACCGTCCAGCCACTCCAAACGACCCATTCTTAGTCCCAATGGAGCGAGGAGGATCGAGTCAGGGTCCAGAGAAGCGGAAACGACTGGCTCGTCGTGCGAGGAGGTTGAGGGATGATGCCGAGGAGGCCGCAGCAGAGGAGGTTGCTGCGGGGGAGGAGATGGAGGTGCCGCTCCTGGCCGCGGAGGCCGCTGCGGATGCTGGTGACGCGGGAGATGACGATCACGACCTGGTAAGTACCTCAGAATTCTCACTTTGTGGTTCAATAGGCTAAAACGGGCGTGCGAGAGGCTGTGAGAGAAAGGCGGATAGTGAGAGAAGGAGGCGTCCAGGGGCCTGGACGCCTCCACTTTTTCTTTTTCTTTTTGGTTATTTATTTATTTACGAAAAGTAATAGAAATATAATAAAAATAAGGAGGCGTCTTGGCTCTAGGACGCCCCCATTATAATATATATATTATTAATATATATTTTTTGTTTTGGTTTTGTTTTTCTTTTTTCTAAAAAAACAAAATAAAGGAAAAAAAGAGGAGGCGTCCAGGGGCCTGGACGCCTCCACAAGAAAATATAAATATTTTTAAAAATGTAAAAAATAAAATAAAAGAATAAGTAGTATATATACAGTGTTATTGTTTTATGACTGTTCATGATGCTGATGTGTTCTTTGTTGGTTTTGTGGTGTGTAGGGCGTGATAAAGGGCCGGATCAGCTGGTCCTTGGTGGTGGCAGCATACCGTGGGCTGCCGGATTTCCAGAGGGCGCGTGTGGATGCCATGGGCTTTGGAGCTTTCCTTAGGATCGAGCCCTTCCGGCTCGACCTTCCTCTTATCCAGGCATTGAGGGAGCGGTGGCACGCACCGAGCCGGGCGTTTCTGATGCCCTGGGGGCACATGGTGCCGACGCTGGAGGACGTGGCTCGGATCACCGGGCTACGAGTTGACGGAGAGGCAGTCAGCGGGGTCACCTACCCCGACTACCGAGAGAGTGCCCTGGACCTGCTGTGGTTAGAGACGAGCGTGACTGATAGAGACAGCAGGGTAGTCGGCCGAGTGGAGATCATGGAGGCGCTCGGATTCGTCGACCCGCGTCAGCGGGTTAGCGAGACTGGAGCGGAGTTCTTGGCTCGACTGGAGGGGGATGCTCGTTCAGCTTTCACCCAGGATCCGAGCGAGAGGGAGCTGGTGGATCTAGACCTTCGGAGGTTTCTTTTCTTCTTCCTGGGCCGCCTTCTGCTGGGGACGAAGGGGGATGGCATCCACTGCCGTTTCCTCAGGATCTTGGCGGATCTGGACAGAGTGGGACACTACGCGTGGGGAGCGGCTCTGCTTGCCCATTTGATTGCTGATCTCTCCCAGACTTCGGAGAAGGAGACGACAGTCAGCGGCTTCGCACCATTCCTCCAGGTAAACATTTTATTTATGCATTCCCACAGTTAAATATGTAATTATTGTACTAATGATGTATGATGGATGCAGGTGTGGAGCTATTACTATTTCCCGATGGGGAGGGCTAGGCATGGGAACAGGAGGGCCGTGCCTCTGGCGCGGCAGTGGAGGCCGGTCGTGGTTGCAGCACCCCACGGCTACCAGCTGGCGTCGCTTCGTCGGGAGTTGAGCGAGTATCCCGAGGCCATGGTAAGATGCGTATGATTTTTTTTGTGTTTATGCATGAGACTGAATGGTAACTAACATAATGTATGTATGGTGATGCAGGTGGTGTGGAGGCCCTACCTGGGCATGGGCGATGCTGGCCAGCCCTGGGTTGTAGCGGGTCTTCCTCGCTTCAGGCGGGACGTGTGGGTCCATTGCCTGAACGAGATTGAGCCGCTGCGGCTTAGACTGGTCATGAGGACGTTGGGGCTGGCCCAGGAGTGGGTTGACGTAGATGCGCCGGCCCGCATTGGGCGGAAGACCAAGGGGAAGGCGAAGATTGTGGACTGGCGTACGCGCTTCCCAGCACAGTACCAGGACTGGCAGCAGGGCGGGGTCCCAGTAGTGTCCCACGTACAGGACAGCACAGACTACATGAGACGGTACCGAGCTACGTACGGGGACCGCCTCTCCTTGGGTGGTATGGCAGGGGTAAGTGAAATGAAACTGCTTCACCTTTCTATATGTATATGCATGGGATACTAACTTATGTGTAATGCAGGATGCTCGCGATACCATGATCGCCGACCTGCGGGCCCAGTTGGCGGACGCCAGGCGACAGTTGGTGGCCATCCGACAGGAGTTGGAGATCCTGGTGAGTCTATGCAATGCATTTTTTTGTGACCTGGATTTTTGATGCTTAGCCTTTGACTGACGTTTGCCCCGTGTTTCAGCGGGCCCACCAGACAGCGGCAGCCGGGATGGCTGGTGGAGCGGGTTCCAGTTCGTGGGGCCCTCCTCCGGAGGTTTCTGCCCTCCAGGAGCACCTGGCGTATGCGGTGGCTCGGGCTGAGGAGGCCGAGCGTGACCGCGAGGCTCGAGTGAGTGCTTGCTTGGCCCTGACCCTCTTCTAGCTGCTTTCCTTCTATCACTGTTCTCTTACGGTGCATGCGTGCTTTGACAGGTGGCCGAGATTTGGGAGGCCCTGGCCCATGCCGTTCGTGCTGAGCAGGAGCGTGATGCCTGGGTGGCAGAGCGCGATGCCTGGGTGGCAGAACGTGACGCCCGGATTGCGGAGCTGGAGGAGGAGCGTCGACGGGAGGCTGAGGAGCTCCCTCGTGACGTGCTGGATCTGCGGATCGCCCTCGAGCTGTCGAGGAGAGAGGCGATGAGGGAGAGAGAGGAGAGGGAGAGGGATAGGGAGAACGTGGAGAGAGAGAGGGAGAGCGTGGAGAGAGAGAGAGAGAGGGATAGGGAGAGAGAGAGGGAGGAGCGACAGCGGGATCAGACCGAGAGGAGGGCTCTAGAGGCCCAGCTGCTGGAGCTCCGATTGAGTCTCGACACGGCGGAGGGGAGGCTTCGGGAGAGCGAGGAGCGGTACCAGAGGGCGAAGGAACGTGGGGCGCGACTTCGTCAGTCTAGTTCTTTTTCCATGGGCAGCTATCTGGTCTCTTCGGCTGAGGAGCGTCGTCGCGCTTTCGAGGCTGGAGTGCCACCGCAGGGCGAGGCGAGCATGGCTTCTCAGGGTTCGCAGAGGCCCCCTAGGGATCCCCGGCAGAGGAGGGAGGAGAGAGATGACCAGGAGGGTGGTGGTGAGAGTTAGAGAGTTGCTTGTACACATCACCCTTCTCACTGTATGATGTACTTTCGGCTATTATATGAAATGGAAATGACTTTTTTGTGTTGTGTGTACCTTTCTCTCTCCCACACTTTCTTCTTTGCACTGAGTTGTCCTTTGAGGCACGCTCCGCGAGACCTTGCCCTGAACAGCGGGGAACTACGCTTTGCACGGGGGGATTTTGTTTCCTTTTCCCCCTTTTGGACGCGTCCAGGCGCGAGGACGCGTCTTAATCCTTGATTTCAAATTTAAAGCGACGGGTGGTCCTTCTTCTCCCGTGCCTTACCCGCAAACGAGCCCGCCTTCTGCCGAAACTCGCTTGCCCATTTTCTCGTCTTCCTCCTCTTTTGATCGATGGAGTTCGGTGGGCCCGACCATGGTGAAGGTGGAGAGGGACGAGGAACTCCTCGTCCAAGGAGGGACGCGCCCGAGCACGGAACGGCGTCCATGGAGGAGGAAGGGCCGCTTCGGGCCCCCGAGGGACCCGAGGGGCCCGATGGAGTGGGAGGAGGTGAACACGGTTCGGTAGGTGCTTCGATCTCTTCCTCTTTAAATTCATTTTGGGTTTTGAAGCGAGCCGCGCGAGGAGGAAAGGGTTCGGCGAGTGTTGCACTCAAATGATGGACGCGTCCTAGACAGGGGACGCATTCCTTTTGACTGATTTGGGCCTCTAGACCCCTCGAATGATGATCCCGCCGGCTAAGACTTACCCTGATGACAATACCGTCATGCCATGCTTAGGCTCCCAGTCGCTTCCGACCACAGGGATTCACCCAAAAGGTGTTTGAGGTAAAAGATTTGCCCGACCCGGGTCTGTTTCCTCACAACTCTAGATGGTATATGATGGAACACCCTGGAACACTAACGACCAACCGCGCGACGCTGACCCGGAATCAGACGCCGTCGCACCCATAGGTGACGCGCTTGCATTGGCCTAAGCCCGAGGTTAAACAATAAGACATCAAGGTGGTAAACAGGAGTCTTGACCAGCCAGAAACACGGAGACTCCTTCGCAGCGATAGCTTTTGCTTTTCAAAGTGGGCAACCAAATGTGTATATTAAAATAAGGTCGCAGACCCTGGGCAGTTTTCACCTTTCAGAAACTCCATCGAACCTTCATCTTTAGAGGGAGAAGGAAGAGTGTAGGGGATAAACCTCCCGAGAGGACCGGCAAAGCCGTTAACCCGGCGAGCGAATAAGGGCCCATTAACTCTTTCCTTTCGGACAACTTCGGACCAAATCTCGAGCATTTACATTCCACGGCCCCTTTTGTGGATTCAGACTTTTTGCTTTGAGGGGTTCCGTTTATCGCAACAGGCACGGTCACGACCAGGCTTTTCTCTTGATCTTGACTTTGTATTTTTTTTTTTTTGTGAGGGAGATATAGTCGTTTGACGTTTGTAGGCTCCCTTTTCGTATGCCTGCGGGGACACTGCCCTCTTCTCGTGCTCTGATTGATGCTCGAGGAAATGGATCCTACTCTTGTCCTTGGGGTTTGAGTTTCGGTTTCTCATGCTCAGCGTTTTAAGGGCGCCGACTGTCTCATTTGGTCGAAGAGAAAAGAATAAAGATTACAGCTTCCGGAGATCTTCTAGGTGTGGCCCTACCGTAGGTGATGCTACCAACTTTTTTTTGAATAAAATACATAAGTGAACACATGTTAGCTTCCTTTGAGCGAGCATAGGCCGACGTGGCCGGACAGGGGTCTCCACGGTTCTGGCGAACCAAGACCCGGTGCCTACCAAGCCTTAATGGGCCCTATCCTAACATGAAGGTTAAATGCAGAGACTTAACTATATGGTGACTGCCGGGCATCGGCATTTTGAATTTTCCATATTTTTAGTGGTTTTCAATATTTCTTTGTTTTTGATGTTTTTTATCTTTTCATCATTTTTTTTGTTTCGTGCTAAGGGTAGTATTTCTTAAGATAAAGCCCATTCCAAGGGTGGGATAACTCGGTCCCTTCGGCGTTGATTAGCTTGTAGGCGTTGCCAGGGTACACGGCTTGAATTACAAATGGTCCTTCCCAATTGGGTTGGAGCTTAGAACGCGGCCCTCCAGGTTTGACAAAAATTCTTTTTACGACCATCTCACCGACTTTGAATTTTCTCTCAACGACTTTCTTTTGGTAAAAGCGAGCGAGTCTATTTTGATACACACGCGCGTGTTCGGCAGCGGCCAGCCGCTTCTCATCCAAGAGTTCCAACTGGGCGAGGAGTGAATTACGATGATCGTCGAGGGGAAATTCCTCGTCCAATTGTACCCTGAGAGAAGGGATCAGAGTCTCGTACGGGACTACCGCTTCCATACCATAAGTGAGGGCAAATGGAGTCTGCCCGGTGGGGGTACGGATTGAAGTGCGATAGGCCCATAGGGCTTCGATAAGCTTTTCTGGCCAGTCTGAAAACTTACTAGACTCGCAGGTTTTTTTGATGATTTTGAGCAATGTTTTATTGGTGGCCTCCGCTTGGCCGTTACCTTGTGGGTAATAAGGCGATGAATGATGCAATGCAATTGCGTACCTTTTGCAGAGGTCATGTAGGTCCTGAGAAATGAATTGTGGCCCATTGTCGGTGACGATCGTGCTTGGGATGCCGAATCTGGCGAGAATGTTCTTCATGATGAACTTGTAGACTGTTGACGCCTTGATTTCCGCGTAAGCTTCGGCTTCGGCCCATTTGGTGAAGTATTCCGTCGCAGTAAGGATGAAAGATTTCTGCTTGGTGAGGGAATTGGGATCACCTAGGGGACCAATGATGTCGAATGCCCACATGGAGAAAGGCCATGGGGAGGATATTGGATGAAGTGAGGAAGATGGTGAATGGATTTTATCGGCGTGAAGTTGACACTTGACACACCTACGGACATAGACAGCACAATCCTCTTCCATAGTGGGCCAATAAAAGCCTTGACGAATGATCTTCTTGGCGAGCATCTGACTATTCACGTGGCCACCGCACACACCCGAGTGCGTCTCTTCTACACATTTCCAAACCTCATCGTCACCAAGACATCTTAACAGAATACCAGTAAGGCTCCTCCTATAGAGTAGACCTCCAATCAATGTGTATTTCTGAGCCACCCTTCTTATGGCTTTCTTGTCCTCTGTGGTGGCCCCTTCAGGATAAGACTGATCTTGGCAGTATTTGACAATTTCATAGAACCACGGTTTCTCTTCATCAGCCAGCTCTTCTTCAACCTCTGCCAACATGATTTCCCTCTTCTCAAGGATATCTTCCTGCAGGATCTTCCTTGCTATCCTGTCTTTGATGTTTACGTAGGAAGCATCATCGACTGCAGGGGCGTGAAGTTTGTAGATGGAAATGGACTTAAACCATCTTCCTAGAGGGAACCTTATGGATGATGCCAATGAGGCGAGGGCATCGGCGAGAATATTCTGATGACGAGGGATATGAACAAAGATCAGTTTTGTGAACAGTTTGGCAAAGGCAGCAGTGAGTTCTTGGTATGGCTTGGGTTTGGGATCGCGAGTGCGATACTTAGTGAGTACCTGGCGAAGGATGAGCTGACTGTCACCTACAACTCGCAACTCAGTGATACGAAAAGAATGAGCGAGTCCTAGGCCAGCTAGAAGGGCTTCATATTCGGCTATATTATTGGTAACTGGAAATTTGAGCTGGTATGCCAATGGGAATGTGAGGCCTTCAGGTGACAGGAGGGCGATGCCGATTCCTTTCCCTTGAGAATTCAGAGCTCCATCAAAATATAGTGTCCACATTGGCTCATCTGATTGGTTGACGGACATTAGTTCCTCATCTGGAAACTCTGATTGGACGGGGTCGAACTTGGGAAGAGGATGGTGAGCGAGATGCTCGGCTATGGCATAACCTTTAATCGCCTTTTGCTGGATGTAGGTGATGTCGAACTGAGAGAGAAAACTTTGCCAGCGTGCTAGCCTATCCGTAAGGACGGCTTTCTCCAGAAGGAATTTGATAGGATTCATTCGAGCAATCAAGTGGACTTCGTGAGCCAAGAAGTAGTGCTTCAATTTCTGCACTACCCAAACGAGGGCAGCACAGGTTTTCTCCATGCCGGTGTACTTCTGCTCACAGGGATTGAGAAGTTTGGACAAGTAATAGGTTGCCCGTTCCTTGCCTTCTTCATCAGCTTGTGCGAGGACGGCTCCCACGGAGTCATCCAAGACTGAGATGTAAAGGATCGGAGGTTTTTCTAGTTTAGGTGGAATGAGAACGGGTGGACTAGCCAGATATTCCTTCAACCCTTCAAAAGCTTTCTGACATTTAGAATTCCAGTGGAATTCTACTCCTGGCTTGGTCAACTCGTAGAGAGGTCTACACCTTTGTGAATGTTGAGACACAAACCGACGAATAAACTGCAGCCTGCCGATTAAACCTCGGACTTCCCTCAAATTCTTGGGAGGCGGCATATCCCTGATAGCCTTGGCTTTGTCGGGATCTATCTCGATCCCTCTTTTACTCACAATGAACCCCAGCAATTTACCCGACGACACACCAAACACACACTTTTTCGGGTTCATTTTCAATTGAAACTCTCTTGACCTTTGCAAGACCTTAGCCAAAACTTCTAGATGTTCCATCCTGGTCCTCGATTTCACCAATAAGTCATCCACATACACTTCCAGATATATGTGCATCGTGTCATAAAATATGGCCATCATCGCTCTTTGGTAAGTAGCTCCAGCATTCTTTAATCCGAATGGCATGACCACGTAACAATATGTTCCCCAAGGGGTAGTGAATGACGTCTTTTCCTGATCCTCTTCTGCCAAACGAATTTGATTGTATCCTGAAAATCCATCCATGAACGAGAGGGTTTCATAGCCTGCCGTGTTATCAATCAACACATCAATGTGAGGCAAGGGAAAATCATCCTTTGGACACGCGCGGTTAAGGTCCCGGAAGTCGATGCAAATCCTGACTTTCTCATCTTTTTTCATGACCGGGACAATGTTCGCCACCCATTAAGGATAAAGGACGACTCTAATGAACCTGGCTTTGTGGAGCTTATCGACCTCTTCCTTCATTTTCAAAGCCATCTGAGGGTGGAAACGCCTTAACCTTTGTTTTACCGAGATGGACCCTGATTTTAGGGTTAAATGGTGTTCGACTAAGGTTGAATCCAGACCCGGCATATCCTCGTAGCTCCATACAAATGTGTCCTTATATTCCTTGAGAAACTCAATTAATGCCTCTTCTTCAGAGGGTGGTAGGTTGTCACTTATGAGGATGATCCTAGGGTCTTCCTCAGTTCGCAAGTTGACTCCTTTGGTGGATTCTTCTACGGCGGTTGACGGCTCGTCGAATCTCCTCATTCCGCTAGCGTATGCGCCCACCGCATCCTCATATTCTTCACCCTCATCTTCAGTGGGGCATTCTTCATTCGTGATCTCGTAGACTCCATACCCTTCATCAGATGCACAGTCGCCCTCGCATTCTATTTCGGGTAGCTGGATGGGATTTTCTAACAACTGGGGGATGGCAAGAAGGGCCTGACACCTGGCGGCCAAATCCAGAAGGAATCGACGAGGGATCTGCCTACCCTTGGATTTCTTCCTAGGTACTACCCTTGGCCTATCATTCCTAGATTGACTGACAATATTTACAGAAGAAGAGGAAGATGAGGAGGATGGTGTAGAATGTACAGGAGAAGACCCCTCAGAGGAGGGGTAGAAAAGGTCGCTCATCGGACCTTGGACGGGTGGTCCGCAAGGCGGTACGCACCCGTGGGAGATGTAGGAGGTTTCCTCAACGAAGATGTGTTGTTGGAGAGTTTGAAAATTGACGTTTTTTTTTCGTTTTCATTTTTAATGACAAAGCAGTGAAAAGAGATTGGAGGAGAGAGGAAAGTGGTTATGGCTAGAGGATTGTGGGGCTCATAGAGCAGATCATGGTTGAAGACCTGGCGCGGGTTGAAAAGCCCGCGTAGGTATGTAAGCAAAGAAGGGGACCTGGGAAGATCATCAGACAATTGTCTGGCCCAGGAAGAAGATATCAGCAAAGGCTGAGACGAGTGGATGGAGAGGATGCGGCTAATGAGCCGTCGACGGTAATGTTGAGGACGGATGAAGATCCGTCGATGACAGAGTCCTTCTGGCGAGGACGAGGATAGTTTGGGACCTTGGCAAGAGTGGTAATATTCTCTGGTATTTCGGAGATCAATGGTGGTCCTTCAAGCTGTGGAGATGAGAACATCCTTTCCAGTGCAACGGAAATGTCCCGTATGTCGAACCATTTGTCCCACTCGCATTCCGGATCTTTGATCTTGCCTCTTTTGGTGATCCTCGGACATTTTTCAGCCAAATATACAGCATGTGATCCTCCATATGCTTCTCGTGGGTGATCTCCCATCTGAACAACGGGCCCTCTATTGAAGTGGTTTGATAGAGTCCACATGAGGGGCTTCCAATCTGCCTTGAACGGTCCTTTGAAGCCTAGGCCAAACCTACGGTTCGGCCTAATTTCTTTTGGCGGCTTGAGCATACCCTGTAACTGTGCGCCCAGACCTTTTCCCTGTTGATAGCCGATGTTCCTCATAATCTCCCAACCTTTGGAGTGAAAAGGGAGACAGGATGTTGCGGTTGGCCTGACCGGCTCCTTTGGTGCTAGTGGAACATGAGATGGATCACGTACGTCCAGCAGTGACTATATGGGCCGATGAGACGGCCAAACAGAAGGCAGAGAGGTGTTGATAGCATCCACTGTGTGAAGGACAGGTGTACTGACCACTTTAATAATTCTCCCATTGTAAGGAAACTTCAGGCACTGATGGTTGGTGGAAGGCACAGCGTCCATGGCTTCGATGTAAGGGCGACCCAGTATAGCCTTAAATGTGGGGTCCATGTCGAGGACATGGAATTCCGTGGGAATTGCCATGGGGCCTAGTTCTGCCTTCAGAATAATCATCCCCTGCGGCGGCCTTTTGCTATTGTCATAAGCCGTGACCGTGATCGAGGAAGGTCTTATTTGCTCCTCGTCAACCCCACACAACTAAAGAGTACTCATGGAGATCACATTTATGGACGCACCCGTGTCGACAAGACACGGGTTTATGGATACCCCATTAATTTTTATTGAAATGCACAATGCATATTTCCGAGCTTCCTTGGGAGCGAGCTCGTAGTTGTGAAACATGATGGCTAGTTGTGTGTCTGTTGGGGTCAGGACGGTCGAAATCTTCTCCACGGGGAGGTCTTCATTAACCATGACCTTTTGAAGATATTCCATCAAGGTCGCCTGGTGGGATGTGGATCTTTGAAGTAGCTCTAGGATGGAGATCCGGGCAGGCGTCTTGTCCAAGTGTTTCAGTAGATCATACTGTGTTCCAGGGATAGCTCTTTCTGGTTGTTCTGCATCGTCCTTCTCTGGCTGAGATTGCTCGGGATTCTGACTGTTGTGGGGGAAAACCCTGTGGAAAATCCTTCCACTCCGGAGCACCATTGCCTGCGGCTTTTGTACCTCTGTGGGGGTAGCAGTGGGTTTTAACAGGGGTTTGAGGGGTAGTAGTGGAGGAATGGTTGATGAAGCAGAGGTGATGACGGGAGTAGGGATTCTGATGAGGGGTTTGTTAGGTGGAGGCATGGCGGAGGTAGAGGGGATATCGCGCGGATTATGAAGGATAAGGGGTTTGGAAGGTGGAGGTGGAGGTAAGGTTTGAAACGGGTAAAGGTTTTGAGGTGGATGGTGGGTGATGAGTGGTTTTGAAGGCATTAGTGGTGATGTGGTGGAGAAAGACGGGGTTATGTATGGTGGACGGATGATAAGGGGTTTAGAAGGCGTAGGGGTAAATTTGATAGAGGTGGATGGTAAAGTGGGGGAGTGGGAGAAGGTGAGAGGGTGTGAAGGCGTAGTAGAGAGTGTCGGTTGATAGGAGGTCGGGGTGCGGATGAGAGGGCGTAATGGTAGTGGAAATGGTGAAGGCGATACCGATGCGGGTTGATGAGAGAGAGGTGCTACCCGGGCAAGGTGAGGGGGTTGCATGACGATAGGGTTGGAGGTATAAAGAATGGAGGTACTTTCCTGGTGCCACACCTGCTCTCTCCCGACTTCCGGGAAGGAGGAGATGGGGTTAACCTGATGATTGGGCTGTTGGTGCTCCGGTAGTGGATTCTGGATTATGCCCATGTCGGGCTGTTGTTGTGGGGCCTGCTGAGGCTGCTGTTGTTGTTGTGGTTGCTGCTGCTGCTGCTGTTGTAACTGCTGCTGTGGCCTCTGAGGAGGTCTCCTAGCCTTGAGAACCGCGACGTACCGTCTCATCTCATCCCAATCTATTTGATGTTCATCATTCATATCATGGATGTAATCTTTGAAATGGAAGCAGTAATCCACTGTGTGTCCCGGCTGCCTGTGGTAGACGCAGTATTTGGAGGTATCAACATTGGGGGGCCACGCGGGCCTTTCTCTGGGTAGGGCGAGTTGGTTTGATGCCATGAGGGCATTAAAAATATCTGCTAAGGTTTCTGGCAATGGTGGATAGTAGGCTCTCTTAGGACCGAGCGACCTCCTTTGTTGCTGTTGGGGACCATAGTTCCCCGGGGGTGGAACTTGGTTGTACTGAAGCGGTGGTTGTTGTTCCTGAGGTTGTGGTTGTTGTTGCTGGGGTTGGCGTAATGGAGGCATATTATCCTGGGGTGGATTATTTTGGGGTGGAGGACGGAGAGGGAAAGGACCTGGTTGAAGGGGTAGTCGGGGCATTTGTGGAGGCCTTGGGTTGACTGCATAGTTGGCATTGTTGACCGCACTGACTTGCTCATTTGTCACGACCCCTTCTGTGGCTCCGCCCGGGACACCAGCGCCTGTCTTTCTGACCACTTTGGGCTTCGGCGACTCAAACATGTTCATGATGGGGGAGTCTTTTAGCTGGGTTTGGATGTATCGGGCCCTTTCATAGAGTTCCTCCATTGTAGTAAGTTTATTCATGGCGAGGACGTGTTTGAACTGCGGGGTTGCATTAGACACAATCATTTTCACTTGTTCGGGCTCGGAGAGGGTATCCCTTATTCTTTCCGCCAGAGACCTCCATCTATCAGCATATCGGACAAAATCCTCGTCGGGTTTCATCTTTTCGGCCACTAGGTCGGTAATGGAGAGTGAGGGACCGACCCTATCCCTATATTTCTGCAAGAACCTTCTCTGCACTATTTCAAAATTCTCGGCCTCGCGGGGCTCCAGAGAATAGAACCACTCAAGCGCGGGACCATCCAATGATCTCCGAAAGAGGTATGCCAGGGACCTCTGATCGTTTTGCCAATAGGAGGACTCATACATGAAGTCCTTGAGGTGAATGAAGGGGTTGCCGGTACCATTGTATCTGCGGTACGTGGGCATTTCGGAGGGAGGAAGATGAATGACGGGGAGGATTGGCAAAGCAACCTCCGGGGTGGCTTTCACGTCCACCATTCTTCTCAGATTTTGAAACTGCTCGTCCATGTGATTGAACCTATTGAGGAGCGATTGGGCGAGCTCCTCTGGGGGTGAAGGTGGCACTTGCCATTGGGGGAGAAACTGTCTCCCGGAGACTTGAGGGGAAACCCGGAATGAGAGGGAGCTCCGGCAGCGTGGGGACGACGTAGAAGCGCGGTGGATGAAGACGACCTTCCTCTCGCGAGCGTGGGCACCCGAGAAGCCGGCAGAACCTCCACCTACAAAAGACCCCACGGGTTAGAAAAATGACTCCGTAGCCTCTGGGCTCCGGCAGCCTATCGGATCACTGCTTAGCTCCTCTAGAACTGAGGGGGTGGGCCTCTATTTATAGGGCTCCGGAGGGTGGAGGCGTCCAGGACTTTGGACACCTCCATCAGGGCCGAATTAATATTTTATTCCATTTATATATATATTTTTGGAATACTTTTGTGGAGGCGTCCAGGGAACCGGACGCCTCAAACAGGTCCACCGAAAACAGTCGACGGCCGCACGCGATTTGGCACAACGCGTGGTTTTGTGAGCGGCGCCTCGTGATTCAGAAATGGGCGCGTCCAGCTGACCGGACGTCTCTATAATTTGACTTTTTTCACACACGACAAACCGTCGTTCGGTGGCCGGCGCCCGTGAGGGAGTTGATGGAGGCGTCCAGGGGCCTGGACGCCTCCAAAATTATATTATTTATTATTTTTCTTTTGTCTTTTATACCAGGGCTGGCATTATATATTTTTTATTTGTTTTTATGGAGGCGTCCAGAGGCCTGGACGCCTCCATTAATATATATATTTTTTTATTTATTTTGGGCCCTGAGAAAATAATAAAATAAATTAAAATTATGGGGGCGTCCAGGGGCCTGGACGCCCCCATTAAGACCCTCCCGGGTCCTCGGATTAGGCGTCGGCAGTCGCCCGGTAGACACCCTTCTTGGTTCCGGAACCTCTTGATGCGTCTGACTGGTGTTGATGCCATCCGAATGCCGTGACGAGACGATTCCGGATGCCGAAAAGGGCGGAAAAAGACTCGAGAATAGGAAGCACTCGAGTGATTCAAAATGCGTAAGCCGTTGCGGGGCGTTGTATAGTAATATGAGACTTTCTCAGGAGACGTCAGGAATGGCGTGTCTACAACTGCGTAGACGCAATTGTGCGTCTTTCGCTTTCTGTCTTGTTCACTGCATCGACGCTGACACTGGATGCGTTGACGCATTGGCCAGTTGCCAAGGGCGTGAGCATCTCGCTTGAGGAGCTGAGGCGACGCTGCACGATGGAAGCGTTGACGCCTTGGGCCGATGTCCAAAGGTCTTTTGATCAACATCAAGTCTGTACAGCATGAAGTCTGTACATTGGTTTTGTCTTGAACAGAACGCCTAAGTCTATACATTGTTATGGATTGCCCTGAACTAACTAAGTCTATATAGCCGTCTATGTGTGCCTTGCTCGCTGAATGAAGTCTGAACATTGCCTTAAGCTGATATTGTCTTCGACTGATTAACTGACAGGTTATTCAACTGATTTTCTGACAGGTTTAATGGATGAGGCCATCAAGACTTGCACGTGATCCTAGAGGCTGAAATGCTGACACGTGGACCACTGAAGCTTGGGCGGGAATCGAAAAGAGCATAAGCCCTAGCTGCCTGCTGCTGGTATATATATGGAGTCTCCTCCATTGGCTGAGAGTGATCGAAACGCAGAGAGCCATCGAGAAAAGCTGAAGAGCAGAGAGTGCCTCCACGATACAGAGAATAGAGAAGAAGAAGAAAAGAGAGCAGAAGAAGGAAAAGAGAGAGATAGTGCTCATGAGAAGTGAGAAGTGAGAAGAAAGAGAGAAGAAAGAGAAGCAGAAAGAAGAGGAAGAAAAGAAGAGGAGGAGAGAGTCTATTGAAGATCAGTTTAATCTGTTCGTGGATCAAATCCAGAACGACTATGCTCATTGAGAGCTACATCTCTTGTGTTTCATTTCCAGCTTTTGTTGCTGTGCTTTTTATGTTTCTTTATTTTTTTCTTTTGTTTCTTTGGTTAGCCTTGTTCTTCCGATTGCCCTGCTGGGGATCGGGTTCCTCCTGTGGATTCAGGAGAAGGGAGACTTGTCTCCGGTTCTGGGCTTGTGGCTAGCAAGTCCAGGGGTCCCTCCGGTCTGGAGGAAGAGAGACTTCGGTCTCTGGTTTCCAAGTGGTTGGGAGTCACTTGGGGTGTCCCTCCGGTTGGGAGGAAGAGGGGAGGTTGTTCCCCTGGTCAAGCTGTGTGGCAGCACCTTGTTCGCAGACTGAGTCTGCTTGGTTCTAGCATTTGCTAGTGAAGCCTCACTCCGGTTGGGAGTGAGGGGTGGATGTAGGTCTGGAGGACCGAACCACCTAAAAAATCTATTGAGCAGTGGTTTGATTGCTTGATTTACTTCCGCTAGATGCTTGGATAGGCACGCTCCTACTGCTTGTTATTATGTTCAATCGAATTAGCTTAATTCTGGAACTTGCCTAGCATCTGAGTTTTTTATTTGGGCATTATTCGTACCAGGATACATTCACCCCCCCTCTGTATCCGGGCCTAGCACCCTAACAATCCACGGTCTGCATGTGACTCCAGGAGACAGAACGTGCAGTCCTCTCCTCCACATCCCCGGTCTGCGTGCGACTCCAGGCGATAGAACACGCCAACGCGGCCGGCCAACCACCGCTCCTCCCCGTTGACACCGCCGCGGTCGGCTGAGCCGCCCGCCCCCCTCCGTCGTCCGGTCGTCATCCCTTCACGCCGGTGCTTCTTCCTCGGCCATCGGCGACGCAGTCCAGCATCCACCCCCTCTCCATCTGGCGGGCTCTCTCCTCCACGGTCCCCCGTCGTCTGCGTGCGACTCCAGGCGACAGAACGCGGCCAACCAACCGGCGTCTGCGTTCTCCGTTCTGCGAGTCCCGGTGAGTCGGCCTCCGTTCCGTCATCCCTCCGCCAGAGTGCCAGACGCCGTCGGCCCCCTTCGCGCCGCAGCCCACCAACCGGCGATCAAGCAGCTACCGCAGCTCGGTAAAACCCTCATCTCCTAAATAGAAAAGCACGTACAGCGTACTTGGGCTCAAGTAGAATTAAAATCCCAGGTGTTTAGTCATTCTTGGTTCTGTCATGGGAAGCTGCCATGAAAATGGGCATGCTGTTGGTCGAAAAGTTCATATGTAGCTCCGAGGCATTCCATGAAAATACTACTAGTAATAAGATGGTCTACTTTGTCTTTTAAATAGTTAAATGATCTAATCACCTTGGAGTCAACAATACGATCAAAGATTCAAAGTCTGGACTAAGTTCATATGTTGTCCAGTCTCTTGTTTGAGCTTTGAGGTAGATATTTGTGTTAGAAATTTAATGGTTTTCTCCCTTTTATGAATGTAACTTTAATGCATGAATCATGATCCATGAATCCTATTTTATTGTCTCTTCTCATTTATTTTTTCAGAATAGCATATCATCTATGATGGAAGATCTCACTAATAGCGATGCATTGCCTGCCAATACTATAAATCTTTCTCAAAATATTTCTCATGTGCAACAAAATGACGAGGCAACTGTAGTTGTGAATGCATCACCGGAGCCATCTTCACCTAAATAGAAGAAGTTAAGATCTAAAGCATGGGAAGATTTTGAAAAAACAACCTGTCCGGATGGTAGTGAAATAGCCATATGTAAGCATTGCAAGAGAAAATTTGATGGTTCTAGTGCTTAAGGGACAACCCATTTGAAGAATCATGCAGCAAGATGTCCTAGAAAAAAACATGTTGATATAGGACAACAAATGATTGCAGTGACTGGAAGAAAAAGTGAGACACTTGTAAAAATAGCGAATTTTAAATTTGACCAAGAGCGGAGTCGGTGTGACCTTGCAAGAATGATAATGAAGCACAATTTACCTTTTAACTTGGTTGAGCATGAGTATTTTCAAATATTTTGTGGTAATCTTCAACAAGAGTTTAAGGTGGTCTCGAGAAACACTGTTAGAGCAGATGTGATGAAAATATACAATGATGAAAAGGAAAAATTGTACTCAGTCTTTGATAATATCGATTCCCGAATTAGTCTCACAACAGATATGTGGACATCTAATCAGAATCTTGGTTACTGTTGTGTCACATCACATTTTATTGATGCTAAATGGGAGTTGCATAAGAAAATTATTACTTTTATATCTGTGAAGACTCCACATAATGCTGAGACACTCTTTAAGATTATGAAAGATCAAGTGCTTACATGGAACATTGATAAAAAAATATTTGCTATCACAGTTAATAATGCAAGTACTAATACTGCAATGATTAGAGATCTGAAACATTGGCTTTGTGGTAAAAATGTGTTTCCATGTCATGGTATTTTTTTACATGTTCAATGCAGTGCACACATTCTTAACTTAATTGTGAAGGATGGGTTAAATGAAATATCTGGATTGTTGAAAAAAATTCGTGAAAGCGTGAAGTTTGTGAGGTCATCACCAAAACAAAAGGAAATATTTGAACAAGTTGTTGCTCAAGAGAAATTGAAAGGTAAGAAAATGATTTATATTGATGTCCCTACACGATGGAACTCTACATATTTGATGCTTGGGACTGCACTAGAACCACGTGTTGCATTTGAACGTTTATCTGAATATGATATTGACTATAAGAGTCTGCCTTCTGATGATGAGTGGGGAGTAGGACGTGTTATACATGACAATTTGAAGGTATTCTATGATGCAACTT
Source organism: Amorphophallus konjac (assembly GCA_022559845.1). Classification (NCBI taxonomy): domain Eukaryota; kingdom Viridiplantae; phylum Streptophyta; class Magnoliopsida; order Alismatales; family Araceae; genus Amorphophallus; species Amorphophallus konjac. The sequence goes on along the minus strand of CM040118.1, from coordinate 69,288,195 downwards.
TGACTCTTTCAGGAAATAAATATGTTACAGCTAATTTGTACTTTCATGATGTGTGTGATGTGCACATTCATTTACTTGAAATGTTGAAATCTCCCCATGAATTTGTGCATTCAATGGCTGAAAGGATGATGTCAAAAATTTTGAAGTATTGGGAAGATTGTAGTCTTATTTTGACAGTTGCTCTTATTCTTGATCCTCGATATAAGATGGAGTATATTGACTATGTGTATCAGCAGATTTATGGAGGTGCTGCATTTATGCATGTTGAACGAATTCGTTCAACTCTTTATGACCTTTACTCTGAGTATGCAAGTGTTGTTGATAACTCATTTTGTTCTCAAGTTTTGAATAAAACTGATGATTCTATTGGTAATGATACGGTGGAGAGCAAAGATGCTAAAAAATTGATAGGAGGATTTAAGAAGTTTATGAGTCAGCGTTCTTCCACTACACTATCTCTTTCTAGAAGTGAGCTAGATATTTATTTAGAGGAAACTATCTCTCCTGATATTGCTGGATTCAATATATTATCATGGTGGAGCAATTATGGGAAAAAAATTTTAACACTTTCAAAAATGGCAAGAGATATTCTAGCAATCCCAGTTACCACTGTTGCATCAGAGTCTGTGTTTAGTACCGGTGGAATGGTAGTTTATGAGATCCGTTCTTCATTAGCTCCTGAAAATGTAGAAGCATTGATTTGTGGGCAAGATTGGCTTCCATCTTTGAAGGAGAAAGGTAACTATCACTTTTCAATATATTTTATATTTCAAAATTATTATCATATTTATGTTTATGAAATAAAATTTGTTTGCAGGTGATATTTCTTCATAGTGAAAAATTGTTACATTTCTTCTAAATCTTTCTCAACTAAGGTAACATTTTTTAAAAATTTTGAACATTAACTAAAATACTTATTAACTGCTATCTTATTCTTTTCTTGACATGATGTTTTGGATGTTACTCACATGGAAGATAATTTTTTCTCATATAAAGTTTTTGTTGAGAAATTTAGACATAGTTGTTGACTTCAGTTTTGATTATTAGTGTCACACATTTTGTTCTCATAGAGGCAGGAGTCCAAAATATATCTCTCTCCTTAATCATCTTCGCATATACCTTCCAGAGGTAAATTCATTTGCACATATTTGTTATCATATTCATGGCATTGGTTACATATTTTGCTTGTATTACTGCATCTGAATCATATGGTGTTCATTGCACTGGGATGTTTCATGTTCCAAGTATGGAGACCATAAGTGGGCTTGAGTTTAGACAGTGAAAATGAGGGAAAATGCAGAAATGTCATGGAGTATATGTTTTCTTTAAAACCCCAGGAAATATGTGTTCAAATTGCTACAAATATAATAGATGCATCACAACTGCAGATTTAGGCATGTGTCTGTATCCATGTATGCACACCCATCTACATATGTATATATAACATCTATGTCATTCATTTGTTAGTAAGTATGATCATATGTACCTTGTGCTATTATTGTAGCTACCATGGTCTGACTATTATTGTACCTTATGCTTTGTTTCATTAGTCTTAGTTGAACTATCTACAGTTAATTTCCTTGTTTGTCAACTAGATAGAATTATGTACTCTCTAGATTTTTGCGAACTGTTGATAGTTGGAGGTTTGATTTACGGAAATATACAGTGACTAGTGTTTCTCTATTAGAGATATAATTATGTCCTTCATCCTCGAGAGTAAAAAGGGGCAAAACGATGCACATTATAGTTTTCAAGAAATGTAGCATATTAGTGGGCATTTTTCCGATCAGTGTACGGGTATGATAACTTTATTTCTTGGGTTCTCATTAGTATTATCAGATGTTTCTTTGTCTATCACTTAGTTCCATATCCTACTTGCCATGTTTCATTTTTTAGATTCTTAAATCCTACTAGTTGTTCGAGCTATTCCAGAAACAATAATGTGACTTTGTATGAATTTATGGGTGTAAAGATGTCTTTTACTCCCATGAACCAAAAGGAAACAAAGAAATCATGTGTTATTGCTAACGATTTTTTTCCCAGTTGTATAACACCTTTTGATATTCATGTGTTGTAAGGTTCCCGTGGATATGAGCTCTCCTCCATGATGCTTGTATTTCAATTCCATGGCCTGCTTTCTCTTTTTCCTGAGTATACAAAGTGGATGAGCTAGTAGTCCTTCTCTATTAATTTGACTTCATTGTTCCTGTCCGATTGTAGTGTGGAACACGGAGACCTTAGAGTTGCAATTGACGAGATACTTGAATGAGTCTGTATAACAAAATTGATACCTATGTACTCATCTTCCTCCGGCAAAAGTGATCTTTGGTATATTGTCATCTACAGCAGGGAAAAAAACAAATGCATCTACTTGAAGCTTGAAGCACCAGCATTTCCACAATTGGCATTTAGGTCTAGGTTAGTCATTACACCTGCCTCTCTCTCTCTCTCTCTTGCTGGAAAGCAATTCTTTCACTATTTTGCTCTTTTCTAATCATGTCTATTATTCATTCTTTCTTTGATTTAGTAAAAGAGAGACCTGCTGATGCTAGTTTCTCAAGTACTGTTCTATCAAACATTCTCTTGTTCTTAATGGAATCTTAGAAATCCAGTCTTTGTGAACTTGTGTTTCGAGCATCGTGTGCAAGAATAAAATTGCTCGACTTTTTAATCCTCCTCTTCTTGATAATTAGATGTTAACTTATCAAGACCATTCAACCAATTTCACTCATGAAGTTAAATTTTTTTAACTTAGCAGACTTTCTATATGGTCTATGCATGTTCACCAAAACATAAATGCCCAGATGTCACCCTTTGTTTACTTGGTTGTCTTCTCTTTAATGCAGAATCTGAAATCAAATTTAACATTGTGGAGGCTTGGGACGTTACCACCCGCACTGATGGCGTTCAAGGGCCATGTTATCAATCCATCTTGGCACATTGCAGAGAGGCTTTCTGACGGTGCATCTACTCATCTAAGCCTTTAATGAAACTTTAGTGCTTCTGGAAGATTGGTTGTTTTAGAGCATAAATTCTGCAATTTGAAGGTAGCATAGCTGCATAGGTTAGGAGCATCTTGTATGGGTCAAGTGTTATGTTGGTATTCATGCAGTCTTTCCATGGAAATCTTGTCATGTTGGCTTCTTGGTTAAGGCTTAATGTCTTTAACGGAAAAGATAGACCTTCTGTTTATTAGTAAACAAAATTGGTGCTATACCCCACTCTCTACTGAAAATAAAAGATGTTTTATGTATGAAGAAAAATGATGATTACTGTGTTGCTCACCTGTCGTTTTTATTAGCACAAGCATAAGATTTTAACTTTAGTGTTATTTTAACATATGACATCTAGAGTAATACCCTCCAACAAAATATATTTGAAATTCTATATATAATGACCGAGTTTTTGGGTTCCCCATCAGATTTGGGCCATACGAAATTGACTACAGATCAATTGGAAATATTATGACTTGCACAGTATCATATAGGTTTTTACCCATCTTACTTAATAAAGTTGAGAGTAATCTCATGTATAAAATATGTTAAATTTATAGAGTATTCTGAAATCAGAGCGGATAATTTGGATATTCGAAAATTTTAATTCGAATCGAATACGGATAGATAATACAAAAATTCGTCGGATATCGGATCAAAATCGGATAATTTGAATTTTAAAACGGAGCGGATACGGATAGTCATATATTCGCTTCGCATCCGCTCCGTTGACAGGCCTAGGGTTACACACACACACAAAGATGGTAGGGAGAGATGAGTGAGAAAGAGAGAGGAGGAGTCAGAGGGGACTCCCCCCCCCCCCATGTTGGCAATCCATCAAGCGAGGGAGTTGCACACACACACAGAGGCATCATAGGGGACTTCCCCCTCTAGCATCAATAACCCACCCCAACAGAGGGGTTGCACACACACACAAAGAGGAAGGGAGGCTGAGTGAGGTGCATAGGCTGCTGTGATCCAAAGGAGGGAGGACACCAATCTAGGAAGTTGGGGCCAACAAGAAGGTCCAACGATAGCACAACAGGGACGTCCAAAGAGAAGTGGAAGCCAAACTCGACCTATGTGCACATGAACTGAACATCGAAGAGGCCGGTGACATCATAGTTCTTGAGGGAGGTGAGGACAGCCTCGGTGAGGGGGGAGAATGAGAGGATGCCATTGCAATGGGAGAAGGGCAAGAGATTCATATAAGCAGTTGAGACGGATGCAATCGATGGTGCTAGTTGTTGGTGATGGCGGGGCATGCAGGAAGAGCTTCAATGAGAATGAGCAGGAGAAGCAAAGGTGGACAATGACAATGAAGATAAGTTGCATCGATGGAGATCTCATGTGACGCCGCTCCAGAACTCAATCCAGTGGGGAGTCCTATCGGAGATAGAGTCCATGCTACATCGTAAGCACGAGAATGGCAGTGGATACTTCTCCCCCAATTCGACAAATCTCTGGCGGCATAGGACAAGATCTCTGAATGAGTTGGAGGAGGACAAGGGGGAGAGTGCGGAGTGGAAGAGTGCTTCGCACTCAAAGAAGTCAGGAAGGTCAAGACCGAGATGCGGGACTCATCCACAAAGAAGATGGGACTCCAAACCAAGTAGAACTACAAGGGATGTAGCATTAATTGAAGAGCTAGATAAGCAGCGGCGCATGATAGAGGGTGGATCTGGTGAGGTGGAGTGCCTTCTAGTTCCAACGACCAGATGTCCTAAGGGTGCATTTGGAAAGTGAGGAGGGTAAATCGAGTTTGGCCCATATCTGGCCCAGTAACGACCGGCCCATGCCAAGGGAGCTCTCGATGAGCGCATAAATCGACATATACGGCCTGCGAAGGCACGGCCCAATCCGGCCCGACATTGGATTCTACAGTAAGAGGAAGCGCGGTCCTCGTCGGGGAACACTCCGACGACTGACCTTTGCCCCCACAACGTCGGCCATGACCCCGTAATGAGCGAACACACGCCATGAGCGCCGTAAGACTCGCCCAGGGATCGGCCGGCGCCTAGGCTATCGCCCCCCAACGGGAAACTCCCGCCAATATAGCGGAGAAACGTTATTCTACTAAGCGGACCCTTCCCTCTCACGGGATGAGGTTCCTCGCTCAAGGACAACCCATATAAAAGGGACATTGGCAGAAGAGAAGAGAGACAGTATATTCCTCTACTAAACCCCATACTACTACGCAAGAGAAGAGACACAGTGGATACTTCTGCCACAAGAGCTTCCTACTGAGAATAGATCAACCAGACCTGCCACGACGACAGAAAGGTTACCCGCAATGCCAAGAGAGAATCCTCCTCCTGCACGGCCTTACCACCCAGCGAGCACTCTCCGAGTACCCACTGGGAGCGGCGAGCACGCGTGAAGAGAACCTACACGTCTCTCGGATCATCTACTACGACATCTACTTCTCTCTCACTTCACTCTTCTTTATTGCTCATTGATCCCTTGCTGACTTAAGCATCAGAGGGTTGTCCCCTAGGGTAACACCCGGGACTCCTTCTGAGGCCTCTTGGGTTTCTGGGTGTTTGCAGGCCTCCACAGGCGCGAGGCAACTTCCCCAACAAATAAATAGAGAAGGTGATACGTGACATAGGAACCATTTTCTTACCGCTACAGAAAGGATGTAGGAGAGGGATTTTGAGCTCTCTAATCGTTGGAATCCCTCCTCCTTCAATTTTTTTTTCAAATGTCTCAATGTCTCATCAGTTTTTACTTTATGGTGGATTTCGAGGTTTAAAGAGAGCTAGGGAGAAAGGGAAGATAATTGAAAAATCTCCAAAACCTACCTAAAAGGTGATTCTTCTCTCTCTAAGATATTTTTAAAAAAATCTCTCCATCCTCGATATGTTCCAAACGTGCCCTAAAACTTCAGCCAAAATGCATTGCGTGTGATCTGGATGGAGATGGCTGTGATAGATGGGGAGGTCGAGGGACACATGCAAGTAAAGGTGGCTTTGCATTGCTATAACGATCCAAACGAGGGAGAATGCTAGTATGGGAAGTTGGGGTCAATTAAAAGGCTAGCAACATCACGTCACGAATGTTCGAAGATCCTGAGAGAGAGAGCTAATGCCCCCTTACAAGTATTCCGGCAAAGGGGTTTGATTCGGGAGGGGGGTGGGGGGGGAGATAAGGGGACTTTTTGTCATTCAATCACTATGCTTAAATATAACCATAGTTACATAGACAGATAATGATGACCGTTTACGATGATGATATTTTTATAACATTTTATTTAAAGTAATGAAATGTCTGAGAATGTATTTCTTATAATGATATTTTTGTCATTTTACTTTTAAAGATGATTTATATGTAAAAACTCCTAATTATAATAGCAATCGAACCAGACATGTAGCATAGACTAAATGATATCGATTCATCGAGCATGAGGGTCCATGTGAGGGCCCTATATAGGACCGCCATTTCCCAGGGTGTGGCGGCCCATTGTTGGACCGCTACAGTCCCTGTGGTGGCCCAACGTTGGACCGCCAGCCTTTGTGGCGGCCCAAAAATGGACCGCCAGATATCTATGTTCGACCGGAGTTATGCTTTGTCGATTCGAGTCCCGGGTTAGTGGATCTCGATCCGCGTGCTGACCCGTGGTCTGACTGATGCTGGGCCTCATGTGGGGACCACACGTGAGGGTGCCGTGGGATCCCGAGAGTTGGTGTTCTCTGCTCGTGTCACCATGAGTCGGTGTCGGTACGAGGAGCGGCCCTTGTACTTTGTCCGGTTTAGACGTTGTTTTCCATTGACTAGAGAGTCTACTCCTTCAGTGACCCTCCACTAGTCGTAGCCTTCCGACACGAGAGTGGTCCCACCAGAGAGTGGTGGCGAGGCTACCCTGAGAGACGGTTTTGGACTGGTTTCCGTCGGGTCCCGCGTCTATCAGTCAGAGTCCGGCTGAGGGGAAAACCAGTCAGAGGACCATACTAGGGACGCACGGTCTGTGTGTGAACACGTGGTTGGGGGCGGTTGGACCCACGCTGACGAGCGCGACCCCAGCTAGTCACTTGTTCTGTGGTTACTTGTACGGTGTCCCCGTTCCACCAGGGGTCGAGGGGGACACCCGAGGCGCGGTTTAAGCCGTCAGTGGACGCATCCGGCCTTACTTCTAGTGGGTTGGTACTCCTGTCTTTGTATGGTAGCGGCTCTTTGACTTTTGACGAGTTGTCTCGATTTTCATGCCGTGTTTTCGATACTAACCGTCGTAGTAGATTGTAGTTACTTTCCACGCTGTTTCTCGGTTTGCGAGGTGGGGACCGGATGATCCCTACTGAGCCTTGTGTTTTGAGGCTCATTCCCTGCGTGTTTTCCGTGTTTCAGGTGAGACGCGCCTTCGAGGGAGTGCTTCCGAGGCTCCACGTGGTTCAGGTGTCCAGGGTTAGTTGCCAGTTGCCAGTTCTGGAGTATGTCCCGCGTAGTTGTACTTTTCTCTTTGGACTATACTAGTTGTGGACTACTGTTACATTTTAGACTGTTGTTATTTTGTGGGCCATGTAATTTAATTAATGTTAATTATTGCTTCCTGCTTAATTCATTTAATCTTTGTAGCTTTGCAATTAGTTTAGATTCTTGTGTATCTCCACGCCATCCTTTTAACCCTTCCGAGTCTTCGGCTCGTGGGTGGCGGTTTGAGATTCGGGTTATCGGGCCTTCTCGGTGTTCGGATCTCGGGTCGTTACATGTATAGTGGCGGTAGCCACCCCTTTCTTTCTCGGAGCGGTCGCGGCGGTCCCCGTCACGTCGCTCCCGTTTACTCCGACCCTCTCGTGGTGGGTCGGCGGCTCTCTTTCGGTCGGGGTGGTTAGTCCTCGCCGCGTGGCGCAAGGCCGCAGTGTTCTCCTCGCAGTGTGCATGCTTCTCGGGTAGCGTGAGGAGGTCTGGAAGAGTCTTTGGGGCTTCGACTCCGAGCGCGCGTCAGAGGATGCGATCCCGTGTACCCTGGGTGAGTGCCGTGGTGGCGATGCCGACGTCGAGGTGGGGAATGCGGAGCGCCTCCACGCGGAAGCGGGAGACGAAGTCCCACATCGTCTCTTCTTTCCCCTGCCTGAGAGCGAGCAGGGTCACAGTAAACTTGGCTACCTTCCGGCAGCCCACAAAATTCTCCTTGAACAGCTTCTTGAGCTGTTGGAAGGAGGAGATCGTCTCGGCCGGTAGGGACACAAACCATGCTCGGGCATTCTCCCGGAGGGTTGTGACGAGCGCCAAACATTTTACGGTATCTGGGGTCCGGTGAAACACCAAGTGGGACTCAAAGCCGTGCAGGTGGTCGACCGGGTCGGTGGTGCCGTCGTAGGAGGCGAATGATGGCAGTTGGAGCTTTGGCGGGATGGGGGCTTCCATGATCTCCCTAGAGAAGGGAGCGTGGAAGTCCAGGTCGTCGTTGATGTGGCCGCGATTCTTGGCGGCCAGGATGACGTCATCTAGCTATCGGACCTTGTCCTCTATCTCGTCGAACTGTTAGAGCCGGCGGTCTATATCTGGGTTGGAATGGAGTGGGTTGCGTACCTTTGGTGCAGGTACACTGCGTGATCGTCGGGTCCTTGCGACGGAGGCATGGGATGCCTCCCGTACTTACCGGAGGTTTTCTCCGGTCTGGCCTCTTTCACCCTCCCGTCGTTCGGGTGGGGCGTACTGGGGCCTCACCCTCTGGTCCCGAAGTTCTCGGCAGAATTCTGCCAAGGCCCGGACGTCTTGGCGGAGCTCATCTAGGTCACCTGGGGTGACCTCTTGTCGGGGGTGAGCGGAAGAAGCTTCCTGCGATCCCCGGCGAGAGTTGGGTCCCTGATGGGAGCCCCGCCCCCTGTTGCTGGCGTTGCGGAGGCTTCCACGGGGCGCCATAGCCTTTTGCTCTGTTTCCCACAGACAGCGCCAAGAAGGGTAGCGACGGGAAAATGGTTCCTAGGCCACGTACCACCTTCTCTATTTATTTGTTGGGAAAGTCATCTCGCGCCCGTGGAGGCCTGGGAACACCAAGAAACCAAAGAGGCGTCAGAAGGAGTCCCGGGTGTTACCCCAGGGGACAACCCTCCGATGCTTAAGTCAGCAAGTGATCAATGAGCAATAGAGAAGAGCGAAGTGAGAGAGAAGTAGAGTTCATAGTAGTTGATCCGAGAGACGTGTAGGTCCTCTGCATGCGTGCTCGCCGCTCCCAGTGGGTACTCGGAGAGTGCTCGCTGGGTGGTAAGGCTGTGCAGGAGGAGGTTTCTCTCTAGGCGTAGCGGGTAACCTCTCTGTCGTTGTAGTAGGTCTGGTTGCTCTATTCTCAATATGAAGCTTTTATGGCAGAAGTATCCACCTTTTTTTCTTCTCATCTGTTGATGTCCGGGCTGTCCTGGAGCAAGGGGTCTCATCCCTCGAGAGGGAAGGGTCCGCTCAGTAGAGTAACGTTCCCCCACTACATTGGCGGGAGTTTTCCGTTGGGGGGCGATAGTCTCGGCGTCGGACGGTCTCTGGGTGAGTCTTACGGCGCTCATGGGGCGTGCTCGCCCGTTATGGGGTCAAGGTCGACGTCGTGGGGGCAACGGTCGGTCGTCGGAGTGTTCTCCGACGAGAACTGCGCTTCCCCTCACTGTAGAATCGAATGTTGGGTCAGATTGGGCCGCTCCTTGGCGGGCCGCATATGTCGGTCGCTTCTTGGACACGTTTATCGAGAGCTCTTTGACATGAGCCGATCGTTACTAGGTCAAATGTGGGTCAGACTAGATTTATCCTCCTTAGGTTGGATTCGGGGGGGGGTGGGGGCGGGGAGATAAGGGGATTTTTTATCGTTCAATCACTATGTTTAAAAATAACCATAGTTACATAGACAGATAATAATGACCGTTCACGATGAAGATATTTTTATAACATTTTATTTAAAATAATGAAATATCTGAGAATATATTTCTCATAACGATATTTTTGTCATTTTACTTTTAAAGATGCTTTATCTGTAAAAATTCCTAATTCTAATAGCAATCGAACCAGACATGTAGCATAGACTAAATGATATCGATTCATCGAGCACGAGGGTCGAGCAAGTTCGTGCAATCAAATTAATCGGGGGGGGGGGGGCCACAGGGTATCACTTTTAAGATTTGTTATGGGGAGGATGTTGCAGCGTTTGTTCCATAACCAGTTACTAGCCGCACACCCAGTTGCTGTCTGTCTTGTACAAGCGAGTCGGGAACATTTCAACGGGGAAGATACCAATTTGCAACGGACACTGAAGACAGCACCACCACATCGGAGTTGTGGTTGCTCCCGGGCATCTCGGTTGATCAAATGAGGACGCGGATAGCGGATTTTGTTAAAAGTGAGTGAGCGCGTCGTCTGGCGGTGAGAGCGGTGTGCTTGGCGCCGTGTGCCCCGGAGTCCTTTTTGTGCTTCCTCCGTGGCCCATATATGATGATTTTTTGAGGTAGGAAGAATTTGTCGGCTCGGTATAATAAGACATCGTACTGTATTATATCATCGTATGTTAATAATTAAAAATTATTTAATAAATATATATTATTATAAAATATGACAATAATTATGTGTAACTTAATAGTCAGTAAGTGTGTCAGTTATGTGTGAAATATAGAGTTCAAAGTTTCAAATCTAGGTCTAAATAAGACTTCAAATCAAATTATTTATAAAAATAATTTTAACATAAAATAATTTATATAATATTTAAAAAATTAAATTACGTATCGATTACGTATCATAAATCGACCGTGTCGATCAATAACTGATACGGTCTAATACGAGATAAATTATTCGTATTTGATCGATTTGTAAGATTTTAATTCAGAGAGGGGGAGGAGTGGTCCCCGACTAATCAGTGCAGCCGGAATAGGCGTACAGCATCGCCCACCAAAAGATATAATAATGCTGGCGAGGGGAGGGGGTGTTGTGCGGCCAAATGGCCCCTCCCAGCCCAACAGCTATGCCATCTAACTATCCCCTCGGCCCTCCCTCCCCCACACCATCAAAGAAGACCCTGTTCTGTAGCCATCCAACAGTACCCAAAAGGGAACCGGAGGGCGCATCGTTAACAAGGAAGGAAACCACGGATGGCGAACAGAAATGCCCCCATTGCTCCTCGCTCCCACACGCCTACGCTGATGAGAACTGCGACTCAGACTTTTTAAATAAGATGCCAATCAAACTTGGGCTACGGCCAATAAACATTCCGCTGCCCCCAGAAGTCGCCAACTAATGCTTGTAGGAGGAGCCCTCAAGTCTGGTCCCCCCCCCCCCTGCATCCATCCGAACAGTGGCCACGGGAATGGTCAGCTCGGGGCTCAACTCTGACACAGTACAGCTGGCGGGGTTGGACTCCGGGTGCCCAATTCACACCTCTCTCCGGAGGAGCTACCTCCTTATTATTGTTATTATAATTGATATTATTAATTTAATTACAAGCAACAATAAAAACGAGGTACCATCATCATTCTTCGCACTTAGCTAACCACTAATCAGCCACGCTAATTTATTCCAATCAGGGGAGTCGTTGGAATCTAATGATACCTCCCCCCCCCCCTCATCGAATCCCATGTTTAACGCAGCCGCCCTCATAACGACAAACCGGAGAGAACAAGGCACCTTGCGCCATCAGCCAACCGGGCCTCTCTCTCTCTCTCTCTCTCTCTCTCTCCCTCTCTCATATCATATATATAAATATCCTACACCTCAAGTGCTGTATGTATAAAATTTATTTTGTGATATTCGGTTGCCACCTTGACGACGATATCTGAAGCAGCCCCATCTGGCAAATCCGGCAAATGGGCAATAATAACTTGACTTTGTGAGTTGATGTTGTCCATTGTGCATCTGGATGGTCATGTTTTCCCCCACCAACAAGAGAATTCCCATCGTCATTTTAAGAGACAAACTCCTTCACACGTCGCTGTCCAACTTTTCTTCCACGAAGGAAAGAGGGGGTGGGAAGCCTGAGAAGGACGTCTGAAGGTGAGAGTCGAGAGGTGGGGGTGGGGGGGGGGCAGGCAGGATCCTCCCTCGATAAGCTATCCAAATTAAACCTCAGCATGCATTGGGTGGTGTCTACGTCATTCAGTGTAATAAGCGGTACTCTGTCGGCATCTACGTGAGACGTACGCGGGCAATTAACGTCTTCCTATACGTGCGAGAGATCTTGACCAAAACGATTCTCTTCACATTTGAGAGTGCGTTCACGAAAAATCGATCATTTCTTATAGAGAAATGATAGTTACTCTCAAATATACCATCATTTCATGTCATTTGTCATATTTACATAATTATTTATCACATTTAGATAATTATTTTTTACCTTTAGATAATTATTCGTCATCTTTAAATAATATTAAAAGTCGAATTCGTCGTCTCATGAATACGTGAAAAATGAACTATTTGTCATTCTTATATAATTATTTGCCATCCTTAGATAGTTATTTTCACCCTTATATAATTATTTCTCACTCTTATATAGTTATTTGTCACTTTTAGATAGTTATTTTCACTCTTATATAATTATTTATCACTCTTAAATATTATCGAAAATCTTATTTATCACCTCAAAAATGCGTAAAAATTGATAAGAGTTAATTATTTATCACTCTTACGTATTTATTTGTCATCTTATATAATCATTTTTATCTTCAAATAATCATTTGATATTTTTATAATATTAAAATTTTTATTAAAAATACGTGTAAAATTGATTAAAAAATAAAACACGCACGCACAGTGTCTATGTTTAGTCACCACTCTTTTTTTCCGAGTACCGGAGGTGAAGTGCGAACGTGCATGTATAGGACATCTCGTCCCCCCGCCCCCCCCCCCCCCCCCAAACGGGTAACCTGGAGGAGCCCCCTGTCCATGTTTCTCCCCTTTCCACGAAGGGCACGACGGGTTTAATGATGTCGTCCCCAGCCTTCGCTACTTTATTTATATGCGAGTAAAAGGAAGGATTGCAACGTCATGAGGGAGGGGAAGGGGGGGGGGGGGCCATGCCGGGCCCAAGAGGGGCGTGGAGGTGTCCTCCTCACCTCACCCCGCTGGAGCCACTCGATATGAGCTGATACAGCGGCGATGGCTCGAGGATTGCACAATCCGACCCCACATTCTCTTTTTTATATAAATAAGCCGTACAACATCTTTGCGCAACTGTTTATATCGACCGTACGAACTAGCCCCGTTAAGAACTAGCGGCATTACACGGGGCACCGAGTAACGGGCGGCGGTGCCCATCAGCATCGGGGAGAACTCCCCAGGGATCGCAACCCCACGAATGGTCATACTTCACCTTATAAGTCATTATACAATCTTTTATATTATTGTTATTATTATTATTAATGTATGAGTTTGGTGCGTCAGGATTTAATTCATGTGCCGGATAACAGGTGGGGAAGATGTGTATTCATGGAGTAATGTTTTGTGTAATAATATCGTTGTAATTAGATCTTCTCAAATTGCGCTCAGATTGATCCACGAGAGTGTGACTTGAAATCACTTCGTATTGGGTCAGAGGTCATCACTTTACTCCTTCGTAGAGAGATCGACGCCGTCATTTCTCTTATACAACGTGCAAAAAAAATTGAGTCAAATCTTTATTTTTCCTCCATCACTCTCCCATCCTCACCTCAGACGGAAATGAAATTAAAACTGAAACAAAACTCTCACCGTTGGAGCATAAGGTGAACGCTCAACGAATTTGCATACTATCAACCGTAAGTTAACTCACATGGATCCGAGAGGGGCCAAAAAAATAACAACAAAATGGAAAGAGATGGAGCGCTTGCTTTGGGCCAGTTGGAGGGTGCCAGGATGGAGCGCTTGTTTTGGACCTTCCCAGGAACATGCGTCTCCTCGCAGAATAGTGTTGCGCCCCCCTGCACAAAGGTAGCCCCCGTTGGCCGCTACACCGATGGACACCGCGCTCGTCGATGCCTGAGAGGACGACAACTTGGCAAGCACTTGCTTGGAGAGTATCACACGAAGAATGAAGAAGTAGGCAGATGAAGACAGAAGGCCAGTGGAATATCAAGTGGGTGACCTTGTGATGGTGAAACTGATCCTTGCACAATATAAACTCGCCTGCAAGGTGCACAAGGGCTTAGTTCGAAGATATGAAGCCCCGTTCCTCGTCACCGAGCGGGTGAGAAATTAAGGTGTCATACAAGGTGAAGCTATGTCCTTGGCTTCACATCCATCTAATGTTCCATGTTAACTGCCTCAAGCCCTTCCATGGGTTGACCGTCACGACTTGTCACAAGATTTGTCGATGAGGCCTCCTGCAGTCGTCTCAGTCATTCAAAAGTGGGTCAACACCATCCTTACATGGTGGAAACAAAGCCTCTCACATTGCGTGGGGCACATGGAATATCTCATTATGTGATAAGGTTTGCCAAATTATGAAGCTAACTAGCTGGGAGCATGAAGCTGTAGGGCGGCGAAGACATGGTTTGAGCATTCCAGCGACGGTCGACGAGGGCATCACCATATTCAAGTGGGGGAATCTATCACAGTCGGCATGTCCAACGATGTCTGCATGGCCCCGACTCGTGACCCTTTCTTTCTTCCTCGTGTAACTAATATAAATATGAGATTGTAAGTTTTTTGACTCTCTCCATGGGATGTTTCACTACAAGAAAAAGTGGCTATAGCGACCGCATTAGCGACCGCTTTAATCGGTCGCTAGTCGGTCCCAAATAGAGACCAATTCGGCGACCGAAATAATCGGTCGCACATCTGAGACCTATTGGCGACCGAACTAAATTCGGTCGCTAATCGGTCGCTGATCCCGTTATACTCCCCCCTGCGACCCCCGCCCGCCCGAGCCCCTCCCCGCCCGAGCCCTCCCTCCCGCCCTCCACCCTCCCGCCCGAGCCCCCTTCCCCTGCGGCCCCCTCCCCCTGCGGCCCCCTCTCCGCCCTAGCCCCCCCTCCACCCTCCCGCCCGAGCCCCCGCCCGAGCCCCCTTCCCCTGCGGCCCCCTCCCCCTGCGGCCCCCTCTCCGCCCTAGCCCCCCTCCTCCGCCGGAGTCCCCCCTTCCCCTGCGGCCTCCCGCCCGAGCCCCCCTCCGCCGGAGCCCCCCCTCCCCCTGCGGCCTCCCGCCCGAGCCCCCCTCCTCCGCCCGAGCCCCCCTCCCCGTGCGGCCTCCCGCCCGAGGCCCCCTCCGCCGGAGCCCCCCTCCGCGCCGCTCGCCTCGCCGTCGTCGCCGCGCCGCTCGCCTCGCCGTCGCCGCTCGCCGTCGCCGTCGTCGCCGGCTTCCTCTCTCTCACACACAGGTACCTCTCTCTCTCTCTCTCTCTCTCTCTCTCTCTCTCTCCAACCCGCCGCGGCCCCCCCACAGGTACCCCTCTCTCTCTCTCTCTCTCTCTCTCTCTCTCTCTCTCTCTCCAACCCGCCGCTGCCCTCTCTCTCTCTCTCTCTCTCTCTCTCTCTCTCCAACCCGCCGCTGCCCCCCCCAAGGTACCTCTCTCTCTCTCTCTCTCTCTCTCTCTCTCTCTCCAACCCGCCGCGGCCCCCCCCCCCCACAGGTATCTCTCTCTCTCTCTCTCTCTCTCTCCAACCCGCCCCCCCACAGGTACCCCTCTCTCTCTCTCTCTCTCTCTCTCTCTCTCTCCAACCCGCCGCGGCCCCCCCCCCCACAGGTACCTCTCTCTCTCTCTCTCTCTCTCTCTCTCTCTCCAACCCGCCCCCCCCCCCAGGTACCCCTCTCTCTCTCTCTCTCTCTCTCTCTCTCTCTCTCTCTCTCCAACCCGCCGCGGCCCCCCCACCCCAACCCCCTGCAGGGAATTTAATGTGAAAATTTTGTTTAGGCCATGCTAATTTTTTGTTTAGGGCATTTCATAGTCCATGTTATTGTTAATATGATAGAATATTATTTTGTGCACTTTTCAGGTGTTTGGGTGCTTTATATTGCCTTTATTAACAGTCATATGGACCTTCCATTTTTTGTAGTAAAATACCAGTGCATGTAAATAGTCATTTTTGTGTGTTAGCATGATAATATATTCACAAACATGTGTTGTATTTGGATTGGCCTCACCTCTCCTTTCCTAATGATTAGTGTAAGGTTTTTAAGGGTTTAGTGTTTAGTGTTTAAGGTTTAGGGTTTTAGATTTAGGTTTTAGGTACTAGATTTAGGTTTTACTCTTTTAAGGTTTAGGATTTTTAGGGTTTAAGGTGTTTAGGGCTTTTAGGGTTTAGGGTTTAGGATTTTAAGCTTTATGGTTTAGGGTTTGGGGCTTTAGGGTTAGGATTTAAGGGTTAGGTGTTAGGGTTTAGGAAGGGTTTCAGGGCTACAGGTTTTTGGACTTCGATTTTAAGTGTGGGTTTTTCGGTTTACGGTTGCTAGGCTTAGGGTTGAGGGGCTGTTTAGTGTTTAAGGTTTAAGGGCTTACGGTTTTAAGATTTAAAGTTTAAGGTTTGACAGTTTTGAGGTTTAGTAGTTTATGTATTAGGGGTGGGGTAAGGGGTTCAATGTGGGTTTAGGATTTTAGTGTTTTAAATTTTATGGTTTTTAATTATTTTAGGGTTTTACAGTTTAGGGGGTTATGAGTTTATTTTTTTATGTTTAGGGTTTAACATATAGGGTTAGGGTTTAAGGTTTAGGGTTATTTAGGGTTTAGGTTTTTGGGTTTAGGGTTAGTTGTTTGGTGTTTAGGTTTGTTTGCATTTTATATTTGGCATATGAGTTTAGGGTTTTGGATTTAGCATTTGGGGTTTTTGGTTTAGCGGTTAGGGGGGTGGATTACGGTTTTGAGAGTTTAGGCTTTAGGGGTTTTTGGTTTAGTGGGTCTAGTTTCTAAGGATTTTAGGTTTTAGGGTTTAGGGTTTTTCATGTTTTTAGGGTTTATAGTTATTACAATTTAGGATTTTTAGGGTTTAGGGTTTTTCGAGTTTTTATGGTTTATAGATATTATGGTTTCATATTTTTAAGGTTTAGGGTTTAGGGTTTAAGGTTTTCAAGATTTATGGTTTAATGTTTTGAGTTTAGGGTTTAATGTTTTTAAGGTTTAAGGTTCTTGGGGCTTTTAGGGTTTTACATATAGGTTTACATTTTTGGGTTTCTTTTATTTAGGGTTTGATGTTATTAGTGATTTTAGGGTTTATGATTTTAAATTTATGGTTTATGGTTTAGAGTTTATAGTATTAAGATTTTTGATTTTTAGGTTTAGGAGTTTTAGGGTTTAAGGTTTAGGATTTAGGGTTTTTCAGATTTAGTCTTTTATGTTTGTGGTTTTTAAGGATTTTAGAGTTTCTAGTTTTAGGGGTAACTCAAGATTTAGGGTTTTAAGGTTTAGGGTTTGGGATTTTTAGTTTGAGGGTTTGGGGTTTAGCAATCGGTGGTTTAGCAGTTTAGGAGTTTAAGGGATCGTAGTGGGGTTAGGGGTTAGGGGAGGGTTTAAGATTTATAATTTTTAAGGGTTTTATGGTTTTATGATTTAGGGGGTTCGGGGTCTGCAGTTTAGTGTTTTTAGGGGTTTTAGGGCTTACGTTTTTTTTTCTATAGGGTTTACAATTTTTACGGGTTTAGGGTTTAAGGTTTAGGGATTTGGGAATAGGTTTAGGTTTTAGGATTTTAGATTTAGGTTTGAGCAAATCGCTCAAAAGTGCAATTTGCAAATGCACTTGGTTTATAATCAAAGCCGTCGGGGTCCGGGGGTCCAGAATGTGAAATACTGATCCGATCGGCATTCCGATCATTCCAACACAACCTGGGAGGTAGACGTGACTTGTCAGAGCTGACGGATTCTAAATCGGACTACCGGTTTGAGCCCGACGCTCAAAAGTGCAATTTGCAAATGCACTTGGTTTATAATCAAAGCCGTCGGGGTCCGGGGGTCGAGAATGTGAAATACTGATCCGATCGGCATTCCGATCATTCCAACACGACCTGGGAGGTAGACGTGACTTGTCAGAGCTGACGGATTCTAAATCGGACATCCGGTTTGAGCCCGACGCTCAAAAGTGCAATTTGCAAATGCACTTGGTTTATAATCAAAGCCGTCGGGGTCCGGGGGTCCAGAATGTGAAATACTGATCCGATCGGCATTCCGATCATTCCAACACGACCTGGGAGGTAGACGTGACTTGTCAGAGCTGACGGATTCTAAATCGGACTACCGGTTTGAGCAAATCGCTCAAAAGTGCAATTTGCAAATGCACTTGGTTTATAATCAAAGCCGTCGGGGTCCGGGGGTCCAGAATGTGAAATACTGATCCGATCGGCATTCCGATCATTCCAACACAACCTGGGAGGTAGACGTGACTTGTCAGAGCTGACGGATTCTAAATCGGACATCCGGTTTGAGCCCGACGCTCAAAAGTGCAATTTGCAAATGCACTTGGTTTATAATCAAAGCCGTCGGGGTCCGGGGGTCCAGAATGTGAAATACTGATCCGATCGGCATTCCGATCATTCCAACACGACCTGGGAGGTAGACGTGACTTGTCAGAGCTGACGGATTCTAAATCGGACTACCGATTTGAGCAAAACGTTTAAAATTATCATTCGTCAATTTCACTTCAATGAAAAACATCTTGCTTTTAATTTTCAAGAATAATTGATTTCTTTATTAAAGAATTGATTTTAATTTTTTTAAATGATATACAGGATCATCCGTCGCGAGATGTTGGACGAGACGACGACCAGGATGACACATATGCGGAGGATTTGTGATTTCATTTTAGTTATTTGTATGTTGCCATTTTATTATGGATGTATGATTAATTTGTGTGTTTGTATGTGATGAATTTGAAATTTGTGGAGATTATGAGTTGTGTAGTTGATTTATATGTTTTTATGAAATTGTTATGTAACAGGTTATTTATTTTATTAAATTGTTATTTATCAGGTGATTTATAGTAGCTTTATATTAATTTTTGAAAAAAAAAA